>JAVJGI010000040.1:111548276-111678252 GCA_035590275.1 Ibycter americanus
TTGTTTGTGGCCAAAAAAAAAAAAAAAAAAAAAAAAAGTGAACCGATTAAAGTAAAGGAAGGGGGAGGGGGTTGTTCTTGTGAAAATGAATCTCTGTGCCTGTGTGGACAATTTAGGAGTCTGCATTTGCATATCAGTGTGATTAAACGGTCTGTGAGTTTGCTTGTTTCAGGTGCGTGTGTTTGTGTCTGTTTGTGTGCATGGAAATTGTGGGTACGTTCATGTAAATTAGGAGGGGTGTTGATGTACCTTAGAGTATGTGCATGTAAATGTGCGCGTGTGTATGCGTGTAAGTAAGTGTGTGGTGTGTAAGCTTTCCTGTTATGAAAAAGCTAAACAGATGCTGTGCTTTAAAAATTAATAGCTTTGAACTGTTTCAAGTGTCAGAAGAAACACAGGGTAAATATAACCCTTTAGGAGCCTAACCTTACAGACTGAAAGAGCAGAATTTCCCCTTTGTGCTGTGTTTGCCGCTTCCCTCCTTCCCCAAGCACACACTCTGGTAGAACACTTGCCTCTCCCTTCCTGTGCTGTAGACACTACACACACTCACACCTTTCTGTGGCACGTGGAAGGGAAGGTAGGAGTTTGAGGTGCTAGAGTGCTTGTTTAGCTACTGCTTTTAAAGCTGAGCCTGTGAGTTACTCCTGCTAGGATGCTTCAAGTAACTCATCCCATACAGGCAGGTCTCTTCAGCCTCTGGCCCTTCTTCTACTGCAGTGGGCATCTCTGGTCATTTTGCATCCTCACTTTTGATAATATTTTGGACTGCTTTGCTTCCAAGGTGTGTATTTGTCAGCAGGGTCTTTATCTTCCTCTTCTCTCTGCCTAGCCTGCACTCCACAGTTCTCCAGCCCTGCACAGCCCTTTGCTCTCTCCCCCCCATCTCATCAGTGGAATAGGGAGGAAGCTTTCCACAGAGCAGTTTCTTTCCTTTAAAGCCACTGGTGGTTCTGCTGCCAGAAAGCCCAGGACTAGCAGGACCAGTTGGTTCTATCTGCTGATGAGCTGCATGTACCTGGTTAATGTCACAGTGACTCAGGCTGCTGCCCTGTACTAGCCTCACAGTCACTCAGGCGTTGAGCAGGAATCGCTTCCTCTGCTTGCAGTTCCACACCTTTGTTTGTGCAGCCAGCCTTGCTATTTGCCTTGTGGTTTGTTTCTTCTCCACTGCTGAGGTTTGTTCCAGTTTCTCAATCACCTGTTCTGACGTGATCCTGATTTCCTGCAGTATTTCTTCTCCTTCCCCAGGGAAAGGCATGTCTGCTCCTGGCATCTGTCCCTGTCTCCCTTTGTGAATGCTGAGGCAAAGAAGTCACTTAATTTTTTAGCAATGTCTATCTTGTCTGTCAATTAAGTCCCCTTTCCATCTCCTGGAGTCCCTGCTGTCTCCACAGTTGACCTCCTCTTCCTTACTGTGCTTCAGAAATGCCTTATTTAGTACTGCTTTTCATCCCAACTTTTTCCATCCTGTAGCTTAGCGTTACCTCACCTTACGGTGATCCATAATCTTCCCTGCTCCTGCTCCGTTCCTTGGTTGTGGTGGGACACCCTCACTCCTCTCATTTTTCCTTTTTACTCATTGCCCGCCCTTCTTTCTTTCCCATGCCCTTTATCATATGCACTCCTGCTGTGTTTAGCACTAAGTGACGTGAGGAACCTTTGAGGAACCTTTGAGCAGATGGTACTTTATCTTTGAATGTTTCCCCTCTGAGTCCCCTTCTCTCCACTGCTTTTCCCTTTCAAGCACTTCCAGGGTCCTGTAGAATATGCATTAGAGAATTCATTGCACTGTTCAGCCCGTTACTGGATCATCTCTTTTTGCCAGTTACTGATGTGTCTATCAGTCAATACATTCTATGTACAGTCTGTTTGTATGTAGATATTATATGGCATTTCTGCCATTCTGGGTTTTTTTTCCACCCTGCATGTCAGGAATTCCAGATTTGCTGTGTGGAATGCTTGGTAGTGGCCTGCAGAAATGGGTTGGGTGCATGTTGTTGGCTCTTGCTTCTTGTGTCCTACTCTTAATTGCACTCAAAGGCAGGCTGAAAACCCTGTTCTTTTGCATTGCATTATTTTTTGCTGCAAGCAAATCCCATATCCACATGGAAAATAATGATCAGCAGGGCTGTCATGCATGAGAGAAGATGCATGCACAGGGTTGAGGTGGTCTGCCTGTAATGCTTTGTTCTGTTCTCGTTGATCCATCTCACCTATCTTTCCATTGATCAGTCCATCTTACTGAAAATCCCTATGTAATCTTGCCATGACCATCATCTATCTGTATGGCTTTCCATGTGATCCACTGGTTTGCAATCTTCCCTGCAGTGTGACACCAAACTCTGATAAAAAAAGTCTTGAGACCTAACTTGTACAAACAAGTGAATGCCTGAGCTCTTCTGAGGTCCTTCTAGACAACTGTATACCTAAAATTTGGAATCCATATTTGACTGATGTTTATTTGTCTCCTTCTGGCATGGGAGATTTCTGAAACTCACTGCTGTGGTATCTAAACTCACACATAAGAATTTTAGAATTGTATGATATTTAATTCAAGGATCCCTCCTTTCTTACTCTTCCTCAAGTAAGCAACTTAGGTAATGGAGATGAATTTCAAGGGAAAGACAGACAGATTAGGGATGTACAAGACCCAAGTGATCCTGCTCAAGAAGCACCTTTAAGTAGTGACAAATAAGAAGAGAAAGGCAGGAGGGTCACCATCCTTGGAGGGGATAAAGGAGATGGGGTTTAATGCCATAAACGTGTGGGGTGAAAGCAGGAATGGGGCTTACTTTATTTGTACCTTGCTTACAGGCACTACCGTCAGGACACTGTTTTATTCTGTCTCCCTTTCTTTCTTCTGTCCTCCTCTCATGTTTGCAGGTTCTCTGGCAGTCAGCACTGTGGACATATACACTGTGCATACCAGTACAGAGAACATTACCACTGCCTTGACCCAGAGTGCAACTACCAGGTAAAAGTGGTAAAAAGTTACCAGCACAGCTACCTGAATGTAAAGGGGGGGAGATGTGTGTCCTCCTCTGCTTTCCTCCCCCACGTACACACATGCCTCTGCGCTTTTCTGTTCTGAAAAAGGGCAAGATATATTTTGAACTTACTAGAACCCTATCTTGTTCCCGTTTAACCCATTCTAACAGTATTTAACCAAACCCAGATCACTGTAACAAAGAGCAGAATATAGATCAGCTCAAGTCAGTTAGAACTACTCCAGATTTCTATCAGTGAAACCAAGAGAATAAATTCTGCTGTGTTACAAATTGTGCCCGAAACTAGGGAATGCTGATCTGTTAGTCTGTCTCTTTCCCTCCTGCTGCCCGAGTGACATTGTAGCAGCAGTATCTGCAACAAAACACCCAATAAGACCAGCAGCAGTCCGGGATTTGTGGGGAAAGCGTGGGGGCAGGAGCATGTGCGATGCTGTAATTACTGGGAGAACTGCCAGGGTAGCAACGTCAAGCCAGCCGAGTCACGTGCTGTGTTTGTTTACCCTCTTCCCAGGTCTGTGAGTTTGACGCTGCCATTTGTGTGGTCAGGCTGCATGTGTGTGAGTCCCAGAGTTTGACTCTACTGTGCATCAGACACAACTTCCAGCCCTGCCCCAGGAGACCTTTGGGTCTCAAAGGAATGTCTGACCACAGCATAGGAAGTTGATCTGGATCTGCCTGAGCTTGACTGTGGGTTTCTGTTGATCAAAGGAGAGTTTGTCTCTGGGATGCCTGTAGTGGTCCTCCTAGCCCAGCATTTGGTGATCAAGATGAGTCCGTCCCAACTGTGACATGGGTATCTCTGCACCAGAAAGAGAGAGACACGAAGGATGGAAAGACAGAAAAACCTATTATTATGATTGGCCTCATGATTATTTCCTAAGGAGTCTGGAAGCTGCTTGCAAAGGAGCTGTCTGGTCTCGCAGGGAATAAGGATTTAGGCTGCTTTTTAAAATGCAAATTATTTTATGGCTGAGATATATTTTAGAATAAGTAACGCTCTGTAATAAGTGGGCACAAATTAACGATGATTGGCAATAGCAATCCTGGATGTACGCCCTGGGAAATCATACCTCCAGCCTCCAAGGGATTCCTGTTGAAATCTATATCCATATATTCCTGTGCCAATACCAACAAGATTGATCAGGATTGATATTATAGGAGGAAAGAGTGGAAGCGATAATCATTTGTTTCCTGTGAGGGAAACTAGAAAAGTTGTTAAACATTAGAATACAGGCCTTTTCAATTACTCCTCAAAATAAATGGATATTGATTTCTTTTTTAAAAAAATCAGATTTACTTTCCCACCTTCACTGTTAAATATTGATGTCTGTGGGAAATAGAAATGAAAAGCTTCATTTTAAAGGCACTTAGCTTGCTCTGACAGTGGGGTACCCCTTCATTACTTCAAGTAGGTAAAGGATGAAAAGGATATTCTGGTCATACAGATTTAGCTCTGAGCTCTGCTACCATCTTTTTCTGTGACTGGAAGAAAGTTCTGTGTCCCCATTTCCCTAATAAAGCTATCCTACCTTGTAGGGGAGGCAGAGGACTTACAATGGGAAGATACTGTAAGAGAGCAGAGTGTTTTTCCCAATTTCTAGTCCGACATGAATGTGGCAGCCCATGTCTTGCTAACCACTACAGTGAGTGATTTGGAAGCTTGGATTACTCTCTTGTAGGCCAGTTAGAACACTGGTTTGCTTTCTAACTATAGCAGTTCTTGAGATAGTAGCAGCTAAAATTACATTAGAAGAATTGCAGCCTTAAAGCTGCAGGGAGCGTATTCTGGACATCACCCCAGTGACATGTTTACTCTACTACTTTTCATGCATATATACTCTCCCTTTACCAAGAAGATACATGCACACAGTTCCCCTTTAATCTGACTCTCATCGGGTGGTTAGTGCTGAGCTTTAAAGTCCTGGTACCATAACTTTATTAACAACAACAAAAAACTCTGTACCCCCAGGATTACTCACCCACTCCCATCACGTGTGTCTCACTGTCTGTCTCTATCTCCCCAGAGATTCACTAGTAAACAGGATGTGATTCGGCATTACAACATGCACAAGAAACGTGATAATTCCCTCCAGCACGGCTTCATGCGCTTCAGCCCCTTGGATGACTGTAGCGTGTACTATCATGGCTGCCACCTGAATGGGAAAAGCACACACTACCACTGCATGCAGGTAACAGCCGGACTGGGGAAGGGATGGTAGCACAAGGCAAGTGAAGAGCCATTGTTTGAGCTGTGTCCTTTTCGGGGTGGACTGAAAGGATTCTCAAGTTCAGGCAGCCCAGCACTTCCTTGTTAGAGAGCAGGGGGCTGTCTTGAAGCAAAGGGGTGACATTCGTAGCCTCTCCTGCTTGCTTCTGATTCAAGCACCTCTTTGAAGAGTCTGTGCCCTGTCCTCGCTGCACTCGCCCAGCCAGGTGTTGGGAAGGGTGAAGGGAAGCACCATTCTCTGCATTCAGAAGCCTTGTGCACGCAGTGAGGCAAAGCAGGTCTCGAGGTTTTCCCACAGTCTTGGACTTCACTTGTTCAAACAAGTCCCATTCTCTGAGATTCAGGGAACCTCTCTGTGATGCCACTGCACTGCCTCTACTCAAATCTGATCTGTCACTTCCTTGAAGTCAGACTTTTCTGTGACACATTTGCCCTTTAACACTGGGTTAATTTCCTCCATAATCAATTTCTAAAGTAATTAAACTTTAATGTCACATATCTAGACTTAACACCCCTGGTTCTCCATCTCCTTCCCCGGTGGCATCTGTCTGTGGCGCAGGCTGGGAGCTTTGTTTCAGGAGCCAGCCAGGCTTCAACAGCAGCGTAACCAGAGTTGGAGTTGCTGCATAGATGCAACTGTGACGTGCTTACTGTTTTTAGACACGGACATACCAGATTGTTCAGGTCTTACCCTGATGATTCTTCAGATTAGAGGGTTTGATACACGCTTGTTTCATCAGAATTGTGGCCTAAACCGCTGCCATGAGAATGTGCGGTAGTTACAAACAGAGTAACAGGGCAGCTCTTGGGGAAAGCTTTTCTGTTCTGAAAACTCAGGTCTCGCCTCCTGCCCTATCCCAACAGTTTAAGACCCCAGTTGAAGTCACAAGGCCTTAATCACATGCTTAAATGCTTTGCTGGGACAGACTTCAGCGTATGTTTAACTTGAAGCTAGGTGAGCTTTCTGAAGTCAATGGGGCTTCAGCACATACTTAAATGTTAGGCATGCACTCAAGTACTGTCCTGAATAGGGGCTGGTTTAAACATGTGCTTACAACATTTGATAAATTGGGAACTTCATGTGACTTTCTATTGAGGACATTTTCTGTTATGCTTCCCTAATATTGATTGTTTAGTTTCTTCAATTGACGAGGATGGGATTTGTTGAATTCTTTTTTAGAGCACGAGGAGTGTTTTACAGCTTTAAGCCACTCCAAGTTCAAATAGAGACCCTCGTTTACACAACTATATATGGCTAATTCCATCCTGTGCCCACTGTCTTCCAGTAAAATAATGCCCATGTAAGCAGTGTCTTACAGGAAAGGTGTCTGAATATAAACACCCAATTAAAGAAAATACTGCTTAAATGGCAGAATTTGTGCCATCCATCTCATGGGGTTTTTTTTCTTTATGTCCATAATTGGTGTGGATAAAATTCAGTTAGTTGTTTATATAAACTGACATTTTTTTAGGCTTTAGGACCAAGAGCTGTATTGCAAATTATTCCTAAGGAGGTTTTTGTTTAATTCTTTTTTTTAATGCCATGCAGGGTCTGTCTTTTTTCAAGGTGTCAGTGCGGAGAGAGAAAGGCTCTTTTATATTGGAAATAGCTGGAGATCCTTTTTTTTTTTTTTTTTTCCTGGGTATTTGTCATGGGTTTTGTTAGTGCCTGTTTGAATCAACCTGGGCTGAACTAAGAGGTGGTGTTTTCGTTCTCTTCACTTCTGAGATGGTGCAGGCATTGGCACACGTTGTGCTAGAGAAGAAAAGAAAAAAAAAAAATCCTCCCTCAGCAGGGCCGAGGACGTTTTCAGATTCCAGTGTTTTTTTACTCAATATGGCAAAGTTGCCCGCTTTACCCAGAGGAGGCAGGTTTTCAGCATTCTGTCCTCGTCACACTATTCTTGTTTGCTGCATGAGTTTAAAATCATTGAAGTGATAGTCTTGAACAGTGATGGGGACAAAAAGTCACTGGTTTCCTAAGATCAGCTGAACATAGGGTTTAGGCTTTGCTAGAATGAAACCCTTATGTTACAAGTTCAAAAGATTGGCCTGGTGTTGCACCACCCTGCCTTACCTCCCAGAGGGACTAAAGAGGTAAATAACACATTCCCACTCAATTTTGTATTCTCCAAACAGATTAAAGTCCTACTTTGTTCCGTGTTGCTCCAAGATAACAAAAAGTAATGGCATCTGTCAGTGTTCTGGTCTCCTTACGAGCAGGAACCCTGCCTACTGCCTCCCTAGCCAGGCATGATTATCTGTAGCTGCTTTTTTAGCCCTTTGCATCCTCCCCTTTTTTTCTTAATGTTTCATGCCCAGAGAGTTGGTTTTTTTCACAACTGCTCTATCAGTCTTTAGGTTGGGAGTTAAAGTGATGTTTAGTACTCCTAGGACAAGTGCATAAATGGAACTGTTAAATGTATATGTGCTGCTTGTGTGTTTATTATTGCTGGTAATAATGGTAGGCTGCTAAAACACTGTGCTGATGACTCTTTGTTTTGGCCTGGGGTAGGTGGGTTGTAACAAGGTCTATACAAGCACCTCTGATGTGATGACCCATGAGAACTTTCACAAGAAGAACACGCAGCTCATCAATGACGGGTTTCAGCGGTTCCGTGCCACGGAGGACTGCGGCACTGTAGAATGTCAGTTCTATGGGCAGAAAACCACTCACTTTCACTGCAGGTGAGACAGCGGGGAAGGGGAGGAATCCTGCCTCAGAGTTGCATGGTCTGTTTGCTGCCTCCTGCCGAGTCATAAATTCAGGAGCGTAGACAGGGACTTGATTTTTCCCTGCTGTGACCTTCTCAGGACTGCTCTTGAGAGAACTCATGTTCCAGAGCAGATGTGATTTCCAGGATCCACAGACCACTCTGAAGGCAGGACTGTGATCTGAGGTGATCTGAGGGAAGGGTACCCACTAGAAAATACATCCTAGAAACATTTGGGAAAGAGATCAGAGTGCTCTTCAGGGTTCGGCTGAAGTAGGCCATTAATAAACTGCTAATGGCACTTCCATGCTAGAGTTCTCTCCTGCCAACAGTCAGCCAGCTCTTCCCTTTCAGGGCCAGACTCTGCCCTCTGTACACAAATGCTCTTCTATTGATTTCTCATGTTCTCAGGAAGAGTAGGAATCCAAGCACAGTTTGTACCTTAGTCCCCTTCAGCTACTATTTTGGTTGGAACTTTCCGTGGCAGGTGCCTGCATCCCCATGTTATTGTGGCTGTTCCTCAGAGTAGAGTGAGCTTCCCAGCTCTCTCACACGGCAGCATTTTTGCTTGCCTTGGTGTCGATGGTTGACCCGCATAAAGCTCCTCGACCCCTCTGCTGACGGGGCCATTGTCTCCTACTGGCCCTGGTCCTTACCCCGGAGGGAGGCAGGTGACAGCAGTTGCGTTGTGCTCTGGGCCCACACAGCCAACCACCCTTTCCTCCTCGCTGCCCTTGCAGGCGCCCTGGGTGCACATTCACCTTCAAGAACAAGTGTGACATTGAGAAGCACAAGAGCTACCACATCAAAGATGATGCCTACGCCAAGGATGGCTTCAAGAAGTTCTACAAGTACGAGGAATGCAAGTATGAGGGCTGTGTCTACAGCAAGGCCACCAACCACTTCCACTGCATAAGGGCAGGCTGTGGCTTCACCTTCACCTCCACCAGCCAGATGACCTCCCATAAACGCAAACATGAGCGCCGGCACATCCGGAGCTCAGGAGTGCTGGGCCTGCCTGCCTCTCTCCTGGGGTCCAAGGATAATGAGCAAGAGGAGTCCAGTAATGATGACCTTATTGACTTCTCCGCTATGAGCTCAAAGAACTCCAGCCTGAGTGCCTCCCCCACCAGTCAGCAGTCTTCCGTTTCTCTCATAGTCCCAGCTGCACCCTCCTCTGCTGCTGAGCTTGCTTCCTCACAGGCCAGCAAGTCCGCCAACAGCATGACACCAGCCACCAAGATCTCTGGCCTGCTCTCCCAGGCTCTTCCCAGCAATATACCCTTGGCCCTGGCACTCTCCAACTCAACACTTCCTGGAACAGCTGGATCCTTCTTCCCTATCATCCCCAGTCGGGTCTCTACACCGCTGCCTGCCAGCTCAGCTAATATGATGACTGCTGGTTCTTCTGGCACCAATCCAACATCATCTGCTCCTACGGATTCCTCATCCCAGGCCATCTCAGGATCTGGAGAGCCAGCAGCTACTTCTTCTCCAGCTCCAGCAGCATCTATAATGGAAAGGATCTCTGCTAGCAAGGGATTAATCTCTCCTATGATGGCCAGGCTGGCAGCAGCTGCACTCAAGCCCTCTGTGGCACTTGAAGCAGGTGAGTTACCCTCATCAGTTGTGCTAGTGGTGGGAGAAAGAGCAGTGCCTGATGGCTTGGAGAGGAGTGAATGAGAAGCCACCCAGTTGTCCATGGGAGTGGAGGTGGGGAGGAGGTAGTAGAGGAACATAAGTGGGAGAATAAATTTAGTTGTGCCCAGTGAACCCTTGAAGAGGGCAGCCTTGGCACGGCTCCCTGGGGAGCCTGGCTGTGCCCGCACGGCCACAGAGAGGCAGGAAACACAGCTTTGCCCACAAATGGAGCCGGCTCTTACCAGCTCTGAAGGAAGAGTGTTGCCATGTGTATTGCCTGGCGTGCTGTAGGCTGAAAAGAGAGAGGCACTGTATTAAAAACGGAAATGAATAAAAAGCTTGGCCAGTACTTGCCCGCTGCACAGCAGCGTAAGTTTTCTGCAGGCTGTGTTGAGTTTTAGCTGGGCCTGGCGGTGCTGATCCTGTAGCTCATTGCCAGTTGTTTTTCTGGTCTGGGGAGTTGGTTCCGTGCTGCAGCTCCTGTCCCAGCTGTGGGTTCGGAGATAGCGCTGGGGCAGCCCACAAACAGGACCTTTCCCCTGTCCGGGTCTCGCAGGCTGCGCTTCTCTGTCGCTGCAGCTCCCTGCGCTAGAGCTGGGGCAGGTCGCTGCCCGTGCCCAGCCGCCAGCAGGGACGCGGGGCTCCCTCGAGAGCACAGGGTACTGCCGCAGTCTCCTGCTGAACATGGTCAGCTCGCGGTGGGCAGCGGGGCGTCGTGGAGGGAGGCTCTCCCTGACAGCACCCGCTGGCTCTGGGCTGCCCCAAGCCTCCCGCCCCAGAGCAGGCTGCTGGCCCCAGGCTCTGCGGGTGCTGCCCGTGTCCCCTTCCTACCCAAGAGCGAACGAGGGAGTAGGATGAAGTGATCTGATTAAAGAGGGAGGGGAACTTTCACATACTTTTAAAATTATTATTTGAAAAATTGTTTCCTAAAGCAGAGAAAGGTCATTGAGGGAACTATTTTCCTTTATTTTTTAATAAAATGCCACTTGCTGTCTGAGAAGCAGCTCGCCGTCAGCTGTACTGCCGGAGGGTAAATTAATATTTTAGTCACTTGGGGATTGTGGAAAAAAGATGTGCAGACATGTTCCTGTCAGCAACTTTTTTTCCCTCCTTTTTTCTTTGCTGTTCTTCCTAATTTTTTTTCTCTTTAATTTGTTCTCCTGGTTCCCCCCCTTCCCTCTTTTTCTCTTCCGTTAATTTGACTTTTTCTTTCATGGGCTCAGCACTAAACCTCCTCCCCAGAAAGAAGAATTCCCCCTTTTTGCGGGGACGGCGTGATGGTGGTGGCAAGAGGTCGCGCAGTTTGAACCGATCCCATTGGCTGTCACCTTCGATAGCCCCGGCCGGGCAGATGCTCCTGCTGGGCACGCGCAGTGGCGGGCCATCGCTGTCGCTACGGCAACACCGGGATTGGGGATGAGAAAGGGGGCTTGACTAGCAGTCGAAAGCTGCCACATTGCCTCAGCATTAACAGAGTCTTTAATAAACGCCTAAGAGGCAGCCCCGCAAATTAGTTATGACAGTTTGTGCAGAGAATCAGGTCTCCCCCACGCTCCTTCCGCCCTTCTCCTTTAAAGGGCCCATAGCCTGGACAACTTTGACATAATTTTGCAATAATTATCACTTGAAGAATTTCCACGCTGGAGTGGACGTCAGAACCCATCATGTCAGCTTGGCAATAAACGCTGACCAGCAATCCCAGCACTTCCCTCCCCCCACACTTTTTCTTTGCTTTTTCTATTTATGCACTGGTGCTAGTGATTTAACTTACTTATTTGCCATTGTAACCTCATTTTAGACCTACATTTTTCATCTAATTTTTGCATTTCATTTTGGTGTCTTTCTCAAGCAGGGAATGGACAGCCAGCAGCTCCCGGACGGTTCAATCCAGTTCAGGTGAAGCAGGAACCTGTGGAGGCCATGGGATCGTCATCTGCCACCAGTCAGGACTCCTTGCAGGAGCACAGCTTGGACCTGAGCGTCAAGGATCACGGGTGAGAGAAGTGCAGAGGCAGGCACACTTAGCTCTTTCCAGCATCAGGCTCTGAGAAGTTTCCATACCTGTAATAGGACAGGACACAACGTGTTGGTGAAAGGCAGTTTCACAGTGGCCGAGTCGGATGGCCTCAAACTGGAGGCAGGGAGGCGTTCTCTCCTGCCTCTCAAGCACATGTTCTCCACATGTTTTTTGGGCTCACAAGCACCTACTGATTCTTTGAGAAGCACCTCTTGTGCTCCCCTCTGCAAAATGAGCCACTGGCAAAGCTTCTTTCACATAGATATTCCTGCTGTTGTCATCAAGAGCTGGTCGAAGGCTGCTCCAGTGCTGCATTTCAGCACACTCCCAGCAGGAGCATTTGCACTGATGTAATAGGGCGTTGAATCAGGTCTGAGAGAGGCACCTTCCTGAGAATGGGACACACAAAACAACTGAGCATCAGGCTGACTCTGGTCTGGGTCTGGCGGGTGCTGACCTGTGGTTACGGGTGATGAATCTATGCACTTGTGCAGATGTGAATGCACCTGTCTCAAAGTGCGTGTCCCCCTTGTCCAGCATCTCTGCTCAGGATAGGAGTGTTTGGGGATTGTCTTGTGTGGAAAAACTGTGGAAGAACTGATACTGGGGATAAGCGAGCCTGCTCCACTTTGACCTTTGTGTACATTCCTTTCCATACTTCATTTAAACAAGCCTCAGTTTGGGACCCCAGCACTTGTATCAACTGTAACTATTACTGATGCATGTGCAATACTAAGGTTGCCTTTCAGTGTGCTTTGCTGTGGCCCTAAGGATTGTTGCCTTGCCTTCTCTGCTGCCGAGGGGGCCTGTGTCCCTGGCAGTATGAG
This sequence comes from Ibycter americanus, assembly GCA_035590275.1. Classification (NCBI taxonomy): domain Eukaryota; kingdom Metazoa; phylum Chordata; class Aves; order Falconiformes; family Falconidae; genus Ibycter; species Ibycter americanus. The sequence goes on from JAVJGI010000040.1 coordinate 111,560,714, forward strand.
TCCTCCGTCGACATCTCCCCGGTTTTGTGGCATATTTCTGAAAGTTCTAGTGGGATGAAGGAGTAAAACATGGGCTGGGTCGTGAGTCAGCTAATGAAAAAGTGTGATGGTGTGGATACTGGAGAAGGGGTCTGGACTGTTCAAGAGCTGAATGAACTAATTGTGCAGACTTGGGGCTCTCTTGCTCTCCATCTTGGCCATCATAAGTAAACGAGTTTGGCCTGCCCAAGGGAGGGTGGGCATCATTCTCTTCCTCCGGATGTAGCAGGTGAGGAGTGAGGCAGCTTGAAGGGAGAAGGATTAATCTCAGTGCTCACAGTCCCTGTGCACATCTTAACTAAACCCTGTTGGTTTGTGTGTTCCAGTAATGAATCAAATGGCCACACAGTCTCGGCAAATTCATCTCTTTTATCCTCGCTTATGAATAAGGTAAGAGCCATCCATCAAACTCCTTTCATTCCCCCCACCAAGAGAAATTAAAGCTGCGATAGCAGGGAGGGGGGGGGAAGAGATGCGTTTGTTTTTTAATGTTTTGCCTCTAATAAGATGAGTTTGTACCATTTAAATTTTGAGACCATTTTTCATCGGGTATAATTTCAGAGCCACTGCTTACGAATTAATTTAATGAACTGGCTGAAGAAATATATTGCAGCCTCTGACACCTTTTTTTTTTTTCATCCTTTCTAGACAGAGGAGGGCTCCGAAAGATATTTTTATTTTTTTTCTTTTTTTTTCCCCCCTTTTCATTTTTATTTCCAGAACCTGGCAACTTCTCTCTTTCTCTCTTTTTATAGTTACTCATTTTGTTTATTTACTCAAAAACATTTTCTTTCACTGGGGAGGGGGAGGAGAATAATTTGTTTTTATGAAAGAGAAGAAAAAAAATTATAAGTTTTGAGCCAAAATCATCAATTTCTGTCTTTCTGGTGTGAGTAATGGTGTCCAACAAAGCCTCCTTTACCATGTTCTACAATATTTATTTTGGATAATGCACAGTTTCTTTTTCCTTACTTTTTCCTTAAATTATACATCATCTCAAATATATATTTCCCTTTCACATGATAAATTCTACTGTACCAAGATTAATTTTGCTGGTGTATACAACTGCAGCAGAGATCAGGGCAGCCTTTGAGCCATGCTTTAATATTCTGCTCTGTGATAGGTTTTACAGGCATAACTATTGCCATCCCCTTGGCTCTGGGCGTTACATGCATCAAGGCCATATAAGCCTCAAGAGAGGGCAAAGTGACTTTGCCTAGTAATCTCTCGCCTCCTTTCACTCTTATTTCATCACTCTTTTTTCTCTGTGTTGTTTAATTTCTGCTTTTATCCTTATGCCACTTTTCTCCTCCATTGGCTTTCAGTTACACTGGGTTTTTGATGTTCCCTTTTAAACTTAATTTCTTATTCATTCCTGTGTATTGTCCCTTCAGTGATTCCAAATACAGAGCTCTTTCTCTAGTGAGTAAATCTATTTAGTAAGTCTGTTGTCTGGGGTCCTGAGTAATTTTGAAGGTCCTAGCTCAGGGAAGTCCTCTTTCAATAGATACTTCACTTGAAAAAAATCTCCAGGAAATATGAGATTTAGGCATATGCTCAGAAATAAGCATTTATGTGCAGTCCCACATAAGATTCTGTAGTGCAAAGTAAGTGCAGCACAGGTACAAAATAGGAGTTCTTCAGGCCTGCTCCTTTTTTAAAGAAGGAATGGGATTAACCGATGATGTAAACCAGCAGAGAATAGAGCCCACTGATTTGAAGGAGCCTGTTCCAAGACTAAGGATTGCAGAATCAAGCTCAGTGTGCTCAGGAACACATCACGCTTGCTTCTTCCTCTTGCTGCCCACAATTTCTGTTTGTGGAGGAGCCCTTCATTACTTATCTAGGAAAAAGAACCCTTTACAGGAATTGAATGCCCAGAAAACACCAATGGAAAAAGACGACCTGAATTTCTGACTCCAGCCGTAAAGAGTTGCAGTCTCCACATAGCAGCAGGGGCTTTACCTTCAGGGGGCATTAAGAGAGCCTCGAATAGCCAAGGTTCCTGTAGCGCAGTGCAGTTTATTTAGGGGGTTGTCAGGCTTAATTAACTGATATTTATAAAGGGCTTCGAGATCCTCAAGTGGGGTGGAGTTTATAATGCAAGTATTGGGCCCAATCCTGCATTTTATTCATGCTGTGAAATTCAGTACTTCAGTAATTCAGAAATTCAGAAACAGTAACTGTTGTTACTGAAGGTAATTGAGAGCACAACAAAGCGAGAAAGGGTCTGGGAAATTGGGTGTTTAAAGAAAATTTTCTCCCTAAGCACTCTTCTATCCTGCACATCATACGCCTGGACCTCTAAACCGTCTCTGTGTAGAATCTATTTGAAGCCTTTCACACAGTGCAAATTGTGCGTCCCAAGTCCTGCTTTGCAGAGGGTATGTCCATTTAGCACAGAAAGTGACATAATTTCTTTATTGAAGTTAGTAAGAATTTTCCAGGAACTTCACTGGAGCCAGAATTTTTCCCCAGTTAGGTGAGATTCCCTGTGCCCTCCCTGCCCCCCCCAGACATACCTGATAGTCACTTTAAAGAAGGAGACATCCTTGTGGCTGGGATAAGATGATTCGAAATAAAAACTAGAACTTACTAGTTCTAGCACTAGCTCTGTACTAAGAGATCAGCATTTTATAGATGTATAGGGCTGTTAATGTTTAAGCCTGCACACCTTTTCCATGCGCCAGCAGGGTATGTCTCTCTTCACCTCAGTTTCCCCATGTATCAAACAGACATGATGTTTCATTGCTTTACACAAGAGCCATGAATATTAGATGGGCACCCGCGTACTTTGTGAGAGTTGGGTGGAGGATGCAGAAGTGAGGCGTTACTAAGCTTTGCTGATGCAGTTGAGGCAGCCTGCGCAGACTTCTTGTCTTCTCTCTTAACCTTTGAAGACACAGCTTTCCGTGGGACAGGCCTGAGGGTATCCAGACTGGCAGTGTCCATGCTGTGTGCTGGGCCTGATGCAGTGTCTGTGTTCTTGTTCCAGATGTCCAAGACCAGTGCCAGCCTTGGCAACCTGCTGAACATTAAGACAGAAGGAGATGGCAGCCAGGCTGGGGCTGGAGAGCCAACACAGTACTTGGGCAAGGCAGTGAAGGCACTTGTCCAGGAGAAGCTCTCTGAGCCATGGAAGATGTACCTGCGCCGGTAAGGAGAGCATGGAACTGGGAATAGAGGAGAGGGAAAATTACTTCCTTTGCAAAGTGTCCTGCTCGTTAGTTCTCACTTGAATGCAGAGTTCTCTTGAATTTAAAAGCCTAATTCTGTGATGTGCTGATCACCTTCTGGAGTGCATTTAGTCGCTGGTCCCAGCTAGCTGCAGTAGGGGTTAACGTCCTGTAAGAAATATCTATCCACATAGAATTATTTTGCAAAGGGGTCTTGAGAACCACCTATGAGCGTGGATCTTCGTGTTAACCTTCACTATTAGCCTAGACTTCATCATAGGCACCTCTTTACGTGCCCAGTCTGCAAGTGCAGGGGACCCACTGCACCTGGCTCTTAGCGCTGACCTTCTGTTGGGCCGTGTTTAGTTATTACACACAGATCACAGAAGCCTCAACATGCTTGCTGTGTCATTTCCTCTGATCATAGGAGCGGGCCACTGGAACCAAGTGAGTATAAGGGGTATGGGATGGTTTCTGCTGGTTTTGTTGTAGACGAGGAGGCTCAAAAGGAAAATGGAACAGATACAAAACACCCACACACAGACACATGCACATACATGCCCAGACAGACACATGCTTTGAGCGTACACAGATACACCCAGGCAGACACATAAGGGATTGTGCTCTGACACAGATAGTTGCCTGCAAATGCCTGTGGACACTTTGTAAATCACAGACTTTGATAGGAAGACTAGAAAGTCTTCTAGTCCGTCTGCCCCTGGCCAGTGTGAGATCCTTCCCTGCAGTCCATTTGCATTTTGTCCAGCCTAGTTGTAATTATGCCAAGCAGTGTGGCTATTTTCTTGTCTCTGGGAGCATTATTCTACCACCTAATATGTTTCAATGTCAGGATTTTTTGCATGGTATGCTGCTTGAATTTCCCTTTTTGTAATTTTGTTGCAGTTCTCCTGGTTGTATCCCCTTGAACCACAGCAGATAATTCCTCTCTGCAATTGGAGTTCACCCCCTTCAGATAGTCACAGACTTTTAGCATACCATTTAACCAAGCTTATTTACTTTCTTTAATCTGACTTTGTAAATTACTCCCTTCAGCCTGCTGATCATGTTGTTGCTGTTGTTGTTCTTTCTGTTCCCTGAATGGGTGCAGAACTGGGCTGTCATTCCAGTATCGCCAGACCAGATAGAACAAGCTTTCTGCCCCCATATATGCAGCTCGCAGTTGCGCTACCTTGTTTGCATCTATACTGCATAATGTATATGTATCATGTTTACCACCCACTGTTACACAGGATTGCTTTTAACGTTGCTCTCATGAGTCCCCTATGTGTAAAAATAGACCCCCACCCCCAGATGTATTAGCTGTGTGTTTTGAAAATTACTCTCGTGTTCTGAACCTTCTCCCTTGTCTTGCGAGGCCTCTCCATGTTATTTTCTCCTCTTGCACTGGTGTTGCCAACTCCTCCCAGTTTAGTATCTTCTGTGAATTTCATTAACATGCTGTTTACTCCTTCTCCTAGATTACTAATGAAGATGTTAAATAAGCTCAGACCTAACCAAAGTCATCCTTGCAGCATTCACAAGATGCCTCCTCCCAGCTCAATACGTTGCTGTTTGTCATTAGCCTTTGTTTACGGTCCTTCAGCCAGTTTTCAATCCATGAGGCAGCATTCACATCCAGGCCAATTTGAATTAATTCTAAGCATATGCGAGACTGTATCAAAATGCTTTACTAAAATCCAAATATATTGCATCCCTTCATCCACTAATTTTGTAATTCTATCAAAAAAAGCAATTAAATTTGTCTGGCAAGATTTATTCTTTATAATCCTGATGCTGTTTATTGCTCATGGTTCCTTTATCCTCTAGATGTTTAATGATTTTCTCCTCCCTCTTAATATTTGTTCCATTACTTTACTGGAAGGAGAAGTTAAGACTAGAGGTATGATAATTGCCAAAGATCACTTGTCTTTTTTTTTTTTTTTCTTCCCCCCTGAACAAATCAGTACCTAGATTTTTGGTATTTTTTTGTGTGTGTGTGTCAGTTTCCTAGTACGTCCCTCTTCTCTATGGCTTAAAAAATAGCAAATAGTAATGCAATCAGTTTGTGAGTTAATTTCCATTGCACTTCAGGACATACATCATCCAGACTGGCTGATTTGTGTATATTTGTATTTTCCAACCAGTCCTTTTATCTGCTCTTCTAGAAGGTCTTCATTTTATCCCTGATTGTCTGCTTTGTCTTTAGTTTTCCTATCCAAAGCAAATTTTATAAGGCAGTCATTTTTGACTCATCACCTCCAATTTTTATTGGACCCTCCTCCTAAGTACAAACACTCTCATCCCTGATAAAACAACCCCTTTAGCTTGTAGTAACTTGGTTTCTTATCTTTTACCACACCTTTGCTTTCCTTCATCTTCTCCCTGCAAGCCGTAACTGACTGCATGTATTCTATATCCGCTGACCTTCCTTCTCCAGTACAAGTTTTTTTTCTTTTTCCTTTACCCTCAAATTGTTAAGAGGTCCCTCCTGGGACCACACAGGCTGCTGTTTGTTTCTTGCTTTCCTGCTCATCAGAGCAATTGTAGTTTGTTGTATCTTAATTACGCAAGAGTCCCCTGTTAAGTTTGAGATCCTTCCTACCAATGTTTTTTACTTGATTTCTAGATGCCCTGTGATTCTGGAGATTCCTGAAATCACATGTGTTTGTGCTACTCTTACTAAGTCCAGAGAATCTCAGCAGTGGATGAGCAGTGAAACCATGCTTAGTTGGTTTTGCCCTCTTGATCGTTTCCTCCACGATGACAAGAGGCGTATCTCAGACGATGGATTTTGCTCTATTTTTTGCAGGGCAGCATTGTTTATTCTGTACTTCAGGGATTGTGCCTTTCAGTATTTATGCATATGAGACTGTAATTGCTATATAGGTGATACTTCGTCTCTCCCATCAGTGTGATAACCCTGTTGTTTCAAGGTGGGGGGGTGGGCAGATTCTGGGATCTAGATTCCCTTGGACCTCTGTTGTTTCTTCCTTTTTGCTACTCTCAGTAAACTGAAAGGGGGGGGGGGGGGAAAAAAGACCTGTAATGTTTCAGCAGTGTCCTTTTGGTCTGGATTGCTTTAATTTGCTAACCTTTGATCGTTCCTCAGAGCCTTGGCTTTTGTACGTAGATGCTCAAGAACACTAATGATTTTCATCTTTTGTTTCAGAGTAGTTCTGTATTTTGCTCCCACTAAAAGTGAACGAGAGTTTCTCAGTCAGGTTCAATTGGAGAGAAATTAGGTCCTTGTTCTGCATGTTCAGATCTATATAACAGGCAATAATCAAGCAACAATGCCAGCAGTGCCTTTTGTGCAGCAGGGACAGTGGTGTTAGAAAAGAGAATGGTAGTAGAGTTGAAAAAAAAGAAAGTCTGTTCCAACAACGCTTCTCTTCTGGGGCCTTCCGTAAGATGTCTGCTTGTCTGCTTTGGCCAGGTTTGGTACCAAGGATTTCTGCGATGCACAGTGCGACTTTCTTCATAAGGTGCATTTCCACTGTGTCGTGGAGGAATGCGGTGCCCTCTTCAGCACCCTGGATGGAGCCATCAAGCATGCCAAGTAAGTAGGAGAGCGCGAGTCTTGGGAAACCTTGAAAAAACTCTACAAGACGCACACTGCAGGACAAGAGAGACCTTACTGAGTAACTTTGTTCGAGAGCAGGAATGTGGGCAGTCCTAAGGGCAGCAATTTGGACATCCACATGCTTCCTGGGCAAATGTGCTCAGCTAAAGTTTTTGCAGAACACTAAGTCCTCCTCAATTTTGTTTCACAATAAATGTCCTCAACTTGTGAAAAAGTGTTGGCAAGGCTGGGAATTGGACATTTGTGTTTTTCCATAGCCTACTTGACAGACAGTGTGTTCAAGGAGACCCGTATTTCTCACAGCACACAAATACACCATACATAGAAATAAGAAGATATGGGAGGGAGAAGATCCTGTAAACACAGCCGTTGTCACTGGATACAGACTTTTCATGGAGCAGACAGCTCCACAGTTTAGAAAGCATTTTACTGTTCTTTGTCTTCTCATGGCAAATGTCTTTTAACAAGTTTTCCCTAGCCCTTAGTTTATATGGTTTTAAGAGGTTCACATCATGTGACTAAGAATCTGGAAACGAAGCAGTTAAACTGTCCAGCAACCTCCTTCTCACCTTGCCATGTTCTTATATTGTAAACCCTTTGTCATTTCACATCATTTTGGAAAGCAGTAGACAGCCCAGAGTTCAGTAGCTGGAACTGTAGGTGAGGTGATTTGGCCTATATTACAGAGGCTGTACAACATGCTCAGAACTCTAGATGGCTCTTGGGTGAAGAATGAAGATATGCTCCCCCTGTTACAGCGAGGGGACTAGCAAAGGAAGGGTGGGATACTGGATATTTTCCCTGTTGCCGATTTCTACAAAGCATAATCCGCAGTTCAATACCACGCCAAGTTCCTTTTACAGGCAATGGAAGATTTGCCCGAGTAAAGAATGAATAAGGCCTTCACCAGCTGGCCACATGACTGATTCTGAAGGGGTTTAAAGGGAAGGAGATGTTGCAAATTTTAAGACAGAAAGATCTGTTGGCACAGTTGGTCTCTGGCATTGGATGGTTCCCTGTGGGTCACTGCAACAAACTGCTTGCTTCTCACAACAGCCGTGGGAAGCTGCCCTCATAGGCATATTGATCTTACTGACTGCAGCAATTCTTGCATCTCTCTTATTTCAAAACATGATTTTTGCACGTTTCTGTCTCCACCCCTCTTAGTGAATTGACTTCTCTTCACAGACAATCTAGAAGGCCCCTAAATCAAGCCGTAAAGTTTTCAGGGCCCCTTTTAGGATTTAACCTCACCTAATTTGTAGACTCCTGACACATTCTTGTTGGTGCTTAATCAAGTTGAATGCACTGGTCAAGAATTTATGTCTGAATTACACTGTCTTTTTGCAGTTTTCACTTCCGAACTGAGGGTGGAACTGTGAAAAGTAACTCCGAGTCTCCCTTCTCAACTGCTACTGAGAATAAGGCTTCACTGGCCCCTTCATCACCATCTGCTACTTCTGTCACCATGGCAAGCGCTCCTGCCCTCGACGTGCCCACTCCAAGTCCAGCTACTGTGCCCTCTGCCCCCACACTGCTAGCTTGGAAGCAGCTGGCTTCAGCTATACCCCAGATGCCTCAGATCCCAGCATCAGTGCCTAACCTGGCAACTTCACCCTTGGCAACAACTTCGCTGGAGAACGCCAAGCCTCAGGTCAAACCCGGATTCCTCCAGTTCCAGGAGAAGTAAGTTGCAGTGCTGCTCGCCTCCTTATGCCCTCTCCAGCCTTGCAGTCCCCTCTTTACCACTCCTCAGAGCTGTAGTACTACATCTGTATTCGCCCACTGAGAGACCTTCTGTCTAGAAAGTGCTCTGGGTTTTATCTTACAGAAAATTTACTTCTATAAAGTCTAGAAAATACCTTCAGTTATTGTAGGAAAAACCCCAAGATTTTCAAGCACATCTGGGAGCACTTTTAGGTATGAGTTGAGAGGAGAAATAAACCTGCTGACATATCACTGAAGCCTTTTTCATACCTCACGAGATGTGTAAAGAAATACATGCGACTTTGCAGTATTTTTGACACTGAAAGCTACAGAGGAAGCATAGCATCTTCAAAGTGTTCAGCATGACACCTGACTAGCCCACCTCCAGATCTTGCTACACGTCTGAGGCATACCGTGAATTTCTGTGGTTGAGCAAACAATGGTGGGCAACGGAGTGCTCAGTCATGCAAAGATGAGGTGTTACTGCAGCAAAGTACACAGAACTAACTGAAAGTAGATCTTCACAGACTGCTGAAAGGGAGCTTGCTGGATTTCTCCTGGATTTGTCCCCAGTCAGCTCTGTGACCTTTTCCATGGAACGCCATCTGTATCTCAGTATAATACAGCCTCATTTTTTTTCAGTGAAGACGACTGGGAGGGTCAGATAGTGGAGGGGGCACAAGTGCCTGGACTCTGCCTTGCTAGCCGTGGGTCTCTCAGCAGCTCAAGGAATAGGGAGTGAGAATTTTGCTGTCCTGGCTGAACTTCTGTACAAGTGTAATGAGTCTCCTTAAATTCCATGCCTCTGGTTTTGTAGTGTTAGTTTACAAAGTAATTCACAAGGGAGGTGTCTGGCTGAAGGTAACAGACCTTGCTGCACTTCTTTAAAACATTAAAGAAGTTTCACAGTGTTGCTGTGATGTTGGTGTTATTTCTGTTACATAGAAAGAGGCACAGAAGTTCCGTGGTTTACGGGAGGACACAAGCCCAGGATCAGGTTAGGCATTACAGCTTAGTCAGTTACTCAGGCTGGTGGATTATCAGTCTCTGGGTGGTTTACTGACAGTGGCTTGTCTGCTTTTAAAGAAATACATTCTGTTTCACATACCTGAGTAGGTACCATTGGGTACAGTGCTTGGCGTCCAAGGGATCGATGTTCAGCTACCTCCAACCTGACCTCTGTTTGTGCAGTCAGAAATCCACGGAATGGGTGGGGGCAGTAAGGTACCAAAACCATTTAGCTGGTTAAACAGGCCACTGCTGATTTTTGTCTAATCAGGGGAAGCCCTGCCATCTTGCAGTGTGCATGCCCAAGAGTTTCATTTCAGTTACACAAAACTGGGTTGGGAGAAACTACCTGAATCCATTGAGGTAAGTACAGGCAGAAAGGGTGAAACAGCATCAATCCAGATCTCGAGAGAGCTTTAAATTGGAAGTGTGGCCCTCAAAGAAAGACTACAGAACCCACCATGCATTGCTGTATTTTAATAATCTTAATCAAGAAAGTGCACTAGCTTGGTGGAATTGCAGTAGTGTTGCCAGCATCAATTTTACTAAAGAGGAAGGTGGCTATGGGAGATATGTAGGCCATGTTTGGAACAGAGGGTTCAGCTGGGCTCCCCTTGAATTAAATTTTGGCAAACAAACAAATGTGTGAAATGAGTGAAGGTGATGATTGTGTTTTGGATGTATTCCAGCGATCCCTGCCTGGCAACGGACTGCAAGTATGCCAACAAATTCCACTTCCACTGTCTCTTTGGGAACTGCAAATATGTGTGCAAAACCTCTGGCAAAGCAGAATCCCACTGCCTGGACCACATCAACCCCAACAATAATTTGGTGAATGTGCGAGACCAGTTTGCTTACTATTCACTGCAGTGTCTCTGTCCGAACCAGGTAAGAGCCATTCAAAAGCAATGTTCTAGCTGGACTATGTGTGTGGAAGAAGAAGAGTAAGAAAGAGCAAGTAGACCACTCAATAGGAAGTGAGGCTGAGTGTTTTGTTCCTCATCTAACTACAGAACCATGGAAGGGTCATAATTACGTGGTCGAGCGAAATGTTTGGTTTCCATCAAAATGAAAATTGCAGTGCTTTTGTGTTTCTTTGACTTGGGTGAAGTGGACAAGGCAACTAGAATGATCTAAGGGACATGAGATAAAATAAAAATCTGTGATGAATACCAGGTAATGCCACGAGTGAGTTAGGTTTGGGATATGTCGATGCAGAATAGTGCAATACAGAATACATGACAGCAATACAGAATACACAACAGGGAGCAAGGTTGCGTTGCAGCTTGTGGAAGATAAAATGGATGTGATCTAGAGTATCAGTTCAGGCCTCCCTCTCATGTCTCAGAGGGACAGTGTTAGTAGCAAGCAGATGAGAGTGTATTTGTTTTAGATATGCTTAAAGCAACCTGCCTGTTTGCTCCTCTCCAGCACTGTGAATTCAGGATGCGAGGGCATTATCACTGTCTTCGTCCTGGCTGCTACTTTGTGACTAACATCACCACCAAGCTGCCCTGGCATGTGAAAAAACATGAGAAGGCAGAGAGAAGGGCAGCTAATGGCTTCAAGTATTTTACCAAGCGAGAAGAGTGTGGCAGACTAGGTGAGTTTTCTTCTTTTTCCCCTGTAACCTCTCTCATGTGGTCTGTCCCGTGTCCAGGCTAAAAATGCCATGAGTTAGAGCCTGCGAGTTATGCTCAAGATGTATTTGGTCATTAAATCACTGAACAAGAAATGGAACAAAACAGAAAAGCAGTTCCTGATCTGCCTGAGCTGAAGGATGTTTTCCCAAACAGACCCAAGTTAAAGGGATAGAAACTGTAATATAGAGGATTTTATGAGGTGCAGCTTCCCCTTTGTTTTTCCTTTTTATCTAATTGACAATACCTTTTTTTGCACTTTGTAGTCTTCTGGGCCTACTGCATGCATTGGGTAGAGTTTAAGGGCACTCTGAGGAGTAAAAAAATGCATAGGGGAAATGCCTGTTCTGATGAGTGCCTTGTGCGAACGTCTTTCTGTATCAAGGAAGTTGCTGCTTTGCCTGACTCCAGGCAGCTTCAAATGAAACTTCTTTTTAGCCATTGCCAGTGCAGCGTATTGAAAGCCAAAGGGCAGATAACTGGAGCCAGAGGTATGGAGAAGAGCATTCAGTAACCTGCTCCCTCCTCCAAGGCCGTCCCCCGAGCCCCTTGTGAGCAGCAGGGAGCGTGGCGCTGCGCCTTTGTGCCAGCCTCGCACCAAGGCCGGCCGAGGGAAGCGCCCGAGGTGCAGCACGGCCTCAGACTAGGGCTTGCCCACTTGCCAAAATCATTAGCAGCACTGCAGTAGTTATTAAAGCTAGATGCCTCTGGTGTAACGATGGCAAAACGAATGCACAAAAAAAAAAAAAAAAAGTAGAATGCATTCCCAGGGAGGTATCTAGAGCTGAAATTCAGGGCTCATAGCTCCAGCAGAGCTCTATCCTGAACTGCCTGGGATTCACTTAACCCTTCGAGTTGTGTTTTGGCTTAACAGTATCACAGACCCAGTCCTTCCTATCACTCCTGGTTGGAGCAAAGGTTGAAACAAAGCAGGGTTCAGAATAACACTTCTACAGCTGCTGTTCTCTCACATTGCAGGGAAACAGCCACAACACCAGAACCAGACATTTCTTTTCAGCTTTGACTACATCATGAATGTATGCCCAAATGGTAGCTTGTTTGTGGTAACCAGGGTAATGCGTGTCAACATGCCAGAGCCAGCACTTACCTAGGTCTCATTTACACATCAGTAGATTGAGCAGTTGCTGTTATTTACTCAACTTTAGGTGTTTCAGGTGATAGCAGGGGCTAGACAAAGCAGGACAATGATACATGACACCCAGCCTGCTCGAATGCCCTAGCAACAGGCGAGCCTTCACCTGCCCTTTGCTGATACTGTTTCAGTCCCGCCAGCACTGTTTGTTCTCCATCCCAAAGAACAGCACAACGTGAAGGGGAGGGCACATGAGGTGGGGCTGTGGGGGAGTGCAATACCTAAACAAACATAAACTTGGCATGTGCATAAAACGCTATCTGTGAGCTAAAGATGGGCTGGGTGATTCAGGAGCTGTTTGGCAGCGAGGTATTTACAGGCTGCACATGTGTCGGCAGTGTTTATTTTTGGGAGTGATGGGGTACGTGCATCCATCAGTATGTAAATATGCCTATAGGCTGGGCTTGCCATGCAGTAAACATATGTTTAGCCAGCGGTCTGCATTTGCCTATGTAGGGAGAGGCAGCATGATGGGCTGCTGTAGCTGGATGTGTTTGTGTAGGTGTATATGGTCATACCAACATATAAATGCATGTCTGCTTCTCTGTACGTCTCTGTGCTTCTTATGTTGTGTATGTATATACAGCAGGTGCAGAAAGGACTGGCCTGCTTTAAGGGCTGTAAATGTCTCTGAACACACAATAGATTTTTTCATATGTATGTCTGTGCATGTATAAATATATACAGATGTGTATGGGTGGGGAGGGAGAGAGTGAGGTTAAAAATACGTACATATGTAAGTAAAGGTGGATGGGTGTACATAGGTGATAGATGAGTAAAACTGAGCCTGACTGTAGGTCTGTACCACTGTGTATGTAAGGATACGGCCAAGGGATGATGGACAACCTGATGACTGATACAGCTGCATTTTAACTATAACAAGGCATTATTTATCAGCTATAGAATGTAGCTCCCAGCATGCATGGCGCTATCCACAAGGAGCAAAATGTGTCAAGTGCTGTATGCCAGAACCCATATCAATTGCTTATTGTTTAGTAGCTACCCCTATTACACAACAAATTTGGAGGGGCAATAAACACTTCCTGGCTCACTTCTGTCTGACCAGAGAGCGTACACTGTCCAGAGCTAGAGCCGTTAAGGGACTGCTTTTCTGAGAGCACAGTTAAAGGGGAGGGCGGGGGGTGGAGGGGGTGAGAGAAAAAGAACTTTTCATTTCTAATCTTAATTATGACCATGCATTTTTTATTTTAACTTCTGTGCTATAGTTAAATATCTTGGGTTTGTTCTCTTTGTAAAGGAAAAGGCATTAGCTAAGACTGGAGAGCATTAGGCACTACTAGATGTAATGGTAATGTTCCTTTTTAACAAAACTTTTAAAAGAGGGACGGGACTAGTCTACAGTTCAGGCTCACTTCTTAAATCTGTCTCCACTGTCATAGTCTCTTGCAGTTGCTCGCAGGCAAAAGATCGTGTTTTTTTCATTCAGGACTGTTCCTGAAGAACCCGTGACCATTTATAATCTTCAATCCACCAGAGATCCATGTAGCAGCAGCCTTGTTGGGCCCATCTCCATATCATCTTCCCTACAGTTCCTTTCATGTACTACATACAATGGTTTTGTGTCTGTAGGTTGCAAATACAACCAGGTGAACAGCCACTTCCACTGCATTCGAGAGGGCTGCCAGTTCTCCTTCCTGCTCAAGCACCAAATGACATCCCACGCCAGAAAGCACATGAGAAGGATGCTGGGGAAGAACTTTGATCGTGTTCCTACTCAGGTGACTCACTGGTTATTTAAGCTGTAGATCCGCACATAGTGTTGCTCCCTTTGGTTGCCTGCTGCAGAACTGCTTTAGTGCCAAGACACTTGTACCCACACTCTTAAGGATCTATGTCTGCACTGGGGGATGCGACTGGGATATGCGAGTTCAGCCAAGGTAGCTTTACCTGGTTGGATTTCTACAGTACGAGGCAAGATGATGAAGCATAGACATCAAAGCATTACTTAGTGTAAACAGCTTTTCCTTATGAATTATGGAGAAAAAGAACTGAGAAGGATAACACTAAAATACTCGTATTTACAACTTGCACTCCCTCACGGCTCTCTCAGTATACACCAATTGGCTTATTAAAATTAAAGTGCTTAGGATGTGGAAGAATTGAATGTGCTGGTTAAAGCAGACATTTCCTGTTGTACATAAAGAATTATTTGCTGCTTCCACCTAGGATGGGAGAAATACCAGTCTCGAAATTTCTCTTCCCTTATTGATTTGGAGTTAGTTTGGGGCGCTCCTTGTCCTCTTTCAGGAAGTAGCAGAGCGATGCAGTTGCATCTTTTCAACTGCCGCACTGAGCTGCTGCTCAGAATGGCAGCAGTCCTGCAGCCTCCTGCTTGTTCTTCTTACTCCTTAGTTGCTTTGACTCCTGTTGACTCCAGAGATAAAACAGGCTAGCTTTACTTAAATGCCTGTGACTGATCTGACCCTAAGGACATCTTCTGGTACATGAAAAATAAAAGGGGCCATCTGCAGAAGCAAGATGGGAACCCCCTTTCATTTCATTCATTTCACAACATGGGAATGAGAGGCCCCTATTAGTTATTAAGTGCTGCCAGTAAGTTAATTGTTCAAGTCTGCTGCTGTTGCATGTAATGAGTTCACAGATGCCAAGAAACTGGTGTTACTGTTGTGGTAGCTTTTGTTCTTAACAGAAAAGCTTAGGCAGAAGAATCAAACTTTGGAGAGATTTGACGAATAGATTTGTCTTCACTACTCTTCCAGTACATACCAAGTCTAGCCCTAAAAATTCTAGTACATGCTGAGCAGAAAATGCTAGTTTTGACCTCCACCTCCTTTCTCTGACAATCCTGTGTTGCTTCAGCAGTGGAGAAGTCGTGATCGTGGCCTGAGCAGTCCTGGGACCATACAATGCTAGTCATACGCTATTGCGGGGCTTAGCCTGTGGAGCAGTCCAGCAAACAACAAAACAGGGATGAAACCACAGACCAGGGCATGTGGCAAAGCTAACCACATTGCTGTACTGCCACTGCCTTTCTGCATTTAAACGTACTGCTTCCAGTTTTTCCCATGCCTTCGTGGTGTGTTTGGATATGTGTTGCTCCTGGGTACCTGCTCATGTAACTCTCCCGAGAAGACCATGCCAGGCCAGGCTGCAACAGCTGTGTGTGAACGCAGCATAGACATGTGTCACTGGTTTCAGTCTGTGTTCCCCTGTTGCAATGTCTCAGCATGCAGGCACTAGGACAGTCATGTCAGTAGTCGTATTTCCAGTCTCTAAATGCAGCAGGACCTACACAGTAAGGTAGTAATGCCAAGATTAACACCTCCTGTTTTTGAATGCATGAGAATCCACACACCAGGATACTGGTGCCAAGATTAACACTCCCAGCCTCTGAGCGCATCACAATTCACATACCAGGATACATGTGCCAAGTTTAATGCTCTGAGCTCCCAATGAAGGAAGATTCATGCTCCTAGCCACGGTGCCGTGGGTTCCACTGCCGAGCATGTTCCAGCTATCCCTCATGAACAGTGACAGAGAGAAATAAACGTGCAGACAGATGGTTTTGGTCTTGGCATCTTGCTTTTGGTGTTAAAGTCCCCGTCCTGTTTTCTTGCTGCAGGTTATTGGCCACACTCCAAGAAATGAAAATCTCCCCCAGGTTGGCAGCATGGCACCCAGCCCAGCCTCATCAGGAACCCCAGCTTCCTTTCAGGGACCCCCAAGCATGATGGACACTGAAACAGATGAGTACATGGATTACACTGGCTGTAGCCCTGGGGGTATCTCCTCTGAATCTTCTAATATGGACCGCAGCTGCTCCAGCACTCCAGTGGGCAATGAAAGTACATCAGCAGGTAAGAGAGAGGGGTGGAGTGGGGTGGGGTGAAATGGATCACCAGTGGTCTGCTGTCTTGGGAGACAAACTCGTGAAGAGAGGCCAAAGGACAATTGCACCTTAAAATGTAAAATGTACCAGCTTCGCAGTAGTGCCTCATACTAACCTAGCTCCCTCCATCATTTGTGAGAAGAGATCCATCAAAATCTGCGCCTCAAGCATCCATGAACTAACAGCGTATCTTTTTGCTCCCCGAAGAGAGGTTTTTACCCTGTGTCTTGGAGTTGGATCTATTTTAATAACTGATTTTAAAAAAAAAAAAAAAAAAGTTGTGGGCCTCTTCTGTACTTGGCATTTTCCCTGGTACTTTTTTGTATTTCCTTGTGCAGCATCTGAAGTCAGGCACTTGCCTGTACTGTTGAGGTACAGAAAGACTGTACAATAGCAATTATTATATATAGGGGAAAAACACCTACCACATCTTTAGAAAGCAACATATAAAAGCAGGTCATTGAGCTCCCTTCCTCCTGCAAAAACTCTTGTTCCTCTTTGTGCAGTGTTGCACAGAGACCTCCATCATCCCCTCTTTTGGAAGTAAGTTTCTGTCATTGTTTCCTGTTTGCCAGGATAACGTGTAGCCATCTCCCACTGACCTGTATTACAGGGTTATTTTTTCAGCAGTCAGTTATCTTTTATGATTCTGTTATCATCTAGTGGTGATCCAGGGATCTCTTAGCTGTCCTTCCCAGGGTTAAGTGTTACATTCCAGATAGGCTGCCTCACTGAGTTTGCTTTAATTTCATACACATCTTTCCCACACCAGTTGGATGAAGGTTATCAGATAGCACATCTAATCATTTGTTGTCTGAACACCGCTGAGTCATGACAGTGGTCATGACAGTGGTTGCCCCATGACATTAAAGCTCATCCAAAGAGCTGTGGTGGGACAGTGGTTCCTGGTTCTCCTTGCCAGTATGCCATCTGGTCCAAATCATGCTTCCAAGGAAATGGCCCCGCCACGGCTATCCAGGTAGCGAGTAACTCCACTGGCCCAAAGCGTAAGGACCACCCTCACAGCTATTAGTTGGTAGAAGCTGGCACCATATAAATGAACAAGGACCAGACAAGCAGGAATTTCTGCGTGAAAGCCTGTGGCTCTTGCCCTGTGCCACTAAAGCCACCTTACCTTCTGCAGAGAAAACCCTCCTCTTCCTGATGCTGTCAGTTCCTCACCTTCTGTTTCTTCTCTGTTACAGTTCTGTTTCATACATTTGTGAATGTATTTTCCATTTTCATCATATTGCTTCTGCTCTTGGGTTCTCATTTCAGTTCTTTTTTTGTTTGGTTTTTTTTTGTTGTTGTTGTTTTGTTTTTGTTGTTTTGTTTTTGGTTTTTTTTCTCCTTTTTTTCTGCTTTTTTTCTCTCCACATTCTCCAGGCTGCCTGGTTCCTTCTACTGCTACTGCTGCTGCCGATGATGCTACCCACAATGCACCACAACCTCAACCACCATCTCTGCCTCCATCTTTCTCACAAGCCCTGCTTAGGTCTCCTCTTCCCACCCTCCCCTATCTCTTCTCTCCATCTTGTCTCTCATACTCTCTGCTCAGTGCCACTCTTGGATCCAGCAGAGGCATTGTCATGCCTGCCGCCAGCACCACTGGGTTTTCGCCCATCATTGCCACTCCAACTCCAGTAAAAAGTGACGTTCCCTTAGTTCAGGATGCAGCAGGTAACACTTCTTTGCTTTCTCTCTTAGTGTCCTGTGCCCATCTCCTTCCCCACTCACCCTGCCCACACTTTTTTCTCTGTACCTTAGGGTCAGTAAAAAAGCATACATCACTCTGTGTCTTATTTAACTTTATCCAAGGGCCTGTCCATGCCTACTCCTCTTGTCTGCTGACACAGTAACCGCAGCTAAGAAGGGTAACCAAAACCGCAGCAACCCACTGAGACACATTCAGATACCTGAGAGCAATTTCCACTAATTCCAAACTGTGAGAAAAATCTAACAAAAATCCTTAGTTACAATGCGCTTTCAGCCTCTTGGTAACAGCGGGGTGGCCACAAAGCAAACTTTTGCCCATGTAGCATTAATGGGGCTTGGAATTCTTGTTTAGATCTTCCAGGCCACCCAACCCAGTGCCCTACCATAGGCTGCTGCACACATCTCAGCAGGTAAATGAACCCAGTTCCCATATTTTTATCGATCTTGTAAGCTTCACTGCTTCCTATTCATATACAAAGCCATAAAATTCAGGGCAGCTTTCCCCAGCACAAATAACAAGAGTGAAGTACAGTCAGTGTCACTACGATGACATCATCACACAGCTCAGGCTGTTTCTCACACTCACTGTTATTTATATCTGCTTTTAACAGCTGCAGAAAACACATCTAGATTTTTAGTTTTAAGCTGCCATGTTTCCCATGTGTGACTAAGATGAGAGATGTCTCAGGCTGGGGATTCTCATTCCAGCTGGGAATGTTTTTTAGGGTGTGTCTCAGTTTTGGCTTCTTTTCCCAACTCCCAGCTCTTTTCTAGTTAATTAAGGGCATATTTGTGCTTAAAGTTCACACTTAAGAGGATTCTGGCAGCCTACAAATGTCCCAGTCATTCTTCCTGCCAGTTTAAATAATGCACAAATCCAGGGTAAATGGTTGGGAGTGCGGCTGGAGGACCATTTCCCCTTGGAAGTTTACAGGTTTTTCTCATGGGACTTGGCAGAAGGATCTGTGCCCTGTCCAGAGGAGTGTGTTCAAGTGAACAAAATTCACAAGAAACTATTGTTGCTGCTTTTTTAAACTGATTTGCATGCAGCCTGAAACATCTTAACCTTGTGCTGTGCTTTCCTCTAATTATATATTTATAAATTTTTCTTTTTACCTTTGTATAGTTTCATGAATGACATCATTAGTAGTTGAAAAGACAAGCTCATGGCATGCACTTACCATTGAGCTTTGCTTGGGATTACATCTGTTGAGGCTTGTAATCTTCAGTCGGGTGCTAGGGACTGAGCGTTGTCCAGTGGCTAAAGGAGGACAGCGTACCAGGTTATCACCTCTTTCATGCCCTTACTGTGAAACTTTGCCTGTATGAGAAAACAGAATTGGTTTAACCAAAGTTTTAAGCACAACTGTTTGAACTGTTGTAAAAGCTAAGCAGAAACATTGAGTTTAAACCAGGTAAAATTTAATTTGTACTTATTTCCCAGATTTCCCATGCAGAGTCTTTCACTTAAGATGGCTTATCCCGTATTTCTGTCTGAAGGCAGACAAGCTGAGCATTCATACTAATGATAAAAGATGTGATGTTTGGCTGTTACTTTTTTTTAAAGGAGGAGTTGATCTGGATAGCAGCAATTTGTCCCAGCAACGATGCATTTACACTAGTCGCCTGGAAGCGGACAGCTAGGTTTTACAATACCAGATGTTTAGAGGGGGAGCAGAGAGTTAATCGGTCACAGATTCTGTAGCTAAGAGCTTGCTAATTTAAAATCTACAGTGACAGAAAGCTATTCTTTCACTGGTAGCTGGTTAAATTAGCCTTAAAGTGCAGTTTCCACCAGCTCCGTGTCACTGAGATGGTCGCACCACAGATGCCCCAAGCCAGCATCCTTATTTCAGTCCAAGCAAACGTGTCGTGTAACGAATGGGTGTGGAAAAATCTTTTGTTCTCTGCTTATCCTGCAATCTGTATAGCCAGCCATGCAACGATGCAGGAGATTACGTTTCTGCTACCATGTCCATTGACTTGTATGTTTCCATACAGTGCCAGTTTAACTTCTGGGGGCTTCTTCAGTGACTGCCACCTTCTCTTAAAGGGTTGTCATTGGAAGGGCCAGATATGGCAAAAATAGCATTCATCTCTTTTAATACCTGCTTATCAGCCAGAAAAAAAAATATAATTCTACAACAGTCAAACAGATGACTGTTTCTTCAGTCTCCTAGACAAGGATGCAAGCTGCTCTGGATTCTCAGGCCCCAGGCACTGCATGTCACAAATCATGCCTGTTTGTAGGAGGATGGCAGTTTCAGCATGAAGAGAGGTTAAAAAAAAAAAAAAAAGTATGTTTTAGTTTTTTAGTTGCAAGCTATAATTTCCAATTACACTCACAGTTCTGCACCTGGTGAAAGATTCTTGCCTCCAACCTTGTCTGTGCTGCATGTTGATACTGGAGATTGTAGTTTGATTCTGGAAATAGCAAGCAAAGAAGAAAAAAAAGTTAATAGATATAATGAGGTCGAGTCCTTGATGTCAGCTTGATCCTAGGGGACGTGAGCACTAGCCAGTTATGCTGGCCCTGTGAATGAAAGTGGAAGATAGATGAGGGCTCTTTATTTACTAGGGGCATCATGTGATTTTTGAGACCCAAGGGAAAGCTGTAGAACTGGTATTTTCTCTCAGAGTCCACTGGCTAGTGATGATGAGAATTAGCCCCATTGAACATCTGTCCATCTGTCTTTCTAAGTGCACTCATCGTAATATGTAGGCTCATTACAGTGAGGGATGTTGCAGTCTCCTGGCCAAAGTCCATCCTATTTCTATAAATTCCCCCCCTTGCAGTTTTAATCACGCATGGGATCTTCCTTTACTTCCTGCCTGCCCTTGGCAACTGTAGTGTATTACAAGAGCCTGGATAGGGGAAAGCCGTATACACGTACCAGTTTTTAGCATGCTTAAACGCTTTTACCACTTCAGCCCTTGTGAACTACAGTAATACACCTCAGTCCTTGGATTGGAACAAGCCAGCTCGTCTGTATTAAAGTCTGATTTGAGGAAAATAGGACTAGAGACTAACTAAGCAGCAGGAGAAACACTGAGAGTAGCCAAACAGAGAAGCAACAGTTAGCGTTTGGACAACAGGAGGTACACCAGAGCAGCAATTAGAGGCCAGGTGGGATACGTGATGTCCAGCAGGCATCAGCGAGCCCACGATCCCAGAGTTCAGGCTTACTTGAAGGATGTTCATTTAATGAGCCATTAAAGCAGCCTTGAAAAGTTCAGAGCTGAAGGGATGAGCTGCTGAGTGGGAGCAGTTGCAGCATTGTGTCTTGGCGAATACAGAGCTTGCCGGGCTGGTTAGGAATTGAAGAGAGACCTGGCTGTCAGCAACACCGCTCTTCACTTTTTCTCCTCAGGGAATACCATCACTATGCCAACTGCCTCGGGGGCCAAAAAGCGTTTCTGGATTATTGAGGACATGTCCCCGTTTGGCAAGCGCCGCAAGACCGCATCTTCACGCAAGATGCTGGATGAAGGGATGATGCTGGAGGGATTTCGGCGCTACGACCTCTACGAGGACTGCAAGGACTCCAGCTGCCAATTCTCTCTCAAGGTTACCCACTACCACTGCACGCGGGAGAATTGTGGCTACAAGTTCTGTGGCCGTACCCACATGTACAAGCACGCCCAGCATCACGATCGTGTTGACAACCTGGTATTGGATGATTTCAAACGCTTCAAGTCTTCGCTGAGTTGCAACTTCCCAGACTGTCAGTTCTCTGGCAATAGCACACACTTCCACTGTCTGCGCTGTGGCTTCCGCTGCACTGACAGCACCAAGGTGACAGCCCACCGTAAGCACCACGGCAAGCAGGACGTCATCAGTGCTGCTGGCTTCTGCCAGTTCAGCTCAAGCGTGGACTGCGAGGTGCCTGACTGCAAGTACAAACTTAAGTGCTCCCACTTCCACTGCACCTACCCTGGCTGCAAACACACGGTGGTGGGCATGTCACAGATGGACTCGCACAAGCGCAAACATGAGAAGCAGGAGCGAGGGGAGCTTCCTGCCATCTCTCCTGGCCCTGAGGGCCTTGCCCACTCCACCCTCGAGTATGACATCCAGAACTCTTCCATCAACCTGGACAGTTCCCTCAACCTCAGCACTGACAACAACAGCTCCCTCTTCTTCCTGCAGAATGCGGCTGGTGTGGGCCTCAATGATTCCCTGGACCTCAGCAAGAAGCAGTCGGAAGTCACTGAAGGTCCATCACCGAGCAGAGCCGGGACCGCTCCTCAGGAGAGGGGGGCGGGGGCATCTGCCTCAGGTGATGTGGAGGACGAGGATGACTCTTCCCAAGAGGATGAAGAGGATGAGGAGGAGGAGATGAATGAAGAAGAGGAGGATGATGAAGAGGAGGACGATGATGACGATGATGAGGAGGATGATGAAGAGGAAGACCTGAACACAGATTCTGAAGAATCGCTGCCTGACCCTGAGGGCCTGGCCACTAAAGAAGATGGAGAACCAGAGGAGGCTGCTTCTTCCACAGACCATGGTGATGCTTCCAGGCCACAGGGTGAGCCAGCCATTACTCCAGCCCCAGCTCCAGCTCCAGCTGCTGCCCCAGCCTCTACTGTTGCTCCAGCAGCTTCTCCTTAATTTCAGAGACAACAGCGGCAGTGGTTTGGTTTTGCTCTTACACAGAATTACTAAGAGGACCCCATATGAGGCAAGAACAAGGATTGGGATGGCAAGTGAAAAACAAACTCCGTGCCACACACATGAGAGAGAGAGAGAGGAAGGAAGGAAGGAAACCCACGCTTCTCCACAGGCCCCCTAAGAGAGACAAGTTTGCAGCAGGACTGGTGCTGCATCACTTCATTCTGCAGATCACAGAACATGGGGGCAGGACGCAGCAAAAAAATACCCTTTTGTATGGACACGAACCTTGAGGGTACCAGCTGCTTTTCCTTGCTCCCTGCATGGTGCGTGGGGCCTGTGCCCATCTGGGGACCCTTTGTTATGGGTGGGGCTCTATCCCCCCATTTTTCTTTCTGGGTTTTTTTTTTCCATGTTTTCAGTTGTACGATATTAATAATAATCTCCACTTCTTGGAGGGGGGTGGGTGGGAACAACAGGTAATGAATTTTAGCAATATATATTTGTGTGTGTGTCTCTCTATATATAATGTACACACACACACACATATATAAAATTCAAGGAATTGGTGTCACAAAGACAGCTAGCTCAGCTTTTGCCAGTGGGAAGGAGGGGGTGAGGGGTGTGCACTCTCTCTCTCTCCACCCCTCCCCCCTTCTTTCTCCAGCATTAAATGAATGGCATCAGACAGCAAGGGTGGGAGTGGGTATTTATTGTCACATAAATGAGGACGCATTAATGAATGAGCAGGGGTGGGAATGGGACACTCCTCTGTTCTTCCAGATCCTTTTTAATATTAATGATAATAATTCTGAATGCTATTTATATTGTAAAACTTTCTCAGTCTACACTTTCTCTGTAGGACACCTCTCCTCATCCCTGCTGTTCTGCCTGTAGGGATTTAGCTGAAGTAACTTGGGAAGAACACAGCGGGCAGTTACAGGGTCTGTCACACTGGAGGACTGGGGTTAATCTCCCATCCAGTTCCATCTCATCCCAACCCCCAGGTGCTTCCTCTCTGTTGAGGGCGAGGCGTTTTTGTGGTGCTTCAGTATCCCCATCTCAGGAGGTTGTGAGCTGACACTCTGTCCCACGGTGCAGCACCAGGAGCGCCGTGCTCACAGAAGAGCGTCCTAGCCATTAAAGCAGCCTTGAAAATACTACTTGCTCTCTGACCCAAGCAGTCGTACAATGACAGGTATGTCCCCACTCCCTGAGCCCTTGGCCCCAGCCTTTCACTGGGGGTGGGCAAGTCTGTCTTTCGGCACGGACTGATATGGATCTCTGGTGACATCTGGGAAAGGGTAAAGGCACCACTGAAAAGGGAGGAGGAGGCAGGCGAACATTCAGGATCCCACTGTGGGATGTCCTGCTCAGGCCAGGGGGACTCTTTTGCTCAGCATGGGGCGGGGGGACACAGCTGCTCCACAGCACATGTGCAGCTGTTGGCCCAGTCATGGCTCTTGCAGCTACAAAACCTGAGGCAGCCGCAACCCACGCAGCACGGAGAACTCGAAGATGGGGGAGATGCTAGCTGAGGCCAGGATGTAGCCAGCTAAGAATTAAGGCATTTCTGGGTCCATGCTGATAAATTTTGACTAGTAGGGCTAACAGCTTGGGCACTGCCTAAGCAAACGCAACTATACTGTGTTGAGAGCTGCCACATCCAGAAGCTTGGGCTTTCCCCTGGCTACAAGCTCTTGCCTGCTCTCTCTTCCTAGCCCAGTCTGGGAACACACACTACAGGATACTGTCCCGGACTCCTGACAGGTGGGACAGTAGCTTTGACCGCAAATCCTTACCTGAGTCAGAGAGAGGGGGCTTGTCTACATACACCTGCACTCCAGAAGGACTAGCCGTAGGAATTAATTCTGATAAGTTATTTCAGTGCCAGTCTGTAAGTATACCAGCCTAGCAAAAGGTTCCTTGTGTCTGAAGTTTGTCCCTTTTTTTAAAAAAAAAAACCTAATTATTTTTTTCTAATGTCATGCAGGCGCCCCTGCCCCCCCCCCCCCCCCAATTCTATGAGCACTTCAGCTCCAAGGGATGCCCATAATTTGTTTTTACCCTCAACAGATAAAAGCCTCAAGAAGTTTAGGTTGCTTTTTTTCTTTTTTTTTTTTTTAATTATTTCCCTAAGGAACTGGTGCAGATCCGGTCTGATTTATAAACAAGCAGCTCAGCTGTGTAAATGTGGGGACAGAATGTTCAGATAATGTTTCAAAAGGAAAGGCAAAAAAAAAAAAAAAAAGAAGTTGTACAGTATTTTTCCTGTAAATGTTATTACTATATATACAACAAAAGAGAAACCACCAATGCCAGAGGGATGGGGGGGGGTTTCACCTGCCTTCTGGATAGCCCTTAGATTATGGTTAATTGTGTGCAATTTTTTTTCTCCTTTTTTTTTTTTTTTTCTCTTTTTTCTTTTTTTCCCCCTCCTTCAATGTAGTGTTTGTTTGTAGGGGGTGGCAGGGGAGGGGGGGGGCCTTAACGCTGCGGTTTGAGGCTGACTTCACACTCCTAGCACTGACCGGAGCTGCACGATTCCGAATTCTAACTTGAATTTTGTAGAGATGAAACAAATGAAAACAAAACAAATGAAATATTGTTATTACTAGTTTGTAGTTTATTTAATTCTTTGGAGTTCTTTTCCTCTATCAGCTATTTGTGTGGCTTTTATTTTTATAGGGGTTTTTTTTTGTTTGTTTGTTTTTGTTTTGTTTTGTTTGGTATATCCCCTGCCCTCAACCGTGTGTTTTCTAGCACAACCCAATTCTTGCATATAATGAAGCTCACGTTCCTGGGGCAGAGTGAGGGAATGAGGCCCTGGAATTTCTAGAAATGGCATGGGGCAAAAAGATTTTACTTTTAACAGCATTTGCTGCAGGTTCTGTACTTGTACATTTTCCCCATATTCAACTACTTAGATAGTATCGTGATGGGCTCCAAGAGGAATCCTTGGAGGTAACACAAGCCACATCTTGCAAAGCAAATGTGTTTATGTTGTACCACTGAAATCAACGTGATGTCTGTCGGTGACTTTTGTGGGAGCAGGATCGAGCCTACTGCCTGCAGTACAACATCCTGCGAGGTTCACCCGAAACCTGCCCGGGAGCGCTGCTGGCGCCGAAGGCGAGGGGGGAGTCTGGCTCCAGTGGCGAGGCACAGGGCTCGCATGGGCCGCCTGGTTCTGTTCAGGAGAGACGGGCTGTTTCCCTGCTGTTAGGAGCTGGGAACCTGCACCGTGACATAGCGGTTTTGCCTCTCCCCTTTCACATCTCATCAGATTCCACTGGCTGAATCACTGCACAACAGTGGGAGAAAGCAGAAGTGTGTGGAGAAAGGGGTGAAAGACCTACTACGTAGCGCTGCTCTCGCCAGCTCGGCGCTGGACGCAGTGCACTGTCCCAGGAGGCAGCCTTAGGCAGGTGCGGTCCGCGCTGGACGGGGCCCTGTTCCACATGTCCTTCTGCGTGGCTAAGCGTGCCAGAAGGGCCTGTGTTTATCTATGCACACCATTTTCTCCCCCAAGGCACCCTACTTCTCCCTAACATCTCAGCCTTTCTCCCAAACTTCTATTGCCTCTTCTCCGGGAGCTGGCACAGGGAACGAGCTTGCTTTCCCAACAGGCTACTGCTGAACGTGACCACCGAGCAGGGCCTGACGCACAGAAGGTCAGGCACCCTCAGAGGACAGTGGCCACTGCCTTTCCAGACAGGGCCACCCCGCAGGCTGGCCCGACCCCCAGAGCACGTCTCACAGCCTTTGCCAAGTCTTGTTTCTGTAAACCTCTTACTATGTCTCTATTCGCAACAACAACAACAACAACAAGAAGCCAGGAAAGTTAAACCCGTCTTTTTATTCTGCTGTGTTCAGGCTTTAATTCAGCAAAACTCTTAAGCAGATGCTTTCTGAACGGGCACAGGTTGGAGCCCATGCTTAAGTGCTTTTCTGAACAAAGGCCTCAGCAGCGCAGAGATCCCTGTTACAGCGAGGTGGTTTTTTCACTTCAAGCTATCATATCAACAGGACTGTTAATACGACGCTATTGAAATATGTGCTTAAAAGAATGACCAGAGAAAGAGAGGGAGATTCAACTAACTGTATGAGGAGGGGGAAAGAGGAGAGAGGAAATGGAACTATTCTGTCCAAAACAAGATAAAAACCAAACAAAATAAACCTTCAGATGGACCCTCCTGATTCTGCTACCATTCACTGCTGAAGAGCAAAAAAAAAAAAAAAAAACAAACTATTGACTAGATTGTTCATTCTAGCCACAACTCAACTGGATTAAAGTCTGCGTGGAAGGAATTTTGTAAAGAAAAAAAAAAAATTAAAAAAATTTTCCAATGTAGCAAAAAAAAAAAAACTTTAAAAAACAAAAATAAAAAAAAAGACAAAGAGGGAGGATTCTAGCCTTTTGTAATATCCATATTGCACACTAGGACTATAAGCCATTGCTAGCTCATTTTGAATTTTAAATGTGTAATTTTTTTTGTTTTGTTGTTGTTTTTTTTTTTTCTTTCCGTGGGGGAGGGGGGGAAATAAATGCTTGAACCACCAATGCTCTTTTTAATGTTTTATAAATATGTATGTGTATATATATAAATATAAAAATAATATGTATGCACATATATATGTGTGTGTGTATATATCTATATGTATATACATATATATAGATATATAGATATATATATAGGTTTTGAGACAAAAATGCAGAAAGTGAAAAAAAAACACCCTAAACAGGATGGTGTGCTCTGATTTACTTGAATCTGGTCTCTTCAGCACCTGCGTTATTAAGAACTGAATATTTTTCCACTTGAATTTAGTGCTATTAGAAATTTAATATATGTGTTTTATTTATTTGATTTTTTTTTGCATGACTGATGCAAGGTTTGACATTTTCACTCAATAAAAACTGGAAAAAAACCCCCAAAGTTTTAAGTGATCGAGTTGTCTTCTTGATTGAGGGGTTTTATTTTTTTAAGAGCTAACAAGTCTTGTAGCAGTTGGGGTCTTTTAAAGCACTGCAGTCCTAGTAATGCCCTGCACCCATTTTAACAGCCACGGTTTTAGCACTAGTACTAAGGTGATAAGTGCAATAGGAACGGAGTTCTCTTTACGTGGACTCTGGCCTTGAGCTTTTTATGCAGCCCTGTAGTTTTATTTGAAGCGCTCATTGGGGCCCCTGACAGAAGCGATGCTTACGTCTCCACGATTTGCTAAACTGGGACCTGGAAGGAGAGAGGTGACTACTCATTATGACTTTCCCCTTCCTACCTTGGCCTGCAAACTCAGGGTGGTGGGTTGGGACCACGGTGGAACCGTGCTGCTTGCTGTAACCCACCTGAAACCTTACAATGACATTCTACGCCCACTAAATCAATAGATGGTTGACTGTCACAGAGAGATGAGGCGCATGAATGAAACGTCCCGTCTGCATAGAAGGGGTGGGGGGGGCTAATAAATCTAGTAGCCACTAAAACGCAACGTTGAAGCCGTATACTTTGACAGAACTTAGCAAGAATGCATAAAGCTGTATGCCACGCATCAAAGATCTGAAAGCAAGCATCCCTTACCTGGCCACTCCATAGCTTTTCTCCTGCTGCAGAAACTGGTATAGCCCATGCTGTTGCGAAGTACAGCGATGCCATCTGGGATGAGAACGTCTTTCAGGCAAGAGCGTGTCCCGACAGCCAGAGCATGACACACCACTGCCTTGGTGCAACTGATCCGGCAGTCATGAACGCTGACTGTAAAGGAACAATAGATCAGATAAAAGCACTGCACGCTCACTGCAGCTTGTCCCCACCATTCTTCTGTCCAAGACTCACCCCAGGCCTGGGCACTTCCACACGGGAGGTGGGGCTAGAACAGGCTTTCATCACCGGCATCCCTGCTCTGAACGAGGCAGATGGGGACAGGCAGTAGATGCCATTTTTATGAGGAACTAAGCAAGTTACTTTGGGGGGGTGAGATGTGCATGTTCACAGCGCTTCATGTGCTCTAAAGCAATTGCCCTCACGCTATCTGCCAGGTCCCGATGCGTCCCTGAGTACTCAGCCCCTCCGTGGAAGCCCACGGCAGGCACACATCCCAGTGGTCCTTGGGGAAAGCTGTACACGTAACAAAACTCTGCGCAAGAGCTGCCTCTGCATTGACCCCCACCTTCCACCCTGCCCACTGCTGGTCTTTCACTGGTGAGGCACGGAGACTGCACACAGGGCAGCACACACCCAGCCGCCTTCCTGATAAGGCTGGGCTTGAGCACTCTGGAATTGTGACTGGTTCTGCACCGACGGCAGGTGTCGGGGTGTCCACGCATCCATCCCCTCGCAGCCTCAGGCACAGGCTCTGCGGTGCCACCTGAACTGCTCCTGGGCACTGGCCTGGCATGAAGCACCGCTCTGACGCCTGTCCTGCCAAAGTGCTCTTGGGGACGGGGTGTGGGGGAAGCAATGTCAAAGTTCTTGTTTTGCCCAAAGAAAGCAAAGAAAACCCCTCCTGTGTGGCTCTTCCCCTGCTATCTTGAAACAGCTGGGTCTTTGCGCCTGCCACCCGCCAAGAGAACCCAGAAGCAGCAAAGTGGTGCTTGCCAAGCCTGATGCATTGGCAGCAGCTGCCTCCTTATTAGCAGAGAGGATTAGACTCCTCTCTCTTTCAAAGCCCCCTCGCTGCTCTGCTGCAGCTCCCAGCCATCCTGTTTTCAGATGTCATTATCTGAACACGCTCCTAATCCGACCTTGGAGCACAGAGGTTTGTTCTCACTGGAGCTCTGCCCACAGCACATGGGATATTTACATTACCGTGTTTCCGGGGCGGGGGGGGACCGACAGGGGATGTGAACGACATTTGCTGCTTGAAAGCTCTTGCTGGAACTTGCCTGCTCCCTGTGGAACTCTGACTGCACTTCATAAAAGAATAAGTCATGGGAGAAGCTGCAAGACGAACAAATCAAAGCCTCACTATTGCATTCATTCCAAGCCCTCGCAACTGGTGACACTGCAGCTCTGCATCTGCAGCTCTGCACCCTGTCCCTGCAGCTGGCGAGCCATGGAAAGCAGCAGATGCCTAGCGAGGCTACTCGTTCTAACGTCGGGACAAGAACTGGGCAGTTGTTCCTGCTCTTATACTTGAATTACATCAAACGTACTCTGTAACAACATTTTTTTGGTGAGTGCAGGACCCTACGGTTACACACATAGCCACAAAACTACACTGCCTGCTTTACGTAAGACACTGGATATCTGCTTTTCAGCACACTACCAAGTCTCCTGCAGCACCCACCAACATATGCACCCACAGCAGGAGTATCCCCTGGCACCAGCCCAAACATGAAACTCAAAAAGAGCAGCACTGCTTTCCCCTCTCCAAACTACTCAAGACCTTAAACCAACAGAGGCAGCAAAAGTTCAATTGCCTCAAACATAAACAAGCAGCATTCAAGGTATTCTAGGACACAGACCAGAAGACCAGATGGTTCTGCTGCTGCTTCCAGTCATCCTGGTTTTCAGATGCCATTAACCAAACATGCCTAGTCCAGCTGTAGCACATGCAGACCTGTCCTTGCAGAAGCCATAAGGGTTGCCCAACAAGGACAGAAATAAAGACAGCAGATTGTCAGTGCTGGCTGAAAATGAAGGTAATAGCCATCACAGTGGCTCAGAAAGACTATCGTCGCTATTCATCCAAGTGCTTCTCGCACACAGTCTAGCAAGCATACTTTTAGAGATTACTAGGAAAATAACACTGTGGGTTACACCTCTCCTTATGTCCCCGACCTACTAGGAACAGTTTTTGCACTGTTTTGTAGGCATTCATTTAATTTGCAGGAATCTTTCTTATTAGCTCTTACTGGCTCCAGACCTAACTCCCCTTCAGTCAAGCAGCCACCTCACAGGGAGCTGTGAAGACCAGGACGCAGAGCAGCCGGTGTAGGGCAGCCAGCGGTCATCCCTGAGCCACACCATCAGGTGTGCAGTGCTGGTGCACGTGCCCAGCAAAATGCTCCTCACAGCTTGCTCAGCTGAGTACGGAACGCAGCAAAGCATGTCTGACTCTGGGAGGGTATTTACTCTAGTAGCACAATGCCTCCTACACCCAGACAGAAGGAAATTCAGAATTCTGATGCTTACTGGTAGAGGAAAAGCAGCTGTAATGATGCACAACATATACAAGGCATAACTTACAGCTTCCAAGGACCAATGCTCAACACTGGCTTCCTAAGGTGTACTGACATTAACAAAGACCTGGAGGCTTGCTAGGGAAATAGGTCTGTTAAATAAGGCCATCTTCATACCTCTAGATTAGAGAAGCAAATTTGCAACTGAGCAGGATCTTAGCATAGAAGTGGTCAAGTCCCTGGGTATGAGCGTGGCTGAGATGCCCACAGGAGCCCAGTTTCAGGGGAATCCTTAGGGCAGGGAAGGGGAACTACACATGTGCTTCTGCAGCTTTAGAGAAACCTACTGCTGAGAAAATAGGGCACGCCTCTGATCAGGTGGCAGGACCAGAGACTCCTAACTCTCTTAAAAGACTCACAAGAGTTATTCTAACACATCCTCCTCCCCGTAACAAGACAAGAGAACAGAAGTAGAAATTTTAACAGAACACAGACAAAAAAGGAGAAAAAACATTCAGACAATGGAGAAAAAAATTAATTGAACCAGTTTTTGGTACTGTCCATGTTGCTCAGGTATGGGAGCTAAGACAGAAGCCAGCCATTAACAGGTAACAACCAGCTAATCGATATAAACGCCTTGAGACTTCCTGGGAAAAATATTTTCACTGGGCACTGGGTGTAATAACACAAAGCAAGAGAGAAGTACTATGACACAGAAGTGAACAAGAGACTGTGGACAAAATGTTTAAAGCTAAGACTTTCACTTGACCTCTAAAATTTCCTTCACAGTTCTGCACAAGCCCTTTCCAAGAAGTAAGGTTCTGAACCATGATTCCTGCTACATGGTACGCACAGACTGCATCAACTGCTTGTGTCGCAGCCACCTTTTGCATTTGCACTTCTGAGCTGCTGCGCACAGGCGCCAAATTGTGTTCACAAACCCGCAGGTGGCTTATTTGAAGACCATGGGAAGCCCTTTTAAAGAAGCAGCTCTTGGGAAAAGGGAAGGAGAGGAGCTATAACCAAATATCCCCCCCTCATCCCCCCCCCCCATCCTGCATGCAATCTACACAGAAGACTGAAGCCTTCAAACATGACAATAAAATCTCACATCATCTTCAAAGGGAACATGAACTTTGAAGACTTCTCTGAAAGTCAATGACCAGCTTGTACCTATTCCAAACAACAAAAGCATGTAGATTGTTGGGAATGTTTTTTGAGCTTCACACATGCATGTGCACACACACACAAATAAATAATTAATTTCTGTCTTTCTTTACAAATCAAGGCAGAACTTAGTTTAATATGACCAAACTTGGAAAGAGTGAGAGCATGCATGAATATGTCTGTACATAAGACCTGCACGTGCATAGCTACAGCAAAATATACAGGTGTGCCTAATACTTGTGTGGGGACAAGGGAAGTGTGCCAGTTTCAGTGAATGCACACACTAGCATGTGAAGGAATTGCATGTGTGATATTTACTACACCTGGTACATTTAATGGGTATCTATAAAAAGGATAGGCAAGACACGTCTGAGTCCCTCTGTTGCAGACACCGTTACGTGGAAATACAACATTCAGGCAGGACGACTCTGCTTTTTGGGTCTCTTGTCTGCTGCCTGGAAGAAACTTCACCAGTACCTGAAAGCTGGCAGCACCTAACTCTGGGGGCCACAGTCTCCACCAAAGGGGCGAGGGCAAAGAGGGGAGAAAGGCACTGAACAGCATTTTGTAGGTACAGTAGGTGTTAGAAGGGATGACAAGTTCTTCGCGCCAGCTCTGGGGCAAGCAGTGGGCTCTCCTGAGCCCCTAACATGCATCTTCCCTTTCAAGGGCCGAGCTTTTGCTCAGCAACACAGCCCCTCCGGAGGCAGATCCCTTCATCCCACTGGGGGGAGGCAGGGTGCCCTGGCCCCTAGTCCCACTCTTGCCCCTGAAGTGCCCCAGACCCATCCTGGCTGAGGAGGGGTGGCCAACAGAGGCAGCTTCCCTCCTTTCTTTTGCTCTTTTTTGGCAGGGAAACTCTTAAACAAACAAATGAAGAAACACTGAGGATTTAAGTAAACAGATGAAGATTTATCTGACAGGCAGACTGAGCCTTTCCCTGCCCCCTTCCCTTCCCACAGGGCAGGGTGCTGCCTTGTGCTCTCGCCGTGAAGCCAGCTCCACCATTTGCCCCGTGCCCCGAGCCCTTGCCGTCACCGGCAGCCCCTAGGACCCTCCTGTGGTCCCAGCCCACAGCCAAGCTCTGCCTAAATGCCACAGCTCTACAGCCCGACACGTCGAAGAGGGCGAAGCAAAGCCATTTGGTCTGCGGCCAAAGCAAGCCAGAGAGCCCCTCGCAGGGAGGCAAGCTCGCTCATTCAGCTCGGCTACCAGGCTCCAACCCCGCGAGTCACGTCTGGGCTAGAGCCAGCTGCACCCACAAGGTGGAAGGGAACCAGCTCTGGGCTGTGGCTGGAGGCAGCACCGCTCCCACCCGCCTGCGCGCTGCACCCAGGCCCTAAGGCAGCCACCCCTGCAGAGGGGGATCCCCTCCGCAGCCCTCGGGGAACCACGGAGGGGACACCCACGGCCAGGGGCATTCGCTACGCTTCTCTATTTCATGCAAACGAGCCAACCCTGCCTGTGGTTTTTAGAGTTGGGAAAAAAAGAAAGTAAGAAACAGATGCAACAGTGTGATGCTCCAGTTTCAGTCAAACATCCCCAGCTCATTCTGGGGAACAGAAGACACTGTGAAGCAAGCGGGAGCCCCAGCCTCCCTCTCACACCCAAAACCTGCTGGCTGCTGCAGTGGAAGTGCTGATACTATTGCACTGCAACGCACAGACACAAAAACACACAAGTAAGCAGGCAAACAGGCATGCAGAGATTAAATCTACTGTTGATACTGTACGAAGGCAGGAAGCAGAGTAGTTCATCTACATAGGAAAGCTGTAGCAATTTAGTACATGGTCTTCTGTGTGCACACCTATCAGCTGAAACTGCTTAAGTAAAGCACATCCGTTTAAAGAGATGGAAGAATGTCCACCCAGTATTTTGCTCTGGTTTAAATAAATCAATTAAAGAAATTAATTGTAAAGAGGTGTAACTCTCGCTCCAAACAGATAAAACCACAGTACTAGCTTACAGAAGCTTATAGAAGCAGAGGGATAAAGTTGGAAGCAGTCAGTTTCTGAACTGTTAGAAAGAAACAGGAAAGTAGGCACTAGGAGACAGGCAGGCATGACGGAAGACTGAAAAAACAACAACAGGGATGCTGTACAAAACAGGCATGCCAAGCAAAGTGACTGAGAGACAGACAAGCAGGCTGGCAAAGTGACAGGCACAAAAAGAAAACCAGGCAACAAATAAGCCAGTTGTACTTCTAGATCATCTGAATCAGCCCTATCCAGCTAATCACCTTCTCACTCAGGAGACAGAGGCCTAAAGAAAAGCAAGTATTTTACCTAAAACAGAAAAAAATACAATGTCAGATCCTCCCCTACTCCTCTTCAGGCATGTTCCTGCAGCCAACATCATAAAATATCTCTCATTATTTGTGCAAATATAGACTAAAAAAAAATAAATCCTGAAGGGTTAAATCCTTCAGCAGATGCAGAAAAGAAGGGCTTGGTGGGAAAACAGGGGTGTTCTAAGATGCTCCATATTGTAAGTAACCCCTGAGCAGTCCTTGCAAAGCATTTGGGGAGATTTTTAGTCTGAAAGACACTTTACAAAAATAAATTGTAATTGAGTTTAATAATCTTCCCCTTTTCAGAAAGGGCCTGACAGATGCTGCCTAGTGCTTACTTCTGCCCCATTTCAAATATTTTTACCTTATTTGGATGAAATATATTATTTTTCTAATGAAAGGAGGTTGGTTTTTCTTTTCTTTTTTTTTTTTTTTTCCAAAGAGCTGGTTTTCCCTTCGTCCAGCTGGTGCCTTTATTAGGTTAGTGCTTGCTCCCTTTTGGGGATGGGATTGTTTTTTTCCCTGAGCTGGGACAGACCATGCCAGCCCCTCAAATCGACAAGTGCGCAGTTCAGAGCTTCTACTACACAGCAAGTGGAGGAGTTGGGCTGTGCCCTCCATCTTCTGTAATACCCCAAAATTAATCTTAGGTACATTTCCATTATTTTATTTCATTTTTTGAGAGTGTACGTAATAGTAAAAGCCAGCCTTTCATCAGCATAATAGGTGGACACAGCTCTAACGATGCCCACAGAGGACGACTCCTGAGGAAGCAGCACAGTCTGGGGATAAGACAATAAAAGGGAAAAAGAAGAAAGCTGGACACTCTCTCCTGTGCCCTTAGGTAAATCACTGCCTATGTTTCACCTCCCAGCAACCCTTTATTTATGTTTTCAACCCCTGGAGGCCAAGCCCCTCACTTGCTTTGCACTTGCATACCACCCAACAGGATGAGAAGTTAAGTCCCGGCTGGCAGACGCCCGGCTCAAGTTCAACATCAGGTTGTGGCGTGCAGGTTCACCACCACATACAATTTGGGCTTAACACGAAGCACCACTACACAGCAGGGGCCTTACAAAGCTTCCTGTTGTCAGCGCCCTTGGGAAACACTTACGTGCCCCACAACCTGCTGGCTGTGGAGGGTCTAGTAAAGCACGGAGACCCTGACTTCAACACAACAGGGTTTTCCACAAAAAGCTACTCTGGACCTGCTGTGTAGCCTTTGTTTTCCCCAAGCATCACACTGCCCCACCTAAGGAAAAGCAAAGGCAGCCTCCATTTCTGTAGCAGGCACTGCGAACAAAAAGCAATGGAGTAGCCACGGACCGGGTTTTTCCCCAGCCCGCTCCCTGCGCCAGGCAGCAGCCCAGCTTACACCATGCTTCCTTCCACCAGCACCCATCAGCACAGACCCGGCAACCCTTCTACCAAACCCCAGACCAGGGTGAGGTGGCTACTGGAAATGCAGCCAGGTCCCCCACCCTACTAAAGACAAAATCAAGAGGAGAACATAGTTACTAAAAAGCACTCACTTGCCAGAAGAACCGCAGCTGCAATGAGCAGGGGCCAGATCTAAAACGCCTGTCCCCTCTCAGGCACCTGGGGCAGCTGCTCTCCCACACCTGGGCAGGCCAGGCTGGCAGGGGACAGTGGCTACAGCCGGGCGCTGCAGCCTTGCCCTGCTCTCTCAGCCCGCAACGGGCAATGGGTTCTTGTGCCAGGGTACAGCAGTTCATGGGACTGGGGTTTTTGTCTGAGCTGCAGGAGCCAGCATGAAACCTGGTGCCCAAAGTTGGCTTTCTCTGCAACTTGTCTTTGTCACATCTCTGTACTTACCAGCCAGTGGTTTTTTACCATCACCTGTGGAAACTGAGGTGCACACATAAGTAAAATACTTTGCAAAGCATCATGGAGCAAAGCAGCAAGATCACAAGGGATCCTATAGGCCATCCTCTTCCTTCTGATCCCAAACACTGTCAGGTTACACCCCCAACACACAAAAGGCAATAAAAAAAAATCCTTCCTGCTTCTTACAAAGATGCACACAGGATTTATTTGTCACATCTGGGCATGAGGAAGGCTGGACAAAGATGACCAGGAGACATCTCTTAACCCTTTCCCGCTTCATCACATTTTTTGAGTTCCTCACATTTCTCTTGCAGCTATTGAAAAGGGAGCTTTTATATCCTCGAATTACTGGAAAGCACCAGCCTGATACTGTTTCCCCTCGGACAGCACAGGCTCACAGGGTTTCACTGAAACGTTCTCAAATGACAACCAACGTTCAGAGGAACTCCTTTCACCTGCTTTCTATACACTGTCAAGGACCTATAGAAACCATGTTACAAACCCACTGAACTCACCAGCCAGGGTGTTGTTATTCTTCCTGTGTCAAAACAAAGGCTGATTACACAGTAAAATAGAGTCCTTGAATAAGCCAGACGGCATGTAACTGCTGCTGCTGACTTTCTTGTTCTGCAGAAAAAAGGTTCACTACCTGCTCATCTTTCAGCTAATGTGATGCCATTCTCAGTGCCTACTGGCCAGTGGACTGAACATTTCACAGGGCAGCTGACCTAAGATCTTTGCTTCTAGGGGGAAAAAAAAAGAAAAAGAAAAGAAAATGAATAAAAAATTTACAAGTTAGCAGTGAGGCTACACTGTTCCTAAAGACCAAAATACTCGCCCTACAACTGTTGCTGTCCTGGAAAGACAAGGAACACGAGACAGAGGAACAAAACTTGTGATTCACGACAATACTTGCTGGTAAGAAGGTCTGGCGTCTTCCAAATTCTCTGCTGGTGGCTTAGGTCTCTTCAACAAAGTACACAAACAGCCCATCAGCAGCCAGAGGCCGAGAGACTTTTTTGAGCAACAACAGCTATGATGGAGTTTTCTGGGATTCATCAGGTGGGGGAAAGGAAAAACTGTGACCTACTGAATTGGTAAAAGTTGTAAAAGGCAAAAACTAAGGGAGGGAAAAGGGCAGTTGAAGAAAACTGCCTTTTACTCTGCACCAGCAATCTTGAGGTAAATGAATTGAACACTGGCAACATGGAGGAAAAGGGGGGAAAAATGAACCCACAGGGATGCTTGTACTGTAAACCTCGTAAGTCACTCTGCAAGGCACATACCTCAGCAACATATTTTCCACATTTCACCAACTGCTGTTGTCCAGGCACTTTCTATTTTCAAAACCTTCTATGTATATAAAATGTACACAGGCAGGACAATACTTTTTCATCACATCTCTGCGTTCAGTCGTGTTTTCTTTTCACAAGGATTCTTGGCTTGGAGAAATGAAAAGTGCCATCTCTTAAGAAAAGCCTTTCCTTTTAAACACTTTCAAATTTGCCCTGTTTTAGCTAAACGTGACGTTCTTTGTGAATGTTAAACAGTGGAGAGAGAGACTGAGGGGGGGGCGGGGGGGGGAAGAGAGAGACACACACACACACTCACTCACTCCTGGGGAAGATATTCATCCATTTAAGGCATGAGAAATCATCACATTCAGCAGCAGGTCTAAATACAGTAATATGAAGGTCCCTTTCGCTCCCCCTGAGCAGGAAAATGTCACTGTGTACCAGACACCCAAATACTCAGGAATCAAGTAAATCCCTCATTTTTAAGAAGGGAGCCAAATACTTCTGTTGAACAAAGATGGGACTGCAGTAGCTACAAATTACTTGCCGAACGCCATTTCTTTCAATGGCTTCAGTACTGACATGGCAGGGTTAGACCAGTCATGGGATACCGCACAGCATTCCCTGCTGGAAGATAAGACGAAGGGGCTGTGGGATATCTCACAGGCTCCCTTCAGCACCTCCTGCTGCTGGGGGTGGAAAGGAGCAGGAGCTGCATTCCTCACCCGGCAGAGCCTCCTGCTGGGAAGGAAGGAACCGGAATAGCTGCATTTTACTCACTGGTTTATAAATGCATCTCACCTTCCGCAACATCAGAGGAAACCGCGTTACAACGTTGCTGGAGCTGTTCATATTGTACCTGGCATTGCATTACACCATTCTCTACACTGCCTCCTGCTGATAGAACCTAGTATTGGAGCAGTCAGAAAACCATAAATGTCCGTCAGCAAACATTTTATAAGGACTCAATTTCTGGAATAGTTCCTTTTTGCTCCCTTGACCACCCTGCATGCGTATTTCCTCCCCAAAATAAGAGCCACAGTAATCCAGTAATAGCTTGGTGTTAAATAGTGGTAACTCATATTTATTACAATTATATACAATCATATTTTATATTTGAAATCTATACATGATCACACAGACGAGCACACTTGCTTGGTGAGGACAGTGAGACTCAGTTGTTACAAGAATTGCTCTGCTAAGAGGCTCTGATGCAGTGAATAATATAATTGGACACCACCATTTTACCAGCTGAGAACACAATGCTGCAAATGAGAGGTTTCAAAATTCACCGATTTAATTTGTGTATAGCCCAATGGGGAAAAAAAAGGCTGAACTGGGCAAGAAGGGCCAGTGGTTAACCTCAGAACTGGAACCGTTCTCTGTTCTGTAAAGACTGCTTTGCTGAAGCAGGTACCGATCACCGGGTAGGTGCAGGTCTCAGCTGACCATTTAAGATGGGGTTTCTCCTCATTTAGGGAGAAAAACAGGCTAAAAACCATTGCAAAGATTCAGAATTAACCGACTACTTCAGCATCTGATATCACCTCATTCATTTATTCATTGAGGGCAGCTACAAATAAAATGTAAGATGTCAAAACCCGATGTGAATTCCTTGTCTTTGGAGGAGGAAAGGTAGTAATTGGGATGAGTGGACTCAACTTCTTTTAAAGCCATCTTTTACTGGGGAGCAATTGGTAACAAAGCCACCTGTTCCCATGGATTTTACTGTGGGCATGAAACCTGGACTTGGTCCCTAGCAAGAGGCCACTTTGATGAGTGTAAGCATGTGGGGTGGAAATAGTGTTCTTTGGACCCCACGGAAATTCACTGGTTTTAGATGCTAGGTAGTTTCAGTAATTTGAAGCTTGACATAAGGCTTGGAAGAGCCAAGACGGAGATCTGGTGAGGAATTCAGGGTTAAAACCTTCTTTTTTGGCAACAGACTATCAAGTAGTTTGAGAAATAAAACAGAGGGTTATTTTGGGAAACAGAGAACCAGAAGCCTTATGTGGGGATTAAAGGCTTGTGAAATCAGAGTTCAGGACAGACTGGTTTCTGAAACTGGACAGAAGAACTCTAGGATGCGGCAAAGAGGCTGACCGTTTCAGGAGTGATACTGTTTTTGTAAGAGGGCTTATTCTGTAGCTGTGGTGCATGGTAAGGCGATTGGTCTTCCAGCCTAGGCAATGACCCCAGCTCATGGGGAGAAGGTGGGTCTGGGAGGGGAGAAGAAGCCACTTCAACACTGCAAAGCCCTGTGGTGAAACAGGGCCCACCTTGTTCACTGGGCAATCATGACCTTGCTCAAGGTCAATCATGGGAAAATCACTGGAGGGGATGGTGGCACTTCTCTCCACAAAATGGGAGAGGCACCAGGGACAGTGCAGGAGGCTAGGGAAGATGTACAGCAGCAGCAGCAGAAGCCAGAGTGCCTTAGTCAATCTCATTCTCGTTGCTGGCTCCCTCAGGTCTTCGTAGCTTTTCCACCTGCTCATTAATCTGACCATCCCCTCCTCGCCGGTCCTCAGTCTGGACACCCAGACATTCCTCCTCATCCACATGGCTAACATCATCATCCTCATCGTCCTCTTCCTCCTCTTCATTCCTTTTGGTTTCTCTTTTCTCCTCCTCACCCTGCACCTCCATCCGCACTTGACTCTTGACGTCGATCACTGCCTTGTTGCCCTCCTCCGTGCTCAGCAGATGGCAGCTGACTTTCGAACCCTCAGGGCTATGGTTCTCCTTGACTGGTGATGAGGTGGTCGACTCGTTGCTCACAGGTGAGATGTCACTGCTGCTGTTATGGTTGGCAACGACAGGGTTGGAGGGTGAGCCTGGCTTCACTGGGATCTGCCATGACGGGATCTTAGGAGCCGAAGGGGAGGGAGGGAACTGCCTCCTTGGGGGAGGGGAAGAAGGGAAGAAAAGGAGAGAAAGGGGCTTTTATTAAAACACTGAGGGGTATTTGCACTGGGGAAGTCATGTAAAGCAGGACTGAAACTGCAAGGCTCCTTTGCCATAAATGAACAAAACAAACCAAGGCCACTTCACTTCTTCAGCCAGAATCTCAAAGTGCTTTACAAGCACTCAGTTAATCGAGTGTGCACACAAGGAAAATACCACAGCTGGGCAATCTGAAGTACTAAAATGATCTGGCTTGGCCAATTTCACAGAGTAAGCTAGCACTCAGAAATGCTGCCTGTGGAAAGACATGGGTGTCCCTTTATAAAACAATCACTAATTAATTGGTAAAGAAAATTCGCACTGGAGCAAGTAGTCAGACACACCAGGTCCTTGTGGCTGAGCCAAGGAATTTCACCACCTGGCTTTCACCTCCACTGTGACACACAGATATTGCATTCCAGCTCACTACAATCCAGCGCCTATCTCCTAGTCCCAGCATGCACTTTACATGTTTGGGCCAGGTCCTGGCTGCTGCAAACTAGTTCAGCTTCTCTGACTTGAATGGAGTCATTACTCGCTTGCACCAGCTGAGAAAGCTGGCTGCTCTGTCCTCAAGTCCCTTCCAGGTGGGCTGTAAGGATTTGATAGTGGCAGTGGCCCAGCCCTAATAAGAGAATCCAAGTACCAAAGAGGACAAATGTAAGTGCTGTGGGGAGCACTGGTGCCCTCAGAAAGTCATCAATCACAAAGAGCAAAGCAAAAAAGCACGTCTGATTTAGTACTCCCTCTGCATCCTTGCTTGTGTATGTGAAAAGTGGGAGTATGAAGAGGTATCAGATCAAGCTCTGAAAAGGACGTTGTGTGGCAGGGAGTCCTCATGCCCCTCAGGTGAGCTGGCTAGTGCCATGGACAAGACCAGAGCCGGCGAAAGCCAGCTGCTGTCCTACAGCGGGTACTGAAACCCAGCAAATTATGTTTCCTTAGACTGAACTAGGAACAATAGTTGCTCTCACCTCCCTCCTCCTGCTGCCAGCACCAGCCATCGAAGAACTCTGCTGATCTAACCCCCATCTCCTGTGAGTGCAATAAGCTAATGTCTGCATTATTCAACCAGTATCATAAATGCAATCAACAAATTCAATCTGGAGACTGAGACTTTCTTGGCTCCGGTGTTGCTGCTGCCTCCTCACTGCAGAAAGATTTGCCTTTTTGTTAAAAAAACACCCCCTCAAAAAGTTTTCTTTGTTTCCAAAAAGCACTTGCCCCCAACTGCAACTTTCCTATTGCTGAAGAGGTGTCATCAAGTAATGCTCTCTCCCCAGCAGGAATGCTAGTAGGACCCAATTTAACAGACAGTAACTTAATACATGTCCTCAGTCCTTCAAAGCTTTCTACTGTGCCTCCTGGGAGTAATGGGAGGTGTAGCAAGAATTTAAAAGGATGTTAAGACTTCTGAAAAGCCCACTTGCTGAGATCCAGAACATGTCCAAGCCAATCTTAGATATTTGAAGTCCATCTCTTAGGAAACAGATGACTCAAGAAGACTTAGTTACATATAGGAGGCAAGGGAGTTTGAATATCAGAATGAAAGGATCAATAACTGAAAAGCTAGATAAAGTCTTAAGTAATGTACTTGGAAAAAAATGAACTTCCTCAAGAACTGAGATCTGATCTCTGCTCTTATGACTGTCCCACGGGCTGGGATTTATATCACGTCATTTCAGACATCTACTACAGTATAAGATGTCTATACCTGAGCTAGCTAAGAGAGAGAAACAGGCTATGCTGAAGTGTGATTCTTTTCATCCTGGTTATGCCCTAACCATGAACAGGTCAGCTGAACTCTCTCTGTAACAGAATGCAGGTGCAGAGGCAGTCAATACCTCAAACGAGGTGAGAGGCATCCTGACTGGGGTGAATGGCAGAGGATTCCTCTATCATAAATAAAAAGGAAAAATCTTGTTAACTACCCAAAGCACTCTGTGATTTAAGGCAAGTTTGAAAAGCATTTTGAGACCTGCAAATAGAAAGTGACAGTGACGTGCAAAGCGTTGTTATTATTAAAATAGCAATAACAGGGTATAGAGCCAGCTCCTGTTGGAAATGCCTTTCTATGACTGAGAGAATCCCAGAAAGCAACCCTTTCCCCACACAATAATCTGTTCACATATTCCACCCATACCGGTTCAGGAGAAGTCCTTTTAATGAGTAGATCTCAGATTTCAATTCATTAATATTCTGCGACTCCAGAATCCAATTGGTGGAAGTTGTGGCCTAGAACGTGAAAAAGACGACATAAAGATCCAAGTATGAACTGGGAGATAGTATACAAATGTCACTTTTTTCTGTTATCCTCCTTCTCCTCCCATCTGCAAATCTCAAGCCCTGGGGATAACACATGTAAGCTCTATCATTCAAAATCTCTCAGATCTGAGCAAAACAACTTGCACAGTAAAGAAGCACCTGAATGGATCCCCATGATGATCAGAACTAGTAATTGTCTCAAGGCGCCAAGACTATTCAAATATTTGCTTTCTGTTTGGGGGACTAATTAATTTTGTTTCCAACACACCATGCACAACCATTGCCGAAACATCTCAAGGGGACATTTCATTTTTGATTAGAAGGATGCCAGCATTTATAAGAAAGCTAGGTCTACAGAGGATGTCTTCCACCAACATATCAGATGGAGACCAATACAAAAAGAGGCAAACTAAATCATTTGACACTGACCTAATGAATGATTTCTAGAGAAGAACTAGAACTAGGATCCTGAAAGGCAGTGCCAGCTGCACTGAATCAGGTCCTTTACTCTTTCCTGTGACTGCACTTAGCTGAAGCAACAGATTCAAGTATTTTGTATTAACAGCTTTGTTCATTTCTCCTACATGATGAAATAAAGAATCTATTACCTGCACTCTGTGGTGTTTAGAGGTGGGCTGATAAATCAATGCTTGAAGGCTGCAAAACTTTCCCCTACTAGATCTGGAGAATTAGAGCTATACTTGGGTTACCAGATTGTATCTCCAGGAAGCAGCTGGACTGGGCACTGTCTCTTGAATATTTCAAGGCAATGAATGCAGTTTGGTGGGGGACGATGGTAACTCACTCATTGCCAGCCTGGTACAGCTGCTGGCAGCACTGCATCACAATTGCTATGGGATATCAGGCAGAAATTAGAGTAAGAACATCTGAGAAGAACATGCTGCAGATAATACTTTTGGCAGTCTTTCTTTTAACCCTTTTGGGAACTTGAGAAATGGGAGGAACGTTCTGAAAGGAAATATCATGGCCTATGGTTACCCCATCCTATCACTCTACTAACTCCTGTAGAGATGGGCTGAATATGGGACCAAAGAACACTCGTGTCTAGCACTTCCCAT
Organism: Ibycter americanus; assembly: GCA_035590275.1. Taxonomy (NCBI): domain Eukaryota; kingdom Metazoa; phylum Chordata; class Aves; order Falconiformes; family Falconidae; genus Ibycter; species Ibycter americanus. Next base: position 111,604,234 of record JAVJGI010000040.1, read on the forward strand.
AGTAATTTCTGCTAAAAGCCATCAGGAACCCATTTGTGAGCATCGCTCCAGAGATACTACTAATAAATCCCCTGACAAAGGAAGCCACAAAACTCCTCCTCGGCAGTTCCTACTAAATGTAGGCAGAACTGGTTCTTCCTACTTATTCTTTAAACAGACTTCAGCTAGCGCTGAGTAACCCCGAACACCTTCACAGCCAGCACTCCTCACAGTGAGTTCTGGGCTGTGAACCCAGTGAGCTGGGAGAGGCTCAGTCTGCAGTAGCTGTGATATACACAGATGCGTCCCCTTGGGATTCACACTCCCAGCCCTCAGACAGCAAGAATCCAGGAGCCACTGTTCTGGCTTTCCAAGACCTTGAAAGCTACAGCAGCACATTAACAAGGGAGTGATTTCCACTCACTGGCCTGCAAAGGACTCAAATTTCCAAAACACATATGGTGCCAGATGCCTCGGATTTAGAAATAAAATCTGACATCTGGGGCTTTTTAGCCAGTCTCTTTAAAAAACAGTTGTAGAAAATTCAAGCCTTGAATTTTTATGTACATTTTTTAATTACTTAAAGTCCCTCTTTTTAATTTTTTACAGCATGCCAGTAGGAGTTTGAAAAGCAGATATAAAAACTTACATTACAGCTGAGAAAACACAGCTTTTATTCTTTGGTTTGTGGGGTTGCCCAAGTTTTTCTTTGTACACATGAGGTTTAGATATCATAACAATGTGTGCTACCATTTCAGTGCAGGGGGTAGAGAAGGGGGAGGAAAAAATTCTTCAAGACTCTCTAAACCACCAAGTCTCTTATGCCCTTTTTCCTTCTTAAAGCTCAACATGTGGTCTTAATCTTAACACTTAAGACCTGAAAACAGTTTTCCAATTTCCGGACTGGCTCCAGGCCACTGACAGGCCACAGTTCCCAAGGAAAATTGAAGTAGAGTGTTGTGACCATAAACTGGCTTTCATGGTTGGGTTTACAGCTGTGCCACTGAGGGATTCCTACTGTACAGTGCGCACACCACATAGCCAGCTGCGGCCCACCAGTTACACACCATCAAAGGGTTTGTACGAGATTAAAGTATAGGTAAAGGGAGAAGACAACAGTTCATGCTATATGTGAAAGACTGTAAGAACAGTCTAAGGGATTTTACACTAACAAGAAAAATCTCTCCCTGTACAGAGAATACTGCAAGATGACTGGGCCCTGAATAATCACAAGTTTGTGAGTGAAAGGAAGGCTTCATCTCTATGTGACTGGTTCAAATCCATCCCACCTCACCTGTAACCACCACTTACTGATAGAATGCTTAGGCCAAAGGCTGAAAAGTACTTTGGAGATGAAAAGCACTAATTCTCATTGCCAGAAAGAAAATCAATTTTGGTTAAAAGTGGTTACTTGTAGTTACACTTGTAACAACACAAACTAGTCAGAACTGATGGTTTTATTGCCAGGGTCAGGTCAGGAGTCAAGAGGAATGGGACACTGTGCACCGCTAATGTGGTTGTGATGAGGCCAGCTGTTACATCGAGATGACCAAAAACATTGAAACAAGAAACCACATAGTAAGAATGTTTGGCCGTTACCTGGCCTAGATCGGAACAAGTGACTCAAACAGAGTATTTCCAAGCGTGTGCTTGGCTGAACAGGATTAAGTCATTGTTTTGACAATGTACAATGGTACAGGAGAAATATAAACATGTAAAATTACATACCACACACAAATAACACATCTGCACAACTGGCCTTTACTGCTTTTGGTCAGTGGACTAACAGCACAAGCCTTTCATCTCAAATGCAATGCAGAAGATAACAGAGCTGAGAACAGGTCTGAGGCCTCAGGCATACAGGCTGCACACCAAGCTATGTAGCAAAGCCCTCTCAGAAGTTAGATACATTTCACTGAGTACCCAATTAATATCCAGTGCTTTAAACAGACTGGCTATGGCGAAATTAGATGCAGAGACACTGGCTGGGGTTATCACCGAGCTGAAGGTTGGATTGTGAACCTAATAAGGTGCTTTCCGTATGCCCACAAAAGAAGCCATGCATGTTCCGAAGAAAACAGTGGTGTTCTAAAGGGGAAGAGTTGGAAGTGGATACCTTAGAAGCAGCCAGCTCTTGGGTGAGCTCCTGGATTTTCTGTTGTTGCTGGATTAGCAGTTCCTGGACAGTTGCTAAAGTTGTCTGTAACTGAGTCACTGTGAGGGAAAAAGCAGGAGAGTGTGTTAAACTCAGATACATGCACATATACGCACTCACACACGCCCTTCCTGCTGTCTAGCTACAAAGATGCCTCTATTCCTACTATATTTAATTTATCTACACCCGCCTGCTCACTTTAATCCATATGATTTATCTGCACTACGGGTAATCTACCTGCACTGCATCTAACCTCCAGTATTTCTAGTTTATCTTTCCATTGTATAGATGTCTATAGCCCACAGTATATCCGTCCAAAACCTCTCCCTTCTAATTATATTGGTTTATGATTTGTACATCTCCCTGAACTTACACAATGTTTGTATCATTTATCTACCTTCGGCCTCACGCAGGCAAACACCAGGGCTAGCTCCAATCTCGGAAGAGGCTGGTCTCAGGACTGACCTCAGGGTATCATGAGAAATGAAAAATGCTTTTCTGCTCACCCTCCACTAAAAAGTGTAATTAGCATCCTCCCACTCTCAACCCACCAGCTCCTTCAACCCCAACATCTTTAACAAACTTACTGCTGAAAATCACACTTTTTTCCACCCTTCCAACTGAATATACTTTGCACTTTTCCCTTTTCACATTTCAATAGAATGCCCTGTATTCCCTTCCTACACCCCAGCAAACATTGAAGAACTTCTGCTGGACTCCAACTCCAGCTGTAGGAGAACTTTTTCTGCTTTAGTACTTTATCCAGAGCTTCCAGGCGGTAAACAAGCTGATAAAATAAAATAAAATTAAAAACTCTATTGGTGTGACAGGTAACAGCTAATCCAGACCATCATTAGGGCATCGGGTAATGAACAGACACCCTATAGAGTCAATAACAGAGAAGGTGGCTAAGGTCAGGGAGGCACAGTAATTACAGACTCTCCTGACCCTTCCTTGGATTTTCAGATGGAAGGTGGGGGGGAAACACTAAAAAAAATCCCCTGAAAACATCAGAGAAGCAGAAATTAAAAATGAACTTTACAGCCCTCCGAAAGGCTGTCATTTTATTCCCCTTATTAATATTCTGAGGTTGGGAGCCTTTCCGTAAAAACATAATTAATTGAGGCCGCGCCGACAGTAAACAAGCAATTTCAAATTAAACCGAAATGACGGCGGCTTCATTTGCAAATGTGAACAGATTCTCAGAGCAGATAAATGAAGTCACCACATAAAGTGGAGATGGAGGGAGAGAAAAGGGTGGGGGTCTTGGCAGAATGGAGGATACAAGGAGGAAGGCTTTGAGGGGTGAATTGATGGAGTCATTAATCTTTACCTGTCTGTGTCACACTGCCACTCATCTCAGAAATGTTTGACTCAATCCTCTGAAGTTGCTTCCTGTCTTCTTTGCCTCCCATGATGAGAGGAAGCAGGTATTTCTGCATGGAGTACAGAAACTTTTAGGAAAACAGGGATGCGCAAAGCGGTCTTTCTAACCTACCTGAAACATCCTCAAAGCGCACCACCCAAACCTCAGCCTTTATCACAGAGCCAGTGATCATTCACCCACACACCTGGCTGAGAGAACAAATTCCCTCTACAGTAAGTGTTAAAAGAAGTTGCAGAAGAGAAGATATGAGTTCTGTGGTTTCATTTTTGGGGGTGTTAAAAACCAGTGCCTAACTCCATTTAGGGTTTCCTGGGCACAGCTTTCAGTCCAGAGAAACATCCATCACGCACAGAGTACAGCGTCAGACCTTACACTCTCAAATGTGAACACACTGACGTGTCACAACATCTGAGCTACATGAACAAGGCAAGAAATGCAGAAGTGGGAAGAAGAGGAGAAAGGCCCAGGAAAGGCCAGAGGAAACACAAGCTGGGAAATAAGAGGTATTATAAAAACGTTTTGAACCTTGGCAGGGGAAGGGTTACAAGTCATGGAGGGAAAAGCAGAGATCTGGAGCACAGGGAAAAGAAAGGAAATGGAGCTGAGTTAACAACAGTAGGAGAGAACTAAGGAACCAGGGCTAAAGGAAGTGAGAACCAAGCTAGTATAGGATGGGAAGCACTTCAGTGACACCTGTACAGAGTCACAAAATCTACCTCACTCTGCCCTTGCAGAGGATGGACTGGATGTAATAGGTCACAATGCTTCTCTAACTACCACAGATCCTTCCGCAGCACCGCTCCTGCGAACTGAATATGCACTTTAACAAGGGCACATCCAAGCACAACATGGCAGGTGAAAAAAAAGTGAGAGAAGGATGGTCTAGGATGTGGCAGTAGCCCTAGTAGTGCCTATCAGTTCTTTTTCATCCTGGCTTTTGATCCATGTACACCCACTGCAGGGGCATACATACTGGATGGTTTCTGAGACAGAGCTGATTATCCAAACTGACATGTGTGGGACAGCCTTCTTTTACACTTAATAGCACTGGTTTAAGATTTCAGTGTTGCTGTACACAGCTCTTACCCTCACAAAGCACATGTGCACATACATATTTACACCCAGACGTTCTGAAAAGCAAGTAGCTTTTGATGACTTTCATAGAAGTTCTCTATTAACTTCACAGAACACACATGGACAGCTATGCTGTATCCTACTATCCTCTCTTTCATATAACAATCACTACTTGCAAACTCCCTCAAAATCCCATGAAGGGCAGAGGGAATTTATCAACTGTTTCCTAAGATACCCTACTCCTATAAAAGAATATGGGTCTCTGCTAGGCACATAATATGCCTTACGAGGACTGGACAGAAAGCAGAGCAAGATCTGTAAACAAAGAATACAGCAGTAGGATATATTAACAGCATCAGTGACATTATGCCAAAAAAATTATGTAAGTCATCAAAACGTGTTAGATATGTGTCGTTTACTAACAGCAATATGTTCAGGTCTGCAAGGCCCAGCAGCTGTTGTCTGAACACCTCTCCGGACACTTATCAGCTCCACCTTTCTTTGCAAGAATGAAAAGATCAGTAAGGTTGGCAACACTAGTTTAATATAAAAACATAGGGACCACATATCTCAATAAAAAGCCATTCTCTTTAAGTCATGTAAATTGCAGAGATGGAACATGTTGCTTAATCTGGCCTCTCTCTCTTAGCCTTAGACCCAGAAAATTAATGATAGGATAAGAAAAGTAGTTTTAAACTAGAAGGCTAACACTTTTACTTGTAAAACAGATTTTACTAAACAAGGCAGTAACTGTTACAGAACAAACAAACATGAAAACCATCAACCTCTCGCTAAGTCTTCATCTCTGTCCCTTTTTCAAAAATAAACCACAACTTCTACTGGACCAAAGCTCTTCACACTCCGCTGTGTTGACCTGAACCACTTATGTCTTTCTATGTAGACACAGAACATGATTGTTTACCAAAGACATCATCTAATGTCACTCACCACACTGCCGGAAAGCAAATCCAGAGTAAAAGAATATGTTCAATTGGAGAAACATTGCACAAGAAATAAGAAGGGGCTGCTGTCTCTACAATACACAGACACACACACACATGCTCTACCTTGTTCTAAGCACACTGGAGTAGAACTACAGGATGTATGGCAGACCTGGAAACTAGCACCTGCTTTCCAAAGTTCTGATCGGTCAAAGAAGATTCTTTTCTACCCACAGTGCAGGATTACCAGTGGACAAATCATTAGTCTGAGGCTATGACAGTAATGTCTGCTGGCCAATGCTGGCAGAATGCCTTTACTGAACTGTGCTCAGTTTCCCCAACTCAAAAAAATTCCAAAATACATATATGATGAAAATGACCTTGTTTCTTGCAGTTTGAGATCCATTGCTAAAAACCAGCTGTTTGAGATTCACTGCTAAAAACTAGTTTTGCTTGCTTGCCACTTTTTGACTCTGCATTTTCATGTTGTCTACATTTCTCAAATACACCAGTGGCAGTGCCAGTAAGAACAGAGATACTTTGTCAACTTGGAACCAACACAATCGTTTGGACACAAGCAGCATAACATTGTTCTCTCAGAGTACAGGGTAAGAATAGTGAGGGAGATACTACCTTGTAGAGTTGGTGGAATCCAAAGGCAATTCCTGCCATTATGATAGCCAAAGCCCCATAATCTCGCCATCTGGAGCCAGGCGGACCTAAAGGCCAAAATCAAGAAATAACCATAGTCAGAACTGCAGCTGACAATATTTTCATACACCCGTTTTATCAGAGGAAGGAACAATGAACAATGCCAGTTCTGCTGTTTCTTAGCAGACATAGATTTACTGAGCAAGGGGCGTTAAGATGCTAGTAGTCCCTCAGGTACAGTGTGCAGGCTTCTGGCCCTAGGACACCGAAACATCTGTCCCAACCTCTAGCACTGACACTGCCTTGCACAAAGTGTCCAAGGGAGACAAATCACAGCAGCAATTAAAAAGAACTCCATCAAACTGTTCTGCCCTACTCTTTCCTTGCAGAAGACGCTCTGAACCCTACTGCACTTTCCCCAGATAACTGTCTGTGGTGTTAGTACTAGCTAAGGTTAACTCATTACTTGAACACCTATTGTTCTCCACTGTCATAATTTTTTAAAATGGGGACAGAGCCAGAGACCCAGAGGAATGCAGCAAAAAAGAAAGAAGGAAGTGTTTTGAGAAAGAAGAGAAATCTATCAGGGCAATAAATGGGTTTATGAACACTGTGTCAGCAATTATGGACCATTTCAATAAGGAAGGATCCAGTGTCTTTCAACCCTGCATTATAATAGAGACCAAAGCACACATAAACAGCAGACAGCAAATACGCAATTAAACATCTACAGAGTGAGGTAAGGGAGTAGATAAAAGCTTGAGATATTTAACACACAGTTCTGCACAGAAGCTTAGAGACTCCACAGCGCAAAGCAAAGACATGGTATGCTCTGCTCCTTCAAGCAGAATCAGAAGACACCTGTAGTTTTCCACCAGCTTTATCCTTTCACCTCCCTCGCAGTTTCCTTAATGAATCTTGTACTGCCCCCGGTTTTCTTTAATAATAAAGAGGATGCAGAGTGCTCTTTCCTAAAGTTCAGTGGCAGGATGTGGGCAGAACTGATGAGGTGGAGGCCGGCGCACAAACTCCAAACAGACAGATCCAAATCTGCATGTGACCTATAATGTCTTGGAAATTCATTCTGTTCTCCAAAGTTTCAATTCAGGCTTTCAAAGGGAGGCTTAACTGACTCAAATGGCTGGAAGCTTGTCTCCTTTCTGCTTTGCTCACCTACTGCCATTTTTCCTGTTGCTGAGACCTTCTACAGGCATTGCATTGCAAGAGTTATTCCTAATCCTAGCCTCAGGCTCTACAGACAGGCACTGACTCCCAAATGCTGGCACTCTTCACTTCTTGCTACATTTTAGGACACAGCTCCTCAAATTATCCACTGGCTAGGAATCTGAACAAATTAAAGCAGCTCTGTCAGAATTGGTGAATAGTGTCACCAGGAGTATTTTGGGTTGCTGCAGTTGCAGTTTTGGAGCTTAGGCACATGATCAAATTAACATAACTTTTTAACTTAATGAGTTAACACACATCAGCTAAGCTGCAGTAACTGGCTGTGTACATGTCAGGATTTAAAATGATCTTTGGCTAATCTTGCTGCAAACCCCAGTCATTCATCCCACCTTCCCCTCCTCACTCTGCTCCCACTGTCATCTCTGGTCTCTGAAGTCTCTTGGTTGTCCAGATTCTGCCCTGAACTTCTGACGAAAAACATCCTTCTATGCCAACGTAACTCACGCCCGGCTGAGCTGCCTATTGTAAAGGGTTAATTCATCTCAGAGGGTCTGTGGGTCCACCTGTGCCCATGGCAGTCCTTGACTGGCTGTCCCCAACTACCTCCCAGCTGCGGTGACCTCTGAGTAGACAGGAGAAACACCTGTAGGACCCTGTCCGCTTTGCCCTCTCACCTCGCTCATCTCTCCCCTCCATTCCTGTAATGCTGGAGCTAAGAACATTTTATTGCCCCCTGGTTTTCATTATTAATGAAAAGGGACCAGAATGATCTTTCCTAAAGTTCAGAGAGTCTATAAAGACAAGAAGCTGAAATGCCATTTTACTCATTTTAGAGATGTGTGAAATAATTCTGTCTTGTGGCAAAAAAAAGTGAGGGGGGTGGAGAGGGAAAGTGAGTGAGTGAGGGATGCAGTAAAGGCTCTGCATTGACCACATCAACTTTACAATGTTATGAAGAATGTCACAGCTCTACCTAAAATCCACACTCAATCTTCCTTTTTCTCTGCAATGCTCTAATCTAAAACGTGGGGTGGAAAGAGGGTTAGAAGTTTCTCTGTTGTAACCTCAGTGCTCACACCGACTTCTTTGCATATCCTCAATTTCCCCACTTGTAAAACTAGAACAAAATTCTGAGAAAGTGAAAAAGCACTAATAGCCCAGCTACTCTTCAGTTTAGGCACTGGGGAAGCAACACACCATTCTACGTAGGAGACCCTCAAAAGGCAAATGGAAGGGATACAGATATCTTCTCCAGCTGTAAGTCTGCATTTTCTGTAGGTATATTTAATTATCGCAGCAGCAACTGTAAATTGCACTGCCAGAGTAAAAACATTTACTATTTTTAAGATCCCCATTCATCTCAGAATTAACTTTCCTGACATCAATTAATTAGGCCTTGTGCATCCACTAAGGTCAGACTCACCAGTATCCACAATTAAAACTGTAGAAACCGAGGCTGGAAGAGGTGATTTTCCAAGAGCAAACAGTGAACCCATGGAAAGAAGTTGGAGGGGCAAGGCAGAAAGAGTTTGGATGCTAGTTACCATTTTTAATTGGAAGAGAAAACAGTCTGTATTCCACAGCCTCCCACATAATGAAAACACCGGGGTGGGAGAAGAAGATCCAAATGGCAAGAAAAACAGTCACTGGAGCTGATTTTTAAGCAGGTGTAAAATCTGCACAAAACCCCATAAATGGAGACTGTAAATACTATTGGGAAGAACACAGACAATACCTGGATGATAAGCATGCATCTTTGCACACCTTGCTCAAAAACTCCCCTGAGTTTGCCTGTAATTATAGGGGTTAGAAAGGTAAGAAAAAAAAAAATAAACCCAATTAATCATTTAAATATTTAAAGTCAGATTTTTGTCCTCACTGCTGGATTAGTATATTTCATAACGCCAACAGCAGACAGCCCTGGTTTTTTACTGGGGGTTCATTTTAGAGCATGTTTAAACTAGTCAGATTGAGTGATGCTTCCAGCAACTAATCGCATGTCAAATAAAAGATATTTTATGTAATAAATTACTGCTACAAGTAATTCAAATGTCATTTATCAGTTTTATTATCAGTCAGGCAAAGTCTTGTTTCTCTATATTAATCAAATTCAAGCTTTTTTTAAGCTTTTTTTTAAAAGCAGTTTTGACACCTCTTGGCAAAAGTACAAACTGGAGGGAAGGAATTACTTCTCCAGAACAGGAGGAGAAACAGTAGAGATGGTACTGAGCTAAAATACAGTGCATAGACACTTAATTCTTGCCTCTTCCTCCCAAAAGTCATTATTGGTTCTCTTAAACCAAACGCAGGAGGAGTTCGGCATGCAAGGACTATGCTACTCTGAAGGTTTCTAGAAGTAAGTTTCTTTCTCATTAACTCTTCATGAATAAGAAAGTACTTATATAGGTAACAGCTATTTCCAACAAAACATTAGAACCTTAAGTAATACCTACACTAGTAGTTTAATTTGTATAAAAGGAAGTATTTAGGTGGTATATGAATTATTTCCTGCAGCTTCAAAAACCAGAACAGACTGAGTTTACAACAGCAGGAGATCAAGCAGGCAAAATCAAAAAGTGTGCACAGGATTTATTGCTCTGACTCACGAGAGTGGACATCTTACTCCAGTGTTGCTGGCAAGATCACCAACTCGGCTCTTTACTTCATTCCTGCTGAATAAACTCTTGAGATGGTTCTGAAGCCATCCTGAACTTTTGTACTCGTAACCCACAGTTTTAACATAATTTTTAAACATGAAGTGGCAACACCTTGCGGGGAGGGGGGACGGAGAGAAATTAGGTTTCTTAAGACACTAGCCACTGCTTTTCAGCACAGTACCCTCCTCAACTGCTTCTCCTTTTTGCTCTGTGGGGGGTAATTATTTTCCTCTAGTTTTGTGATTCTGTGTAGAGGTGTCAAAAAAAAAAACTTAAAAAGAACCAAAGATATCAAACAGAAAGTGGTTCACAGTCTTAAAGACCTAAACTCCAGCAGATCAGATGCTGCTTCATAAGAAACTCAGGTGTCTTCTTTGGGGAAGGCAAATATAGCTCATAGTCTTTTTCAGTATAAGCTCTTCCAATACCAGCTGTTCCCATCAACGAGTCAACTTATAGATTCAGCAGTTTACCTATCTCATTAGTCCTTTAGTACTTTTGAACTTCAAACCTTGAAGCTTTCCAACACTAGCGTCATGAATACTCTGTAAGAAGATGAGCATAGCAGATAGACAGAAAAAGTAGTATCTGTCATTCTCTGTACATGACAACCCCTGACAAACCTGTGAAAGATAAATTGACTTAGTAAACTATCACAGAAACAACTGTCCTGGAGCAGATTTGGACCAATTCAGAAATATTCATTACAGGATTAGCATCCAACTGATGAAATAACCTACAGCAAACAAGGGACCTTGAAAGCGCACTGAGCCTTCGCACAGTCTCATCCATCAGCTCTAGAGAAATTCACATATTCTTTTTGCAGTTCTGATACCATAAGGACACAAAGATGGTTAACAACATCATTAACAACACCAGAACTACACCAGTCAAGGACTAGAACAGGGCATGAACAACACCTAATCAAAACAAATACTTTGGTCAAAGGAATACCATGTATATTTAGCTATTTATTCTTTTTATATATCCATTTAAGTGTTACGCTTAAATAGAAGGTCTAAAAAGAACAGCCAGAGAGGGGAGGAACAATACCTAATGAACGTACTGCCACCATTTCCCTGATTTTGGAGGCTGCTAAAATGGACTTGCTCACAGGCAAAAGCTATTGGTTCAAATTATTTAAAAAGCACCCATCAGATCACCAAGCTAGAACACCAGTTTACAATTACAACCCCTACAGCTTTACATTGGTGGTATTTTTATTCAGCTTTGGTTTCTGAGCATTACAGAATGGTACTTTCAGACTTCTCCTTGGAGCTGTTACTGGGAACACTTTTATGTTTAAATATTAGTTAAGATTCTGACCTAGTAAGAAGAAATCGGCAGCTGGTGCTTTGAGGAAAACCAACATAGTAAAAGGAAAAAAAACCCAAACAGTAATAAAGCTGCAAAGGTGAACAATGATGACAATGTTTTCCAGTTTGAATCGCATACTTCTTTCCTGTCATACTCATATTAGTGGAACACTATAAAATAAGGGAGGATTAACTCTTCCAATATTGGGTTGTGATAAGGGTTAGCTGCAAGAGCAATGGATAGCACTAAGAGGGATCTAGCACTGTTTCTTCGGCAAGAGAGCAAATTAGCTTTTCTGGCATTTTCTGTGAACTACAGCAGGCAGGTATTAGCCCAGGAGGCAGAATTCAGTCCTGGAGTTCACCAGCACACCCAATACAACAGTCAGAAATGTTCCAGTTCTGAGCCCAAATCCATCACAAATGCTTTTCTTCCCAAACTGTGCCAAACCAGACTATTTTAAAACTCAGAAAGCAAGCCTAGTATTTTCTGTAGCAATAGCAAAACTACGCCGTAAACTAATAAACACAGTCCTAAGTGGACTGTTACATCAGTCAGTATCTGACCGAGAGCTGCTTAGGAGCAGTATCAAAATCCTATTCTTAACACTTGGCAGGTAAGTGAAGTGATTTTCAAACTGCCACACACACATGTGAGCTGAACAGTTTCTTTTGATGGATTTTTAATGGTGTGTACTTTGGTTTTTATTGTTTGGAGCTTAGATACTTTTTTGCGAGGTTTGTTTTAAAATGCAAATACATATGTAAATTTTGAGTCTACACAGATTATGTTGGGACTAAAAATTCTTTGAGAGTGTACTTTGTACACAAAATCATACAATCACATCCACACAGTCTACACAGAATTTCTGCTGTCACTCTCAGATTACTTAAGATTGAAGAGAGAAAACCTGTTAAAATTAAGGACCCGTATTAACAGTTTATTATGTGTAACCTGACAGCGCTCTTAAAACTCATTCAGACTGGGGGTCCATTGTGCCAGACCTTAAACTCACACAGAGGAAGTCACAGACTAAGTCCTGCAGACCTTGTATTCTAGCTTGCTGTTTGTGCTGAAAAAAACTCTTTAAAGTAACTGCTCAAGGCATTAACGGAGTTCAAGAAGCATCTGGATGACACTGTTAGTCATGTGGTTTAGTTTTAAGTAGTCCTGTGAGGAGCAGGGAGTGGGACTCCATGATCCTCATGGGTCCCTTCCAACTTGAGATATTTTATGATTCTATGAACTGATCGGTTGTCTGACTAGTTAAGAAAGTAAGTCCTTTAACTAAAATACTAAACTTTGTGATGATGTCCAACAGTTTCTTGAACAGAGTCCACCGTTGCAATAACTAAAGATGTAACAGTGTTGCACTTTTACAGTACCCTCTATCCAAGAATCTATCAGCTCTGTCATATATTAGTGATCTAAATATTTGAAAACCCTACTGATGAAGGGAAGCATGACCTTTAGTTTTAGAAGGGAAGACTTAGTCCTGTGTTGACTAAATGCTTTCTTCAGGTCCTTATAGTGGGTCAGAATGTAATTTGTATTGACTGTACACCTTCAGGTCAAGAGGTGTCACAGGCTAGTACATATGATGTTTGTTTGTAGACGATGATTGTTTGTATCTCATTTTCCTTGTGTAGTATGATCTTGTCACAAGCACCAACAACCGTGAAGTGCATTCAAAAGTAGCACTTGGTGTCCAATTCTGACAGAAAGTATGGTGTTAGCCGAACTGAAATCTAGGATCTGGCACAGAAATCTGTGCAACTGCTGCAGAAATCACTGCAGAAAGCAACAGGACCAGATGTTTTTCAAAGTGTTACTTACTGTACACCACAGGATGAGAGGGCTGAGTTGGCACCAGCTGTGTAGAAGGACCCAGGGTCTGTGGCTCATCGGTGCTTGTGCCCGACTGCTGGAAAGCCAGGTCAATTTCTTCATCTGTCAGGCCTGGGGGAGCAGAGGAAATGAAATCAGTTTAGCACCTTTACCCACTTGATGCACGCATAATTAAATTCTCAAGCCAGGCAGAACCCTTTCAAGCTGCAAAGAATTTTGGCAATGACTTGAGCAGTAATGCCTCCCCAATTTTGGATTCACTGGAATGTCTCCCTCTCTCTTTCTCTGTTGCAATTTAACCTTAAGCGACAGAATATTAGCCTCAACGCTGCTTCCAAATGTGGCTCATTCAATTTCCTTAATTTATCCTTGAGTTTATTGCTGCTTTTGAAGTAGCTTTCTATTGCAATTCTCCATTCTTCCCCCGAAAAAAAGATACCATCAACTGCAAATGTGGCTCATTTTAATCTGTAATGGTGTAAAAAAAAAAAAGAGGGGAAAAAACTAACAATAATGCATGAAAACAGACAGGGAAACAAAAAACTAATTATTGGGTTAGACGACTAATTAGTCTAGATCGTTTCCGAAGACGGGAATAATTTGCTTTATTTTATGACAAATGCAGAAATAAAAAGAAAAAATCAGGACTGACTGTGATTAGTATGAATGGGACACAGAATGTAAGGAGGAAATAAAACTATAACAAAACAGATCAAAACAAGGCCAAGCCCAAACTTTCAGCTTAGCATTGCCCCGGCCTATTGCTGCATGATTAGATTGCCCTAGGGCAGCCTGGATTTTATTTCACGCAGAGCTGTAGTAACACTGCACACATGGTACATGTTGGTGCGCTCACTCCTGCCATCAGGAAATGCCAGGATGACCATCTGCAATTGGCCACAACATACGGAAAGGATTTGGCCAACACAGGGGAAAAGAAAAGCAGCTAAAGGATTCACGATGACCAGCATCTGTGAAGAAGGAAGCACAGCTGGATTGTTTTTTCCAACAGGAGAAAACAACCTCTAGAAAAAGAATTTAGTACTCAGATGGCAACCATGCTGTGGGACCTGGACAGCGGACAGCTCTGTATCATTTATTATGTTATTCTCCTGCACAGAAGCAGACAAAAAGCCAGTGTCCCTGCTACGAGGAACACGTGAAGTGATCCAGGACCTTTTACTATACATGCAGCACATACGCAACAGCATTCAGAAAGGTTGGAAGAGAGAATATAGATTTAAGGAGAGAGATTTACAAGAGACAGACCACTTAATTCTCACACAGCTGTTGTAGGAACTGAGCACAGCGACGAAAATGGTATGAATATGACAGCAGTGGGACAAAAATGGGGCATGCTTTCTCTCCATCACCTCCACTCCAGATCCATGCTGGTAGATGAAATTCCTGAAACTAATTCTTTAAAACACTCAGCTTTTTAACATTACAGGGAAATACAATACAGACAACGGCCAGGCTTCTGGGCATATTAACCGAGTTTCAAGAAATTTGTTCAGGATCTTAAACTTCACTGCATACTGGGGGTCTAGACAGAATAATCTGTAGCACAAACAATATTGCCAGAAATATACATACAAGTCTGCCTCAGAACTGTTCTTTAATATCATAAAGCACTAACACAGTGTTTCTGGTATTCACAAGGCTTTATAACTATTACCAGATCTTTTCTCTATTCCTGTGAGTACATGAGATACTATGAGTTCCTGTGAGATAGTATTCTATCTACTCTACAGTGCAGACACTGATGCACAGAGAAGTTAGGTAATTTTTCTAACATAACAGAATACTGTCAGTGTCAGAAACAGTATCAGAAATCTGAAGGTCCTGATCTCTGGTCCTGCAATCTGAACAAATCACTTCTTTACTTGTAAGTGATGCATGCCTCAAATAGTAAGGAACCAAAACCACACGTAACAGTATGGAACAAGACTTGCAGTGAGAGTAATAAAAGGCACATGAACACAACTCAGCCTACCGTTCTAGTCACAAAAGCAGTATTTATGGTGTCTAATCCATGTTAAAAGCAAAGTCCTAATCAGAAAGAAACCGTTTTAACCAGCTCCTGATTATCCAATGTAGGAGAAAGCATAAACAGATGCCAGCACTGCAGGTCACTAGCAACTATGGAATGTTGTAAAGACGGAGACAACATTAGCTGCTGGCTGCAAATGTGGCTCCCAGTAGAACAGGGCATTTTGTTCTGTTTCCATGCAAAGATAGCAAATCTGATAATATTTAACACTCCGAAACGTATGGAAGTTATGGAGGACCCTCACTTCATTCCACAAAAAGAGCAGGAAACAATGCTTATTGTTTCCTAACCATACTGCCCCTTCTATTCTCATCCTGCTTGAGAAAAAAAACCTTAAAACCTTTTGCAGTTAAAATGCACTTCTAGGATTATTCTGGTCTTGCCAACTAGGTACACTCACATATCACTGTTTCCATTAAAACCTTGCTGTACTGCGAACAAAAAGCTGATGTGAATGACAGAATGGTGAGAAACCTTTCACATTTGAATTCCTGGTCTGAATCCTGTGCAAAGTAGTGCAAATTAAAATTGTTATTACTTCCCTGGACTATTCTGCTGCCTTGTGAAGTGGTCTTGCTCATGGTACTAGTAGCATTACACAAAAGTACATCACAACTACACCCCTTCTTAATTACCAGAGCAGAACACTGGGAGTGCCATCACCTTGGAACACCTCCTTTTTATTCATCTGAACAAGATGTTTTTAAGGCACTGTCATCTTGGCCTCCCAAGCATCGAGGGAATAATCTCCAGGAGCCAATTCCTTAAGCACATATATGGAGTAAGTCTGCACTGCAACTAGTCATCTGTGGATTCAGAAATACACCTGTCTTCATGGTTGTCATTTCTCAGACACAGTAACAAAAATACACGAGATATTCTAAGACTGTCCTCAGGCAATTATAAACTAACTCATCAAAATTCCCTTTGGACAGAATTTTTTTCATATTCACCACCTACACACATGCATGCACACCGTATGAGTTTTCCACGCCCCAAATTATTCAACCGTGATATATTAATTGCATAGAAAAGTGGGCATTTCTAAACCAGATCGAAGTGTCATCTGTTCAATATCTCACCTTGCTTTATTTTATCACAGTCCTTCTGTCACCACATTATATAAAAAAGTATCTATGGTCCATTCATTGTTCTAATCTAGCAGGAAGTTGGTAACCCAAAAATAATACCTTTTCCCTTGGATGAAAAAGCAGTGCCATGAAAACTGGAGCTTTGTGTCTAATATAACTCTCAAAGAGGTATGTCAAGAAAATCACCTCAGTTTAACAGAATTGCTCTACATCTACTATCTCAACACTTTGGAAAACAAACATTTTAGTTCATCTGGAGTTGCAGCAAGATCAAGACCATGCAGAATGCAAAAGGTTAAAAGGAACAATAAAGGAAACTGCCAATTGTAAGTGAATTATATTTGGCTTTGAAAGCTGAGCCATGGCTATATTATAAAAGGCATCTCTTTGCGTTGTTTACCATCACCCTGACTAATGCAGACCTTTTTTTTTGTTTTAAATAATCTCATGCAAATTAGACACACACTTCCTTCCAGTTGATTGCTATCTGCAAGGAATAATCTAACCACAGAGGGTACTGAGCAAGGACTGAGCTGAGGAGAAGAATGTGAGGAAACTGTCTTCATAGCCCTACAGAATGCAAACCTATTCCCTTCCCCCAGCCATCCATTTCATTCCTCCACAGCACCACAGCCATTGCAAAGAATTAGTCATAATTTTCACAAAGCCTTAAAATTTCCTTTTCAGGCTTCAGGGTGTTGATTTGAATAATCTAGCACCCATGACCGTTTTGCACTCAAAGGTTCTTGCTGACCCTCTTTTGTGATTGTCACTGCTGCCATCCAATTTTCAGGGATCTCTCAGCCTCTGTAAATTGTAGTCAAACACAGAATCAGAGCAAATCAGAGAATAAAATGGGTTGTCACACGCATCTCTTGGTGCCTGCACCTCAGGTGTTCTATAAAAAGCTCCTTTGCCCAAGAACTTTTAAGACTCGACCTGTCGGTTTAGGCAGTTTTATAATATCTACTACTATTTAATATAAGGACCTCATGCACATCCAAATGCTGTTCCTCTTACGACCACTCTGAAGTAGAGAAGCACTCAGAGGAGTACTGTTACCCATATTTTACAGATGAGGAAAAAGTGAGACATACAGATACGAGAAGTGCTCCAAGGTCAAAACCAAATCTCTGACAGTCAGAAAAACAAACTCAGGAGATGTGAGCCCCAATCTGTAGTTTTACCATAAAACCATTCTTCTCTATTTTCTGGATGAAACACAGGAGCAATAATTGCAATGCAAAACCCTTGCGTGAGCTTAGCAAGATGAGCCACTAAGTTTTTTCTTCTCCTTCTCTGACACAGGCTCTGACATATTTCAGTGACAACTCTTTTCCCTATTCCATCCACTGAGCATACAGTTTTCTTCACTATATTCTTCCTTGCATTGCTCAATCCAGTAATTAATGCAAGATTTTCACAACCTGAAGGCAACATTAGTTTTAGGGAGAAAATTTCTGGTTAGGAAGAAATTAAGAATTCGGCCGTAACAGGGAAAGGTGGTGGAAAGAATTAAGTTCCTTTTGTGTGTTTCCAAAGCCAGCTTTATTGCCACTCTGACAGACCACCCTGGAGCAATCATCACACCTATCCTTTTGCAGGGACAAAAGGCAGGGGAGGGGTGCAGGACAGGGGGTGGTATCTACTACTGTTTTTCTCACACATGCACACACTCTCCATGAAGAAGAAAACACAATAGGACAGGACAACTTGTTTAGCTACAACAAACTATAAGGCTACCTGAAATTAGTGCATGGTATCATATGACTAAAAGGAAGATCTACGGGTAGACACCCTGATATGACATTACATTCCTGTTCCTGGAAGCCACTGAGTCAACTCTGCTCAGAAAGAACATGGCCACATTTTAAAAGAATCATCGTAAAAACCTTCTGGGATCTGATCCAGACTAATGGTTCCACCTGTTCAGTCAGTTACACGCAATGCTGGGTGATTCTTTCATCAAATGTTTGTCCTGTATCCT
This sequence comes from Ibycter americanus, assembly GCA_035590275.1. Lineage (NCBI taxonomy): Eukaryota > Metazoa > Chordata > Aves > Falconiformes > Falconidae > Ibycter > Ibycter americanus. The sequence continues at coordinate 111,622,559 of JAVJGI010000040.1, forward strand.
ACTCTGTGCTTAGCTGAACGCATTGCAAAAAGGTCAAAAAGGCATAGTCTCCTGATCCGTTCTCTTTCCCACGTCTTGGTTCATAAGGCATTTATGAGGCTGAGACCAACCCAAAGTTTTAACAAAACCTAAGGTCTCAGAAACATCACTCTGATTTTTTTTTTACCCTGCATTTACATTAATACACACTATTTTAATGTAAACATCCTGCTGCTGCACTTCCAGCTCAAACTTTGTGTGAAGGAACCCAAACATCAAAGGCAAACTGACTGGCTTCAACTGTCAGGCCGAAAAATGCAGAAGTAAAAGTAATTTGATAAGCTACTGGAAGGGCTTTGAATTCTTACAGCTTTATTCATCTACGAGACTGTTAATTATGTAATTGCAATCTTTAAGAAACATTATATACTTTAACCCATCAGGGTGACTAAGCAGCAATCAGAACGGATAAAGGTGCTCCAACCTCCGTTGCACTGCACTGGAATAAGTAAGGAAAACCTGACTGACAGTACAATGCTAAGAATTACAGTGAGGAAACCAGGAAGGAAAAGGTTAAAATAAAAAGTATTTTGGCATAACAAATGTAAATAAATAAATAAATCTGGAAGCAGTTTCTCTTCCTGGGCAAGCTTTTTGGAGTCTATAATAAAATGAAGTGTAATGGAGGAGAGGAGGGCAATGTCAGAGGGTGAGGGTTTGGGAGAGAGGTTGTTAAGTATCTCCCTCTCCTCAGCTGTGTTTACTCCATTTACAGGACCCCAGGTGATTGATAGACAGACAAAAGAAAAGCAAGCAGAGAGTAACCCCCCTCTGGGAGCATCAGTAGAGGGGATAACTCCTGACATCATCTAGAGCCCCAAACTCTCCTTAGCCACTTGTAATTAAAAAGACAGAGCAAGATATGCAAACCAGAGAAAAAGTAAAAGAGGATTTTTTTTTTTATTTATTATTAACATTTTGTTGGAACAGTAGAGTGCAATAAGGACTCTCAGAGCCGTTAAAAGTCGTCGGGTGACCTGCAGACCCCTATTTCCCAGAGCCTTGTATAAAATTGAATTTTTTAAACATAAATTACACGTAATGACGACACTGTAAAAACTAACAGTAATGGAAAGCTGTGCTGTATTTCATTAGCCTGTATTATTCCGTGCCACCTGATCCAGCCGGGCCTTGTTTATGAGTTAGTGTGTTAGCAGATGCCGATGGAAGCATTTGCTTCGACCTTGCTCTTCTCATTGGGGCATGAAATTACGACGGCAGCACCTTGATATTACAGCCATAAATACAGTAAACTGCAAATTTAAGCCAACGGCTCCTATTGTCTCTGAACATAAAGCTGATCGGTATTTATTTAAAAGGAGAACGAAAAAAAATATTATATATCACCTTGTTTATGGGTCCAGTGTCCCCCCCCTTCCCCTAATCTGCCTTATTCACTTGGTTAAATACTAAACAAACAAACTAAATCCTCCCTATTTTCTACTGATTAAATATTCTTATGAAATGAGTATTGTCTTCAGAAAACTGGATCAAAGTATTTTCACTCTGCATAAGAAAGGGCAAGCAACTTGCTTAGCATGTCTTGGAATGGAAAAAGCAGAAACAAGTACCACAACTTTTCTTCTCCATTTTCTATATATGAGAAGTTCAAAATGTAGAATGAAAAAGTTGCTTCTGGTCACTCATTCAGGTTTGTGTGTAACATACGTGTGTGTGTACATGAGACAGAGAAAGAGAAATATGTTTCCTTACAGTTGTTTTCTATTTAAAAATATCTCCCTTGTTAATACTATTTCAAAACAAGGAGGAAAGATATAGAAAAAAAAATTGCAGTGAGATTAATGGGAGGGGGGAAAAAAAGCAGAGGATTCTTTCTCTGAGGCAGCAAACAGCAGGGAGAATGCCTCATTCCCCTATGGGCATTTTGGGTAAATACCCCCCATTCACTGACAACATACCCACTAAAATTTATTAGAGGGGAAAAAAAATTAAACACAAAGGCAAAAGGACATTGTAATATCACAAAGTATATCACAGCATAAATCACAGCATTATAAGTCAGTGCAAAATGTATTTCACTGGTAGTTTCAAAGCAGGGAAAATACAGTTTCACTTGTAGTAAGACAGAGATCAGGTCTTCCTCTTCTAATGTAAAGTAAGATCCTTGCTTCTATGAAGTATGTTATCTCTGTTCCACATAGAAAAAAAGGAAGGGATATCTTAAGTAAAAGCCCCCAGTACTAAGCTGTACGTTTCAGGGGCCAAAGCACTAAGAGGAGAATACAAGGAACATCACGCAGGACAAAGTGGCTGGGTAATGGGACTCAAACTCAGGATCCTGAAATGCAGAAGTCCTGTTAGATGCAGTGCTATCACAGCCTTAACAGGATTTGGACACCTCATTTCTGAATTAATCTACAACAAATCCTCAGGTAGCAGTCAGCATAATTCAACAGGCATGATTTTTGCTTCACAAAAAGTTCAAATTAGAAAAAAGGCAGACAGCAACATGACTCTAAATCAAACGACACATGTCCAGAAGTCCTCAGTAACCTGAATTACAGCACCAGAAGTTTTATTACAAAGCCCAGTTAAATTCCTACACAACAAGCATATGCAAAAACACAGTGAAAATTCAGTCCTGGGTGCCTTCTTCTGAAGACCTGTGTATTACAGAGTTATTCTAAGAATACCATGATCAGCAAAAAAGACAGAAGAAACAAGTCTTTCTGTAACATAAAAAAAAAAAATCTTCTTCTAAAAACGGGGAAATTTTATTTTACCATCATCTGTGGGTTTTATTTTTAGTTCTCTTGCCTTCAGCTTTTCCTTTCTATTATCATACAAGCAGAAGAACAGTACCTGATGGAAAACATCCTTAGAGTGGACAATGGTAGAGTAAGTCCACCTGGGGATCTCTCCATCCACTAGGGGTGAAAAGACAATGCATGTGACTAAGCTGGAAGCCAATGTTGTAACACAGGAACACAAGACATCCTATTCAGCCAGTACATGATGTGAGAACACTACAAAGAGAACAAAAACCTCTGCATATTTGAAATGATTTAAAATTAATATCTACGCCAGGACCTCCAAAATTAAGACACTATGCCAGGATGCCAATTCCAAGGCAGTTTATCAGGAATAGAACATAACCCAGGCTCTGACATTTGTTTAAAAGAAGCCCGTATAGGGCAGAAAATCCAGATAACGGAAGAGACTCTATTCTAGTAACCACAGTGCTGTCACAATTTGTTACCACAACTGACAACCTCCCTATGAGTAAGACTATGCATTCAGAGAAAACAAGTATTAGATACACTAAACAGGTAAGTTTCCAAGCATACCCAACCTGTGATCTGCAAATGCTTGCTGTTATTCCTTCAGAGAAACAAGTCTCATGGTGACGGTTCCTGATGCTCATTACTTGTATTACAATACTCTTTAGAGACCCCAAAAGGCATTCACTGTGCAGGTATTGTGCCAGGTACTGTGCAGAAAGAGTAGAAGGCAGTCAGACCCAAAGCATTCAACAGTCTATGTCAAGGAAAGACAGGTTGGAAAGAAAAACACTGCACACAAAAATGAATTAACTTACCCAGGGTAAACACCAGGTCTATGAAATTCCCTTTCTATTAAATTGGAAACTACAACAAAAAACATTCTATAAAGGTGAAAGGCTATTAATTTCTTCTACAAGTTCATTTCCAAAAGTAGAACAGTTTGGTACACAGCACTTCAAAAACCTAGAAACTAAACTTCATTACCAAAACTTACCACAAATTTTAAAAACAGCAGTGTCAGAAAACATTTGTGCTTCACATCCATTTACTTTGCGTGAAAGAGAAATACTTCGTTAAGCAGCTTGTTGAGCAATAGTAACAAAATGATTGGCCTTTGGCTACTCTTTGATCTGTGATATTATCTTCAGGAGCTTCTAAGGAGAAAGCTGGAGGTTGTCTTAAATTCAGGTGAGGTAAACACTGGCTATATAGGAGGTTTGGTTTTGATCTACCTTCGGAACTCTGTGTTAAGCTGTATTTTCAACAACTTGAACCAGCACGTCACAAGAATTCTGGCACTGAAGTAGAAGGAGCTGGCCTGGAGGATCTGCAGTCAACCAGACATCTGGAACTCCAACACCTCCTTTGTCAGCGCAGCAAAGGAGCGCGTGTGCCTGGCCGTTCAGTGGCATGGGCCCGAGCACGGTCCATATTCCATCTGACCTAGCAGGCTGGCCCTACCGTGGAATTACTCCAGATTAGAAGTCACTGCTGGTCTGTTGTTACTGGACTAGGCTGGCCTGCAATTCTAGAACCAGCCTCTCCTTCTCCCCAACTCTGCATTCAAAAGAAAGGAATTGTGTAAAACAGCAGCAATTTCAAGCCATTTTAAGGAATTATTTAACCAAATTTCTCAGAGTATCTGGAAGGATGACTTCGTTTTATATATAAGAATGAAAAAGCCTGTCCTGATGCACCATTCCCAGTTCCTTACATTACTCTGGAATTACTGATTGCCCCAAACACACTACCAAGAGCACCTGGATTATTTTCTACACTAGAAATATCTGTCAGAGAGTAGCCTCTGCAGACTAAGATTAACTGCAACGTAAAGAGCAACCTGCCTCAATGTTATTAATTTCCGCTTTTACTTTCAAAACTTTGAACTTTAGAAAGGAACAAAAGAAGCCCGTTAGTCCAGACTTATCACACAAAATATCATATGAAGTGTATACTAAATGAAGTTTTAGTGTTTGAAGAATGCACAGAACAGAACATCGAATATGCAGTATGACAGCACATACTGTGCACTCTCTCTGCCAGGAAGTTGCTATAAGGAGTGTGGAAAACAGTAGCTACAGCTGCATGTTTCTAAAAAAATGCAAAAATACATGGAATTATGGATGCAAAAACATATGGAAACGTAAAGAAACCAACACTGGGTGAAGAAGCCACAAACACAGGAGTAAGTCCTTTTCCTGACAGCTATTTTCTCACAACCTTATGGAGTGTTTTTGCTCCTCTAACCTGGTTTCTCTAAAGTGGAATCGATGTTAGACACCTAGGAGTCAGGTATCCACACTGAGAAGATAAGCTCAATTAAGAAAAATGCATCTAAATACTAGGTATTTGATTATTATGGTACAAATGTTTCAGGTAAATCTGGTTTGCACTTCCCCCAGAAAGACAGAGACGCTAATACACTATTATAAAAAGACATGTCAGCAAGTATTCATTACAGATTATAAATCACCCTCGTTCTTCTTTCTTTTGTTTTAGAGAAATTTTTTTACATGCCATTAAAATATTGTTTGCTGAATGCTACTACAAAGCTAGCCACCTGTAAAATTAAAGGCTGATGCTGCCAATAACAGTGTTGAAATACCTTCTGTTTAAAAGGCAAACCTACTTTGTAATTTTTAACACAACTGTATAAATATTTCTCCACCCACCCTTCACCATTTTGTTGGTTACATTGCGTCCATTTAGACAACAACCATCTATGTCATCACACAGGATGTTAATCTTGGGTGGAGAAGAAAGAAACAATAGCAAATGAACTTTTAAGAAACCAAGATTACACATTCAAGCATGGTCCTTCGTGATAAAAGAAGAGCAAAGACAAAAAACATTAGGGGACAAGTCAACAAAATAGCAAAAGTTTCAAAAGATCATTTTTCATCTTTGGGTTTGTTTATTGTTAGTTTTTTCTCCCCATGTGCCTTCAACAGCTCTTCAGAGTTCTGGAGAAAATTAAAGGAGTCTGGATTAAACGCCCAAAGGACGACTAATGCTAACAATACTAAAAATAACGAGGTTAAGTGGTGGAAAAACTGTGGTGACCACACACAGAGAACTGGAGTGGTAAGGTAGAAAAGGAGTTTCATCATTGCTCCCTCGGGACATGCACAGAACATACTAACTGCTTCTGGTTCTCTAGGGTTCCGATTACCATGCCAAACACACCTCCAGAGTTTCCTTATTAGTATAATAAAAAGCCTCTACACATTTGTGTTCTATTCCCAGCCTTGCTATTGACCTTGTGTAGGTCATTTAACCTCCATCTGCCTCAGTTTCTACATCTGCAAAACAGGAATATTATTACACAATATCCTTTGCGAAATGTTTGAGACTGACACAATTATGATGTACAAAGACTAACTGATAGTTTTGAGAAGCTATACATACATTACATGCGTTTGAGCTAGGTAAGGCTTTTACAATAGATGATTTATTCAAGTAACATGTTTATCCTTTTTTTTTTTTTTCTTCTTTTTTTTGGTGCTTGCAGATCATCTTTGGAAATACTTCCAGATTTCTAACTCTCACCAAAGTACACAAGGACTCAAATTCATGCTTTGCTCTGACTGGGTGCTAAAATATATGGCATTTCTCTGGTCTCCTTTCGGCCAAGTGTTGCCCTCAGAATCCAGTCACTGGGATTGAATGTTCAAAATGGAAATACCAAAATACCTATTTTTTTAACACCGTCTGCTGTCTTCTAGAGCCTCACAAAAGCTCCAGCCCAGGAGATAAAATGGGAGCGGCTACACAGAATTCACACAGAAACTGCAGTGAAGATTAAGAAACATTTATGGGCATGTTCCTGCAACATAACACAAGTCAGATCAGTAGGTGAGGCAGCTGAAGCAGCTGAAAAACTTGCTACTAGTACCAACTCATACTGTATGAGGATAGCTCTTGTGAGTTCCAGGACTAGGAAATATCCCTTAAACAAAGGAATCGCCTCACAGATAAAAAGGGAGTGAATAAAAATGGGAAGATATTCCCTGCTGGGCACTACATAAGAATGTGTCTCCTTTCTGGGGATGCTCCTCATCAGCACCACTACACAGGGTGGCTCGAAGAGCCTTTTGCAGAGTCGAGGTCAGTGATGAAGGGCCAAGGATGCACTTTGCAGATCCCTCTCTCTCCACATAATTTTGCACACTACAGTCCTGAAGCACAGAAATCACATCAGGCACAGGTAGAATGCTGTTGTAGGGGAAGAGACTGTTTGACGTGCTGTGCAAGGGGCAGACATCTGAGCAGCAGCTTTGCCCTTGGTCCCCCAGGGATGACAAAGCCCCCACATTCCTGAGTGCCAAGTCCAGCAACCAGATAGAACGACTTACCCTTTGCAGTCACCACAGCAGATAAAGCCCACCCAAAAGGGCTTTGATTCTTTTCTTCCCTGATTTCCTCCCTGGTTTTCTTTTACTGCTGCTCCTGTCTGTCTCAGGTGGCCTAAGTGAAAAAAGCTCTCCTTTTATGATGCAATATCTAGGACCAGGTGAGGCCCTGACTCTGCAGATAACCTAACAAATGGGCAAGAGCAGCCTGTGTTCTTACTGACAGCGCACGTGCTAGTTAATACCAACCTCCAGGGTATTCTCAGTAAACACAGAGCCATCCCTAGCTTCTAAGATACACACACACATACACACACACGCACGCAGGCACTCGCTTTACCCAGGCACTTGCTTTACCCGACACTGAACTCACACCTCACAAACAAATTATTTAACTACTCTATCCCCCAAGGAAGACAGTGATCATTTCAAATGCAGCTCCCTGCTCGTCTCTCACATACACGCAACGGCCTGATAGGTTAAATGCTGCCATTTAATTACAGTAATGGAACCTGCTATTTTTTGGTTCCCTTGAATCCTCTCTCGCTCTCTTTTTTAAACACATACAGAGTCATCTTTTAAACATGCATTTTATATTTCCGAGTTTAACAGCTGCATTCTCCTGGTTACTTGAAGAGCAGGAGGAATGATATTCTGATATTCTTCTCTGTACCTCTGAGCAACTAGCCTTTGAAATGCTATGTAAAAAGGAAGACAGGTGGGGGGAGATGCTGTAAGAAAGGATACATGCTAACACTGCAGAGGCCAATCTGCCCCTTCATTTACTTAGATGGTTTGAGTTGATTTTATTGAACAAAACTAAGCTTAACCTCTCCCACCCCTCCAAAGCAGCTGGGGCCTGGAGAGGATAAACACGAAAATGCTTTGAGCAATTTTAATGAAAATGCTATAAACATCAGCACATCACATTCACAGTATGGAACAGTATGGTTATATTTATTTTTATTTATATATATATATATATATCACTGGGAGTTAGAATTATCTCAGATCTAACCATTCTTACTATACCTGACTCAGCTTCTCCATCTAAGATGGGGATGGTATTTCTGTTACCCACTGAAATTCAGAGTTTGCAAACTGTTCGTAAAATGTAAAGGTCTAACAAAGAAAAGAAAATGTAATCAGAAGTATATTAAATTAATCTTACAATCTTGCCATTCCACAAAAGGTGTCACAAGCTTAGTAAGTTAATATTTGCAGAGTACTTTGAATATGCAAAGTGGTATAGAAATATGGGATATATGTTTGTTAAATTCTTGAGCATGCTGCAAAACACTTTTTTTTCTTGAGTGATTTCAGGAAGGGGGCTGTAGGTGGCCAAAGACTAGAGGGTTTTAAGGTTAGTTATTATTGAAAGAGGACACGCAACACAGTATTACATGAGTAGCACAATAACTATTTGTGGATTTTACATTTTGCATTGCATGGCAATTAGAAAAAATACAGAAGTAAAGCATAAGTACCTCCAAGTCAAAATAAATTCCTACTTATGCTAAGGCCACAATGCTCCTAGAAAAATACCCATATTACACCTGTCCTCAGCTTTATTTATCCTCTAAATGTGAAAAGCTTATTTATTTGTTCCATGGCAGTTGGCTCACAATCAGCCAGCCAGCCATGCAGGGATATTGCCCATCTTCATTCTCTGGTATGGATATCCACTGGTGTCTCTTAAGGATGGAATCTTAAAAGGTGAGGCAAGGCAGAGACAAAGACAAATTTAATTTTATCACCATAAAAAGGGACATTTCCACATGGGCAGCAAGGACATGAATATCATGTGTATGCGGGGGCGGGGGGATTATAAACGCATTTTTGGCGAAATTCAATAAAGCTGATTCCACTGCATAAGGTCAGCAATTTACTTTTAAAAAATGATATGATTGCAACTTTTAATATAACCCATGTATTTGCTGCAAGATGCTCTAGAAGATTGTGTAATGTAACCACCCGACCTCTCCACAGGAGCAGAGATCACCCCATTTACCCTTTATTGTCTTGCTAAAAGCAGTGCACATTTGCACAGTATGACAAAGTCAACGGCTTTTACTTCGGAGAGCCTCAGATTTCATTGAGAATGAATTCTCTGCTCTGCTCCTAGGGGAGTGGAGTCTCGCCTGGTCTAGGTTCCATCAGAAAGAAAAACTAAATTCCCCTTTTAGCTAAGGAAAGAATGATTGCACTCCAGATTAAAATCAAGAGGGAACAGTGTGCCGCAGAAAAGCAAACAGTAGGATTTCATGTTCATGGGTACCCAAGACATAGTTTTAAACAGAGCAGAAATGTTCTCTAAGAGAACCTAGAGAATTATCTCATACAGGAACTTATTTTATCTTTCCTAGCAGGAAAGTATCATCAAGTCTGAGATGGATTTCAGCAGAAGAGCAACACAGATTATTCTAATTACACTCCTTGTTTTAGCCCCAAGAGAGAAAGCTGTCTCTTTAGACTTAGAATACCAGGTTCATTCACTGAGCAAATCAGGAACCAAATTTCCTTTACTTGCTCCAGGAAGACTGTGGGGAAGCCTGGGCTGGATGACCGTGAAAAGCAAATTCCTTCTATCACAAAAATATTTTACACAAATGAACACAAATTTCTTCAACTGTCTCAAGGTGAATCTTGCTTCAAAGGTCAAAGCTGCAGGGCTGGATTAGGATTGCACGCAATCTGCCTGAGCCTTGACATTCTGACATTCTAAAGTTTGTGACTCTCCCATACACAGCTGATGGAAGTAAATTCTCAACCTCTCTGCAAGTGTGGCTTTTACTGCAGCAAGCAACTTCAAAAGTCACATGCTGCAGCATCAAGAACTCCAAAACAAGCATATCAAAGCAGTTTATAAACGTAGCTAACATAAATCTTACTAAGTCAATGATGCAAAAGTGGTAATTAACCCCATTTTACAGATGGGCAGCTGAGAACGAGTACCTTGCCCAAAGCCAAGCAAGCAGTCGTATCTCAGATATCCAATGCCTGCTCTTAGATTGTAAATACAGAAGTGACTTTCTTTTGGCACTCTGCATTTACTTTCACTTGAAATCATGATAAATAAGTTACTAAATTTACAAGTCAGACTTAGGGTCTGGGTCTTTTCTGCCCATCACTACGGCTAACAATTTCAGGACGCAGAATATAACTGCCTACTTTAGCACTGTCTTCTAGAACAGACTTCAACTCACTCTGCTGTAATCATATTGGTTTTTCAATGCTACCAAGAATGGAAATATTATTTTGACAGTAAACAAGGCAGATATGACTCAAAACACACTCAGTGAGCAATGGGAGTTAATTTTGCAAAGCCGTTTTTAACTGCTCCTTTACATTACATAGTTACTGTCAGACAGCCAAGTGGAGAAACATCATTAAACCCATGACATTCCAATTATTTGTTAAAATTAAGCTTACAACTAATATTTTGTAGCATGCACAACTTCCTGGGCACCAAACCAGTCTGTTCAATTTATCAATAATTTCCAATCTACAAAAACATGGCAAAGGTGATTATGGACTCTTCACTGAAATAGTGAGGAATTTCTGTGGCCCAATAGAAACAGGAGATGTAGCAGACTGTTTGCCCAATATACTCTAAATGAATCACCTCTCTTGTTCTGTGGAGTATAGATCTAAATGGTTCAAGATCACTATAGTTGAGGCTGAAGTGAGAGAGGAAGAATATTACCGCTAATGTGACTTGCATCCTCCATTACAGAACACATATATAGGCAGTTAGAGGGTGTAAAACTTGAGAGTTGCTTCCTCGAAGTCTTCTTCACAAGATCATTAAACATCAAAGGGGTGCCTCTTGTGATATACTTCTCAACACTTCACACAGAAACCAAAGAGAAAGTCACTGATATTTTCATGTTTTTAATATTAAATAGCAGATCTTGTATCAAAGCCTTTAAAATAATCTTGCTTAAACCAACACACTGTCCTTAAGTATTCCATGACTTCTCTTCTTCTGCTCCCTTTAAATGGGCCCAAGAAGGACTTTTTCCCTCATGCTCAGCAACATACTGAGCAGTCTAGATTATTCAAGCCAAACGTGCTAGTACAAAACACAGCAAGATGACAAGCTTGTTGGAACTATCCAGTAAACAACAATGATATGTTTTCCTGCTAGTGAAAAGCACTTCTCTGAAAGAATTCTTTAGTTACAAGTAGAGCTCATCAGCAAACTTCTAGGACAAATACAGAAAGTGTTTCTTCAAAAAACCCCAAAATGTTCTGGAGAAAAGTAATGATTTCAAAACAACAAAAAAAATTTCCAAATATTTTCACTGTAATATTATGGTACCTATTATAATATTCTATCAATCTCTTTTATTATCAGTTACAATATTCAAGACTCTAGTATAATCAATACAGACTGATCTGACAGGGCTATAATATTTCATTTTTTCAAAAAGTATGTGATTTTAAATGTTAATCCCTATTTAATATAGAAAGAAATTTCCAAATCTCAGAATTTCCAGTGGGATGGAAATGTATTGTTCAACCTCGTTTCTAGATACCATTCAGCTATAAAAAACAACTGTTATAAAACAATGAAACGTACACTGAGTACAATGTTATTCTAAAATAACAAACAGCTCGCTTGTAAGTAGCTGTTTCTACACACTTTTCTTAAGCATCTGGCTATTATAAATATAAAAAGGTAGGAAAAAGAAAGGATTGCTTGCCTTTGTACAGTAAGTGACAGATACGCAGACAGAAGACTGCCAGGACAGGGAGACATCTCCTTCACAGAACATGGATAGGGATTCTCAATCATTTTCAGGAAGAAAAAAGAAGGCAACTAATGCAAAATACAGAAATGTGGAACTAATTTCTGGATCATGACCACATCTATTCTTCTGAATTCTAAGGCTCCAGCAGTGGAAATATTCCCTGTATGTTGAACATTATCAGCACTGGGCAAACACAGCAGAGAGCCAAAAACGGATGTGACTACTGATAATGCTGATGCAGATAGGAACTATTGCGAGTTTGTTAGCAACGGAAGCATTCATTCTCTCACTCTTTGTTTTTCAGATCCCTAATAAATTTCTTGGGAGACAACCAGATTTCTCCATTCATGCAGGGTTGTATTGACCCAAAACTTGGATGGGAGGCGCCAAAAGAACAAACTGGTTGCATGAACAGGTTTAGGACATACTTTTCTTTAACGTAAGCAAAACATTATAAGGCACATTAGCTGTCTTGCAAAGTCATAAACAGAGGCCTAAGCATCTTTAGTAATTAAATATCCCATAGTGCTTTTCAAGAATCTTGGTAAATTTTTTACTCAGTAATTACATTCTGTATCCCTAAAGCTCCCTTTCCCTGCAAGATCACTTTGATAAAGTATTCTTCATTTCCTCTACTAAAAACTACGTAGTGATGTTAAGCCGCTGATGTTCTCTGCCTCAGAGGTGGATGGTTTTTAGTGGAAAGCACAGTGAGATCTAGATAACCCTATACACACCATCAACCATGCTCCATGCAAACAGCTGCAAAGCTTCAATGGTTAATGGGCACAATGTGCTCTAAGATCCTCAGATAAAAAGCATTATGAATATGTAGAACGCACTGACTTCCATTTAACCTGTAGTCATTTCTGTAAGTCTACACAAGCTGTCAGACTTACTTTATGCCACTTGAACACCTGTTGCAAGCTTCTTCAATAATCAGAAAGCACACCCTCCCTGGTTCTACCTATGCTAGTGAACTTTCTCTTGTGTGTTAAACTAATCTGTTCTAGGTGCTTAATCACAGAATCATAGAGTTTGGGTTGGAAGGGACCTTAAAGATCATCTAGTTCCAACCTCCTGCCATGATCAGGGACACCTTCCACTACAGCAGGTTGCTCCAACCCCTGTCCAACCTGGCCTTGAACACTTCCAGGGATGGGGCATCCACAGCTTCTCTGGACAACCTGTGCCAGTGCCTCACCACTCTCATAGTGAAGAATTTGATAAGATAGTAAGAATATTCTTGCAAGAACCTGGGAAGAAGAAGGAATGGGGGGGACATTGGGAGTGATGGCGTTTGTCTTCCCTAGCAACTGTTACGCGTGATGGAGCCCTGCTTTCCTGGAGATGGCTAAACAGCTGTCTGCTGGTGGGAAGGGCTGAATGAATTCCTTTGCTTGCATGCATGGCTTTCGCTTTACCTATTAAACTGTCCTTATCTCAACCCACAAGTTTTCTCACTTTTACACTTCCAATTCTCTTCCTGTCCCACCGGGGCCAGAGGAGGTGTGTGTGTGAAAGCAAGCGGCTGTGTGGTGCTTAGTTGCCAGCTGGGGTTAAACCACTCCAGGAAAGCAGGGCTTCTTCCCCCAGCTTTATAGGCTGAGCATGATGTCATACGGTATGGAATATCCCTTCAGTCAGATGGGGTCAGCTGTCCTGCCTGTGTCCCCTCCCAGGTTCTTGTGCTCCCCCAGCCCTCTCACTGGTGGGGTGCTGTGGGAAGCAGAAAAGGCCCTGACTCTGTGCAAGCACTGCTCAGCAGTAACTAAAACATCTCTGTATTATCAACACTGTTTTCAGTACAAATCCAAACCACAGCCCCATACCAGCTACTGTGAAGAACATTAACTCTATCCCAGCCAAAACCAGCACAACAGTGAAATCTTCACTCCTTTTCTTCACCATCTCTTAAATCCAAATCCTGTCAGCAAGGTTGAAGAGAAGGGCAAGTCATCTAGCATTCCTTGAACAGTCTACGTTTATGGCCTAATCACACATTCATGTATCAAACATGGTCATTTCTAGAAAAGCATAAGGCTTGGAGGGCCACAGCAGTTTGGCTCAAATAGGTATTTTGACAGCACAGGTTACTATATTTTTTGTATGGGTTGTCACTGGACTGTATTGGCTTGCATTGTCTTTTCTTCTCAAGGAAAAGCTTTGTAAAAACTGTTCGAGCTTCACTGAGACATGTTAAAGAATTAATTACAAAGTAAAGCTGAAGGAGAAAATTAATTTTGGAAACACAAGAGGTTACTTTTCTTTTCCTCCCTTTTCTGGAAGTGGGGGAGGAAAGGCAGTTATTTTCATCTTCATGCCGGGGACAGGAGTTGGGAGCTGTCCAGTCGATAACCTGGCCATCAGAACAAGGTTTGTAATTAAAAGGTCAGTGACCTGGAAAGCTAGGGCCTCACTCTCAGGGCTTCTCAGTAATGATGGCGCTATTAAATTAAGACTGTTATGAAATCAATGCTAAAAAAGCTTTCATGGTAACGAGATTCCATTCAAGGACATGCAAACTGCCTCATGAAATGGACTTAAATTATAAAAAAGAAAAGTAATAAAAGGTGGTTAAATTGAAATCTGCTGAAGAATTTAGTTTCTTTAAAGCCCTCCAGAAGTGGGCTGTGCCCCCTTCTCTCAGGTCCTTAAGGTGATCCACTTGGGTTTCTTTAGCACAGGAGAAAAGCCAGGAGTTCAACTTCCAAGAATGCAGACAACAGAAAGAGTAAGAAAATTATGTCAGTTTTCTACTGGAGATTCTGGGGCTGACAGCATTTGTTTCCAGAGAATCAAGTGTCTTTCAGCTTTGATTGCGGAGGGGTGTGCACAATTAAATAATTCATTCATCTCTTCAGAAATCACCATAGCCTGGCATCTTGACACTGGCAAAATTTTCTGGAACTCTGATGCGCTGCAGAAAACTGTGCAAGTCGTACAGGAAAACCTTGTGCAGTAACTCACTTCCTACCAGCCAAAGTAATGAAACAGGTTAGTAGATACAACATGTAAAAGAGCAACGCTTCCCACTACCTCCAACTCATCTCACCAAGCAAGAGTGTGACTGCTTTTGGAAGCACACAGCCCATTATGTTACATATATATACGAAAGACTGATCCAGGCAGTGTATCTTCTGAAGACTGTCCAGCCTTCTGGGTGGACATTTTCCCAGTATAACTCAACAGTTATACATTTACTTGCCCTAATGCACTTCTGTTCTCCCATCACCATTATTTCTGAGCTCCTCATATGCTTATGTCTGTTCCCACAGTCCCACTCTGGGAAGGCATTACTGTACTCGTTACACAGATGAAGACAACAAGCAACAAAGAAAAAAGTTCTTCATCCAAGATTACACAGTAAGTCTGTAACCTAGCAGGTTTTCTCTTCCCTGCCCCAAAAGACTAGTACCCTGAAAAATAGAGCTCCACATGTACAGTGCACTTCTACTCTTTTTCTCTATCTTGCGTTACAGATTCAGAGTGTGCAAGATTAACAACCCACATGAGTTACCGGATGGGTAACTGAACAGTACAGGACATCTGAAGCACAACAGTTAGATGACAGACACATTTCCACAAGGGTTTAAACCCCACATGCTGTCTAATTATTCCCAAGGCGCCACTGATTCTGTGGCATGTCATCAGCAGAATCAGCGAGTTGGACAAAAAACAAACAGCATCTTTTTTTTCCCTTTCTTTTCTCTGATACTCTGAGGGGAAACAGCTGTTTTTCCCTTCATCTGAAGAAGTTCAAGATAAAAAGGAGGAAATGTCATAAATTACACAAAATGCCAGTGTAAGCTTCAAAGAAAATGATAAATGATTCTAATAACTTCATGTTTCTCATTAATGCCTCTGTATTTGGGAGTTTAAAAGTGCTTAAGACAACAGAGAAATCTCATCCAACTTCTGAAAGACCTTTTACAAATTCAGGACACCCTCACTCTCCCAACTGTCATCAACACTATCATCCCATGTTCCGGAGAGAGCAGTTCAGCAAACCCCTGACCTGAAAGTAACCAGGAAAGCCTACTTTCAGCCTCTGCAATTACTGTTTCACAAGACACCAAACCCTGTCCAGCTCATGATCCCGCATAAACTTTAATTTCTCACTGCACTGAAATGTATTAAACAAAATCCAGTTCCTGTATTAAATAACAATAAAAGGAAATAAAATTTGATTGGCCTTTTTTAGGAAGGAGATGCTTATAAAAAAATAAGAAAAAATTATAATTCAAGGTGGAACCATCTCTGCAAGTCTCAGAAATGAAATTTCTTACACAAAGTCAGGATTGCAGGACCTGAAAGCTCACCCACAGCTAATGCTCCAATCCTACCCCTGTGGCCTACACAGGCTGTAGCTGGGGTAGCGGAAGGCTCCTGCAGGGGTAGGGCACCTGGTCTTTTCCCTCTGCATTCCCAGACACAAGGCGATCTGCTGCAGGAGTTTTTAACCAGGCTTAGTGGGGAGTCATAGATCTCTCCTGTACAGTTCCACCAAAGTAACTACAAAAGACAAGTTCATACATGGTTCAGCTATCTATAGATAGGAGAACTCCTCTCCACTGAAATTCTTCCGGAGTCCATAAAAGATCTTCCTACTGCAATTTCTTTTTGAAGAAACGTGGATCAGAGTAACTGTGAAAAAAATACAAGGGTACCTCTGCATTATTTCCTACAAAGATAATTTTGAAGAAACGTGGATCAGAATAACTGCGAAAAAAATACAAGGGTACCTCTGCATTATTTCCTACAAAGATAATTTTAAAAGAGACTCTTGTAACTGAAATGGTTTCTCTACAGAAAATGCTTTTTTGACTGGCAGTGAGGACTTCGCTACCAGACAGCCTAACTATCTGTAAACTGGGGATGCATACTGTCATGGGGATGACAATGACTGTATATTAGAGAATAGGGGGAATAGCCTACCAAACTGCTACCAAACAAATCCCTCATTTACTCAGGACTAAACTAGCCACGTCATCTACGTTTCAAGAATAATTGCCTCCATCTGCTAGAGCACACAGGTACCATGACAGTATGCGCCTTCTGCTCTCCAGCACGGAACAGAGGTCATGTTGTAAGCTCAGTGGTCAGATTCCATATGGACATATTTCCAGTGACTGCTGGGTACAGGCACTACTGGACCCTGCTCCTTCCTATCTCCTACTGTTAAGTTTTCAAACAAACAATTAGCACAAAGGGAAGGAGGGCTAATTAACAAACAGGAACAAACAAACAGCTCTACCAAACCATTTCTGCTCTGTAGTAATTATTAGCCAAGTAATTCATAAGAAGTATTAGTCGGGCCACAGTTTCTCTGTGCCTCCATCTCCCCACCCTTGCTCTTCTCCCAGTCAGGGATTTATTAAAATTAAACAGATTAGATGAAGCTCCTGATACTAAAAACTGTTCAGTGAAGCCTGCGGTGGGGAAGTGCAGAACAAACACCAGAGACATTTGTCTCTAAATTGCTCTAAATACCTTCTGCAAATGAAATTCTAACCCAGCTGTGTTGAGAGAGAAAATGAGGAATAACTGGTCACTGTCAGCACAGAAGAAGATCAGGCAGTTATAATATTGCACGATATACTGGGGGCTAAGGATCTCTCGGCAACAATAGATTTTGTATCAGGTTACCCCGGGTAATCAGCACAGCTTTTAGGCTCAGCTTTCCCTTGCTTCATTGCTTCGATGATAGAGTTGAAATCCCCAAGCTTTTATGATTAATTACTCCCCGTAGGTCCACATATTTCAAGGAAAAACTCATGCAGCACAGCGGCCAACAAGCTCCAAATTTTAATGCCATCTTGACGGCGGGGCAGGGCAAGCAACATACCTATGTGACTGGAATGTTCTCTAACTGGCACTAGGACAGGCAGTGAGAGGATCACACTCAAAACGATGTGCCCATGAAGTACTTGTGATGACATCATTGCTAAAACACTAGATTGCCATTGCCTTCTAGGTCTTTTGCTATTCAAAATGAGTAAAGTGGTGCATATACTTGAACCCTCCATCTCATGACATCAGGTCTCAGGCGTCTCAACAAACGTTTCATGGTCCCAAACAGAGAAATATATATTTCATAGGCTTCCCTACTTTTCAAAACTCAAGATCCTTAGCTATCAAATCTGATGTACCCTGAAGTACTTACGACTTCAACGTATAAATGGGTCACTCCCCTCTGAAGTTTGGAGTTTGTATTTTCAGTATCATTCCATCTGCTTAAAGTGCTCCATAGTGCACGTAATTAACTCTGAGGTAAGGCTGTCCTTATTATTTACATCTTGCGGTAAGGATCTAAGCAATATGGTCCTGGGAGGGTAGCATAATATAAAGTGAACTTCACCTGAAATGCACTATAAGTTGTGGACTAAAAACTTTAGAAAGAAAAAAAAAGAAGATAGTTTCACTGTGAGTCAGAAAGTAAAATAAATTCTCAGTAGGCAATGGCCAAACTATGTTCCATCTGTCTAAGATGATATAGGATCTGTCAGGATCTGTTCTATCCCTGCTATAGAAAAGGGCTAAACTCAGTCAGTAGTTTACCATTTCAATCTGAAAGTCAGGCTGATCCCAAGCATGACCTTAACCTGACCTTGTTTACTTTCACCAAGTCCTTTGCCCTTCATTCCTCTCTCTCACTCTCTTCAGAAACATTCGACCTTTTCACCTAGAAGGTGGTCATTCTAAAGCCATTGCCACTAAGGTTAGAACTGACCAACTAGTCCACAACTCTTAAATTCATTGCAAAAAAGATATGATAGTAGTTAACCCACAAATGTCCAATGTGTCTTCTGTATTCTACAACTCCACATCTGGTGCCAATATTGCTCTAGTCAGTTTGGAAGAAAAGAGACTGATATTTCTTACATACGTCAAATCTTTTTTTCAGACAGATTACTTGCTTTGGCCTTAACATCCAATCTTCCATAGCAACACATTTTGGCTTTACACTAACTCAAGTTCCCTCATTATCACTGAGACCACAATCTTAAGATAAGTCCATACCTTTCTTCTTCAGAAATGCTCTTCTGGTTGCAAGAGGACTTTGGCGGACTCGTGGATTCTGTAAAAACTTCACCGCTGTCACAATCTGATGAGGGTAGAAGGATTGGAGAAATAGAAGAGAGAAAAGATCCGTGTTAGGAATGGTCAGATTCCTATTTTACATTATGCATTCTGTACTGCAAAGTACGGCATCACATCCAACACATGGAGACGATCTGGAGCTGACACCGATCCAACTTTCAGAAATGGTTCAATCAAAGTTTGTGGCTCAACTTTAATCAGTCAGCACAATTATGGTATTTCAACCTAGAAGTTTCTTGTTGAATTACTCTTGGAGCATCTCAACCTGTACAAGGAACTCCATTAAGATTCTTAGGGGTTTCTGTCATTTATACTGTGATCTTCTCACTTAATTTGGCTCCTATAGTTGAGGGCAACCTTGAGACAATGCACGTGATCTGTAACAGTAGACTTACTAGTAAGAACGCTTCCTTTCTATCTTACTTAAAACTCCCTGCAAATTCCAAGAGATTAAGGCCTTTTCTGCCAATATTCTAATTTACTGAAAGCAATAAATAAACCTCAGCTTGCCATGACTGGAAAGAAGCAACTTCACATGTTTTGGATCACTAACAAAAATATCAAAAAAGTCACTTTTCATGACATAAATATGGAGGTGAGTAGCTAAATTTATGTTCCATACCGGCAGAAATCAGAGATTACTTTTGTCTAAAGACTTCTTCATCTTTCTACACCCTTCTTTAAGGTGACAGCACACTTAAAACCAACCACTTATTCGAACAAAGGGTAAAGCATGGCGTAACACTCAAAGGCATCAATGACAATGGCACTAGTTTTTTACACTTCCATTTAGTACCAATGAAAGGTACTTGATTTTTCTCTTTATATGGTAGGTCAACTTTCCACATGCTCTCCCTTACTATTACACACATTATTGCATGTTCCTGCACTAGTGATTCACTTCACTTTTATACAAAGACACAAAGACATCTGTTCTGATTGTGGCATCAGGCAGAATAATGTCCCTGAAGTTAGCAGCACTTAGGAGATGGACACATCCATGTGTACTAGTGGAAGAGATTACTTCCCTCCTCTAGGGCCAAAAATAACCATGCATATGCATGGAAGAGGTTTTTCTCACCAAACAGTGGCATAAACCTTCTCCTAAAATGGTGGTATATGCTAGACCTATGTTAGGTAGGTCTCGAAGAGTTTACCTTAATATACAGTTTCTGGAATTTGGTTCCAAAAAGGTTTTCAAAACTTTTCACAGCCAAAAAAGAAGGGGGAAAATAGTACCACTACTGAAATCACTAAGTTTCACTTTGTGCTTGAATCAAACCCTTCAAATATGCATTTCTGGTCAGAGAGCAAAGTTCTGATGGGTTTAATGGCACTTTCAATGTACTCCTCAGTGCATTCCATCAATGGTTTTTTTCTTTTAAATTGCATCTCTTATTTCTTTAAATACATTAATCAGGCTAGTGTAGGCAAAACGGATCCATTGGACAATGCAATAAACATGAATTATCATCTATCCAACACGCATAATGGCTTAAAAATACATAATAGCAGGTGTAGTTTAAATGATTAGTTATTACACCTGTGGTGGGTCTGATTCAATTGGGGAAAATCATCTTTAATAGGTTAAAAGGTTTAGATCACCAGGCTTCCCTTAAAGTGGCTGTAGAGAGGGTATGATGGAGTACGCTGTCATTACTAATTCATTTAAGAAAAACATGGGGGATACAGCAAAGAACAGCATAAACGAGCGAATCCAATTTAAACATCAGGTAAAGCAGAAAACACCTTTTAAAAAAGCATGATAAATGAATTTGGAAGAGAGATGAAATTGACATATTTATTTTAACGGGAATTTGACAAAGTCCCAGCACACTTCAAAGTTGGGAGGATAAAATGAATGGGGTATTTTTAATTCTTTTCCTTTTCTTATTTTCCTTCATTTTTTCCCTTAAGTTTACATTCAGTAATTTTGAACCATAAAATACTATAGCAAAATGCCCCACATAAAGTACACTTCGGCTTCATTTATGTGCACTTGATCTGTCTCCAGCTGAAATGCAGGTGACAGGCAAATCACAGATTTAAACTGTGCTGATATTGCTATGCCAGATGCAGAAATATAAAGCGCCCAAACTAATAACCTTAAGATAATATGCTGAACAAGAAAGATGCCCAAATGAGCAGACCAACAGATATGTGAACATATCAAAACCACTTTCCTTCTAACAATAATTACTTGTTTGTTTCTTCAGAAACTCCTCAACACTCCCTCCCACATTTAGTGAGCTACAGACACAGACACAAACGGCCTTGCAGACCTGAAATTCTGCAGGCTCTCATATTTAATTATCAGTTTTTAAGCATTAAAAAACCTGTAAGAAATAAGCAGTATTTTTCATTTTGCTATTTCAATCATAACCATGTGAACATTTTATTGATTCTAACCTTTTATTAAAATTTATTTTTGCCTTGTAAAAATGTAAACATTTCAGTAGTAAATTTCACTCTAAAATAAACTTCTGTTTTATCTCTCCCCTGCATCACTTCCTCCATTATTCACAATGTTTTTAATCCAGAAACAAAATAAAATTACAAGCAACAACAGACTTCATAAAACAGAATCCTGGACATCTATTCCTCCTCCCAATAATCCATGTTTCTCGTGTTAGTGTCTGCATTTACCTCTGAATATTCCTCCTATAGGCTCAGCTGAAACATCTTCATTTTTATAATTCATCTTGCATACATGAGCAACTTATGAAGCAATTTTGGCCATGTCAAAATGCCAATATTTTCAACAAACATACAAAAGAACTTTCCTACCTTCTATGGATCGTTTTCTTTGCACAAACAAGGGCAACTGCAGAGTCCATAATTTAAACAACAGAAAAAGGAGGAGGAAGATGAGAAGACTTTGCAGTCCTGTGTATAGCCAAAAAAATCATGCAGCAAATAGCACTCTGACTCAGCTGCTAACATTGTTCCATACTATTTCTGTATCATTTGTAACAGTTCTCCAAATTTCTCTAGTATTAGGACACTGCCAAATAATGTGCATTGTATCACTACTCTGATTCTTAGATTGCCAGCACACGCTGGCCAGCAAACTAGTTTTATCTAGGGGATCAGGTACATCTCTCTCTTAATAAAAGACAGCATACTTGGCTTTTAAAAGTCAGTCAGTTCCATAAATTTGCTATCCCACCACCACTTCTCCTGCAGTGATACAACACACAAAGATGTATTTCTGACTGGGTGGTGATGGGTAGAATCTGCAGCAGGTCTTGTCTTACAGTTTGATTTTCTAATTAGAAGATGAATATGACTATTCATGGATTATATTTGTGTCTGGACAAATTACATAAATTCAGGCCAAATATTATGCTTCAATGTCAAAGATATAAAACAGAGACAGGAACTTTATTGCAGATGTTGTGGGAGTGCAGCAGGCTGGCAAAATTCTGGGCCAAAGCAGCACTTTGACATTATAGCCAAGGTCCCTCATTCCTAATTTCCCTCCCGTTTGTGTTAATGGGGAAGGTAGAGCCAGCCTTATTTCTTATTATGCTCAAAGCTGCAGGGTTTCCAATCAAGCAATCTAAGCTACTTTTATCAGTTACCGGTATTAGAAAAATAAACCATGATATTTAAAATACTGTGACAAATGCCTACTTTCTAGGTCTCAAAGAAACCCAAACCCAATCAATTAACAAAAACGTAAAAGAAAATGACCTTCACCAATAAAAGTTCCACAGGATTTGGTGGCAGAGTTCCATGTGGAAAACAGAATCAAAAGGCATCAGGAGCACAGCCCGTAAGAGCTCTAATAGATTTCCTAATACTGGGAACCCTCCGTAGGTTATTACTGAACAGCATTTGTTGATAGACTGAGACTTTGAGATGACCTGTGATGTAAAGGTTGGGTCTGAATTATACGTTGCAAGGGATGGTATTTTGTCTTTCTGAGTGGATCTGTATCTGTTTAAATGCAACACTTCTTTTCATTAAGCAGAGGCGGCACAGGCCATGAACTATGCACAGACAGTTTACATTACATGTGCGGAAGCAATCAACACTGGCAATATACATGACGTATGTAAAAGAAGTTGGAATTAATTTTTTTCCAGTGTATTAAAAAATAATAATATGGCAGTATCAACAAACAGTCAACCTATTTCAGCCAGAGCAGAAGGCCACAGCTATAGGGCAAATGGAACTGATCAATATATTAGCCTACAGCAACACCCCCTCAGTGTACGGCTGTGTGTTTGCAAGGCTCAGAAGATTAAATTGTCTGTGAAAGGTTTCTGTACTCCTACTCTAAAGGAGATACCCAGAATCCTGTTAACAAGCATCAGGCTAAAGCCAACTTACATTTTAACAAGGGCTGACTTAAAAGCCTGGCACTGCAATGAACAAGAAACCCCCTTCTAACAGAAATGCTGCGTTTTAGTGAGAAATCAGTGCTCTGCCAGGACTAACTTGACAAATACGGTTGTCGGTGGCACGGGGAAATAGTTGCAAAGCAGCTGTTAATCAGGGAAACACATCATAGAACGCTGATGCTAGCACTCACAAAAAAATGCAAGGGGCTAATTATGAAGCCATATATCTCACTAAAGAGGCACTGTTCCTTGAGATTCTAGGCACAGCTCTCTCAGAGTCGGGGTCCTGGGACACTATGTACACAATGTTCTCTAACACAAGTCTCCTTCTCCCAGGACAAACCTTTTCCCAGTTCAGTGTTCTGGGCCCCAGGATTCTTGTGAAATTCTTATTTCACAGAAACTGCTTGTTATTTCTAAAGAAATTACCTGCAGGTCAGTCAGGAGAGAGGAAAGCTCCTATGATTTCATTGACATTTGCATGAAACCATACAGAACCCCAAAAATTATTTCTGTTGCAAGAGAACGAGACACATACAAAGTGTGGTAGATCTCAAAGTCATATCAAGAAAAGTTTAAAAATGCAGTAACAACAATTTAAAAAACCCTCGTGTAGAACAGAGCAAAGAAAAAAAAAATACAATTTAAAGCAAGACTCAAAGGAGTCAAAATGAGAAAAGGACAAAGGCAAGGAAGAAACAAGCATCAAAGCGCATCTGAGATTAGAACCCAGAACTTAAGGAACACAGAATAACCACCAAAAAATGGTCATACAAGCTCAAAAGGAAAAAAATCCCAGGTGCCTGGAAACTCAGACAACTGAGTTCTATGAATGACATGTAACTCAAAATCACCAATGTCAACAGCAACCAGGTGAAAGATAAGAAAGCAAATCTCAGCCACGTATTTATCACCCAGTTTTCACTAGCAAGGCTCCCGATGGCAGAGAGGGGTGAAGGCTCGGGGCAGGTGGGTTTCTGCACAGGCAGCTGAGGGAAGCCGTGGCAGCGCCAAGCCAGAGCCAGCACAGAGCCAAAGCCAGTGCCGAGCCAAAGCCAGCACCAGTGCAGAGCCAGCGCAAAGCCAGCGCCAGTGCCATGCCAGAACCAGCGCTGAGCCAGCGCAGAGCGAAAGACAGCGTCAGCG
Organism: Ibycter americanus; assembly: GCA_035590275.1. NCBI lineage: Eukaryota > Metazoa > Chordata > Aves > Falconiformes > Falconidae > Ibycter > Ibycter americanus. Next base: position 111,647,050 of record JAVJGI010000040.1, read on the forward strand.
CAGAGCCAGAGCCAGTGCAGAGCCAAAGAGAGCGTCAGTGCAGAGCCAGAGACAGCGCAGAGCCAGAGCCAGTGCCAGCACAAAGCCAGCGCCAGTGCAGAGCCAGTGCAAAGCCAGTGCCAGCACCAAGCCAGAACCAGTGCCAGCGCCAAGCCAGTGCAGAGCCAAAGACAGCGCCGGCGCCAAGCCCGTGCCAGCGCCGAGCCAGCGCAGAGCCCACACCAGCGCAGAGCCAAAGCCAGCGCAGAGCCAAAGCCAGCGCAGAGCCAAAGCCAGCACCGAGCCAGAGCAGAGCCAGAGCCAGAGCCAGCGCCAGCGCAGAGCCAGCGCTCCCCCTGCCGAGACCCGCCGCGGGCCCGCACGGAGAGGCAGGCTTCACCCACCGGCGGAGCCCAAATTAAGTGTTTTCACTCAGTGGAAATGAAATGTTTTGCAAGATGAAACAGAAAGAAAATTGAGGTTTTAGGTAATTACTAGTTGGCATTTACATATCACAGGCTGGTTCAACACCTATTCATTTTCCTCTTTTATTTTCAATTTTTTAAAATTGCTCATTAAAATGAACACATGACAGGGACAGGGGGAAAAATTACTCTTCCTCTTTTTCCTGAGGACTACAAAATCCAGATCTACTTTAAATACATTTATCTATAATTATCACATACAAAAAAGCCTTACTTAATTTACATTAATAGGGTGACCCAAAAAAAAAAAAATTGATAAAAGCCAGAAAAAATCCAAGCCAAGCTGTCTTCGTGTCACCTTGTTGTGCCTACTTGGTTCCAGGGACAGCCTCCACGGAGCCAGGACCCCTGCCACTCCCTACGCATGCTGGAATGAGCAGAAATGAAGAGGCTGAAAAATCTTAAGTGTACACTGCTATCCTATTCCCATCCATTTCACCCACCAGTTTAGCTACAGAGGCGTGCTTTCAGATGCTTTCTTTCCCTTCAACATACTTTTCCGTCATTTCTTCTACTATTCTCACTACAAAGCAGTGGCTCCATACAGTCCCTATTCTCAACTTCTTTGTTCCAGGAGCCACTTCTCACTTCCTCCAGCTGTTCATAAAGGCGTGACCTTTCCACCTTCTTTATTCACACAGAACCAGTCTTTCCTCACATAACCTTACCATTTCCAGGGATCCTGATCTGCAGCTCGAATCAGACTTACAGGCTGTCTTAGCTCAGTGGCCTCTCCATTCAGATTCCCCTTATTCAGTTAAATAAATATTTTCTATGCAAAGCCCTTAATTTTCCTGTGCCCTTCAGCTTTTTTTAATTTTAACCTTGTGAAAATCTTATTTAACCCCACAATGCATCCTAGGATACAATTTGTATGAAAAATGCTATATAAAATAAAGTTTTATTGTATCATATGTTAAGGACATAAAACATCCCTGATAGAAGTGTACAGGAGCTGACATGATAGACTAATATATTTTAAGGTCTATTGTGTAAATATGTATTTAGGGAATTCTAAAGCATGGTATTATTGACCCAAGTCTCTCTTAAAACACATTGATATATGGAGTAAAAGCCCTTATGAAAAGTAGCAACTTCGTCTGTGTAGTAGTCACCTTTCAAAGTGAAATATCTCTGCCATCTTCAGTTTTTTCTGATTCAATTTAAAACATAGTGGACATGTTGACAAAATTCCTCTCTTTTTAAAACGAATAATATTCAAGTAATACTTATATGCATAAAACTAAGAACAAGAAACTTTTACACGTTTTAAAAGAAACACACAATAACTATTTTTATAGACAGAGAAAATGTGCTATCTACGTATTTTTTTATTTCAGGAAGAGATACACCTCCAAATGAGACTTCGCAACATCAGGTTAACACAATGCAAACTGTTACAGGCAAGTGAAAAATGCTGGAAAAACATCTTATAAGAAATATGAGCAGAAGAACAAACTAAATGTATTAAACTGATAGTGCAACTATGATAAATTTTAACCAATGAGTAGCATGAACCTTTTTTTCTAGAGTTCAAACATTTTAACTTTTTATTGAAAAATTAATCTCACTTTCAGAGGAAAAACAAACTTCACAAATGCCCTTTTTGCACTTCTGCCTAAGCTTAGGTTGCAAGCTGCCTATAATCACGACTACCACCAAAGAAGGTATTGCAGCAACATGAATAAGGTGGGGGGTGGGGGCGCGGGGGGGACACACATTAATGCTTGCAATCCAACTGGCAGCAAATTATTTAAAGTTCTGTTTACAGCAACAACTTCAGTGCTGAATGTACTGTATCGTTGTGGATAATATATGGACTAGAAGGTCAGTGTCTCACACAAGTAGGTAAGGTATCTAGCTTCCAAGTGTGGCTGAAGCCAGTGTGCCATGATAAGGTTAACAAACTGATTCAACAGGACCTAAGAAAGATGCCAGAGAGAAGGTAAAAGGTCAAAACTTATTAAAGAGAATCTGATTTTTATAACTTTTCATGACAGTACCCAATTTATATATCGTTTCTCCCTTCTTACAGAAGGAGGCTTAGGGATCACTGAGGCTCTGTGCTGTAAAATTAATGCAAGTGTCAAGCTGTTGAGCTGAATCACTCCAAAGGAATGTAATGACTCAGTGTCCAAGATGCTCACTACAGCAGAACTAAGATCATTCCATGGCTCCACAACTAAAAAAAAATTCATGATACAGCTTCCAGGGGAGTGGATGGCAGCACCTCCAGCTCTTACCTTTTTAACTCCTCTCTTCATACTGCCATTACTGAAGAGTTAAAATACAACAGCTTTTGAAAGAAATCTCTTTTACACTATTATCTTCACATGTGTGGAACGTAAAAAACAATGAAGCTGTAATTTATTACATTTTCATTCTTTTAACTACAGGGCAGACAAGGACTGCTGGTGGTTCATTCACATGCTAGGGAGCTAGAAGATGACGTAAGGATAGGAAGTCCGTGTCACATCTAACAATTGTGCCTGAGTACTTAAAATCGCTACTGAATGGTAGACTCCAGAAGGCTAAATCAATCAAAGAGATGCACCAGAGCAGGATCATTGTTCAGACTTACTTAGATCCTTCTAATTCCACAGTGAAGGGATTGGAAAATAGTAGTAATACAATGGTTTAGATTGAGTGCAAGAGGATCAAAAGTAGAACCCATCTGCGGAAGATGCTATAAAGATGTTTCAGACTGAAATGACTGAAACGGACAGGAAAAATCAGCAATCTATTATTCCTTGAACTTGCTATTTCAAGAACATTTAACAGAATTCTTAATCCATGGGAAATGTAGATTAGAAAGCGAGGGTTTTCCTTGCAGCAATAAAACCCCAAACAATTAGGACTGAAGTCAGGGGGCTATGATGACATTATTACGTGGAAGATCTGAATGACAGAATGAATAAGGAGGTACTGGAGGAAACTGCTTGGATCACCAGAATCTAACAAACAAAAAGTTTCACATTGGAAACATTTAAGAATCTGGAAATCGTGACAGGTGCACAATAAATCATGCAAACCACAGCAGTTGGGAAGCAATAGCAAAAGGAGAAGGACTTAAAACACTGGAAGACCTTTATGTAAATTTAGTGTTTTACTTAGAGCTCTTTGGGACAAGAATCGTCCTTTTACTCTGTATTTGCACGGTGCCTGGTGCTGGTCTGCAACTGGCCTCCTAGACATTTATTACAACACAAATAATAATAAAGACTGAGCAGACCATGCACTTTGTTCCTGCTGTTAATTGCCCCATTAAGGGAAAAAATAAGTAAGGGGCAAGAAATCTGATTGGCCAGAGCTGCCTAGTCTGTGGGGATTGCAAGTGGAATAATTTTATAGATTTGAAAGCAGCTGCGTCCCTTGTCTTTGTCCAGTTCTCAACGGAAAGAAGCTCACATCACAGAATTTCTCCTTCATATGTAGGAACTTGCATGAGCAGCCTCAAAAGCAACTGGGCTTCCCTGCAAACTCTTAGGATGCTTCCTCTACAATAGGAGTGAAACGCAATATAAGGGCAAACACAAGGAACATATCCACTGTATCTGTCCATACCATAAATATTCTGCAAACAGCGGGTCCACTTCATTTTCCCCTGGAGTCAGTTGGGCATTTTTCATGGATGTTATATTCACTACTTAAAGAAACAAAGCACATAGGTGTCGGGACAAATTCAGGATGCTGCTCAACCAATACAGCACTGTATGTACCAAAAAATCCCATGTACTGATCACCAGCTCCTCTGTTGAAACACTTGAGTAAGATCCCACCATCCTAAACTTAGTCAGAATGTCCAAGAGAATTACTTCTACAGAGAATTTTACTCAAGCCAGGGTGTTCCTGCCTAGTTTCTACACAGAAATTTGGGTCCAAACCAGCAAGGCCTACAAAATCAGAGAAGGTTCAAAATGGCACTTCTACTGTTTTTTGTTCTCCTTAAACCTTGGCATAGCCAGCACATGTCAGGGACTATTATAATTATACTCTTTACATGCTGAAAAATTAATAAACAATTACTCACTTCAGGAAAAAAAGAAAGTAGTCGTTTCCTTGACAAATGCCACAGAAAGCATCCACAATCTCTCTGAAATCTGGGTCCATACCACAGCAAGGGATTAACACCAATGTAAGAATGGCCATTGCCACAACCAAAAGCTTGAGCCTGTAACGTTGCAGTTTGCTTAAGACTCTGCACCTGATGCATAGGAGCTACAACGCGTTTATCTATCTTTGAAACAGAAGAAAGTAGATTCAGTCTTTAATGCTGCTTTGGCCCAAGTACAGGCTGTTCAATCAATTTCTATTAAGCTACAAAGTCCAAAATCGGGAGTAAGTGTTTGAAATGCGCTAGTTTCAAACCCACTAGGCCAAAAAGGGCTTCCACACTGCCTTTGTGGCTGGAAACTAAGGGCAGCCTCTTCTGTGGTAGGAAGTCAAGCTCAGCTTCCCAGGAAATCATGAGAATGGTAAAAAACACAAGCTTTCCGGAACAAATAGGTGAGACAGCAAACATGTGGGACCTTGATAAATTCTTACTGAAATTTATTTGCAGCCTAAATCTTGACTAAAACTTGCCATTCAATTAGTTCTTTCCTAAAATATTGGCAAGTTCTGTATTAACTTCCTTGAGAATCCAGAGGGAACTCAGGTGCACTTGCACTGAAAGGCTTCCAATTTTCTTTAAAAAATTAAATAAAGTTAAATAAATCCCACATATCTCTTTTTAAGCAGACCCGTGCTACTCAGTCTTCTCCCCACCTTCAATCAATGGTAACCCAATTCAAATGCCTTACAGCTCTGTCTGAGAACTAGTGGAGAGATCAACGCTTTTTATCTTAAGGATTATGGATCACTACTTGGCTGACTAACATACACAGCAGCCCATTAGAAATACCACAAAGGGCACGGTGTTTCTCCTTCCACCCCTCAGACTTGAGAAAGCAGCATATAAAACTTCACCCCTTCACGTTGCAGTTCTTAGCCTGCCTGCCTTGTTTCATACTCTAAACATACCAAGATTTATTAACCTTTACAGTAAAAACAAATAAAATAATGATGAAGTAAAAACACAGTGATGTAAGGGCTGCAGCTAGCACCGTTTATCTGTGGAAATCCAATTAGTGCTCAAGTGGCAGAGATACCTGGAAAAGTGCTCACAATCAAATAAAAAAAAGATACAAAAACATTAACCTGATGGCTAAAAACTCCACATTTAAACATTTAAAGTAATAAAGGTGCTTTTATTGAGTATTTTCTATATTTCATTAGGTCCCAAATTGACGAGGAGCCCTAGAGATGCATTTCCTGGGCTTTTGGATCCTTAGACCAAACGCTTGCCTTTGTTGTTGTTGTAAAAAACAAAAGAGTGGTTCTTGCTAGAATGGCAAACTTCTTTCTCCAGTAGCAACTAAAGCAACAATTGCATAGGCAGGAAATGCTGAGAAGCCTATGAAGATATTCTTAGATCTGACACATTGATTCTGTACTCACCATGATGTGAGCAGAGATGTTGTCTGAATTACTTTTGCATGTAAGAGTATCTGGATTTACCTCTATTATTGTGCTCTACCAGAAATTCTTCTCCCAAAGCCATCACCTCCTGCCCCTTGGCTGCGGAAGTGACCATATTGATGAGACAGTTGCTAGAAAGTCAAGTACCTGCTGTACACCTTGACGGTCTCAGAAAAGAAGATGGGAACCAAATAATAACGAGATTAGTCGAGCCCCTAGCAGTAAGGCCCGCAGATTAGGTCTGCTTACAAGACTTACAGAAAAAGCACGCAGTACAATGTCGCTGCTCTATCTTTCCAAATATGGTGACTCTGCTGCTTTTTGTCAGCATTAAATTCACTTAAATCTATTAAATGAGGAATCAGGAGAGTCACTGTCAATGAACAGAAGACCAAACTTCTGAGTAAAAATTTTCTTCATCTCTCTAAAACCACAGAACAGGAGACAATAATACTTCATAAGTTTGGGAACATCTAATAGAACCCTACCCACTAGTTTGCTTACAGGAACATGTTACACTTGCTTCTAGTATGCTGGTCTTAAGCTTTACACACAGGAGTTGAATATACACATTCAGAATAAACTGCATTAAATGCAAAGCAAAATGCACTTAAATTCCATTCCAAGGTGAAATAACTGAGTTAAAAAAAGCAAACTTCCTTGAATTAGACAGAAAGTACATTTGTATTTATATTACAGATCTTTTTATTTTGTATTTTGTCCATCTATTTTTAAAAGTCGAAAAGTCTTTACTACCCTCCTAGGGAGAAGATTTCATGACAGATCACTGTCAGGATTTCTACCTAATGCTAATCCTTAACTTCCTTTTTTTGTAATACGAATCCACAGCTCAGAAATAAATTTAAGACCTAAGAATGAACAGCTTGGATTGTACTGGGTACCAGAAAAATAGTTATTTCCTGACTTCACTGTTTCATTGGGCTGCTATTCACACTCATATGTTCTGAACTGACTGGCCCTATGTGTGGTATTCTCTTTCTGCAGAGAATATTCATGAATTAGCTTTTAGATGCCAAAGAGTACAACTTGTCTTCAGGGAACAATTTCTTCGTCTCTTTAACTTTTGTGCTTGGTATGTAGCAAATGATAAAGAGGAATGTGATACCTAGAATTTGCACACTGAAATGTAAAATGTTTAAAATGAAAAATTATGGAAAAGAAATCCTGTATCAAACAGATTCAACACAGCAACGTTTAGATTCCCCTCCTCTCTGTCCCCTGTAATCAACAGTGATGAGTACTGGGTAAGAATCAGTGGTGAGAGACCTCCTGCTCCTGTCTGGAGTATAAAGAGTCCTGGTTTATTATTCTGCATTTGCATGTGGCAGCAAATGTGTAAATGTTTTAATAATACAAAAATCCCAATAGAGTGGTGGAGGAGGATATGAAAGGAAGAAATACAAGGACATTTACTTTCTTGAGAGTGAGATAGAAAGGAAAAGAGAGAAAGAAGATGACATGATAAGGGACAAAGCAAGCTTTCTGGGGTATATCTGGAAAAAAGCTAGAAGAGAAATCATTAGGAAGTCCATAGTGCATCTACTGTGATACAGTGTGGATCAATTCATTTAACACTGCCCTGTACATTTACAGAAAAGTACTTTTGATATAATAAAGGCTCATAAACACACAGAAATTGGGTTAGACCTGTTTCGAATTCCTGCCAAACAATGGTTCAGAAAAATGAAGCTCTATTTTAATTAGCTCGACTCAAGAGTGATTTGATAACAGCAGATGCTGTCTGGATGCTTTCAGCTTGATGGGCTCCACATACATGAACTTAAGAGTGGCTTTGATGCAATTAGATCTCTCTCTCTCCTTTAACATGTGTTAAGCTGAACCAATGGCTTGTGTCTATTTAACATCTCGAACTAGAAGGATATTGACACTCTTCCTCATTCTTCTCCAAGTGAGTAGAGCTAAAGCAAAGAGAAGGCAGCTCATCTGGGGCTTACCCACCCAGTTTCAACTTGAGGACAGAGAGGACAGGGCACCAATATGCTACTGACAACATAATATTAAGGTCTTAACATTAGATCAGTTTCTACCACAAACCACATTTCCTGGCATGTAATTTTTACAGGATTGGTTAGTCCCAGTCAAAAAAATTGCTCTATCAGTTGCTGCTTTAACTTATGTCATCTTCTGTAAAAACAACAGGGACTCAGTAATCATTCCATACATCCCTTTCAGTCCTATATTCCCAGAAGATACTCCTTACACACACTGTACTATTAGAGTAGCTTCCATTCAGCCACGGTACAGCTCTCCCACCTACTGTCCACCATTTTCTTTCAGAGACAACTTCTTCTGTTCCTGGAAATATTTGTGCATTGACATCTTAGAGAACCCTTTGCCTTTCTAAAGCGATCTACCTACCTCACTCTGTAGCCATAAAGTACAAGCATTTGCTAAAGGACACATGCAACATAGGAGCTGCTTTAATGCATCAGGGACAAGGCTAATAGGAGGTCTTGATTTGTTAATTATCTGTCAGTTTGTCACAGCTGGGCTGCAAGGAGTGGGTGAGGGGGAATTTTTCTGCTTGGTTCTTTCTCTAAATGCTGAATTAGGCTGTCAAAACCTTCATCCCACCACAAGAGGCTGTGAAAAGAAGAGCCAGACTACCCTTTTCTTCCTCCTTTTCCCAGCAGGATATGCAGCTTCACATGTCCTACCCCACCATGTCTACAGAAATGTATATGGCATATCTAAAATGACCTTCACACCATCACACCATGCCCAGTTTAGTCAAGGGACATTAGCAGACCTGAGCATGATAAATCAGAGAGGAAATCCCAGTGCCAGGGGAGCACGCAGGAGGCATTTATTCTGCAAGGAGTCCTAAAGTTGCTACCTGCTTGAATCAGCAGTTCCAGAGCGGGGTTTTGGAAGGCAGAAAGCTTGGCCCCAGTGAGAGCAGACAGATAGACATACATGGAGTTACAGAGATAAAGAGGTGGAGTAGTGGCAAGATTCCCTTTCTTCTTACATCTCTGCCCCACGCAATCCTCTAAGTAGGGGAAAAAGTTCAGGCTGTGAAATGGGATAAAGTATGGAATACTCCCGTGGAGACAAAGCTAGAAAAGCAGAAAACAGGCCAAGATATAGCAGTAGAATTTAGTACAAATGCTTATGCCTCTTAAATCCAGCTAAATGTGGCTATTAAGCCATGGGGAGCCTAGGGAGATCCCCACCTACTCCTCTGTTTTCCCTGCAGGCCACGTCCAGGGCATCCCACCACTCAAGTCCTCTCCTCAACAGGCCCTGGATTATGAAAAATCCCCTGCAGGAGCTTCCCACATGCAACAGACACACCCCTTTTCTACCACCAGCGATGCTTCTCCCGTTCAGGTGTGGGAGGCCCAAAATTTATTCCAGGTACACAGGGGTACTGCCTGCTTGAGATGGGAAAATTGAGGGCATTCAGCTCTGGCTTTGTACAGGTGACCAGAAGCTATAAAGTCACCTGAACTGGAAAAAAAACAACCATAAGCATTCCCCTAGTCCACTGCAACATAAATTTAAAAAAAAAAAGGGGGGGGGGGGGTAGTGTCTCAAGTTAACATTTGGGTTTTTTACACTTAGGACCCCCAAGGAGCACATACATATATAGTCAGTACACAAATCAAATTCTCAAAGCAGTTTTCTTCTGTGGACCATCTTCCCCTGTAGTTTGACAAAACTGGTGCTTTTTACCTTTTGACCTAGAATCCCCTAGAATTAGCATTTCATTTCCTAGTGTGATCCACCTACCAGTATACAGCACCTCAGCTGTAAGGGTAGAACAAGAGCTACAATCACCTTGCCTCATTATTTAGATCTGAGCACTAAAACAAATGATACATTTTTGCACAGACAGTCCTACCTTCCCCAGACGGGGCCTACTGAGAAAACCACTAGGGACAAAATAACTGTCTTCATCGTTCCTCAGGTAAAGTTAATAGATCCATTTTGGGCAACATTTGCAGAGCTTGTCCCTGGAAAATATAATTTGCTAAAGCACTGCTTCTCAAAACTCCATGCAAGCTTGATTCACTTTTGCACTCATCTGTTGTGGTGGCTCATCCCACATTCCTCAGCTGAGATGGCAGCAAGTTCCTTCAGGAAAGTGAGTTACTGGAATAAATGCTAACTCTTCAAACTAGGAGGAACAGAACTCCTAAGAGCAATTACAAGTAGAAAGCTGTTTACTGGCTAGTGACTTTGTGACTTCCTTTGAAGCCTTTTGCATCCCTTTGGGGGTTATAACCTAAGTTTGAGAAACACTGCTTTAAGGAACTTAACTATAAAGAGACATCACATTGGTGATGACAATATGATGACATAGCATTGTTCCGCACCCCACACCTACGTAAGAGTTTAGAAGCAATTTCCCAGCAGCTCCTGGTGGCCTCAGCCCCTTTGCCTTCAAAAGCTCTGCCCTACGGTGATACAGACTCATGGGTGTTGAGATGCTGCTTGAGATAAAGACCCAGTAGAATCGATAATACCACCAATGCAGCAGTCAGCATTAATTATTCCAAACTACTATAGGGCAAGGCCTGTGTCTCTTAAAACATCTGTCTCTCAATCTTCTGGTCTTTAATAAAATCACCCTCCCAGCCATAGGGTGTAACTGGAATTGTACATACGCATGTGCATGCAAAAACATAAATGCATAAGGAGAGATTCAGGTCCTCATTAAAAAATGGAATAAATAAGAATTCACCAAGGAATTCTGCCAGAGTCTGATTTCCAGATCTGGTTTTGCTGCATTCTTGCCCACAGCTTGCAGAGTTCTGGGTGCCTCCCTATCCTTCTCCAGCTGCACAGTCCTCTTCAAATTCAGACTTCTTGCACCTATAATTACTAGGTGCCCTGTGCCAGGCTCCTTTAATTAACCAACCCAACTCTTCTCCCTTTGGGATCAGACTAAGCTCTTTTTTATTAGTTCCATCAGTATTTAGGCCTAAGCAGGATACCTTATACCACTTTGTGAGTGGGACTGTAGGGTGCAAATGACCTCCAAAGCACCTGCCTGCAGAAGAGGCAAAGAAATCAAGGCTATGAACCACAGAAAAATGGCATGAGGGGTTGATACAACACCAGCAAAAATGACACAACATAAAATCCTCAGGAAAAGGCCTTGTGTGAGGGGGACATTGGTGTGCCAGTTAGGTGCCGCTACAGTGCTGAAGGTGCTTCAATCCAAAAAGCAGAGGCAAGCACAGAATAAAACCCCTTACATGTCAGTGCACCAGAGCCAACCTTGTGATTTTCAGGGCTCCAAGAAAAAGCTGAGCATTCCTGGAAAGCACTGTTTCCCCAAGCCTCACTGTCTCCAATGACACTCTTACCAACAGCTAGGATGGAGTCTGAATGACAGGTCCATGCAATGCCCTAGAAGAGGATTCCCATTCCACCATTTGTATTTAAGAGTCCATGTTCCTTTCTCCCAGGACAACAGGTAGGTAAGAGTCCACACACTGTCCAAACAGTAGTTCTTCCTAAACTGCATGGATGCATCCTATGCCATGGAACCTCTTGCAGGCAGTTTCTTTAGCATTTAATGGTGTTTTACCTTTAGCCAAGACCCTTTCATTCTCTGAAGCGGTTTCGCCTAACTTACAGACAAACTGCAGCACACATGCAAACAAGAAATGGCAAAATGCACACTGGCCTTTTCTGGATCATGAGATATTTTGTATGTATGTGTTCATGCATGTGGTGAAGAGAGAATGGGAGGTGAAAAGCGAAAGAGCTGGCTAATGTCCTGGGATTTCTTAGGACAGGCGGTCACTCCACTTGCACAGCTTGACTTCCCCAGAGAGTTTTCTCAAGGAGAAACCAGCCATCGATCTTGGGACACACAACTTCCAGGACCGTTCCTTATCTCAGAACAGCTTCTGCCACGAATTCCTGAATGCGCTTTAATGTTTAAATTATTAAATGCATTAATGTATTTACATTATTCAAGTCTTACGTGCATTTTTCTAAGATAATTTATGTATAAGAGCTTGAATGTCCATGACTGTTAATGTCTACAACCCTTCCTGTTCATTATTGATTCTGGAAGGGAAAAAAAAAGGCAGTGTTTTAATGCCTTATTTTTAATGTATTAAGAGTCTGAATAAGTGCATTCTCTTTTTTCTTTTGTAATTTCATAATTTAAGTAGTGCATTTATTAAACTGACACAGTATGAATTGTGGTGAAGTCTGGCACAGGTCCATGCTGCCAACGCAGCCCAACCGACCATCATGCTACTCTGCAAATCAAGTACAAGCTCAGCTCCTCTTACTCCAGCTTTTACTCCCTACCTGAAATCAAAAGGGACAGGGACTACAAAGAAGTCTTTTTAAAATACAGTTTCTTTGCTATTTACATGGCTTTTCTCTGTCATCTCTATTTTAAGTCAGTGAAAGTTTTCTTATGCTATTGATCAGCTGTTTTAACACAAACTTGTTTTTTCAATGAGCTCTGACACACATACTACAGTTAAAAAATTTCTACAGTACTTTTGAAGCCCAGTAGTGTGAAAGCTCTTCAAAAACCTAAACTGAATATAATTTTCTTGTTTCTACACTACAGTTGTGCACATCATAAAACCAAAAATTTGCCTATAGCTTAATTTTCACAGGCAAATTATCTACAGGAATCAAGTCACCGTCATTGTTGAACCACAGTCACTTGAAGAGCAGAATGCAACAGCTATTCATCAGTAGCTGGCCATCTTGCATGCCAGTTTGGGACCAGAACACTGTAATAGGTAACAGAAACTGCAAAAAAATCAGCGAACACACAATAGAGCTACCTCTGCTCACTCCACCCACACATAAGTGGTGTTGTATGGACATGCACTTTATATATAAATTATGTGTAAATGGCTTACATGTTTATAGCCAAAAATACTACTTTCAAAGTCCAGTTTTTACTGCCAGACAAATCCACTGCCAGCTGAGCCTACACAGAGCAACAGTGACACCCGATGGCTTTCAGCTTAACCTTCGGACACGCACTCCCTGCGAGGAGAATCCAGGGGCTCCATGTCCTCTCTCAGTGCGGTAGCCCCAACTCAGATCACCTATCACAACAACTCATCAAGAAGCTGAACTGCAGAGAGATAAAACTTGCTGTATGTAGGCACTGTATGTAATTAAGAGTGTGTGCATAAGTTTCACAGTACATTCTGCATAATTACAGCCTTGCCTGGCACAGTTGCCAGTGCGAGCATGAACATACACGCACACACATAATGTATGCACAATATTGTGCATATGGACTTGGGAAAAGACAGAGAACAGTGAAAGTTGCTGGCTGTTGTTTTAAGAGCTGACTCTGCCATTTCTAAGGTTAAGTTTGTGTTTTTTTGCTACTCATTACCATTCTTTAACTGTTACAATTTATATCAGCATATAATGTTAAATAATTACAGGGAGCGGAGCTCACTCTAGCGAGGATATAAATGCGCTGTGGGATTCTACAGATTTAAACAAATAACACTCACAGCAGGGGGTGAGCAGATGAATTAGCATTAATATCCTGCCTGGGAGATCCCAGTGCAGTGTTATGGCTTAAATACAGATCTTTTCTGTAACAGTCAATATGACAGCTACTAGCCATACAGCCCGGCACATTCACTAGTCAATATAGCAGCTGCAGCTAAAAGAATGCCCTTGTAATAATCTATACAGCAGCCAGTTAAAATAAATAACTTCCCTTTAACAGTCTATATCGCAGCCAACTGCATTAAAACCTTCCCTTTTAAGGTCTATACAATAGTCAGCTAAATGGAAAAATTGGCATCCTTCTTGGCAGCTTCAGAGGGAAGCCAAGCACCAAATGGCCTAGAGACTGAATTCTCCTCTCATCTCTCGGGGGACAAGGGGGGTCCCTTCGTATCATGCTCATGGGGAACCCTGCAATGCTGTTATCACAGCTTGTAGTTTAAGTTTTGTGAGAAGATGATTTAAGCCTCCAAAGCCATCAATTCACTGTCTTTCACAAGGAATTACATTCACTTTAAAAAATAAAGACCAAAACCTATTCCTTTCCTGATCAGAATAACTGATCAGGCAGATCACAGCTGTCCAGGAGTAGCCAGCACATATATCCGTATTTCCGCAGAGTAAAAGCAGTATGCTTTTCCTGGCACTTTTACCATTAGAGAGATGCCCCATCTCAGTCTAAAAGCAGCACCTGAACTTGAACTCTCTGTTTTAAATCAGTGGCTGCTTTTTTGCTCTCTAACAAGAAGCAACAGGCTGAGGTAGGCTTGGAGTCTACCTCCCTTGGACTATAACCCAGCACATCATTTTGCAATAGTAATTGCAAAAGGCCATAATATAAATCATGACAGAAATGGTTACAAAGCATCCAAATCTGAGAACCAAACTGTAGGAAAATCCATGACCACAATGAATTTTGTCATAAGGTCACTACATAATGTTTTTATATCTAGGGTCAAATTCTGTTCTCACATACGAAGACTTTATACTGGTATACCTCTGTTCTTCTGTGATGGACTGATGTAGATTTACGCTGCCAATTAACTGACCTGCAAAACAAACCTGAAGAACTTCAACAAAGTAAAACAAGGCTTCTTGAGGCAAATTAGAACGTAAAACACAAAAAACTCATAAAGCACTTAATACTGAGCTTATAGTTTACAAACTGTTGTACAAGCAGTAATAAATCTCTAGAAAACTAAACGTGTAGATATTTTCATATTTTCCATACTGCCAAGAGATTTCATTGACAGGGGATTCTGCCACTAAATACTACATTTGCTACTTCTTCTAAAAGAGATAGATGACGATTTTGTTAGAAAATGGAATGACAAAGCAGGAATGCATTTATTCTTTAAAACACCACAAATGAAAAACATCTGCCTGCTTTCTTTTTAAGAAACCTGTCCCTTTGGGTATATATTAAAAAACATAAACATAAACCAGGGGCCTACAATCCCACCAGATGTTTGGCACCTGGAGTCTTTTCAAGTAATTGATCAAGAAAATAAATATTTTCTCAGGTAACAGGAAAAATTTATCTCTAAAATCTTTCACATTGTCAATGCTTTAATTTATCTCAGATTTTAAGGGAAGACTGCAGCTACAAACACATTCCAGCTTACAGCCTCCCAAATTAAAAATAAATACATGCCACCCCTACTCCAGAAGTCATGGTTTGAAGCTTTGACCATATTTTGCAAAATGACAGTTATTAAAAACAACAAACATGCATCACAGTGAGTCATCTGGTTTCCAACTTCTGAGTCAAAAGGGGCTGATTCCACACAAACTGAAACCTGGCTCTCTAACTACTTGCATGTCTAACGATTTGTATCTCTGCACCACAGCTTCAGAACAGGATGTGGAAGAAAAGAATGAAAAGGAGATGGGAGAAAGGGGAGGGGAGGGGAAGAGAAAAAACACTTCTTTACTGGTCCCAGTGTCATTGCAAATAAAGACCATGTCAAGATTTAAACCATAATAATGGAAAGGCTATAAAGGTCCCTGCTATAATGTTTCCTCTGATATTCCCTTTCATAAATGCTCTCTTTATGTTGCATGCTTTGCAATAATACATGTAATGTTTGTGAACTAGCCCCGCTGGGGAAGCTGTATCATATGAAGCTTCACAGAATACAACATTACAAGCTAGACAATTCATTTACCAGTTCCTCAACTTCTGTTAGCTGCACCTATCTTCTTCAAGAGAATGCAACAAACATGAGGAGACAAGTAATCTAAAGCAACCTCCAAATATGTTTAGCTGGAAACAGATCTGTATGTACCAACACATGGACGTGCAGTATGGAGTTACCTCTTCCTCCAATGCAACACCTTTCTGCGTAAGACTAAAAGCCTCTTCCCAGATCCTGCATGTATAAGCAAGATCCCCAGACTTGTTCACATCTATGCCAATCGGATCGATAGCATCCTGAGCTTCCTCTTGGCAGCAACAGGGAAGAACATCAGTGCCAAGAGTATCTGTACAGCAGATCCCTGCCAGCACCAGAGCTGTGAGCCTCCTGACGGCACTGCATAAACATATGTGCATGGGGTACTGGCTGGAACACCTCTTTCATTTCGCATGTGCATAGCAAGACGCACTCACTTCAGGTAACACAGTAGGCTGCATGGAGCTCAGCCCTGCCCTCCCAGAAGGAAGGACCATCAGCAGCCAGAGGCACATGCATGCCTGGCAAGAGAAGCTTACAGAGGAGCACTGCCTCTCTAAAAATTTAGGGTCAGGCTGGAATCCCATAGGGCTTTACTACTGAATTGCACTGAGCATTGAACACCACTCTTTGAAGCATACTGGGTGCTTGGCAGCTGACCACTAGAGTGAGAACCAAGTTCATCTTTATGGGATTGTAGCAACCTGATGTTGAAAAAGGTGTTGTCAAAAATATGGGGGGGGTAGCTCGTCTCAGTCTTGACTGTAATTCTCAATCACCGCACAGAAAGTATTTATATCCTGTTGGCAGCATGTGTAACCAATGTGACTCTTCGTGTCAGAGCTGTCAATTACAGGCTTGACTTATGAGGAAAGATTAAATGAGCTAAATATGTAGAGCTTGGCTAAGAGACCAGGATGGGGGTGGGGGAAAGCAGAAATGATGTGATAACTGTCTGCAAACATCTGAAGGGTGCAGATGCTCAAGGAGGAAAGGAATCACTTAGGGTGGCACACAAAACAAACAGGAGAAGCAAGCTGCAAGGAAGACACAGGAAATTCTCACTGTATAGCAGGGAAACTCCACTCCAGCAAGATGTACTCTGCTGTAGAATTGTATCCCAAGGAATACCATCATTCAGGCCATTCACATGCTTGACAAAATACTAGGAAGTTGACAGCAGAGGAAAATCCTGCTCTGATCAAAAGATGAAACAGATAATGTAAAAAAGTGGGGCATATTGTGAGTGTGGCTGATGATACGAAGCGCTCTCTCTTGCTTCTCTCCAGCTGTAAAATCCCTTTACTAAAAAGCTATGCATATTTCCATTGTTGCTTTTCCAGAAATGCAATTGTCAAAGTAGTAGTGGTGTGTTATGGGATTACAGCCAGGAAGAGGACATGGTCTGTGCAATTATAACAAGGAGAAGAGCTATGTAAATACACAATCAGAACCAAAACAACAACAACACAACAATTAAGATGTTCAGAAGGATTTGCAGTGTAAGTGACATAGGGAGAAATACAAGAACCGTGAAAAGCAGGGCAAGTCTTTTCCCCAGTAAGTTGGTTAGGAACTCCAAATCCAAGATTTATACCAACTCTCAACTTCCTAGTTTGGCAAATATTGGTTCTGAAGTTGCTGGCACTGGAAGTATCTGAAGGATATATTCCTGTCCATCAAAGCTGGGGAAAGTTCTTTCAAGTTCTTGAATAAGACATTCTGCCTTTTGTGCCCCAGCTACCTTACTTTTTAACGTGATGAAGACGCAACATATCCTTTGCTCTGAGGCACCGCAAAGATGCCATAGACATTGCAATTTTTTTCTTACAGCATGATCTCCCTGAAGGAAGCCAAGAAGTGAAGAAAGTTATCACATGTAGGCAGTTAGAATCACTTGTAAGAATCACTAGCTGTCACTAGACTCTTTCTGATTGCCGTAACAATGACACAGACAACATCTAGACACAGGTAAAAGCAGTCCAACTGCTCAGTGATATTAGAGGTAGGAGAGGAATTAAGAATCTCTGGCAACACTTCCCAGATCAGGAATTTAATAATGTGGAGTCAAGAGGTACTCCGAAGAACAAGTCTCCTGCATAAAGTTATTTGAAGAAGCTAAAAAGGCAGACACTCCTGTGAAGTTCTTAAGCTGGTCCCTCCTCTCCCTAAGCAGAAATAACTGTGGGCAATTGCTGCCCTCTACAAGTTGTTCTGCACATAGCATATGTTCCACACACATGCAGCTGAAATGATACTATTATCTCACCTTGATCACATAACCCATCATTACCAATGTGCACACTGTGCAGGCACCTCTCTGCTGTGTGCCATCACCTGTTTGAAATTAACAGGTACCCTCTCCAACAGCTGGGGTGCACACAGCAAAGCACTCTCAATCTTTCTGAACAGGCAGAGTTGGGCTGCCAACCCATACAGGACAGCCAGCTGACAGCAAAGCAGGCCATGATCTGTGAAAAATTGTTTGTGGGTGTAGCATGCTTAGACCTCCAAAACACCACGTAAACATAAACAAAAAAATTAATTTATCTCAAAGGGAAAATATTAAGTAAAGTATTTCCTAACCGTGTGCCAGTGTTTTTTTCCAATGTCACAAAGCACTGTAGCTTCCATTTTACCTTCAGTGAGAGACCTGGGATCTCTGGAAGTCAAATCATACCTAACGTTAAAAAAGATTCTACCCCGACTCCTAGAACTCTAATTTCCTTGCACCTTTTGTGAAGCACAACCTAGAGTGTTACAACTATTTCAAAACCTTCTTAACCGTCTTCTGACCAATAATGTTGCATTGTCTGAAAAGCAAGTAGGAATGGCTTTCAGAGCTCTCTTCTGCACAAGTGCACAGAAAAGATTATAAGCTGCTAACTCACCACATCGCTAGTAACAGAAAATGCCTGTACCTATCCTAGTTGTTAAGGCTGCCTCACGCACCGGCTCTAAAGTGTCGTTTAACCTGTAGGCTCTGAGGGACAGGCAAAGCCATTATTACATTTTGCGCAGTCTGGCAGGGTCTCTAACTGCTACTACAAGTTTCTAACTTTCATACGTTAACATATAATGCTACAACAGAAGTTATATCCCAAACTGTTATAGCCCACCCTCTTTTAAAATTGGGGTTTAAAGGAATTTCAAGAAAAAACTTTCCCATTGACCTCAGATGGGCAATTTAACTTCACATGGCAGTGCTCCTTTAACCATGTGCTAAGTAAATTTGCATCTGCATGCTTTGCACATATTAACATATTTGTCTAAATCAACAGAGTAAAAGGAATTGACAGATTAAGCGAGTACATTTTGCATGAACAAGAAAAGAAGTCAATGAACACACAGAAGTAAGAGACAAAAACAGGCAAAACTCCAACAACCCCAAACTTATCAGAAGGTCAAACACACAAAGAGGTCTGCTTAGCAAATAACAGAATTCTCTTTCCAGCAAACCAAAGGATACTGTGCTAGGCAGTCACTCATCTCTGGCTCCCTGTTCATGGCCCAATAAAACCAAAATCCACACAGCAATTGGCCTCCACAGCCTGACGGAATTATTGTCCAGCACTGAGAATCCACAGCAACACATTCAGTACCTCCCCAAACAAGCTGAAGCATTATCACCCCACTAGGGTTACTGCCCTTATGGGAGGGCACAGAGCTGATAGCCTCTTTCTCTCCTGCTGACAGTGGTAAATTATCCTGACTAATGTTTCGCTGGGGGCTATAAGTTAGTTGCCTACTGACTCTGGCTGTCTGGAAATCCCCTCTGGATAGATGTACTTTTAGAGAATCATTCAGTGTAGGCCACCACTCCGAACAAACCCACTGTGGCAGACAGAAAATTTGTACAGTGAACAGGTATAAATCTTGTCTTAATACAGGGTGGAAAAACGGAAAGCAGAAGTGTGATGGGGAGCATCCATCCAGTACACTCCAGTCCCTCACATAATTTCTGGAAACAAAAGTCCTTCTGAAAGAAAAAAGACATTTTTCTACAGATCTAGACTAGGACTTCTGAACTTTAAAAGAAAGGATAAGGATACAACACAGTGCCCCTTGCATAAGAATGCGTTCCAGAACACAAAGTATGAGTTTTTCAGTGAAAATACCGTTCTTGTCTTCATTTCAAACAACAATTTGAGGCAAAGAAGAATCTTCTAAAAACTCCCACATATCTCATTCTCTGTATGGTTTGATAGGGCAGAAAGTCCACCTACTACTTCATAAGAAGAAGAGGGACACAGGCTCTCATGCGCCCAAAGACTTGTTAATAAAAACTGGATTCTGAGTGCTCTCAAGTAACAATATCCCCAAGAAGCTCTCTCAAATCTTATGACATAATTCTGTAACCTTTGCTCATTCCCATTCAAGGTTTTGTTGACATGGTTAAAGACAACGGTATTGTTAGTGTTAGGCTCCATCAACTTCTAATTACACCAGTTAGAGCTAAAAAAAGTCGTCAAACTTAAAATCTCAATTGCAAAGCTCCTTCCTCAGAAGCCTAAATGAAATTCTCTTTAATCACAGTCTACATAAGAGGAAGCTTAACAGAACAGATGAGGTTTAAAAGGAGGCAACGAAACAGAGAGGATCTAATAATTCCATTGTCTATCACTGAATGCTAAGCACCCAAATCCAGGCAGCAAAGAAAAGGGGAAGTAACTGTTCAGTTTCAGTTTCAAAAGTTTTATCCATTATAAACACACATCATAAATGTTACTGGTTTACTTCCAAGGAAACCTAGCAACTAAATACAAAAGATGTAGAGGAACTAAATAAGCCCACAACCAAGCCCCAGTCATGCCTTCTATTTGAGATCTCAACTGATGGCTCAGGAAAGCAAAGACAGATACAAACACCGAATGTGCTCAGCACAGACATACTGACTGAAGTGACTTCATGCCTGTGGATATGCAATGGATATAGAAATGTCAAGTCTCTTATCTGCTCTCAATTTTTTTCATTATTCCTCAATTACCAGAAAAGTAGTCAAAACCAGAAAAAGGATGAACTGAAGAAGCAGCAGTATACCATAATCAGTTCTAAAAATGTATTACACATGGAAGGCTAGAGGCCTTCCAAAGACATAAATAGGGCAGAATGAAGCCCCGAAAAAGAAATTACCTCATTTACCAAACCAACAGACCAAGTCTCACATCTATGCCACCAACTTGCTGGATGAACCTGGCTAAAAAGTTAACCTGTATATCTCAATCAAGTTTTCCAGAAAATGGAGATAAAACAGACACACTCCCTAAACACAATTAATGTCTGCAGCGTACCCTATGATGTTTGCACAAAAAGGGGTGTTAAAAAGTATCCTGATCATTATGATGACCCTTAAAAATTTCAAAATCAGTTTACCAAAGGGGAAAAGCCATGAGGGCTCCAGCACATCCCAACAAACTACACTAATTGCTATAGAGGCAGCAGTAATTCCTGTTACTTTGTCCCTTTCAACAGCCTGTAAAAAGGGGAATAAAATGTCCATATTTCAGTGCTAACTGCTATCATCTGCAGCAAGAACGGAAAGAAATGGCACATGCTAAAAATAAAAGAAGAAAAGTTAAATAATCCTGCAAAAGAAAATACCCTGTTCCTCTTACTACAATCCAGGGACTTTGTAACTTAGTGAGAAACCCAGAGAGTGTTTTACATTTACAACCAGTACTTTCGTATTTACAACTAATACTTCTTCCAGATATAAAGCACCAGCAAGGGAATGAGTATGTTTTGCGGCATGAAACAAACAAACAAACAAACAAACAAACGAGCAAGCAACATGTGGAAAGGCCTCATGTTGTAAGCTCTGCTTCCTTAGGCTCTTCCTACAACCCAGGCTCATGTTAAGAGGCTCTCATATGTATAACCTTCATAGCTGTACTGCAGCAGATTTGGCAGAAAGCAAGGAGCAACAGCAAACATATTCAAGCTCTCGAAAACATGTCGAAAGCAGCACAGTATGGTTAAAAAGCTACAACATGCTGCTAGGGAGAGACAAAACAAGCTTAAAAGGGTAAAAAAAAGATGACGTAATTACACTGAAGAGAGAAATTAGACCAAAGAAACAAAGATTCAAGAAGAAAAGGGGATTTTCTAATGCTTTAACCTCGCAGAAAGGGGTTTTGTCCTATGTAGTTACATCTTTTGCACAGCCCAGGACCTTGCTTTGAATGGCTGCAAAAAGACAAACCTATTCCAATTCCACAAGTGTTCAGAGGCTTATCAGAGGTGGCTGCACATACAAGCAGAAAGGGATGCAGCAGTGTTCACTGATAAGCTGGACTCAAGGAGAAGCTGATCCCGCACTGACGATGACAAACGTGGCTGTAAACAGCAGCAGAGCGAGATGCTGACACTCTGCTAACACAAGGTTACACTTCCCACTATGGAGCTAGACGGCAAATTTTAATGGGCCAAAACCGACAGCTAGGGAAATGAGTGTCCGCTCTCTGCTGAAAAAATTATAGCTTTTCCCATCCCCCTTCAACTCACTCTCCGCTGTCAGTACTATAACACAATGACCTCTTATTGAGGAGTATTTTTCAGTTGGGACAGTTTATTGTAAGGACACTGGATTACTCAAGGGATTAATGGCATGGACGTGGAGTCTCTTATCTCCAGTTTGGTAGTTCAAAACATCAGAAGTGGGTTGTAGGCTGAAGAAAGAGCAATTAGGAGTATGACATGAGCTTGCAGGGCTCTGTTCTGAAGGCCTTAGCAAGGTGTACTCTAAAGACCCAAAATGCAGGACACAATATGGTGTGTCAGACTGCATCTGCTACATGATCTGGCATGATCACACTGAAGCCTTCTGCAGACAACTAGAAACCATTGCTTCTGCTGGATTCCTGTTGAAAGCAGCAGGCTGAAGGCATACAGAGTATACAGAAGACAGTGCCACTGAGCACAGAGCAGAAAGTATTTAGCACCTTGCATGATACAGTGCCCATTAGAATCACAAATGCAATACAAAGACAGTTTGAGTCTATAATGACATCTGCTGATACAATGCAAGATGCTTTAAATCTGTTGCTTTCTCATACTTGGGTGTAACACCACTGATACGTTCTAAACATGTCTCCCAGTCTTGTGAAGGACTAAGTACTTTCAGTCACCAATTAAGTCAGAAAAGTTGAGGGGGCACAGAGCAGAATTTGGTCATGACAGTCTCTTCTCCCTCCTCTGAATTCTCTAAGTCTTCAACTGTTTAACACCAGATTTGAAGTCAGCAATGATATGCCTGAGCACATGGCTTTCCCATACAGAGCCATTTGCTGGATTCATGCCACAGTTTGTTCTGGTGTTTCCGTAAACATTTTTATGACATGGCACCATGTGCCTACAAGTCTGCTATATGGACTGAGGTAGTGCATGCATTAGAAGGCAGTATGCATGCTCCTGGCTACAGAGAAGGCACAGTAGTGTGGTGGAAGTTAGGTCATCTGGCTCACAGAACTGAACTGCTCATTTAATAAGACTTCTACAGATACTCAGCTGGAAGCAATAATGACTCCTAAGCAAACGTGCCAAAGACTGTGAGAGTTTAATATAAAAAAAACCCAACAATTAATGAAAACAAAAGGAGAAAACATCCACCTTTCAAAGGTCTCCGATTAGCTCACACGCTAGACTCACCATTGTCAGAGTAAAGTTTATGTTGGAGTTCTTTAAGCGTATAAATATTTTTAAGTGCTAGGAATATACACCTATACAAAAAGACACACAACTGCTATGTGCTTCCTCTGAGCAATTCTTCAGTCGCTTATACAGTAAGAAATTAAGTCAAAGGTAATGTTAGAATCTGCCTTGAGAAAGAGAATGAACTGTTGACCAGCATAGATCTGCTGCCTGCTATGACATTCCAAGGCAGGGGGGAACACACACCAACCACAAAAAACTAAACTACCAAATCCATCACAAAGCACACAGCATCAACAACTTCAGGTAATCTCATGAACAGATGTCCATGCAATTAAGGGATGGCACAGTGTTACTAGACTAGAGAGATTTTTACTTCAGAGCTTAACAGAATTCACGAACAGCCCTTTCATTAGATGCATTTTACTGACCCTTCCCAGGTCACAGTCCTTACTCACATCGCTCTCCTTTAAAAATCATCTCCTGGGTTCTCCAGATAAGAGTTACAAGGTAAAAATACTTTGATGCGGCCAGTGCCACATCATTATGGAAAGTACTTGAGTCTTCTCACTGCAAGCAGCTTGTATTCACTATGACCACCAAATGAAAGCCAGAGAATAAATCCAATTAGATTTATATGTTTAGGACAATAAACATGGCCTAAGAATTTTGGCAAGGTTTTGACTGAGTTATAGATGGCTGAAGAGGGAGGAAAAAAAGAAAAAGAAGGTTGTAAAAAAAAAAAAACCACCAACCCCATACTGCCGCTCCAGAGTGGTAGCTAACTTCCCACTCTGTGTCACCATAAAAAAGAAAACACAACAGGGTTCTCTTAGTTATCTTCACATGCAAAAATTCCCAGAGCTCTTTCCAAAATGGTTTTAGAGTGAAAACATTGGATCACATGCACTGCCAGCCGCCAGACACTTCTAAGCTCACTCTGAGTGCATCTGAACAAAAAGACAACTTGGATGAGGTTTCTGAGCAGCAGAGGGTTTTTTTATTAGACAATAGCACTAAGAATCTCAGTTTAAATTATGCTGCACAGGTCTTTCTTCAGACTACTAAATAAGCACTGATCAAGAGCACACATTGCACACACTTAGGACAGGCAGTCCGTGCTCAAGGACAGCTCAGTGGCCTAGGTGACCCATGACTAACCCCAGAAAGACAGAAGGTTACAGCTACAGGTCAGAATTCAGAGGTCAACAGCAGGGCAACATAAGGCAGTTTACACCTTTTTCACCAAGCATGAGCTCCTTAGAAAAGCAAGACAATGGATGCAAAATGATGCCGCAAAGAGAACAACTCATGTATGTTATATCATCAGCAAGAAATTATATGGGGCTTCTTGAAGAACTTACCAGCGGCTCCCGAGATGCTGCATTTTCAGTGGCAGGGCAGGAGCCAGCCTGTAAAGCGAAAAGAAGAGTGAGGTTACATTGCCACCTGATGGACACAACTAGAAATACTGAGGATTTGGGAGACGTACTTCTTTCTGCTATCAGCAGTTCTGTGACGGACTGAAGACAAAAAGGGTTAGAATCACAGAAAAAAAATTAGTTCCAGCAGTTCCCATTTAAAACAACAGAATTCACAGAATATTCAGAACTTGCTTTAGGGAGCCAGCAGTTAAGAGCCAGAGGGAATACTGTGAGAGATGTCATGAAAGAAATGTTCACCCTAACTCAAATTCTAAAACAGCCGGCATAGTGAACAAACAGGGCATGAAACTGGGAGTCCCTCTGCTAAACTCTTGGTTGCAACCCTTGTCACATTGCATGGTATAAGACAGGACATTTTCATCATGTATGAAATGAGGATAATAATTTACTGGTCTCAAAGGGACCTGATGAGTACTTGACATCTGCAAGGAACTGTGCAATACTAAAGGGAAGAAATGCTGCAGAAGCCCAAAGTACTGCCATTGATGTGGATGCAAAAGTACCTCACTCCAATTCCACGGTTCACTTTTTCCTCTCTAGAAGGACTAAACCTAATTTAACACTCAGCTTCTCCCGTTTCTGTGATCCAGTAATGCACCCTTTGTCTTCTGCACTATTCTTCTAAAGATTTCCAAACAACTATGACTTCATACCAGTACCATCCTTGTTTCCTACACATAATGAAGAGACATAGTTTAAGGGCAGATGCTGAACACCTTACCTTGCACACTAGGAAAGGGTGGTACACAGGAGGAAAGCGAAACTGTTTAAAGCAGAACAGCAAGCCAAAGATTGGACTGGATTAAAATTCAGGAGCTTCCACTCTCCAGGCTCACCTGTAGTTTTGCTTGTATTCATTCACTCATCAAGAACAGGCATAACACTTTAGCATAGTCCCATGTTTTACAGAATTACTCCCTGGGCTTCCCTTCACTGCCAAAAACCAGCAGTCTTATTTCTGTGTCACTAGCATCTATCAGCTCTCCCAAGGTAGAGACACCTAAGTTTTACCATAAAATAAACTTACCTTGGTCAACCATCTACTTTCAAATGGGAGCCACAAGATGTTAAGATGGTCTAAACCATATTGCCCTCACTGCGGTTTTTTTATCTTAGGAGAGGTGACACATAATGGTTACCTCAATGGTAAAAAAAAAATGCAGTTTTATTAGTAATGAAGACAAGTTTTAAGGCTCAGTTAGAGAAAAGGGATCCTATTCACCAAGTATAGGGAAAGATAAAACTTCCAAGTGATCAAGGTCCCTAAGTGACTTTTTGTCTTCCAATTCTATTAATCACTTCTATGCAACATACCGCACCATCAAAGTATCTCAAGATATTTTTTTTTCCCCACATCTACAAAATACGCAAAAAATATAGATACAAGTAAGTATTCACCACAAGAGGGTGCCAGAAACTCAAATATACTGCAACGGGACCGCTTCCAGACATAAGCAGCATCACCAGGGCCCAGCTGGATCTCACACCTAGGCAGGGATTCTCTAGAGAAGCCCCTAGTCTCTTCACGTGCAGTCACCATCATTTTTGTAACTCCACTACATATACGCAAAAATTCCAGCCACTAAGAATTCACTGGATATAACCACTGCAAATATCAGCTTCAACACCATACTGGAAGTCACACTGCCCAGTCGGTCTGTAGTGGAGACAACGCTACGTCATACCAAGAAAAGGGCACTTCTCTCTTCAGCCTTGTCACTGGCTTCCCATTTTTATATGCATAGTTTATCTGCTTTCAAATCCTTTATAGCTGGATGAAGGAAAAATAACAAACAGTCTCAAGATCCACCCACTCCTCCAAAAATACGGAAAACATGTAAGAATCAAGACAAGAATATGGCTTGCTTGATTTATTAATAAGTTAACTGAACCTGTTTAGGTTGTGGATAAACTTATTTGGCGCATATCTCTTATTTCTTTAGTCATATCCCAGGACTAACACAGGTATCTTACTACGGCTAATACTCTAAAATACTGGGGCCCCATTCATAGCACACTGAAGTCAAAGAAAAGATTCTCATCGGATTCAGTTAGTACAGGGTCAGAATGGCTTAGAAGAGGCAGACAAGAACAGCATGGATAAAACTCCTGTTGAATACTTCAAAAAAGTACCTATAGCTGTTAACTACTATTTCCATAGAATTTTACCATCAAGCCACTTGTGTTAGGTGTTGAGTTTTCTAAGAATATATGTATTTTGCTCTTCTGTAGCATGTTTCAAGGAACATTCACAGCATTTTAACTACTTAAGCTGACTTTGCAAAGAGAAAAACTACAGAAGCATGGTGCAAACAGTAAAAAGTCACAAAAGCACAAAGAAAGAAAGAAAGAAAGAAACCACAGAATTCACCTCAGAAAATTTCCGGAGCATCCTAAGTACCAGGGCTTGTATGTTCTAGCCCTAAAGAACTGCACTAGTATGGACGGACTGTCACTCCACACAGAATTTGTCCAACTTGGGAAAATGTCAGAAGGATTTGAAAAGCAGCCTAGGTTACTGTGAGAAAACATGTATTATATTGTCAGGTAAGAGAGTCTTTGTCCTGAAGACAAATATGCAAAAATTCTGACGTTTTTGTAGACAACCTGATGATACATATGAGTTGGATAATTTCTGGTGCTTTGACTGCATTGTCCAAAGCTGCCAACATTTTACATGAGATCTGCACTTTCCTTCCAGCAAGATTTCCAAGTACAAGGCACAGTGTAACAAAAAAAGAACTAGTTTTTTAGGGTAGGGGACAGTAACCCTCCAGGAACATGTTAGCTCCAAGACAAGTCAGGAAAGATTCCATCCTTTCCACACAACAGCTGTTCAACAGCCTGTATTTAAGGAAAACAATGGGCATCACAGTCCAGAGACCATTTATCTTCACCATGAAAATCATCCTTTAAGGCAGAGAATCTAGTGGCTTAACAGGCAAGAGCTCAGGCAAGTGGGGGGAGGAATTTCCCTATATACTGACTAACAATGCAACTAGGGCATTAAGTCTCTGGAGCAACAAATCAGGCATCTTTCAGCATCTTTGAAATTTGCTTTAACTAACTCCTTACATGAAAAAAACACAGCTAGGTGGCAGACTACAATCCAAAGTGGGTATAATGAAGCTTTAGAAAGAAAACAAGTAAGATTCAGGCTTTAGTACTCAGCTTGTTTCCCCACTAAACCACATGTAAGAACCAAGTACAGATCATGCTGGAACAAAAGTGCATTCTGTTCACCTTATCATCTCTCCTTTCTCAGTCTCTTACATTAAATTTAGATGTAGTCTGTTTTTAGCATAGTAAGCCTTCCAGTGTTATAAAACAAATAAAAGAATCCCACATACAGAATCCATTCTGCTTATCCCACCTCAATGGCTGTGCTGCCATTTTGGTACCAAGTCCAATTCAGCCATTGCCTTTAACAGTTTCAAGCCTTTTACGACTCACGCAGACCAGCTACATACCGACCTCCAGGCTACAGAATTCTCAGCTTCTGCACGTAATTGTACATATGATTAGGTATCATTTTGTGCCCCAAACTAAGCAGCTTCGAAAAATTTAGACATATTTATCTAAACCAACAACACTACTGCCAATTAACATTAAAGAATTTCAATCTCTCTCACACTACTGGGATTTACAGTTAAATGGATTGCTGGAGGGCTGGGTTGCTGGCTGGCTGAGCCAAGAAGACTCACCAAATACACTGCCAAAGTTTCAGCATCAAAGAAATACCGACAGCCAAGAAAAATCGAAAATCCGTTCTTCTGTTCACAGCTATTCCATCACCTTGCTCTTCCCTTTCTTTTACTATAAGGAATAGTAAGAGAGAGATGGGATCTTTTCTTCCATTTGTTTTTTAGTAAAGACCTTGCTCATGGTACCAAGGAACATGACTTCTAAACAAAACCAAGTATTTTAAAATCTCTGGTAGAAATGTTCATTGCCCTTAGAATACAATTGTATCTATGTAAATAATTTCATTTGAGCTGCAGCACTCCCTCCTCCCCACAATCCTTGAGGCAATATATTAATTCATGGGAATGAGAAAATTAAATGAAGAAAAAAAGGTAATAAGCCAAAAGATATCTAACACTCCCTTTTCAGCATCTAAATTAACTAGATTTGTAATAGAAAACATGATAGGGCCCAAACATTAACATGTTAAGCAAGGTAGTGCTACCACTCACAGCCTTATGGTGAATACTTGGCAATAAATAAACAAACATCATCAGTGGTAGAAAGTAAATATTTTGTAAAATTCTCTAAACTTTTAGTGTGCAATGGGAACAACTTTTTACACACATTGATACAGCATCAAAACTGCAATGGCTGCATAAGAGGGGTGTCATTTACATTCTGCTAGACTAATAAAGATACTTTCATTGTTTTGTTCTATTCCAAAATTGTCCCCTTAAGAATTCATCTACTGTGCTATATATTTTTCAATTACACACCCTTTTTCCGGCCAAAGCTGCAAGATGCTCTCAAATCCCATTCAAGCCAACAGAATTTGAGAGCAATGAACACTTCCCAGCTAGAGTTCTGGATGAGGATTGTGCAACCAGTGTAAGACACACACTAGAGCGTGAAGATGGGGATATCTGTCATCAGCAGGCACCGATAGCCTTGGACAGACAGAACGACCTTCTGTCTCCACACAGGCACACATCGTGCAGAAGGAGGAAAGTTAATACAGAAGCAGGGCTGCTCTGGGTGTGTGAGTAGAGGGGGTAGATGTTAGCATGGTTACCCTTCAGTTGAACTTGAGCATTAAAGGCAGACCCCCAGAGCTGACCTTTAAACAAACTCTGCCACCAATGAAGTCATGACAGGCCAGGAGCCAAAAGGGGTGCAACCGATTTGCTGTTGCCAGAGAATCCAACATTTCTACATACAACGTGACAGAATCCGGCAGAGGAGCAGTAAATTCACCATTTTCACCCACAGTGGCTTCAGACCACCTCCCTCCTCATAGGAGCTGACACAAAATAGTCTCTCCGTGGTGAAAAATTAACTTTGTGGCCTGGGTATTCTGCCTTATCTCAAATTCTTCCTGATCTAGAAAGCAGCACAAGCATTAACTCCACTATGTTCTTTACAGACAATGCCTGAAAAACTCTCCACATTACACATAAGGTAAGAGTTACTGTTCCCATTTTTCACTATGGAGACAGTGACAGAGTGACTTTCTTCGTGTCCCTAATTTTAAAACCCAGGGGATTCTCTGGTTACATTTATGAGGCCCACTAAAATGCAAGATTTTTAACTTTCCACACATCAAACCTTCTTTTGAGGTAAAGCTACACTAAATAAATGTTTTGAAAAAAGGGCGCAAGGGGAGGATACTATATCTGAACTAAAGAGAACTTCAATGTTTCTCAGGCAACCACACTTGCCAATTAACCCGATTTCTTTCTCAGAAACCTCTAGTCTTGTAGACTGACTGCTCAAGGGGCTTATGGATCAGTTGCAGGTTGTTTCAGGTTTCCTCATTCTGAAAGCATGAGGAATGGACTGCAATGCCTGCACCTCAAATTATGGCTGATGAAAGCACATGGCCGATGCACAACAGCCCAGCAAGTTGACTCTGAGTTTAGTAACTTGGCCTTTCACAACCTAGGAGGAGATTTGTGCTGGTTAGTCAGAGTATGAATTTTACGTACTTGATTTTTATTTCAGTTTTGTTCAACAACGCTCCCTACAAACTCAGTCCCCTCAGTCCAGAATAAAAGGATCAACAGGGAGGTTCACAGCGATTTAGTCAAATCCAGACAGATTTGAATGACAGCACATCAAAGCGTGTCCGTGGCAGACTTTGCTCCATTTTCTGTCCTCTTGCTGAAACAGCCAGGCCTTTCATCTCCTGCCGACTGCAGGAGGGCCCTCTGCGTCCACCTAAAGGATTTTACAAAACTCCATGGGTATCATATGCTCAGGAGTCTGTCTGAGATACAGGTAAGGTGAGAGAGCTGCCAGGAGATCCCTAAATTTGTAGAGTTTGCAATGAAATACAAGTTGCCCTGGATGGTGAGCAGGCCAGTGAGGGGAAACCTATGCTGCACACTACTGCATCATACTTGCACTGCTCCCTCTGGCTCCCCCGTTCATCCCAGCTCCCAGTTTAAAAACATTTTAAGCTTCCAGTGCGCGCCTTGAGCACTCACTCAAGCCAGCAGACTTACATGTCTCTCTTACGCTCCCCAGTTTTTGACAACGCTTGCGCTACGTCCACCGTTGCTTTGCCCGTTCACGCTGCTGGTTCGAGGATCTGCCCCCCCGGCCGTCGCGCGGCAGAAGCATTTCTGTCTGACGGGTACGCCGCCCCTCCCCGAACCCCAGCTGCCCCCTCCCCCCCCAGCCCAGAGCTCCACCGAGCCCCCGGCAGGCCCGCAGGACGGCACCGCGCCTCCAGCCCGGGCCCGGCCCGGCCCG
>JAVJGI010000040.1:111679919-111691024 GCA_035590275.1 Ibycter americanus
CCCGACCCCGACCCCGACCCCGACCCCGGCCCCGGCCCCCGGCGGTCGCGTCGCGTGTCGCCTGCGGTGGGCGCAGCACCCGGGCGGTTCGTTACTTGTTCTGTTCTGCAGCTAGTGGCGTGCTGGCTATTGACAAGGCCAGGGAGCCCATCACCCTGGTCCTGGCAGAGGACGGCACCATTGTGGACGATGAAGATTACTTTTTGTGTTTGCCGCCTAATACCAAGTTTGTGGCGCTGGCCAAGAATGAGAAATGGCCCGGCAAAAGCCTAGGTACTGTGCGGATGAGGGAGCAGGGGAGGGGAGGGTGTCTGGAAACACCTGGTGACATTAGGCTGTCTCAGGTGGATGAGGAATGACCCACGGAACTGATGGCTCTTGTGTCAGATAGCGGAACAGCCTGGCTCTCGGAGCCTGCGGATGAAGTGGACAGTGGCGCAGAGAAGTGGAAGCAGCTGGCCAGGCAACTGAAGGATGACCTGTCTAATATCATCTTGATGTCTGAAGAAGACCTCCAGGTACAGTGGGGAAACCTTTAATTCCTGCCCTTGGTAGTTTCCAGAGCTGATGGATTTGAGCATCTGGCAGCTTAACGCCTTGTATGTGGCGAGGCATGGCAATAACTACCTCTTGTCCTCCTGCAGCGCGCAGCTTCCCAGGCGCCAGGCTATCTGCTTTCCTTTTTCCGTTTTCCCGTGCACCCTTAAGAAGTGATACTTTGATTGCCAGGAGTTGTCAGGATTTCTGTTAAAAATGCACGATTCGACACCTTCCTGGATGCCTTTTGGCTTCTGGCTGGTGGAGTGCCACTACAGCCTCTCAACTAGGCTGACTTGCTATGACAAGAAACCTTGTGAAACATGCTGGGCTTCATGAAGGTGGAGGCTCTTCCACTTTGGAAGTTGTTCGGGCAGTTTGCTGTTTGTTCTGTAATCAGTGTAAAAGAATGAGTTAGTCTGTGTAACAGGAGCACTCCCATTTTTTTAAGGTGCTTATTGATGTACCACGTTCAGACCTGGCAGAAGAACTTGCCCAGAGTCAAACCAAAATCCAAGTATTGCAGGACACCCTGCAGCAGGTGCTGGACAGGCGAGAAGAAGAACGCCAGTCAAGACAGCTACTGGAGCTCTACCTAGAGGCCTTGAAAAATGAAGACCGTATCTTAAGCAAAGTAGCAGGTAGGGATCATTAGGATGCTCGAGAAGGAGCTTTTCAGAGATGCCTGAAATAGTTGAGTGGAATAAGCAAGGTAGAGTGAAGGACTGGAGTGAGTCACTTGATTAGCAGCTGTTAATGTGGTTGATGTAGTAGCTGGCATAGCGTAAGAATTCTCTGACTGGGTGAGACCTGGAGTCCTCTACTGCTGTGTCACATTTCTCACAAGGCCTGATAGTAGAATACTGGGAGAAGAGCTTAAATCATGTTCTCATCCTTAACATTATGGATTTCTTAAGTCAGAGGATGCACCTAGATCAAATGCGTATTTTATTAATCTCAAAATG
Organism: Ibycter americanus; assembly: GCA_035590275.1. Classification (NCBI taxonomy): domain Eukaryota; kingdom Metazoa; phylum Chordata; class Aves; order Falconiformes; family Falconidae; genus Ibycter; species Ibycter americanus. The sequence goes on from JAVJGI010000040.1 coordinate 111,681,422, forward strand.
ATCAAAGCAATCCAGGCCACTTTTCCTGTCCTGTGTTTGCCATGGGCTGTAGTGATTCTGCTACTTTTCAGAATCTGAGACTGTACCAAGAAAGGAGATGGATGTGGTTGACACAGGTACCAGCAGTACAGGCACTTCAGCCAAAACAGCACTCAGTGACCAGATCCTTGCTGCTCTGAAAGAGAAGCCTGCGCCAGAGCTCTGCCTGGACAGTCAAGATCTAGAGGTAGGTGAGAATGACATAACCATATTCTGGCAAATCCCTCCCTCTGGAGAGAGAGGTGACAGGGGAAGCTGTCCTTGCTTCTGGAGGTGCTAATGTCAATATATCTCGGTCTCAAAGTGGTGAGATTTAATCTGTTTGTCTTCCTCAGTAACACTGCCCCCTGCTTGGCGCTCTCAGTACTCCCAAGTACTCTAGTCTGGCCTCTGAAAAGCCACAAAATAATTTTGATCTCTGCCAAATCAGTCAGCTAGTGCTTCAGCCAACTTACCAGCAAGGGGTTTTTTTGTATGCAGATGCATCTAGCTGTATTTCTTTTATACATCCCAAGTCAAAATTAAAACTCCTTATTTTGGAAAAACGGTGTAAATAAACACATAGCTTGCAAAGGAAAGTCTAGGTAAACCTTAACCATTAGAAAGTGTGTTCTTTCTAATGCTGTGAACTTACTACTATTGCTTTTCTCTGCTGTAGAAAGTACATAACTGCTTTCTGTTCCTTTGAATGTCTGAATATAGCTTCAAGCTCTAGGTGTTGGTAGAATATTGAAAATCCACTAGCCCATGGGATAGATGATGAAAACTGGGAACGTCTTCAATACCAAACGGCCCGTACTAAACAGGTGTCTCATTACGGGTGTTCTTAATGTGGGCAGAGGTGTTAGTGATGGAGGAGCATCAGTAGCAGAGACTGTTAGAAATCTGTCTTGCTACAGCTGGTCTTGAAAGAAGATGCACAAGCCCTGGCCTTGGCTCTGAGATGGGACAAGCAGAAAGCTGAAGCGCTGCAGCAAGCCTGTGATCAGGAGCTCTCCAGGCGTCTACAGCAAGTGCAGACTTTGCATTCCCTGAGGAGCACGTCGAAGGGCAAGAAAACACTACCCTGGGGAGACTGGCTTAGTTCAAAACGCAAAAAATAATACTGTAGTGCTGCTTGCAATTTGATTTGAATGCAAAAGAAAAAAAAAATACAAGCAAAACTATATCCTGGGAGCCACAGTTTGCTGGTCATACTGTGGTCTGGCTATAGACAACTAAAATCTGGACATTGTCCTGAGGCTTAAACTCCTGTGATGATTCAAAATCATGTGTAACAAAAAGGATTTTGACTTTTTGCGGAATACTAGAACAATGGTATTGCTAAACACAGCATGTAGGGGTTCAGCTTTGAATGCCTGGTTGGGAGCCAGAAGCTTCCATCTGATAATGGTCGATCTACCTTCTGAAGCCCCAGGCAGTTTGCTTGCTTTGTCGTCCCCCCGTTTTGCACGTGAAGGATGGAAGACCTCTGGAAGACACTCTGAGGCACAGTTAATGAACAGGGCAGAGGGGTTAGCCAGCTGCTGTCTGGCTTTCAAGTTCCAGCCTGGGATCTAGGAACTTGAATTCTCATGCCAATTTAATCAGTTAAAGTATATTCAAAGTCCGTCAACTTCTGTGCTTTTTCTGTAAGGAACTCTGGTCTCTTGGGTGCCGTGTAAGCACTAAGCACTAACTTGTAAAATACAGCAAAGGTGGAAATACTTGCTTTCTAAGGGTGTGGGACAGAAGACTTGTATTTGGCCTGTCTGTATTACTCTTCTAATCATTAGTGTAGTATCATGATGCTTTTGTATTAACTGGCTTATTTTTAAATTTGTTGAAGTCTTCTTTTCTAATACCATTAAAACCTTTTTACCTTACTGTTGGGACTAGTCTTGATATTTCCACCACCTGCTATGATTAAAGAACGTGCTGGTAAGTACTGTATTACCTTAAGGATAGAGGAAGAAGAAATTAAATACAGAAGTACTCTGTATGTAACCTGTTCGAAGTATTTAGGCAGAATGCGTGTTTGTACTGGTGGCACTGCGCCAGAACTCTCACCTGGCACAATCTGTTCTTCCCTTGTGAGAACAGAAGATGCGTATGAAAAAAAATTTGAAAAGTGAGCTGAAACTCCCGAGACAGTTTTAGTAGGTGCCAATGTTTTCCAGTATCTTGCAAAACCCTCTAATTTAACATAACCTTAAATGGCACAGGATGCCAACTGATGAGTATTCGTACAGCAGGCATTCAGATGAACGCACTGCATGGAGACATTCCAGTTGAATTATGGCACACTTGACGTTAGACTGCCAGTGTAACTAGTAAATATTAAGAACAGTTTAGTGCCTTTGAGCAGGTAAACAAAAATACTGAGCGTAACTGCAGATGAAGCTACCCATATGGGAATTGACTGGATTTAGGGGGGAAGCTTGCAGTCAACTTTTTGGTCAGTCGATTTTGCTAGGGCAAGTAATTGCTTCTTACAACATATACTTCTGCCTTGTAACATTATAGGCCATGGCAGGTAAAACAGTTTCCTGCTGCTTTAAATAGCTACTTATTACAAGCTTTTTATGTTCAGGTCTTTCTGAAATAGCATACATGGCTGTGCATTAACAGAATGTTTGAAGCATGCTCTATTGCACTCAAAGCTAATTACGCTGGCTACCAATTGAGACAGCATGTATTGAGTAGACCAGCTGTCAGCAAGCTTTTTATGTGAGCTTATGTCTCAACTTGTGGTTACCGTTCCCTCCATTGTAAACCAGTTTTTCAGTCTTGCTCAAAGCTGCAATGCTTTTGCTTTTTTCAAGCTCAACTTGGCAATAGGAATCCTACTCCTCAAGCTGTACAAAGAGGAAAGAAGGGTTTTACCTGTGGCTTTTTCACATCTACTTAATATAGCAGATAGCATAATTACTTCTGTCCTGTGTGTATGAGGAATATTTAACTCACCTAATTCCAGGCAAACTCTGACATGGAGTTACAGGGACCATGCTGATCATTCTTGTTAGGAAGGCAGTGGTGGTCCTTCCAGTCTAGCCTTAAGGGAAAAAACAAATGCAGGGTTTTCATTGCTGCTTTTTCCTCTTTTATCAAGGTTAGAGCCCTTTAGTTGCCTCTAAATTATTAAATGTTGCAGTTCTTACGTTACAGAATTCAAATTACCAACTGGACCTAGCACAGTATGATTTAAAACTGTTACTTTTGTCCTAAGTGTTCTGTTCTAATAGAACAAAAAGAAAAATTAAAAAAACCCAGATTTTCATAATCTGATGGGAGCTGCGGTTATACTCTATCCTAAAGCTGAGCTGGCAGTTTAATAGTAATATTGACTATTATGTGCGGAAAGAGCGGGTATGTAATACTTAGTTCTCTTTAAAGCTCAAAAGTTTCATGAAAAATAAGCAATTAACTACTGGCTAAAAGACTTCAATGCTGCATATCACCTTGTAATTTCTATTAAAAATCCCTTTTGTTTTATGTTTTGGGGTTTTTTTATTTATAGGTTATATATTGCTTCTTGGATCTCTCTTAATAGCACAATCGAAGATGAAAACTGCTAAAACATCTCCATTTAATGAGATTTTTAAACTTCACAGTTATCTGTAAAAATCGATCTTTTTTTTACTGTAGACTTTACTATAGATCTTTAGATCATTACATTGTGAAAGTTAGTTCATAGCTAGAATTTCCTGTTGGTGGTAACAAGGAGCTGCTGCCAGATACAGTATTTCCACAGCAAATAATCAGAAAGCTTTTCAGTGAACGATCTTTAGGCTTTAGCCAGCACCTTCTGACAGCAGTAGTGTATGTACATGTGTGTTTAGAGAGGAAGTTATGGGAGATTTAATATGAGGACAACAGAGAACATCAGAGCTAACAAACTTGGAGACCTGATCTCTCTTGCTGACATGCTGGGCTTAATGACCAAAAAAAAAAAAAAAGGTAAGCTGTGTAATAAACATCCACTAGGCCTTCCTCTTCAAAGATAGCTACTATGTTTTCAAAACTTGTGATGCTTCTAAAGGCCAAGGAGTCCTGTGAAATAAATACCCATTTTCTACTCAGGAAAGGAATAGGATGAACAACAGAAGCAAATAAAATAGAACTGTGCATGTCTTGATAACCAGACCCCTACAGAAGTTGCTTCTTCAGAGACAGAAGTGGGTAAGAGCAAAAGATACTTGATCATATTTTGCTTATCTTACCTATGCAAGTCAGGAGAAACCATCCACCTAAAACATGCTCTGTAATCAAATTTAACCTTAAATTAGATGTACATTTTGTAGACATGAAGTATCTTTGATTCACTTAAGCTTATTTAAGCTGCATGGACACTTTTAACTATGCAAAAATTAAGTGTTTCCTTGATTTTATTCCTGTAGTATTTAAGAAGCTGTAACTTTTGAACAGGATGACTGACTTGTCTATAATTCATAAAGATAGACTTTGTGTAGCTGTTCAAGAGGGAAGGATACAATATGAAAGATCTAAAACACAGCCAGAAGATGTGTGAAAACCTGGGGTGGCTGCCATGACATTTTTCAGGCTAAAACTTTTAGAACATCAAAGCCTTGAGTTAAAAGTCTTCATCATTAATATATTCAAGTGGACAAACCTACCTTGTAACAGATTCCTTCTTCAGCAATAGATTTGCCATGAATGAGTATCCTCAATTAATGATCTTCAACACTGCATTAATGATTCTTCCCTTAAAGCACCCAAGAAAAACCTTTTGTATCTCCTGTGGGGTGGGTTGATGACCAGGGCATATTAATGTAAATAAAGGCTCATGAACTTCCAAGAAAGCAGGTGATGTATAGCAGCATTAAAACAAAAAAAAACCAACCAAAACAAAACCAAACAAAACTAAACCCAAAACCTGTATGAAAACTGAATAATGTAAGCACTGGTATGCCAAGAGGATGTATTTCCTGTTGATTACAAAATTACTGGTTTATTACCTACCTAGCCTGTATCAGTCAAAAGAATTCTAAAAGGTATCTCATCCCTGAAAGTGGAACAGGTTGGGATAGGGGAAAGGGAGGGTATTTAAGTGTCATTGTGTACGATTTCCTGTATAGAGCCAGACACAGGGATTCATGCCATTCCTATTTTTTTCTATGCTGCAGCATTTGTTCGATATTGGATAGTTACAGCCTACAAAAGACATAGGTTTTTTCCCCTATCCACTACCGCTTAACAGCTCAAATACAGAGCAAGAATAAAAGAGAGCACATGAAGCAGTCCAGAGCATTATTCTTTTTCTGTTGTGTCATGTATAGCTGAGTGACTGTAGTCTAGAAAGTGCACTCTTTCAAGAGAAGGGCTTTAAACAAGGAGCAAGACTGCACCTGGAAGTTCTCAAGGGTGATCAAAAAAAATGCTGTCATGTGGTACCTTCTTTATCTTGGGGTAGTATTTACAGTACGAGGCTTACTAAAATTAGAACCTGATGATTTTAAACTTGGTTTTGGGGAATTGCCCTAAGCTGTATCCTTCAGGGAGGAACAAGTGGCTTCAAGGAAGAACTTGACTCATGAATCAAGGGCTGAGCAAGAAAAAGCGTTCAAGACTTTCCTCTCTTGCTGCCTATTTTAGACTATACTTGGCAAGCATATTCTTGCTTGATAAAGTTTGCCCATGCAGTAGCTTCAACGGTCTTCTCAATTTACTTAGCTGTACCTGTCTAATAGCTCATGTCTTGAAATCTGCTTCGTTTGAATCAACAGCATTTGGTAAGCCTCTGTCAGTGCAGCAGAGGGCAATGGTGATGCCTTTCTGACCACTACTGCAGAGCCATGTTACTATAGTAAAATCAGAAATGTAATGCAACTTAGTGAAAGTGAAGATTGTACACCAGCAGTATCACAGGTGAAAAATGACACAAAACTTTTAATTGTCAAAACAGTGAGAAATATGGCTATTAAAACAAAAATAAAATTAAAAAAAATGGAAGGAAGAAGGAAGTCAAACTAGGAGGGTGTTGCACATACTGAGGTACTATGGTCAGTGAGAGTGTTCTGCTTTAAACTCTTTATTTAAAGAACTTGCTTTTTAATAACAGCAAGATACCTTTTTGTGAGCAATTAAGGCATTTTGGCTGTAAGCTTTACTTAATTCTGACAGGCTTTTCATTTTTGGAACAAAAAAATCTAACTAATCATGTTCACCTAAAAACCTAAATATTCACTACTGTTGCTAACCTGCAAGAGGAATCTCTAATAGACTAACTTTAGTTCCTCTACGATAGTAAGAGAAAATGACCAGAGACTTTACTTGAAAGGTAAATCATGCCATGTTGGAATCTTCACTTTCATTCACAGCTGCTTCTTGTTCCCCTGGAGTTTTCCCTCCCTTAGCTGCACTGGACTTCTTCTTCTTCTTCTCCTTTTGCTCCATGTTACTTGATGCGAGCTCTTCACTCTTCTGGGTGATATACTTTAGCTGAGAACAATAAACTAATCAGTCATCTACTGAGGAACTTCATGTGAAATTAGAGAGAAACAGTTAAGAGACATTAACAGGGCAAATTCTTACTACAAAAAAGATGACAGACACTCCAAAAAGGCTGACAAACATCAATTAGTTTTAATTCTTGCACAAAGCCCTCAGCCTGAGCTGGATATCCTCAGCTACTGAAATGCCCTGGCAAGACTAAGATTTATAAATGTATGTCACATCCATCTCTAGAGCTGAGACAGCAACGTTAGCAGTTACTCAGAATTGTAGTTTGCCGAGATATTATCTGAGTACAGAAACGTTGCAAGATTCCTCTGCACCCACTTGACATAAGAGCACATGAACAGTTAGGAACACAAAATTCAGCTCCAGCATTTACTATGCCTTCTCAGGCAAGTTCACGTTGCATATTTCCAATAACATATGGGAGGAAAAAATCTCACATAAAATTAAAACTAGTATTAGAAGTATTCTTCATGGAAGCATTCACAGGTATGTCATAACAGATTAGTGAATTTAAGTCTGAACTTCATACAGATCAGCACGTGAGAGAATACAGTAACGTGAATCATCCCTGTATTAATGTTGGGAGACTTAGCACCTCAAAGTGGACTCAAGGTATTCCTGACCTTAGGCTAAAACAAAGGAACACAACATCCAGAAAAAACAGAATCATTTACTTCCAAAATTGACAATGCCGTAATGTGTCTATTGCACTTTTGTACTTGGAACCTCAGCAGCCCTGTTGCAACCAGAACCCTGCTGCTTGCAATCAGATCTATGTTCCCACATTTAAGCAGCATCATGAAGCAAAATAAGATGAAAATTTAAAACCACTGCGTTGTACCCATCCATCATCAATAAGCCAGTGAAATTGCTGAAGCAACAGTTGCTTCATCTACAGCCGTCACTCAAATGCTCTTAGGAATTAACCAATTGGTTTAAGAATGCTGCAAGACAGAAAATACAGTGAATCTCACCAAAGAGTTGCTCCTTCTAGCCAAAAGCTTCACATCTTCTGTAGTGACTGTGCTTCGTTTAGCATGCCTGCATAAAATTAAAAAATACCCCTTAATGTGTTTGCCAACATCAGTTGTAAAATGCCATGCAGCATTTAATTAAGAACACTAACTAAAAGGGCTTAATAGGGATCCAGTAAACCAAACATGCCTATCTTCTTCAACTGTAATACACAAAAAACCTATTTTATGAATTTGTACATGTACATCTAAATTCCCACACTTCTGTGTGAAAACTGTAGAATTTTAACAACCAGAACTTTAAGCACCACTGTTCCATTCCCTCTTACTTGCCAGTAGGTCACTATGTTAAGATCTGACTCCTTAAAACATTCCTTTACCTCCTTGGAGCAACCACATGAAAGACAGGCATGCTAGTAAGCATCTGTCACTCCCAAACCATCCAGTACTGCTAGGTATCAACACATTTAGCAATTATATTGTGGTGGGTTGACCTTGGCTGGACACCAGGTGCCCACCAAGCCACTCTATCACTCCTTTCCTCAGCAAAACAGGGGGGAAGAAAATAAGATGGAAAAAACCCTCATGGGTCAAGATAAAGGCAGTTTAACAAAGCAATAGCAAAAGTCTCACACGCAGAAGCGAAGGAAAACAGAAGATGTTATTCTCTACTTCCCATCAGCAGGCTATGTTCGGCCACTTCCCAGGAAGCAGGGCTTCAGTATGTGTAGAGGTTGTTCCGGAAAACAAATGTTATAAATAACGAATGCCCCACTATTCCTCCCCCTTTTTCTTAGCTTTTATATCTGAGCAGATGTCATATGGTATGGAATATCCCGTTGGTCACTTTGGGCCAGCTGTCCTGGCTACATCCCCTCCCAAGATCTTGCCCACCCCCAGCCTACGGGTGAAGGGCGGAAAGGTTGGAGAGACAGCCTTGATGCTGCAAGCACTGCTCAGCAGTAGCCAAAACACTGCTGCCTTATCCCCACCTTTCTAGCTACCAACACAAGCACAGCCCTATGAGGGCTGCTATGGGGCTCTGCCAGACCCAATACATACATACAGTCATTAATCTAAACAATCACTTGTACCACATAAATTAACTTCCAAGATCAGAAAGAACCTACAGGGGAGTATTTGTTTCCTAACTTCACAGCCACTACTTAATCAGCCAACAGAATCCTTCAAAACTTGAATTACAAGGCATATTTTAAAGACTATCTAGTTATTGCAGCTGAACACACACACACACAAAAAAAAGCTTTTGTAACAATCAAGCATTCCAATACCTACCTTGCAAACATTTCGAGGTCCTTTGCGAAGTTGTCTGGAGAAAACACAAAGACACCACGTATTTTAAAATGCTGAGTAGGAAGAGATACATAATGCAGTTCTAGCTGTCACAAAGGTGTGACCGCAACTATCCAAGCTTGTTAGGAGAAGGGACTGTAACTTGTTATTATGTGCCACTTGCACAGGCAGGTGGCCCACACAGTATTTCCACACACATTTAAATGCTGAAAAAGTAAATCACTATTTCTCGTACTTTTAAAAGTGTAATACAAGAAACAAGCACCAGTGATACCTAGTTCCAGAGTTATTTTTTTAAAGCATCGTTCCTGTGACAACTGCTCTTGAACAAATAGGTAACATGCAAACTTCTGTACCGCACTGCCTGAAGGTGATCTCCGAAATAGCTGCAATAGTTTGTTTGCTGAATTGCACGCCTTTGTCTTCCGCCACATCCTGACACAAGCAGCCAACCGCGTAGTGAACCGCAGCCTTCAGCCTCTGAAAGGAGCCAAGGCAGAGAGTTCAGGTCTCTGCAGGCTGATGTATTAGCTCTTGCGTAAATCGTCCAAAATATTTAAAAGGACTCAACATAAGCGGCCGTTTACGGACCCCAACACACCCCGCAACACCACGTTTATCATTCAGTGCCACACACCCCCGCCGTGGCTCCATCTTGTCCCGGCCGGCGCTGGGGGCCCGGGTAGGAGGCAGAGGCGCCAACGCCGTCGTACCTGTGTGAGCAGGGTCCGCTCCTCGCCGTCCGCCGCCTCCATGGCGCGGCCTCTCCTCAGGGCCGTGATCCTTCCCCCCAGCGCCGCGGGCTCCCCTCAGG
>JAVJGI010000040.1:111691144-111704214 GCA_035590275.1 Ibycter americanus
GCGCCCGCCACCGCGCCGCGGCGGGCAGAGGCGGCGGCCGCAGCCGCCCCGCCTTGTTGCTGAACAGGGGCGCTTCGCGAATGATTTTCTCCGGCGCGGAACGCAGATGTCCTGGCAGGGACGGACGGGCTGCGGGCGGCCGCGCACTAGCCGCTGAGGCGGCAGGCTTCGGCGCGGTGCGGCTGTGCGCAGCGATCCTGCTCAGACGCCCTACGTGAGGTAGCCGGACCACGAGAGATTGTCCCTCTGGCGGGAGTTAGTCGTGCCCGGCAGAGATCAGACATCAGCCATCGGCTGTGCTGGGGGGCAGGACAGGCCGGGCCCATGGGCCAGGGCCAAGCGTATGAGGTGCCACAGGGCTGAGTGCCGGGCACAGCCCCAGGCAACGCCACAGGCTGGGGGCAGGGGGCTGGGGAGCTGCCCGGGGGGCCTGGCTGACCGGCTGGGCATGACCCAGCAGCGTGCCCAGGTGGCCAAGGCGGCCAGCAGCATCTTGGCTGGTATCAGAAAATGTGGCCAGAAGGAGTGGGGCAGTGACCGTCCCCCTGTGCTCGGCACTGGTGAGGCCGCACCTCGAACCCCGGGTTCAGGTTTGGCCCCTCGCTACGAGAGGGACGTTGGGTGCTGGAGCGTGTCCAGAGCCGGGGAAGCGGGGCTGGGGGGGCTCAGCCTGGAGGGGAGGGGGCTCAGGGGGCACCTTATCGCTCTCTACAGCTACCTGAGAGGAGGCTGTGGACAGGTAGGGTCAGTCTCTTCTCCCAAGTAAGAAGCGACAGGACAAGTGGAAACGGCCTCAAGTTGCACCAGGGGAGGTTTCATGTTCATCACCCTCCAGTTATCAGTACTGCCTGCAATGTGTCACACATTTATTTTACAGAATTCCTAGATCTTACAACATAATCTGCAGAAAAGTTGCTTTAAATGCAAAGTAATCTTTTGGTAATTATACAGATACCCAACTAAGTAGCTGTCCTCACAGAAATAAACGGAGAAAAAAAAAAAAACCACAAAAATTGGTGCACAGCACAAAATGTAAAACTTGAGAGGTTCTGAGAAAAGCAAAAAAAAAAAGGTACAGGCACCCAGGTGAATTTTCCGAAGTCCTAAAGATGACTGGCAGTGGGATCACAGGAAGAGGCTATCAAACAGGGCCAACTTTGCATGCTAATGCAGGTATTTTTAATTGCCCCATGGAAAGAAGAGGCAAAGAAGCAGGGAGATTTGGGGAAAAGAGTACAAGTGCACAGCTAAGCCAATAATTTATGCCAGCTTAAAACTATGAACACTTAAAGGGAGAATGGCTTGGTGACAGGAATATCCGTCTTGACACCCTCTAAGCTGCATTCAAGTTTCTCCATGATCCATCCCACCCTTCACACTTTCACAGAAAACAAACGAGAGCTCACAGTGTGAAAGACACTGTGCAGGGCAACACCCAGGAATTAATCTTTAAGAGCCAAGCTACTGCCTGTTACGAATAAATAATAAAAACAAAAAAAAGGCCCTTACCTCCCTGGAATCTTGGGCAGTGTTACTATGCTGTCTCCATTCTCCATTTCAGCAATTATTGAAACACATTCATCTCTACTTGATCCCTATGAGTTTATGCACTACAATGCAACAAAAATATTATCATTATAAAATGTATTCTATTAAATACTGCACAAAGACATTTTAGCCACTTCTGGCCAGCAGCAGTGGAAAGAAAACAACCTCAATGCATTTATAAGCAAATTTATTTAGCTTTCTTATAATATATATATGTGAAGTATACCCACAAGTTATTACAAAAGTGTCCAAACACAAGTTCTAGCACAGTACAGTAAAAAGTGGTATTCTAGGAGGAATATCTGAGATCTATAGTATCTTGGCTTCAAGAGGAAATATTTCCATTAGACATTGTAGGCAGAAGAGGACACATTTCCTCCATGGCCTGTCCAGTTAGTATGGATAAATACACCTGGCTTCGATAATAATTCATATGTATGTGCACCAAAGTAATCACGCTGAGCCTAGAATAAAAACAGACACACAAAATAGACACTTGAATATCAAAGTCATACGAGTACTAGAAGTTGCACCTACTGATACTTGACTATAGGAATTCTAGAAATAAGATCGGACTCCAGTATTATAACATTCAAACTTATTTTCTCACTATTAGCAAAACCACAGCAATGAAACATTTACTAATATCTAGTAACTATAGAAAGGCAAGTATATTAATTCTGCTAGGTAGTAATCTCAAAAACAAGTACTTGCATACATCCAAAGGTTCAAAGATACCTACTTCTTTATAAACCGTTTTGATTCAAAGATACTGGTTCACAGATGGAGTAACAACACATGCAGGGCACTGTCATACCAATATATCTAGTGTTCTTTATCCAGGTATCTCATAGTGTTTTATTTCTGTGAATTTCAGGTTTAACAGAATTATGTTAGGCAGTCTATGCCTTTATCTTTGCAGTGTTGGAGTGATTAGGGCATACTGCCATTAGGGCCTTTAGACCAGTATTTAATAACACAATGGTATTTCAGTAGCCAGAAGACTGGCTACGCTATTTCAGGCACCTACCTGAATCAGGTTAGCTGGTAATATTTCATGCCTGTATCCATCATAAAAAGAAAGTGCCGTAGTGAAGCAGGGCATAGGGATACCAATCTGTACTCCAGTACTGATGACACGTCGCCAGGAGTCCTGGAAGAGAGGAAAGGGGATGGGGGGAACACAAGAGAAAAAAGAAAGAAACTAATCAGTGCTTGCTCAGAGGTATGGGCAGGCATATGAACTATTCTAGTATAACAGCACGTGCTATTTCACGTTACATGAAATCTATTGACCAAGTCTGAGCAAATGCAGCAGTAGATTTCTGATTTTACATAAACGAGGTTGATCCAAAAAAATGGCAAGTAAGAGAGAGTTAACAAACAGGACAATAAGAGCGCAGGCATATACTTCACATGCAGTCAAACCACAGCCTCGAGCAAGGATGCTGTTCTTTCGTATAAACATAATCAGTGCATCCCAAAAACAGTGGGGAACATGATGAGGAAACACTGAGGCACCTTCAGGACCTCTAATCAAGCACAGTACAAAGCTTGCCCAAGGGCATAACAGGTCAGCACAATATTTCAAAGACACGTGGGTAATCTTCATTTCAGCTGTACATCTGATTTAGTAACCTGCATGGAATACTCAGATTCAGTTAAAAGAATTACTAACGAAATGACTTCTTTGTTGGTCAGATAATGTGATTTTAGTTCTGCCTGTCAACTCCATCCAAATCAGGACACTGTTTGAACAGACCTAGGTCTAACGAACGGCAGGTCTGGAACACTGTTATTTTGGTGCTCCTGCAAACAGTAATAGAACAGAGCTTTGCACTCTGTACAGCTGAAATCCAAATGCACAGTAGGCACAATATGCAGGACAGTGATGAGAATGTTCACAGAGGCTAGACATTTTTTCCTCACACCACAGTTCTTCTGAATCACTAGATTTCTGCCTAAGGCTCTTCTGTAATAGTAAAATGGAAACCTTAAGTTCCTAACAGTAGCTTGGCTAGGATCGGAGAGAACCACCATGACACAACAAGGACTCTATGTCTGTTTGTATTATCTTTAGGTCAACAGTACAAATATACCTTGCAACATTACATGAGACCTCGGTTCATCACTTGATGTATCTGGATGCTGATTTATAAGGCAGTGCTTCAGTGCTGCAAGCCCCTTTTTTTCCTTCATTTAGAACTACCATTCTCCAGCTTGCTGATGAAACAGAGGCAAGAGGCATTTATTCAAGGACAGGTTGCTAACACTGGTGTCTGGCAAAATTCTAGTCTGGACCTCAACATAGCCTGCCTCATCACAGTAACTTTCTTGTTCAATTTCAGCCAGCTCCAACTACGTAGTTTTCTTCCCACCCTGATCCTGTAAGACTGATACATTCTACTAAAGAAGGGTATCTTGAAGCCACAGGTGATGAATTCCTACACCCATACATCATATGTGTACAGATACACATACACAGTCCCAAAGAACCTAAGGATTGCTTAGAGATCTTTTGGATTAAGGATGCTGTATAAATCAGTTTCAAGGGTGTTCTCTGCCTTTTCATTTTTCAGTCTAAATATACTTGTGAAGGTAACTCCTGGGAAAGCAGCTGAGTAAGTCCAGACTGTAAACTATTGCTTTTATGCTCTCCCTTCCTTGGAAACTCACCTGACAGTTTTCAACAGCTGTCTTAAAGAAATCATCCAACAGCAAATTCTGGAGCTCAGGGTTTCGATCAAAAGCATCTTTGATTTTTCCCAGGAACACACTAGGCAGAACACATGTAAACCAGAAATAAAATTTCACAGCTTCCAACAAAGGCCCAGAATCAAAAACTTACAGCGCCAGAATTTGATTCAGGCAGACTCACATTCCAAATATTGAGAAAAACCGCAAACAAAACAAAGACCGAAGAAAATCTGCAGTAGCTAAGCCACCAGAAAATTGACTTCATCTGGTGGCCTTTAGTGCTGTCTACATAAACAGCATCTCAGTATCTTATCAGCAGATTAACTCTGTGAATTTTCCAAGAGAGACTCTAGACTTGTCAGTCTAGCAATGCGTAAACTAAATTGCCCGCTCTTCTCCCCTCAGCACCTAAGTTACCTCCTCATCTTAATTACCTTCTGATGATGCAGCCTCCTCTCCACATCAGTGCAATGCCACCGTAATTCAGTGTCCAGCCAAATTCTTTGGCTGCTTGTCTCAGCAGCATGAAGCCTTGAGCATATGAGATAATCTTGGAAGCATACAGGGCCTAAAAAAACCAAATTCACATGCCAAGTGAAGTCCCACAAAGCCAAATGAGAAACTTCACAGTCTGCATGCTCACATAGTCCACATCTCATCAGGGATGAGTACAGTAGCCACATTTCTGCTGCTTGAGAACCAAAATATCCTTTCTAATTGTTGCAAAGTTTGGTCTCAACAGAGAGAGTTCAAGAGCTATTATCCCCACTACAAAGACTGGAGTGTTGAGGAGCAAAAAAGTAAGCTCCTCTGCATGAATTCTGACCTCCTGCACCCCAGCTAGTTGTCGCTGCCCACTGTGGCTTAGACTTGAATTCCTTCAGGACTATTTTTTGGTCAGGAAAGGAACTGGTCGCACTGTGTTTGTGGACATCACTAGACAGTGCACAATGGGACAGCTGAAAGCAGGAACCACTTGTCGTGAAATGTAAACACAAGAGCTCCGCACCAGAGTTTCAGTATCCAAAACCTGCTTTGATACACAGCTTTAATAGAGCACCCTGGCAAGCACAGTGACTCACCTTGCGTATGTCCTCCAGAAAGGCCTTCTTGTTCCCACTGAACTGGGTCATTTTAGGCCCATCCAGCAGCTTACTGGCCTGTACTCTCTCGTCCTTGAGGGAAGACAGGCACCGTGCAAACACAGCTTCACCTTTAAGTATGGGAGGAAAGGGGAGATAATTAGAAAGTTCAGCATCGCTGTTAAGGTCAGAGATACTTGTCCTCAAGCACACAGTGAGAGTGCCACTGAGCGAAACAGAGTCACATGGGAAGAGAGGTGTGCAAATGAATTATTTTAACAGCATTACTGAGGGACCAAACTGCCTGTCCGCATAACCAGTGGGTAAATATTGACTAATACAGCTTTCAAACAATAAAGAAAAAAAGCCACAAGTCATCCACATGAAAGTTTATCCTTGGGAAACTTCAATAACCCTTAGTTTTAAGAAGTTAACTTTTAAATCTCCTCTGATCTACAAAGACAGACAGCGTTGCACGACAGTCTAGGGACAGGCAAGGTTGAAGACTTCACTCAGCATTGTATCACGTTTTGAAGATAAAAAGCTGTTGCATAAATGCCAAGTGACATTAACTAAATGTGCTTTGAAATACACACATGCAAAATAAGAGCAATTAAAAACAAGAATAAATCAGCAGGTTAACTTATAAGAGGAAATAAGTTTTACAAATCTGGGAGGCCTGTAACACTAGTATTCAGAAGCCCGCAATGAAGTTTTATAACATCACTGAGCAGGTTACTAAATGTCATTTGCCAGGGCTAGGGAGTTAGCCAAGCAGGATCTTCAGCTCCTGAAGAGAAATCCCTTGATCTGGCTCAGTCAATTCCTAATCATGCTGGTTTAAGCTGCACTTATTTGCAATTGAAGACAGTATTGTTACATGGTTAAAAAAAAAAAAAAAACAAACCCAAAACCCAAACAAAAGTTTCCTTTCCAGGGTCTGATAGAAGGAAAGCAATCAAGTTTATTATAGTCTTCATACTGAACTTCCACCTTTTAAGTGAGTCATGAATTACCAAAAAAATCCCCACACACACCTCAAAACAAACTAACCAAAACGAATGAGTAATGTTTTCACAAGATCCTGAATCTTCCCTGCTGTACAATTAATAGATCGTATCAAAATCAGAACTGCCGCCTCTCCATTTCTGCAAAAACTTCCTTCTGCACTGGGGAAGCAAAGTGTGGGGGGAAAACAAGGAAAAAGCAGAACTAGCATGACTCTTGCTTTTACAAGCAGAAGTCTGCAAGTCATGCTTATGCAGTAAAACCACACGCACAGCAACTGCCCTATGAACAGCCAAGTTTGCACAAGGGCTATTGCACATACTTCCCTATCAACTCATCATTACCTAACACCGCTCCCCTGGCACTGCAGAGGCCTAATTAGGGAGGGTTTCCTCCACCCTTAATCTTTGCAAGAACCCCAAAGAGGAGAATATTAACAGCACAGATGAGAAACGGTCTCAAGCCTAGAACTGAAAGACTATAGCTGTAGTAGAACATTAAAACCATTTACAAAACTTGTTTTGTAAAAATAAATTGTTGAAATGCAGCCATATTTCTCTGATAGCTGTCACTGCAGTTACTCTCTTTTAGCCTACTGAATAGTTTTTCTTATCTTCTATTACAACAGGACTTGACCAGCCAAGGCAAAGGAAACAGAGGTAGAGAAAGCATGAAAATTAAAGCCAATTTGAGAGCAAAGAACCTGTTGAGTCATCTTACTTACTCAGTGGGAAAGTCTACATTGGACCTGCAGTAAGAGAGCACTCTAAATGCGTTGCAGATGTATTACAGCTCCTGTGTCACACTTGCATTCAAAAGCCAGGCTAGATAAAAGGGTAGGTAACCAGACTGTTAGGTCTGTATGTGAGCAGGTAAATTCTCACATGTTAGGGATACAATTCAAAGCAATTACAAAATATATTTCCATCACCTTAGTTTGGTTTTGGGTCAGCAGCCTTATTAGCCACAAAACAAAACCCAGCAGTAGTCCAGAGTGCATAAAGAAACACCACAATTGACTGCTGTATTGCTAAAACAGTAATGACCATCCTAGGGTGGTGGTCTGCTGCTAGCCTCAAAAAAATCTGTCTGTGCTCCTCAACCCGTAATACAGTCTGGCCCTCATGTATCTGTTTAGTCACACTAATGCTGGGGTTAGCCGAGTTATACTGAAACACAGAAACAGAAGATTTAGACACCTGAAAAATAATTCTTATGCCTTCAGAGAAGTCTAAGTACTTATCAAGCAATGGTCAAGCAACAAGGTTTTCAGGGTGACTTGCCCCAACTTTTTTCTATTTTTTTTTTCTTTTTTTTTTTTTATATTTTTAAGGCTATGTTGTGATTTGGAGTAGCAGATATGGTAGAGTATTACTGAGAGGAGCTGACATTAATTTCATCAACCTAGCGTGACACTTCTAGCACTGCACTTACATTCATCTGCCACCGAGTCATCACCAGCACTGTGAAGATACCATGGACAAAGGCATGATAACAGTACTGCCAACATTTGAGAAACAAGGTAAAAACAAGCCCAGCAAGAAAAACATTAACAGCTCTCACAGGCAGAAGGACTGCAACAGCTACACCTAGAAGAGCCTCTTCTGCGAGCCAAGCCCTAGTGTGGGCTCGTTTCTGAGATTACCTGTTACCATGCTCCTTACTGTGATGTGGTACATGCAGGTAGGAAAGATGAGGCTAGATCAAAGAACCAGTTACCTATGAGTGTGACAGGGACCCCATATTCCAGGGCAGAAATGGCTGTCCACTTTCCTGTGCCTTTTTGTCCCGCGCTGTCCTTGATCTTCGGGAGGAGGTATTTCCCATCACTATCTTTGAATTTGAGGATATTGGCTGTGATTTCAATCAGGAAGGAGTCCAACTCTGTCTTATTCCATTCCTGAAATACCTGGAAGAGGAGAAAAAAGTGTATCTATGTACACACACATATATGTATGCACACTGATTTACTATGTATCTCAACCGATTTGCTGATGTATGTGTACATACACATACATATATGTATACATACAGAAGGGGGTCATACTATCTCAGTTACTGGGTTTTGGCACCCTGCCACATCTACCAACGATTTCAGCGCTGCTGAAAGGCCATTGTGCAGGAGCCCTGCGCTGGAAGGAGCACAGCCTAGAGTCAGAGCTGCCGAGCACCCACCTCCAACTGGGAAGGCAGAGGCGTAGCCCATCCTGCTGTCTATCATCACAGGCACTGAAGGCTGGAAAGAGAACTGCCCTTTCAAGACACATCGTACTTACTGACTTGCTTCAACAAGGTCTTTGCAAGATTTGCCTGCTTGATTATAATGCTCAATGTTTTACTGGCTTTTTTCAGGCAAGATTATTCACCTCTCTCTACAAGAAGCTGTTTCCTGGGGAGAAACCAGCTGTAGAATGGGAGACTCTAGACAACTTCTATAAACATTCAGGTGTACGTGCTTGCTGCTCCCCATCTCATTTGAAGCTCAGGAACATTGTGCTCTGCCCTGGGCAGAAGCATGTCAGAAAAATTAACTTCATGACGTACAAGCAGCTTTACTCAAGCCCAGCTGCCTCCTTCAATGGCAGACACAGCCACTTGGCTCAGGAAGGCAAGACACCAGAAATGACAGATCACCTTTGACATCTCCTCATGCTCCATGCCCACCACATCTTTCATCAGGTGATAGGCCTCACAGATCAGCTGCATGTCTCCGTATTCAATCCCGTTGTGCACCATCTTCACAAAGTGTCCAGCACCCTCATCTCCTACCTGTCAGGAAACATCAAAAAATGGCATTGGCAACAGCGCTGTCACCACTTCCTGTGTTTAATACCTGCCTAAAAAAAACAGTACTAGCTGAAAACACTGTGGGTCACAGATCCATTTAGCTCCCCCAGCGCATGATCCAGCCATAGAACTTTACCTTTCCATTGTATGGGATAAGTTATCAGAGATGGCAGATTTTAATTGAATGTAGCCAGCCAGGAAATCAACCCACTGTCGCTGGCTTTATTAAGGACAAACGTGCATGAGCTTCAGCAACCAAACTATCTTAGCCTGGATCTAACCACAAGTTAAGGTCAGTATCAAATTAATATTTACCCAGTCACAACAAGGTTCCCCAGATCCCACTTTAGCAGCAATGCTTTGAAATATGGTCTTGATGTGGGGCCTGTGGGGAGAAATAATATGCCTCAGCAGATAGGCAGAGGTCACAAACGCCGCACGAAAAAAAGAAAAACCAACAAAAAAATCCATCAGTATGACACATCCTTCTGTAACCTACCAAAAAACCAAAAAGCAGTTTGGGGTGAGGGAATGCTGGTTGATAACCCACCACACAGCAATGTCAAATAAAACGTATGTTCTTCCCAGAACAAGACACTGTTTGCAAAAAACAGGGACAACCCATGTCACGCTTGCAGCACTGTGCAGACAAGCTTAATATACCTAAAGGAGCCCAAATATTATATTCTCCATTTTAGAAATGGGGAAATAGAGAGGAAGGTTATGATACAGGCTCACACTCAAGAGAGGATCAGCAGTGGAATTGGAGGCTATCTATAACAGAATTCTGTTCTACAGCCGCAAAAAAAATCCAGGGTGATCTGGAGCAAGAGAGGGAAGGAGGAAAGAAACTCCACAAATGCACGTGAGGATATAGTTATCTGCATTACTGCAGGAAGTAGGAGCTTTTGTCATTGCCAGGCTCCCCAAGTGTACTAAATTGCTTAGCCACCAGGACAACGTTACAGAATGTCAAGTTTGGAGCAACCTAAAGTGACTACTGGGAAAGGAGCATGGGTGGCACCTGGGCCGCAGGTGCTGTGAAGGAGGCAGGGGACAAAGTTCAGGTAAGGGTGGCAAACAGAAGCTGTCTTTACTGAGCTGCTTATGGCAAAAAAAATGATCAGACAGCAGATTACTGTGATGTTGTTTCTGGCTTTGTGCTGTCAAATTTGAACAGGCTGATGTTCACAGGGATGAAGTTTAATACGAACATTGATGTACAGTCCTTTACAGTAACACAAGTGCAGAACAGCACAGCAGCATGGCAGAAACTTGCCAAAAAAATCATGTATTTAATAGCCAGTACAAACACATACTGAAACCTCTTTCTACGATGTCTGTCACTGCAGGGATGTTTGCTGCTGCCATGGTTAACAGCTTTCCAAGTGTGTAGGGCTTCAAAAGAAAAATCATAATCAAGAAACAGTCCTCGCTTAAAATTTAAGCGAACTTCCTTTCTCCCCTGGCACACATTTCTCCCTTCAGATTTGTGCAGGTCCTACTTTTGCCTGTGAATTTCTGGAAGAAAAATGTGCCTTTGTTTTGCCTGCTATGGAAGCTCAGCACTGCCCCATGACCCCAGCTAGGGAGGAAGTGAAATGGCAATGTATCTTGTTCTCTCCACACCCACGCCCTCCTCCTCCTCCCCTCCTTCGGCTCTCAACATGAATAGAAGATGCTTGTTGCAGACCATTCTGAAGAATATACCAGCTCATGCTTACCAGGCTTCTTTGGCTCCTCCTGGCATGAGTGAAGGACCATATCTGGCACCCTCCTCTCCACCACTAACACCGCTTCCAACAAATAAGATGCCCTTTTCCCGTAGTTCCTTACAACGTCTCTGGAACAAAAAGCAGAGCAGCATTATTTAATTTCTTTTAATGCCACAGCCTTACAAACAAAGGTTAGAAATTTAGAGCTAAAACTAGGTTTCAGTGCTGCTCTGGACATGCTAGAAGAGACAACCTTACAGAAAGTTTGTACATACACCAAGTGAACATTAGGAAACTTCTAGTTGCTTTGACATGGATCCTTGCAAAACAGGCATGCTGAGAAAACAAAGTCCTTAGAAGCACCGGATAGAAAAGAACAGCGCTGAGGCTGGAAAAGGCTCAGAATTAAGTATCAGGTGATACATGCTGTGTGCAAAGATGTGGGGAGGCAGATTAGGCCCGAGGTGGAGTTGCTGAGTTCATTGCAGAGTGAAGGTGCAAGCATGAACAACTGTAACAGCAACTAATTCCCTCTGAGTGGGAGAGAAGCACAAGCTAAGATCCACAAGGGGAGCTGCCAGCTCCCCAAGTATTAATCCTCATTTAATATCTGGTTTTTACTCTGGCATGGCCAACTCACTTATCCAAGATCAGGATGCCAAAGCAGAAAGACTAATACCAACACCCCTTCTAAGATTCAGAAGTACCAATTTGAATGCAGTATTTTCACGTAAGCATCCCAGATACGCTAACGTAACTCCTTTAACTTCTACAGTTCAGCCTGATTGCAAGCTTTTTTTTTTTCCCCTTCTTTTTTTTAAAAAAAAAACAAACAGATAATTACTCTGCTGTTTTCATTACCGAGACAGCCAAACCAGCAGTTCTGTCCTACTGGATTTTCCTGTGGTCATGTAGGACTGAGATAAAACAACAGATCTACAAATACTTCAGATTTTCAAATCTCCCTGAAAGCACCTTAAGATTGTAACAGTAAATTGTCTAAAGACCATCACTCTTTAAAAGATCTCAATAAAAATATTCTTTGATGATTCGGGCAACTTCTATAAAAATATCCTTACAGAACAGTCCTTAACTACTGTAATAATTGCATTTTAATAGGCTGCATGATCTGGTTTGGCAGAGATAACTCCTGCCTTCCCCAAGCAGGGGGGAGATGGCATCTTATCAACTGACTATTCTGATGATCAGAGGAGACAGAATCGTGTATATTTCATTCATCCACTTCAGGTAGAAAACAGACTTACCGTGGTATCTCTGTACTCAGAATTCCCACCATCAATTATGATGTCTCCAGTCTCCAACAACGGTACCTGCAAAAAAACAGATCAGCAGTTTGGTTTTCTCGGTGCATTCCAAACCTCATTAGTGACAAATAACTGAGATCTTCCAGAGGAAACTTCTCCAAAAGACAGCAAGGAGTCACAGGTAGAATGTTGGCCTCACCAATTTATTGATGAAGTCATCCACTGCACTGCCAGCCTTCACCAGCAAGATAATGCGACGGGGCTTCTTTAACTTAGAGACCATCTCTTCCAGGCTGTGAGCACCAATCACTTTGGTTCCCTTGGCTTCCCCGGCCAGAAAGTCATCCACTTTGGAAACCGTCCTGTTAAAAGCACAAACCTGGGGGAGCAAGAAAACACGTTAATAAAAGCTGCCAATGGAACAGTCAGTTACTTCAGCTCGGACTAATTATGTAAGTAAGGTTCAACGCCACGTGCTCTCCCACTTCCACCTTCCCTGAAGACACAGAGCAGGGATGAACCCGCAGCATGTCCCTGCACGTGCCTTGGGAACCTGCAGGTCGTGGCCAAGCCCAAAGCAAAATGCAGGGAAAAACCACACGTAACCAGGCGGCTGGCTGAGCACCGGCAGCGCTGCGGGGCTGCTCTGGGGACGGGACGAGGGGCAGCCTAGGCTGTGACTACAAGGAGAAGCGACACCCATTAGACCATCACAAGGGAAAAGAAAACCCAAACCCCCACAAAGTGCTCAGCTGCAGTCCCCAGTGCTTGGGGGTCAGCCCGGCTGAACAACGGCGTCCGGCCCTTACCACGAAGCCATGGTCGTTCATGTTCAAAATCAGGTTCTGGCCCATCACGGCCAGGCCGATCAAAGCGATGTCAGCCCTGAAGGCGGAAGAACAGAGGAGGGAGGTGAGCCCGGCCGGCAGCGGCCTCGCACCGGCCCCGGCCCCGGCCCCGGCCCCGGC
>JAVJGI010000040.1:111705059-111742126 GCA_035590275.1 Ibycter americanus
CCGGGCAGAGGCGTTGGGCACGGAGCGGCGGGCAGGCGAAGGCAGGCGGCCGGGCAGCGGCCGGGCTGAGGCGTTCAGCAAGCTGCCAGGGGAGCGACCGGAGGAAGTGAGCAGGTTATGCAAGTGCCTGGCCAGAAAAAAGTTACCGGCCGCAGCAGCAGGAAGCCAGCAAGGCACCCACGACAGCTTTCCCGATCAGATCACATCTAGCCAGCAGCCTGATAAAAATCTTTCGCCATCACGCAGCTGCTGTAGGGTTAGGAGGGGTGCCTGACAGCACGCAGTGGCCCCTTTCCGTGGGACTGGGATGCTCTGGGAAGGCCCTGTCCGGCTTCCTCACCATGACTGTTAACACCGCAGAGAACTTTCTTCAGACAGGAACGAGAAGGATTCACAGGGATTCCCTGGCACATCCTCCACAGAGCTGGTGCCTCGCACTCCGCCGTTACATTGCGGTGGTTTGATTTCACACGCTTCCTGTCATTTTTAACAGCCACCCGTCAGATAAGCCAGTGCTTACTGGCAGCTCTGTGACAACCTTATTTTATCTTTCAAGCAAAAGAATCTTTTGAAAGCACCCAGAAACTACTTAGAAATGCTGTGTAACATATCAAAGGGAAAAGGGTGAGGAAGGAGAGGAAGGGCCTCTCATCTTCCTCAACAACAGCTGAGGCAAATTTCTTTTCACAAAAGAGTAAGCTTATTCAGGACAGGTTTTGAAAACAAGCAATCAATATAAGGCCCCAGTAATTAAATCATAATAAAAGGAGCACACATTGTATCTGCTAATGCACTGGTTGTACCTTTATTGTTTCACCTCGTTCACTAACAATTCAGTGGTGCAAGGTTACCATACACAGTTAGATATCTGCATTGCACACCTAAGGCTATACAGCAAATGGATCAGAATTAGTACAAATACATGAACTATATTTACATTTTGTATACTCAAGCTCCAAATATCGGATATATTTACAAAATAAAATAAGAAAATGAAAACCTGAAATTAATGTACAGTGTTGCTGATACACTCCTTCGCTGGGATGAAGTCAGTTTGCAGAGAGATTTGTTCAAGAAGGCCACTTATACAGCATATACCTTGTATACCTTGTGTACAGACAGACTGAACAGGGAGATGGGGACCGCAATTAAAAAAGTACGTATTTCAGTGCAACAGCATGTCAAACGTCCAAATTCAAGAACCTTAATCAACTGCACATGAAGTAAGAACAAGTGGAGTGGAAAATTAAGAACTGATCCTGGGAAGTGCCGATCGTTCGAGACTCCCTCTGCTTCTAGTCCCTGGTTTCAAGGCGAGCAAGAGGTAGCTCAGTGCCGCTCAGGATCAGGCCGTTAACATGGCAACATGAAGAACCGAAGACCTGGGACCTCCATACCCTCAGTTTTCTGAATACACAGCTGAGCCCGGCAATTTAAAAACTGTTCCAAATAACATTGGACACAACCATCTGGTTAGTGTTGGACTAGTTTTGATTTCAAACGCATAAATGGCCTTCTGAACAAAAAAGTCAATCCTGTTCTTGAACAGCTGATGTTTTTAAACAAGGAAGCACAAAATTAATACATTCCTGCTACATACAGTACAGTTCAGACCACACATTGGGGTTAACAACTACAATGGAGATGCAACGCATACATGTCAGAGACCCATTTAACGTGCATTCCGCCAACCGTTCCAGAGCAGCACTTCTATCCTTCCTCGAGCAGCAGGGTAACAGCTGCATCTCCAACAAAAACACCCACCACGGTATAAACTAACACAAACTAAGGCTGTGCGAGGGTACCAGGAAGATGCGTATGCATAGGCAGTATTAGTTGATTGCAGAGTACCAATGGGTGTTATACCAAAGCTAATCCTCTTATCTAATGTGCAATTAATTACAGATGTATAAATATACAATACATTACATAAAATTAAATCCCTGTAAATTAGATAACAAGCAGCAAAAAGTAAAGTCTTTGCTTTGAAATACCTTTTTGCTAATCAGTAATAAGGACTATCAGACACTGAACCAAAAAAACCCCCCACCCTTTCTCAGTGGTCTGGAAATAATATTCCCTTCCCTTCTGCATCCCAGAATACAGGAATCTTCTTTAAAAAGGTACTTAAAGTGCATTTCTAAAATACAGTATAGGAGGTTTAGTTTAGTTTTAAAATATCCAGGAAGCTCCAAGACCAACAACATGATTTTCAACGGACAAAAAAAGATAATTTTCTCCTTCCTTTCAGTGAGGAACATAAAACCCCGAACTACAGCACAGCTTCGCACTGACTCTCTCCAAGGAATGCCTATCAAGTTTACTACTAGTGCTTGTGCTCGATGGGCTGGCAGGCCCACAGCACGATGCCTCGTCTCCAGTGGCCGAGTCCCAAGAGCTGTCTGACTCCAGGACTGCACACACACGCAGTAGGTAACCAGGAGCGGGTTTTTAAATGTCCAGAGGAGGCAGCTTAGCACATTTTCCCCTTCTTGCTTTCTGTTGCCAGAAAGAAATTTCTAACATGTTGGGCCAGATCAAAAAAGCTTTACAGTGAATGGAAATCCACTTTGTTATCCTTTTAAAGAAACTTTGAATTTATTACAGTCCAGTTTTAAGCAGGGAAACTGATGTCTCAAAGTAGGCTTCAGCAATTGCTGAAAAACTGTGACTGTGTGCCTGTATGTCAGACCTGCAAACAGTAATGCCCATTTGAACTCCACACAACAGGAATCTATTTTGTCACAGATTATGCAGCTTTAAGAGATACCGATGCTTGAAAATAGGATTTTGCTCTTCTGATGATCTGTTATCCACCTAGACACCAAGTCATCAGAAGCTGCTCGGAGTCTTTAGAT
Organism: Ibycter americanus; assembly: GCA_035590275.1. Classification (NCBI taxonomy): domain Eukaryota; kingdom Metazoa; phylum Chordata; class Aves; order Falconiformes; family Falconidae; genus Ibycter; species Ibycter americanus. Next base: position 111,707,918 of record JAVJGI010000040.1, read on the forward strand.
AGAAGAGTAACATTTACGCAACACAGCTGTAACACTTCCAGCTCTGTATAAAATAAGCATCTGTCTCTTCCTGCTTTTAAAGGAAGATCCCTTAATCATGTTTTTATGCAGTGCCTATATCCCCTTAGTCAATTTTCTGGCTTATCCAAAGCAAAGACTTAGCAAACTAGTTTTCTTCTAGTTAAAAAAAGATAAAAATTAAAATGCTCTCAGTGTGTTACAAAATGCCTCCACCTAAATTGCTACGCCTCCTCAAACTGGTTCCACTTTCATTATAAACAGTGGTGATGGCAGCAACAACTTAGTGCTTAAAATTAACCTAATTCTTGAGATCAGCTTAGCTCCAGCTTGAGGAGCCCTCCTGCAGCACTAGCAGTCTTACTTATCCACACACTGGAAGTGCATTATCATCCATTGCATAACAAAAGGAACATCATCACTGTATTAAGTCACACACAATTAAACACGACAAAACCAGAAAGAAGAAAAAAAAACAAAACCAAAAGAACATCCCTATTATGCTCCTGGGTCCCCAGGATGCTCCCTCACTCTGGCTTCCAGTTGTGAAATAAACCCGAGGACCACAGGAGATAGCATGAGCACGTGATTTAGCTTCAGTACTATTGCAAAATATATAAAGATATGTCCTAGCAAGTGTCAGACTCCGTCTCCCTGCTCCTTTGCCAACTGTGCTTTCAGGAGGCCTCATTATGCATTGCACTTTGCTGGAGAACGAAAACCCCACAGAGCTAAAAAATTGCTCAGCTGGTGCCAGTCCCATGTGCACTTTTGGCCACAGAATTTCCAATGTGTGACATGACCTGCTGATGGAGCCAAATCAAACTGACCCTCCTGAGCTGGAGTGTGCCTAGATGTGGTACCATCACAGCGGAGCGAAGCCCTTTTACCTCTCCCTTGAGAGGGCGGAACCCCAGGCTAACATTCCCGTACGCTCCCCAGGACCACAGCCAGCCCTGCCAGTGCCCAAGGCAAGGCAACAAACCATAGCACAGCAGTCCGAAACATAGCAAAAGAAAAAAGAAACACCACCCCCTCCCCAACCTCCCTGAAAACCTAACAGAGAGAGATAAGCTCACTGCTCAGAACAAAAATTCATCCTGCTTTTCCTTCTCAGGGCAAGGACCAAAACTTCAGCCACAAGGAGAACTTACACTGGAGGTCAAGAACCAGCACCACCCAGCTCGTCTCCAAGAAGCCAATTATTCCACCCCACCGACCAGGACCAGAGTCCACTTGATCCGTCCTCCAGGAAGGATTAATTCTGAAGTTAAAACTAACCAGGGGGGTTTAGCTGATGAAAATTGTAGCAGGGAAATCAGGAAACATTCAAGTTATTCCAAAAGGAAGTGAAAATGTCCTGCTGTTCCCTGGAGAATACTGCAAGTGCAAGGCCCAGGGAGCGTTTTGCAGACAGAGGATGCCTTCCCCACGAACAGGTGGGGTGTCACCCGGGTGCGACAGAGCAGGGATGAACACACAAAGCAGACCTTTCAGGACGCTGCCGTTGAGCAGCCGATCCTGACATACCAATGACAGCCATCGGTCTCCTCCAAGAGAGGTGAGGAGTGCTGCCACAGGAGCCTGGGGGTCAGGACTCAAAGCGGGAAGAGGAGACATTGCCCTCCTGTGCTGACCTCCTGAAAGCGCTCTAGGGAACAGCCACACTCGTTTCCCCGCAATAACACTCTCCATCTGCCAAACACAAGGCTGAGCATCTAGAACTTCAGGGATCGTATCTAACATTGCAGCGATGTTTCCTCACATCAGCATGAGTTCCGTCTCCTCAGCTCAGCTCAGAGGCGGAGGAGGGAGTGTCAATGCTTTGGGAAAGAGTTAAAGCCAAGCACTGCGCACCCGCAACCCCACAGCAAGAGTTTTAAAACAGATTATTCCAGTCAGCCCCTCTCGGTTCGGTCCCTACCTTTTTCCAGCTCATGCCTTAGCCTGTTGGACCCTGCAAACTCAAAAACTTGCACCAAGTCCAAAATTCAGTCTGCCCAGATAGATTTGTCCAATATCAGCTTTCCACAGAGTTTAAATTAGAGGCTGGATCCAGAAAGCCTGAGGAGCTATTGCAGTTCCTGGCTAGGTAATGTCTACATAGGATAATTTATCTTTCCCTGGCATTAGAACTTTGCCCTGAGGGAACCAATGACTACTGCCAAGTCACACATTGAATGCAAAACCTGCAGCAGTCTACACAGACAACAATGGACAGTGGGACAGACACCAAAAGGTCAGTTGGAATGGGAAAACAATTGTTGTAAGAAAAGAAAAAAAAACTTTTTTTTTTTCTTCTTTTTAGAGTCGTGCATAATCACTCAGGGGTTTTTTGATTTTTTTTTTTTTTCTTTCTTTTTGTCTGGCCACATGCTACTAGTACGATTCTCAGTACAAGTGAAAAGAAACAAGGTAGGGTTAGAATACCTAGAAAATGTGCTGAAGGAATTGGGAAGGTAGGGGATGTTAAGCCACAGGATTACATACAAGAGAAACTGTCAAGAATCACAAAGAGAAAATGAGAGGTAACACTTAGTCTATCAGAAGGTGAGTTAGGAGAACAGATGAGAACATTACATGGACTCAGTACTTCAGCTGGCCCGAGCGTCTTCGAGCCAGTTTTGACCTGTGCAAGACAGAAGTAAAAAAGTATTTGTTGAATTCAGGAAGTTTATTTTTCTTCCCTCCCCACAGTTTGTCCACCTTTTTTTTTTTTTAAATCCTTTCATATAGTCCTAGTTTATTCCATACATTTAGAAAGTAAAACGCATCAAGGGCTGAAATGAGAAAGACTTCTCACTCTCCTGCTGTGCTCCTTTAAAGGAAGACGGGATCTTTTAAGGACTGCATTGCGACGATATTATTTGATGCTCTATAGTAATAGCTTAGGTTTTAATTTTTTTTTTTATTTATTGAAAGGAAGAGCTACTGTAGCATAGTAAGACAAAGTAGGGGATAGTAGCAGAGTAGTAAGATAGCAAGTAGGGGATGTCTTGTGACCTGTGTTAAAGGGAAGGCTTCTAGAGAAGTTTGAAGAAGGGAAGGAAATGAGAACTTCTACTTTAGCTCACCATCAACACAATGAAAAGGCAGTCCAGACCCGCCTGCACAAAGGCAGCAAGAAGCTTTAAAAATTTGTAAAATAGCAATACAAGGAAACCATTTTGTGGACTCCAAAGGTAGTACTACATGAAGCACACCACACATGTTCAAACTGAGTATGTTTGTTAAGAACGTCATGAGCCAGTGCAACCGGCACTGCATGCCCTGAAATACAGGACTTGTTCGATTTTGTATTTTTTCTTGTTGCCCACCCTCGTCCCTCCTTCAATTCACCTGTCTTGTCAAATTTTTCAGAACAAGATTAAATTCTGTGACAAACTATCTCACTATCTTTATGCTTCGCAGCATTGCCCGCCCATGATCTGCCTCTTACCGTATTGTGCCAGCAAGAAGTGGATTGAAGGCATATAACCAGTCATTCATGTCTTTGTCGTTGATGGCCTGCAGCAGGACCCCACGATGCTTCGTGCATACACCAAACGTGTTGGGTGTCTGGAATATGAAGGACAATTTAAAATGCTGAAGTCTACAAGCACAGAAGCTGATGCACACTCCCTCTCTGAGAAAGAATTTGCTGCATCACATTCCTAAAACCCACCGGATCTAAGGTCTTTCATTTAAGCTCCACTGCTCATTTCCAGGATAACATTAGCCAGTCAAAAGGGACATTTTTACAAAATACAGTTTTAACTCACAAGTGTGGACTTTAACCAGTAAAGTTAACCTGATTCCTTGCAGGATGTTTGTGTGTGTTGGGTTTTTTTTAAACAAAAAAAAACACACAACCCCAAAATACCACACAAAAAGGAAACTGCAAAAACCGAACACACAGGGTGGTGGTACCCACACGTGCTCACAAAAGCAAACATGCAGCGCCACAGCAGCCTGTTTCAGTCTCTGTACAACTGCATCCAAAACATAAGAAACCCTGAACAAACTGGCAGCTTTGTGGGCAGAACCATCAGATGCCAGCCATCCTCCAAGACACGGACGCTTTTTCCTCTGACCAGAGACGATGCACAGGATGGTATGGATGCACTACTACCTGCAGTAATCCTGCTCTGTGGGTAAACAAACAACAGCTCTCAGACTGACCTTTACCATTGCCTGTTGATCCTCGCTGTATTCCACCTGAGCTGTGGATAAGTTTATGATTCCTCTTTCTACAGGATCTTTGTCACTATTGTAAATAAAAACATAGGGACGGCGAACCACCACAAAGTGCTTGGCCCAGGAGCTGGAAAGTGGCTCCTTGAAATGGAGGTATCCTTTCTTTGAGACCACAGAGCTAGAAAAAAACAAACCAAAACAAACCCACAGATAAACAGAAATACATTGTCCCCTAAATAACGGCACCTGAGTATCCATATTAGCTGCAAAACACTGCATAAGACTCTTGGTTCACAGTGTGTTTTGTGCATAACTATTATAAAAAAGTTCTCCCATAAGCAAGCTGAATTTTGTCCTCCAGAACTACGCAAAAGTCTGACGGAAAGAAGGACCCACAAAGATCTCTACTTCAGTGAGCTTCAGCCATAATTTTGATGATAACAGACGTATTTCAGTCAATGGAAATCCTGTTCATTAAGTAGATGCGGGGAATGAGTGCTGCAGAGATCAAATGCCAACATGACCTTCATCAGTCCTGCCTCCATTACACAGGACTCTGCACTTCTGCTACCACCTGTTTCAGTCACCTTCCTCAAATGAGGCAAAGAAACTACAAATGTCAGGCAGCCCCTGTGACAGCCCCTCAGGAAGCCAGGATCACACAACAGTAGAATACTTACCCTGGTCTGATTTCCTCAATATCAGGAACAAGGTTTAGAAATTCATTCTTTCCAGCTCTGGCAAGATAGGAAGTTTCTACCGCAGGAATTAGCTGGAACTGTTCCACCTCATGACAGGGACTAGAGGCACGAGAATTTGCTTCTGGTGTCCTTTAAAAAAAAAAAAGGAGAAAGAAAAGTAAACCACAACAAAGCCAACCAAATGTGACAATGGACTTTTAAAGTGCATTCACAGCCTGGCCTGTCTTACATGTTTCATGCTCCAGTCTAGATTGTTTTGTATGACATTGGGATCCTTTTGTACGCTACTGAATAGCATTTCCCTTGAAATCTATGCAATAAAACTTGTAACTGCTAGTAGGTTGTTTCGCCACTACTTGTCCCTTGTTTCTCTTGCCAAACACTGTCACAACACAGACCTACGTCTTACTATGGTTTGATGTAAAATGTACTACTACATCAGCACGCCTCCTCTCAGGGATGTTAAACTGAGAAGGTACAAGTTACATTATCTTTCACTAAGTAGTTATTCCAAATGTCATCAAAAATATCTTCTGGAGATACAGCTGAGAAAGATAAACAGGGATTACTGGCCAAACTGGTTTATTGGCAGTTGTTGTTAGTTGATCTTTTTTTTAACAGAACTCTGGAAAAACCTTGTGGACTCTACACACTGAAGATGCACTGGTCACTGGAACAACAAGCATCCGACTGCTTTCAGCACAAAGCAAAAAACAAACACTTCAAAAAAACAAAATGGGGAAAAATAATTGTGCCGAGTGATCAGAGAGGATAAGGCAAGGGAGCTATACAGAGAAATATCTGAAAGTAGGGAAAGGGAAGAAAGGGGGAGGAAAAAAATCAGAAAATACATGAAAGAGATTGTGAAGCACTGAGAAGTAACGTTTTTCTGTTAATACCCTATACTTACTTCTGATCAATCGAATTGCATCTTGAATCCACCAGAGAGGGGCAGGTAGATGAGGGCGTGAGGGTAGCACTGCTGAAACTCGACACTGATGGGTCGCGCCCAATGGGGGAAATATCCGACAGCTACAAGGACAAATACAGGCAAGGTATTACAGAGCTGGTTCTTCCGTAGCTGGTGTTCAGTCCTGGCTAGAACACAGCATTCAGCCTGCGGAAGGCTCAGATGATTTCTATCAGTGTTTCTATCAGCCATTTCTCTACTCAGTAGTCAAATTTTTGCACGCAATCATCATAAACCCACCTGGGGGTGAAAATACAAGAGCACTTCTGTGGACACAGCTTGGTATTAACATCCTACACTTCTGATTATTCACATCCTGACTTCCTCAATAGAGTATCAGACTACCCAGTTTGTAACTTGGTGACTCCCGTGCCTGCAGTCAGAGTTTGTACAAAAGCCAGTTTACCCTTTCACATAGGGAAAGTGTACGTAGAAGGTAAGAGCACTTTCAGTGTGCTAATGAACTAGAAGCTATACTATAGTCCCAGTTCACACCATTTCCAATTCCTGCACCAGTCTTTGGAACCTGATGCTGACTAGCCAAATGCCTCCAATAGACTGAAAATGAGGAATTAATATGAAGTGTTTTGTCTCTTCATAATATCAACAGACTCCACAGACCACAAATATATTGCTGTTGTACTACAAATATAGTGTATTATATTGCATGAAATATTTACCTTACAATCACTGATGCTGTTGTACACCTGGTTAAATTCCCGATTGAAAGTGTGAGTAAGAAGCTGCAGACACTAAGGGACGGACACACATACACGACAAACGACACACAGAGAAGAATTTTCCATTTAGATTGTCAGAGAAATTTGAACACAAGAGGCAATTTGCCAAGACATAATGGGCAGCTCATGAAAGAACAAACAAATTCTAAGCTGCTGTGAAAAATCCCAGAAGAGGGGAATAATCACTTCCAAAGCTTCATTTAGAGAATTAATAATAAAGGTGAATTGAGGTACAGCCATAGCACAAACCCAGCCACCAGCACTGGCCAGTGAGAATGGATTATTTCACTATAAAGCATGTTAAAATGAAACTCATGCAACTGGGTATTCACCATGCTATCTGAAAAGCTCATCATTAATCTTTAATCATTTCTGGCACCTCAGTTTAGACCCGTGATGCTTTTCCCATGTTATACCTTGGTGGCCAGCTCTTTCTCCCGATCCACCAGGCTCTCTATATCTGCTGAGTCATAGCCACTGCTCTCACTGGGTGTCACAGCACTCTCAAACGTTGTAGTTGAAATCTGGGAGGAAATGCTGGTGGAGGTACTGAGGGTTCCACTGCTCAAACTGGGAGACAACGAGTCACTCAGGGACTTGGGGATGCTGTCACCAAGCTTTTCACGAAGCAGAAGGAAATGTCGGGTTTTTTCCACCTAGGAAGAAAAGAAATGCGTATCATCTGCTCCAGGATGTTGCCTGTTTTACAGGCACTGAATTCTTATGCATTCTTTTAAGATTCATACCACTAAACATTTTCCCCAGGTCAGTGAGTTTACAATGGCACCAGAAGTAGAATCTGCCTTTCTTGAATACACTGAGATTCTGAGCTGAAGGTTCTATGCAGCAGCCAGCCACACATCTGCTATCTTCTCTGCTGGAGAATTTAATTATATCTCGACTTTGAGAACAAACTCCAGTCCGGGAACTCATTCAGCTCAGGTCTCACAGTGGGTAGACTAAAGCAAATTCAAAGGTACAGTTATGCTTTTTCTTTCACTTCCCCAATTTCTTTACTCACCTCATGCAGCAGCTCCAGTTTCTCCAATTCCCACTGATGCTCTAGAATGAGGCTGTCACCCCTGGGCCTCCAACCTGCCAGGTTCTCTTCTCCTCTCACATATGCCACAGATGTATCCAGGACTTTCCTCCTCCTCCTCTGCATTCCTGAGCAGCAAAAAACCAAACATAAGATGTGTTAAAAATATAGCCGGAGGGATAGCACCAAGAAACACTTAACAATTAGCAAGCTGTGAAGTACCAACTCTTCTGTTTGGCTGGAAATACACAAGGCAATGATTTCATTGACAGAAATCACACATTCCAAAGAGATTTGATTTAGTCCGGCTTTCTTACTTAATTCAGATACTTTCTATTGAGCACGATATAATGCAAACTCCTGTTCAGTCTAATTCAATACAGGAACCTGAATTGCTAGTTCTTAGAGGAAAAATACACTGATACTACGTGATCTACATTCCTTTCAAGTTGCCAAGTTTGCATCAGATAGCAGCAATATCTTCAAAAGACCAAGAGAAAACTGCATTGCTGCAAAACCAAGTCTCAGCTGTGTTAGTTACGGGCCATCTATTATGCAACCTAAGTCTATGACTAAGGTACATGCCTTGTTTCCTGGTATGTCAGAAAATGTAGTTTTGGCTCACCAATGGTAAACACAGACCCAAGTCGAAAGTAAAAGCTTGCGTAAGTTTTTTAAGGAATAGCAATGTGCCATCATTCCCATGAAACTCAGGAAACGCTTCCCACCAGGACAGAAGTGTTTACTCTGTTCCACCTATGAAATTTTCTGCAATATTTCATATTTACCACTTGAACACCCAGTCACTGCTTACCTGGACTTCCTGTGTCTGCCATTTTGCATAAACTTAGTTCATAGATTCCAGTCACTCGATTGCTGTTTACAAGAAACCAGAGGGAAAAAGAAAAACCTATTATCTTCAGAAATAATGTGCATTAGCTTTAGTTAACTGGTCCCCCAAATTAGAAGTTAAAGTATAGTTGTTTGTTAGAACTACATCTGAATTCTAATCTTGACAGAAAATAGCCAGGAGAGACTGCAAGATCTCTAAAAATGGCATTTCCCACATGTTCCTCCCCACCCCCCGTATCAGACTCAGAGAGCAGCTGCTGCAGTAAATTCCAGGTCAAGATCAGGGTTGTCTATGTGCAAGTTTGAACAATGGATCTCTCTTCCCAACTGTTCAGTCAGAAGGCCAGAAAAGGGGTCAGTAAAGAGAAAAGCCACCAGAGTTTTACTGAAATAAATGCAAGAAAGAATGCTCAAAACCAGACTGGATAACTGTAGGTAGACTTTCAAGGAAGAAATAAAGAAAACTAAGCTACATTCTCCCCATGCCCTCTAAAAGAAAAAGCATATGCTGACATAAAACTTCAATACCAAAACTGGTAACTGAACTTACGAATCTGGAGATTTGGAGTAGCCACTTCCAAAGAGATTGCGTAGTGATCGCGGTGGGGAGATCTTGGCATCTCTTGAGTAAAAGACCATACAAACATCCTTTGTTATAACGGCAGGCTGGATGCAGTGGTCAAGCTAAGAAAAAACAATAATGGATGACTGGCTGCTGCCAACTATACCAAGTTATACTGCTTCCCTCTTTTAGTGGGACAGCTTTTTGAAAGTTATTCTTGTTTGGGTCTTTGGTGAAGGTTTTTCCATATGTGTTTCTGTGAAAGAGAACTGTCAAATTTCTTGATGCATCTTATGGGGGAATTGTACTATACAAAACAACAGTGTCTTGCATGCAAAGCCAAGAGCGGGGCCAGCATTTGTAAGACAAGCAGGACTTACACAGCAATGTTCACTGATTTCAGTGGATTTTCAGATACAAAAATAGACAAAATGAGGCACAGAAAAGGAGATCACCAGTTTTGCTTCACATTTGTTACAAGGCAGTAATACCTTGATATCGAGATGCTAACTGTGAACAAATTTTTCCGCCCTGTTCTCAGAAAATTAATAAAGACTTTCACGGGCTTCAGGATTCAAAATCATTTAGTCCAGTAAGTATCTTGGCTACACGCTGTCTGCTGTCTCAAAATAACTCAAGTTATACTTGAGTCACAAGCAAAAAGAAAGGCACAGGTCTCTAACCTCCAGGTAAGCAGAAAGGGTCATATATATCTTCTCTCCGTACGGTGTCACTCGATTGAGGAGAAGGGAGTTATGCAAGGAGCTATCCCAAACTGCTTCAAACCGATAGAAAGTCCTGAAAAAAAGTACAGTAAAAGCTCAGTAAGAGTTCTTCTGCATCCCTCTCATCCCTCAGTGTAAAGCACCTTTTTCTTGACATCATCCACTACAGCTCTCAGCGGCTTAGATAACAAATAAAAAGCAAAAGCAAAGACCTTCTTTTCTTTCCCAAGATTACTTAGTTTTACCTCAAATACCATGGCATAAGAAAACATTGCCTGTTATGAAAAAGACTCATATAACAGAGCCAAAAGCAATACAGAACAGAACAAAAGCTGTCATAACACCACAGGGAAGTCAGCACTATAGAATGGTGTTTCTAAATAGACAGAATTCCTCTCTATTGCTCCAGGTGCAATTCAGCCCAGCTGGACCTCTAAAGTGCATGGCAAGGTTCTTTTCTATAAGCACCACTCATTTTACACCATGTTTTAGGACTAACATATAGCAACAAAAGAGATCTCTCTAATACTGAGTCTTGTAAAACCAGCAGCTTCTAATAGCAAATGACAATGATTGATAGGTAGAGTTAAGTCCTATATTCAAGCGATAAAAGAGTTCCTTCTATGTCCCTACCAGCTTCAGGTAAAAACTTGCCGATCTAACACAAACTTTGTAAGAAGTTTCTTCAGTTTGGTATGTGGAAAGAAAAGAGCTGAAGCTCTCACAGCTCTACCCACGCAATCAGGAAAGTTCATCTGTTCAACTAAAAAGTGAGAGAGAGAGCATCATACACAGGACAGCTAAATCATTAGACCCTCGAGTCCCCATTACACTCTCTCTTAACAAGGGGCTTAGGGAAATGACCTCTCTCCTTTCTCACAGGCAGAGCCTGATTTCATGTAGCCTCCTTTGGAAAGAAGTCCTATACCCTTAGTCATGAATACAGCACACTTCACTACACTGGTAACAGAAAAAGAAGATACTGTTTCTTCATCACCTCCATAAAATTTCCTTCCCAAATACCCTTCCCATTGAGGTTTTCCATCCTATTTCGAATCCAAATGATGTGGTACTAAAAGCAAGGAAGTGCATCATGTATATTACTTCTTATAACAAGTTATATCTCCAAAGAGCTTCTGCACCAATGCCCAAGGCCAACTCAGAAAAACAGAAAATGGCACCAAAGACAAATGACAAAAAGCAGGGTGGGGGTGAAAGAAAGAAAGAACAGTAACGAAAACAAACCAAAAAACCATGAAACAGCCTAAGAGCAGACATATCAGAAACCAAGATCCCAAGCAGAGTTCCCAAGAAACCCTTTCTCCTGATACCAGTTACACAGTTCTGAGCTAATACATTGAGACACCATGAACTGTGCAGTCAAGTAGTATAATTTGAGAATATCGCTAAATACTGTTTCCATATTACTTCTAAATGTCTCACTTCTATTAAAAATGCTACAGAGAAGAATATTCTAAAGGCTAAGTAATTGGTAGGTTTCAAAGCACTGTAACATAATCATCCTTACTTGGGTTAGATTAGGCAGGCAGCACAGGTTGTCCTCTAACCCTTTACAAATCTGTGTTGAGTCCCTATGTTTAATCTTTCATCATGTCTTAGGTACGAGAGCAATTTTTTAGCAACCTCCAGACCTACTCTCTGGGTGGAAGAAAATGTGGTAAAACCTGGTTCTCCACAGATGTGAGAGCCAGCGTACCTAGCCCCTGAATCAGCTCTGCACCATTTGCCAAACATGACTTCTCATCACAAAGAGAGAATACAGGTGTAAATGTTCATCAGCAAAATGATGACTTTTTGATGAACACCAAGTCGAACTCAAGTATAGCTTAAAGACAGTTACTTTACTGGAATCTGCCTAGCCAGGAAGTTAAATACACAGAGTCTTGCCTATCCAAACCAGAACTTGCTAGAAGAGTTACGGAGGCAGACAAAAACCAGGAATGAGCAAACTTCTTTCAGCATAGCCAATAGCACAAAGGAGGGAAATGGAGTGCAGAACAAGCGAAGCATGGAAAACAGGAGGAATGGGTTAAAAGCACCAATGTATAGTTAGGACTGATTTTTAAGTGAATTTTATTTAGCATTAGCGAGAAGTGGTGAACTGAGAGCACTGAAGACTTAAAGTTTGCTCTTTTTCAAAGAGGCAAACCACAGAAAGCAGAGTGCAAATTGTCCCTGACTGCGCAGCCAGCATGCCTGGCTGTGCCCCGGTGTGGAAGGTGGAGGAGGAATCCAGTCCGAGCAGCTACTGCACCTCTCGTTTCTCTGCTCACTGGTGAACTAAGAAGTAGCAACCGCATGGTTAAATTTCAGATGCAAATCCACTCTAAGAACTGAAGTTGAATGCCAGTCACATGGCCGCCACTGCTTTTTGTTCAGTGCAATTCTGAGCTGGAATTTCAAGTAACCTAATCATTCAGTCCTTGACTTGGTACTTCAAACATGGCAAGCATTACAGAGTCAGAGACAGTAAGAAATTCCAAATTTAGTTCTTTGATACAGAACAAAGGAAGAAAATAGCAAGGGCTACAAATAGGGACTACATTCTGATGGCATATTTTCAGAATCGGAAAGACTGAACCAAGGAGGCTATTTCTTACATGTGAAGGAAAGTTTATCTTCAGAAGTCCCCCACTGAATTGTACCTGAATAAACCCCTGACACAAAGGAGGCGGAGGTATACCACTTCTGCAAGAGCAAAGAGGCGTGCTAACGGAATTCAAAAAAAGCTAAAAGGGAAGTGGCAGCAAGACAAATGGGACATAAAGCATTCTATTTTCAAGAATCTTTATGTACAAAGGAAGCAAACAGAAAATACCTAGGCATATCCTTATCAAGAAAGAGCCTGTAAAAACATAGAAAGAGCTTCAGTTAGTGCAGCCAAAAGCAGAACAGAAACGCAACAGCTGAGAGGAACAGAACAAGTAGACTTAAAAAAACCAAAACACACCAACCAGAAAACATGTCTGCAGACAACGAGCACACATAAGACACATCCTTTACCAGGGCTTCAGTCCCACGCCACCACCCTGCCACACACTCATCCCACAGCTTAAACCTTGGCATTTTGGCAAGAGGTGGTCAACAGCTTCACTTCACTCACACTCATCCTTCATCCAAGCGGCCCACCTAATAGAAAACTATAGAGCTATATAGGAATTTCAAGAAATTCCTATATAACATGAAGTATAGGACCTTCCAACTGCAAACACAATATTAATCAGACTGGAAACTAGCAGCAATCCCCTTACATCCCAGTTATACTGATCCATTAAATCAAATGCACTAGAACACCCACTTCTCAGTGGGAGGCAGAGTAACTGCTAAACCCCTGTCCCTGCGCCTGCCTGCAGACACTAGGTGGCAGGAAGAATTCAGCTGGTAGAAGCAGCGTCCTGAATCCACCTTTAATATCGCAGTGGTATTTCAAAGTCCAAGCCTCTAACAGAGAAGGGGGAAGCCATTTCAGCGCCTAGGATACCGCCCCCAGCATTCAGCAGCTGCAGCAGAGATGGGCTCCAAAACAACCCCCTCCCCTCCGGAAACACTCATTCATAGTTAAATATCCGAGATATTCCTGCTTTGCACCAGCTAAACAGAGCCACGGAGTGGTCAAGTGACTTGGCTGATGTCAGAACAGGGAGGGGCTGTGCCGGCAATGCAGCATTCTGCTTCGCTGCCCTTTGTGGCACACACTGAAGCAAAACAATGTGGAGTCTGCCTGATCCGTACAGCAAGGCACCCTAATGAAGCGGCGCACGCAGTCAGAACCCTCTCAGACAGGGGCCCTGCTGCTGCCCAGCGACCACAGTTACATGGCACAAACACCCCCTTCTTAGGGCTGGAGTCAATTTGTGATACATCTGTATAAATCCACAAATTAGGAAGTTTAATTTACAAAGCATGGCTCTTGCTTAAACTGTCACATGCTTGTTCCGGGAATAATATAGGTATGTACACATCCATAAATATATCGCCCCCGAGACTGCCCTTGTACTTCAATGCTGTATTGTAGCTAACAAACTTTGATGTCGGTTTAAAAGTTCTGGGTTAAATTCCACGACTCCCTTAAGCTGTTCCTTTCTGTCCTCCCTTTATGGTGCTTCTTACACATGGAAAGTAATTCAAATGCATTATCAAGAAATCCTCCATGTAGACCAATGGACTTCAGCTTTAGCAAGAGTTCACAGTAACATTCATTCCTGATCTGTACACCCTGTGCCCACAGAATTCTACATTTAATTAGCAACATTTAGCAACATTCCCAGCTTTCCAAACATCCTGCCAATATCTCAGAAGCCAAAGAAATTTCACATTCCTCCTAGAGTGCTCACTTTATTCACTTACCTATTGGAGCTGTGAGAGGACTTCAGGTATTTTGCAGAGATAATATTCAAAGACAGAATAGCATCCACAGCAGCTTCATCTACCTCTGGTTTATTTCTTATACGCCCTGAAAAGGGTAGGAGGGGGAATCAATTAAAATTAAACCTGAAACACAGAATGAATTTGTTTTCCCAAATATCATTTCAGACTATGTGATTAACAAGCAGCTGTAAGTGGAAGTTGCTCAACTTAAGTTTTTCCTCTGGATATTTTTCAAAATCCTCCTCTCACAGCCAATATTCATAAAGATGACAGAATCCAATACAAAGAGAAATTACCATTAGTACTTTTTCTTCCTTACATAGCAACATGCAAAACAATATACTCACCAACAACCAGTTCTCGCACATCTTTCCAGTGCAACTCACTGCCCTTCTCATGGATAATGGTGACTGTGATTCTACGCTGGATTCCCTGGTAAAGTTCAAAACCAAAACATTGGTGAAGTATTCCCCCCTCACCACACACTGACATCATTATTTTGCAATCATACTGCAAAAATGAAGCCAATAAGATCATTTAAATTAGTTTGTAACTGTGAACAAGCACCTATATGTTTCAGGACCCTAAAATTGACTTAAGAGAAACATTACATTCTCCTATGTAACAGAAATTACATTTCTTCCCCCTCACTCCACAAAGGCAGAGGTTTTTTAACCTAGAATAGCCCTGAAACTGTTGATACACTCTCAAAGAAGGTATGTATGGTCCCTGGGATGCGTCAGAGTTGACCACAAAACCAAGAAAATCCTTGAGTAATGTGTGCTTTTATACTTACATGTTACATTAAAGTGTATATACTAAAACAAAACGTGTATATACCAAAAGAAGTTACCAGAAAAGAGCAACTACTCAATGCAGATATTCTCCTCCTTTGTTACATGTATCTGTTATGAGTCAAAATATAATAAAACTCTGTAATAGCTGGGAAATAGGTACAACTGTAGAATAGAAGTAAACACCACATCCGGAAAAGAAAAATTCCCCTGGTGTTGGTTGCAACAGGTTCCACTCTTCAAAATGTAGAGGACAACTATCCAGGGAGAAGGTGCTTTGTGTGTAACTGTTTCCAAAGAAGTTGAGCAATGTTTGCCAGTACTGTGGATTTGACAACGGAATTACAGGGGCTAGAATTACTCTGGTTTGAACTGGGAGTAACTGATAAGTACACTAGTAAATCTAGAACTGAGCAACATTTTAATTATTTTTTAAAGGAAATTATTAGAATATGACTATTATTCCTAAGCTATAAGGACTGTTCCTATTATTTTAGGAAAGAGGAAATGCAAGTCAAGGTAAACTCAATGAAAAAGAACTGAGAATTTGAGAGTAGAAGAAAACCATAACAAACTTATAAACAAGGTTTAACTAAGATTTATCTTTAGAATCTAGCTAAAGACAAATTATTATTAAGGATTATTACAGGCATTTAAAATGCACAGAGACATGGTCATTTTGTAGACTTGTCTCACAGCCACATGCAGTGAGAAAGAATCAACGAAAGCTGAGTCCACATGGTCCTTCTGGGTCCTTGGTAGAGATGCTGGAGAACACTAAAGGCACAAATCTGGTCCCAAAGGTTCCTACTTTTTGAAAGACTTTCATCTTTCATGAGTGGGATGCACACTGATAAGGAAACAGCAATACACTAGGGGCCAAACATATTCTCCTCATAGCCCAAAGCTAACAGACTAAGTACAGACTGAAAGATGACTGACCCTACAGCTATCATTAGACAGCTGTGTGGAAAAGGAGAGGACATGGAAGATGCAAAATCCAGTCATTAGCATTCTAACTCTGCACAGAGATGAAACTTGCTGCTCTACAGCCTTCATTAGTACCTGGTGAAGCAGGAACGTCCCCTGGCAGGGCAGACCTCCGGTGTGGTCCACAATAGCAGGAATATACCTGTGTGAGAGAGTGAAATCAACGGGCAGGAAAGATATACTAGTACAGCGACTTTCCTCTGTACTCTGCTGCCAACAGTTACCTGCCCATATAATATCTGAAGAAATAAGAGTGTTTCTGCTGACTCCCAGACTAGACTCTTTATTGCACCACAGCATCAGTGAAATACAGAAGTATCATATACTGTACTTCCAGTACTTCTGGAAAACTCTGTGGAACTTGCTTCTCAATATAATTCCTAAAACCTGTCAGGGAAAAACCTTCTCTGTAGCAGAGGTGAACATAAAACAGGGCCTGGTAGATGACTTCTGGAGCATAAAATCTCTAGTGACCCAAAGAATCTAAACTCATGGCCTGCACAGGGTAAGCTTTCCCAGCACCTGTTCAGCTGGTGTGCATGGGCTTTCAAAATGGAAAGATTACTTGAAGCGTGAAAGAATGTCATTTTATCTCTTCAGCCCTTTCCAGTGGGGACAACGAATGCCACCAGAATTTACACCCATCACTACAGACCACCCAGGCCACTGCCCAATAACGACTGCTGAACATGAGCCTGGTCTGAACAGAACAAAGGGCAAAAGATCAAACTCCCATAAATGACTCTTCTTGAAACATAAAGGATTAATACTAGACTTACTCCCCTGTCGGCTCCAATTCGCTGATTTCAAACCACACAAGGAGGTCGTATTTGCTCACACTCTGGCCCAAGCTGGGTTTGCTCATTGTGTTTAGCTTTGTAGCTGGCACTTAAAGAAAAAAAGAAAGAGGAAAAGGAATGGTTTACAAAGACTGAACAAGTAAAGCTTACCCTAGGGCTCACAGAAACATATCATTTCAGTGATCCTATGTATTCTATGTACATACGCAGACAACATCTTTTTCCATGAAAATTATGTTGCTTACAGCAATCATTATTTCTCAAAGTGTTGTTTTTTAAATTTAAGTTACTAGATTTTTAAAAAAAACTTAAATAAAGAACCAAAACTGTGTCCAAAAAAGCTTGTAAAAATATGCAGTCTCTCTAGATCCACAGAAAAAGTTTCCTCAAATAAGCCATGAAGTAACTGATGTACAACAGTTTGTAATTTAGAATTGCTTAGGTCTGTTCATCTGCAACATTACTCACCCATAAGGTACATTTCCCCCTCCATACACAAGGTGAGGGGAGAAAGGGGAAAAAAAAATTAACTTAAAACTTCAGTCTTCGCTTCTTCATGTTACAAACGCTGGTCTCCTGAATCAGTTTAGACAATGTGTATGCAAAAAGGCTGAACAAGACTTATTCCAGAGCCATAATCCTGCCAAGGTATGTTTCTGGGCTCCTTACATTTTAGTATTAGTGATTACTACTGGCCTACCTTTTTACTATATCCTCTCATACAAATATAGGGATAAACCATGTTTAAAAAAAATAATGGGGTAACTGAAATTCTAGAAATAATCTGATATTCCTTTACATATACTTACATGACATCTTTTAGCTATCATTATGTGACTTCTCTTATCTATGCATTCATTTAATGTTTTGTGAAAGGGAACACTTTAAAAGCCTAGTTCCTGTGTACTCTGACAGGTATTTTTGTAACTCTGCAATTGATTTTCCATTTTTTCTCCTTTCACATACTAACCTCATTGCTTTTATTAAGCCAAGTAATTATTCTCCATTCTAGCCTCTCCTGCCCCATTCCTCCCTTGCTCAAGTATTCTTTAGGTTCTCCTATCTTCACACCCCTGTGTATCCTTCACCTTCCACCACAACTTAATTTCCAGTGCAGTGGAAGGGCATAACAGTCCCCAGTCAAGAAAAAGTCCTTATAGGTCTGCCTGCACAGTCTCTTTTGAAAAAACAAAAAAGTGAATTCTGCTTCTTCTCTGGGTAAAATTGCAGCTACCTCAGACGGACAGATTTTACAAGAATCTGTTATTTACAGCACTACAACTCCATCATGCTAGGCAGCAAGCTTCCGTGTCATCATTTACTCCTCCCTTTCACTACTCAGGGCACTCACTCTCTTACACCCATCATATCACGTAGCTGCACGTGAATTCATTACAGCTGGACTCAATGCTGTTGATAGCAAGAGGAACATCAAAGACAAGTCACTCAAGTTTATTGCTAAGCAGAGAAACCCAAAAGCACCAGAAGAGAAAAACAATAGAAAGACACATTTAACTAAACAGGAAAGCCAGTTCTAAAAGTTCTCAAGGACTTGCTCTGGCAGAATTAATGACCAACGAGTTCTCTTTTTTTTTTTTTTTTTTTTTAAATAAAACAGAATACAAATGTAAGTGAGGAACAGCGCTGTTAGTAGGAGAAAAAAAAAAAAAACACCACAAGATGATGAGCAAAAAGGAAACCTATATGGAACACAGCAGAACGTTTCCTCTACAGCTAGCTGATTTTTCATATGCAGCATCTCTCATCCCAGTATCAGAAACCTACGTACAGAACACACCAAAAAAAAATATCAAGAGGTTCAGGAAGTTTCAGGGAATAGATCCAATGACACAGAAAAATCTGCAATACCTAGCACACTGGAGTTTATAGACTGTCTGGTTCTCTCTAGAATAGCCCTGAACTTAAGCACAGGATCACCTTCCATGACCACAACCATGGCTGTTTCTAGTCCCAAGAACATTACATGATACAGGAAAAAGAAATTTTGCAGCACATGTTGGAACTACTTCTACATCTACTATAGATCAAGTTTGGCTACTAACCATCTCGTTTAGGAGCCCGCTCACTCTGACAACTGGGAATAGGCAGAAAGAGAAAAGGTGGCAGCTGGTCAGCTCCATCCTGGAAAGCAGCCACAGCAGAGGATGCAAGCACGTTGGCATGCTCGGATAGCGTGTTCAGCACATGCACGTTTACATAGCCAGACATAAGATACCTAATCAACTCAATTTTTCTTTCATGGTCTGCAAAGGGAATGGAACACACACAAAAAAGGATGTAGAAATGTGCAGGTGAGAGAAAGCTGGAGAAGGAGGAAATTAATAGGTGAAATGGAAAAAAACCACAAGAATTCAGCATGCATTATTACAATTAAGCAAAGAAAACCAAGGATCGTTTCAATAAGACTGACTCACTAAAGAAGAATGTTAAGAGAGCAAAAAGATGAAGCGGTTAATGAATAAACAAATTTCCAGTCAAGTGCTCAGTAAGCACATAAAGAGCCACAGCCAGATCTGATGGAATATGGTGAACACCTAAGGAATGAAGTTCTACCCTTTAATGAGCCAAGAAGCACTTCCTGCAAAAGGAGGTTGAAAAGAACACACACAAAAGGAAGACTGCCAGCAAAGACAGATCAAATGCCCTTCACAATATTCACTCCATTGCATTTCTTGGTGTCCTGAATAGCTTATGAATATACACACAACCTTCACTTTCGGTAGCAGACATGTGACGTACTGAATCAGAGAACTGTTCTCACCTGGCTTTGAGAGTGGCATAGGGGGAGGAAAGAATCTTCGGGAAGGCTGTGGAGGGCTATAGAGAAATGAAAAGAGTTATCAGTATAGAGGCAGCTAAACATGAAAAATATATACAGATATACACACATGCATCTATGTACACACACACCCAGTACAGTCCCTCCACCCATTTCTGTCTCTAAAAATATCCTCACAATCACATGAAGACAGGTAAATATCACCTGTCAGGAAAACAAGTGGAGTCAGCACACTTCTCAGACTAACCTATGTCCTTTTTCTATTCTATTTTAATTAATCCTAGCTGTCAGTAATAAAAAATAATACATTTTTTAAAAAATTACAATTTCCAACTGCTTTATGCCCATTCTGCACTGAAAATTTAAGTAGGTTACAGACATTTCCCAAAATAACTTAGGGAAAAGGAACGAGTCTTAGCTGACATTTCCTCTTAAAACCAGCATGTGCTTCAATAGTCTCTTCCCTTAAGCTATGAAGATGATGACAACTAGGGGCCCTTTTCCTGATTCCAAAAATTCAAATGCTCAGGCATGACTATGTCAAGACACTGCACCTTGGGAGCACGGGTAAGGTTTACCCAGAACTCATCACAGAGACCATCACTGAAATTCTGAGTACAATGTCCTACCACCACAGTGTTCGTAGCGTGGATGCAACTGTATCGGCAAAACAGCTTTCCATGTTTGAGATGCCAGAAAAATTCCATCACTTACTAACAAAACATACTGTCCTGGGCAAAACAGGCACTTCCCTCAGTGAGGAATCCTAGTCGTGAGGGTGTGGCTATGTAATTTCAGGAGTATGCGAAAGCACTGCCTGAACTGCAGAGCTAACATGAGCATGATCGCAAGCAGCCTTCATGCCAGAGCAGCGAACAATACCTGTTGAGATCCTGTCCCTGCAGATGTAGAGGATGTTGCTGATAATGTCCAAAGACTTCAAACACAATAGGCTTTGTTTTGATGTACTCCACAAATGATTCTGTCACTTCCACAGCAATCTATTAAGCAAAGTAAGAAAGAAAATGAGACATACAAAAAGGAAATCTTCTAAGCATGAATTTTAGGAGTCTGTATTTTTCATATGGTTTAATGCCACTCACAGTAAAAGTAATTGCATTCTTTTTTGATTTAGGCATTAATTCTACTCTCTGATAAAGGAGAAAATGAAAGCCTCAATATCAGGCATTTAAGCTGGAGGTGACTGCATGTAACCAAAGGATTATACAGATCGTAAAAATAGATATATTCAGTTCATCTGAGATCATGAACACTGCTATTCACACATACTTAATTTCCTGAATTCTAGACTGCTTTTACTGAATACCCTGGGAAGGAAACAATTCAAAGGCAGGAAGTGGAGGTGAAACAGCAGAGATAAATCTGCCACACAGAACCATTCTGCATTTAGTTGTCCATTGGGCATTGTATCATTCACCTGATCACTCCTCCTACTGCCTATTCTTAATAATTCCCCTTGCCCCCCTTCCCTATACACCTCTCATGACTTTAACAAGAAGGATACACACAACTCCCAGTGCTAAAACAGGCACTTAATATTCCTGTAAAGTTTTACTTACATTCTGAACATGGAAAAACCCAAGGGGAGTGCCTCGACCATTGTTTTTGAGAGGTTCTGTTGAGAAAGCTTCATCATGCCGATGTAAAAAGCTTTTAAAAAAGCAAAAACAGAACAACAAAAAATAAAACAAAATAAACCACCACAGAACAGTTTAGTGAAGACTGCTGTGCTGTGAACCCAACACTGAAAGGAAACCCATAAATTTATTCTGTTAGAACTTTACAGGGAATTGAGTGACTACTTAAAGCTAGGAATACCCTAGCCTCTGGGAGCACAATTCCTGTACTTGCTATGTGTCTTTATTACTCCCGTTTTTTGTTCTTTCTTATGAAACTAAGCCAAAGAACCCTTTCACTTGAGAGCTACTGATTTACTCAAGGGTCATACAGCTTTCATTGCAATTGAGCATATGTACGATATTGTATTTTTCACATTAAAAGCCATTATCAAGCAAAAACTTAAAGATACATATAAACTAGTAACTTAAGAGTCCACTCTGATTCTTGATTCCCTTCTGCAAAACTTTATTCCTTAACACCGCGCTAACACAAAGCAGGTACTGCTCGTAAGAGGAATTCCAGTAACTGACAAGGCACTTTTCTCTGCTATACCACCCTGCCACCCCATTTGAAAAGCTCTCAATCAGACCCTCCATCACCCACTATTATTTGCACTCTCTATCAAACCATTAATTGCCTAATGTAAATAAGGACAAATTCTTACTTGAACTGGCAGAAAATATCTGCATATTCGGGAAGGATGCCACTGGCCTGTAGCACTGTCACACGAAAGGTAAACACACTACCCAGTTTCAAGTGATCACCAATTTCCTCCGTGAATCCTTCCATAGTCATCTTTCCATCCAAAGTGGCTGACTTCAAGTCTTAGGGAGACACAAACATCCCGCATGAAATCACTTTTTCTTTTTCCTCTTTTCTTTTCTTAAAAATATTCCTTCAGGCAACAGTTTAGTCCCATAATACTGGTTTTTTTCTTTTGAGCCCAAATTATTTGCTGATAGTCAAAAGATACAAATACCTAGAAACAGTTTTTCTGCACAGTTCTTCAAATGAAGAACTCCAGCATCTATCGTACGCAACCCATCGGTTACACCTCTCTGGACCTATTGTATTCTTGAAGGACACTTAGAATCCCTTTCTATCACTGATTTCCCTTAAGTTCTCCAGAGCTACTACATATTTCTTACTTACCTAGCTCATTCATTCTGTTGATCTCCTCAGGAGGAGTGGTAACCTCTGAATTCTGTCCTTGACCTTCCACAATTCTTAATTCTTCCAAAGACAGTCCAGACCGAGTCATCGCAACTGAAGAAAAGTCACTCTGAAAAATTAAATGAGGTGGCATTAACAGACTCCTGCAGTTTCCGGTTTTGCCATCCCCTTCTTTCCCCACAATACTTATTCTTTATTTAGAAGCACAAACTACTGCACTCAAAGAAAACTAACTCAATTTTAAGACTTCTTACCTTATCAAAATACTCATTGTCAAATGAAATTTTAGCTGTGCCAGACTGTCGAATACCAGATCCATAATCTGGGGCTTCTTCATCAGCTAAAAAACAAAAGAAAGGAAAAAAATGATGGGGAGGAGAGAGAAAAACCCTCTGATTTCTAAATGGGAATTCTGATTACAATGAAAACCAGTCCATAAAGCAGAAGAGGCCTGGTTCCAGTCATCCAGTAACAGAGTAGAGGAAGCGCTGGAAGAAGTCACAGCAGAAATCTATCCGTCATGAACTCAAGTGGTAAACCAACAAGACAAACTTTGACTTTTCATCATGAATATACTTAACTTTAGAGAATTTTGAATGTAAAACAACTTGAGTACTCATTTTGATTATTTATTTACTTCTGATTATTATACCCAAGGTAAATTAACATACCATAACAACCCACATACAGTCATTTAAACTGCCATCTAAAATTCTGTAGCCATAAACTAAGCAGTAACACTAGCGAAGCTTCACAAGTACATGCTGTAAGTTTGAAAGGCAGTAGAGTCTGTACAATCTGTTCATATAACCTTCTCCTCTTTGTGGAGAGTAACAACAATGAGGCCTGGTTAAAAGCCAGATATTTTTTCCACAGTAAATGCATGCTTGCAGAAGAAATCCCAAGATTCAGAATGAGTTCCAAAGCTTCACTTAGGGAACAAATAATGCTATGGCCCTTTTTCAAGATATATCCCCAGTTCAATTTCTATTAGCCATGGTGTATTCCATTTATTTGGGTGGATGAATAGAATATTTATTTGGAAATATTTGGCCAATGCCAAGGAGACCAAACCAAACTGGAAATGAGACTTCTGTACACATTAAAGCAGATTTTATTTCACTTGTTTTAGTCCCTGCCAGAGTGATTCTTACACGTCTTCAGAGTCTGAGATTTCATTATACGTTCCCATGGAGAGTGAAACTTCCAGGGTTACCCTATCTAAACAAAAAAGAGATGTTGGCAGTTAGCCACTGCTAGAAAGGACAAAACATGAAAAGTATCTGTGCTCTCATCAGGATGGATAAGACATGGCTAACCACCAACAGTAAAACTCAACTAGCTCATCTCATATGGGAATAGCATAAAATATTAGCAGCTGACTAGCGGACTGCAGTGAAGCTCTGCATGCCTACAATGGCAGTTCAAAACCAGATGAAGCAGCTACCATCCTCACATATCTACCCTTCTCTCTGGAAAAGCTGACAATCTCGGCAATGAAATGGTACGTTAAAGCAGCTTCTAAGTCTCAACACATTTTAGTGTGGCAACTAAATGGAAAACTGCTGCTCTTTTGTTTATACTATGCCGAAAACTGTCAGTTCAGGAACTTCTACACACGCTCTTCAGTCAGACAATGGAGGAGCACATTTCTGCTCATTATTTAAAAGGACAGTTTGAGAAGAGCAAACACTTGGTACATTTAACTTGTCTGCAAGTCATCACAACTACCAAACTTGCAAATACCCTTGTCCACTCTTTATTCTTGGTGCCCGAAACAAAAACCTTTGCTTTATTTTTAGTTTTCAGACTTACTGACACTAGTTAGCCCTTTCACTATCTTAAAAAGCAGTGTTGCATTAGTTGCCAAGTACAAACTTCAGTGGTCAATGCCATCATTTTAAAAGCTTCTGATCAGTAGCATCATTTCAAGATTTATTCATGCTTGGTCCATACGATTCATGCCAATGAAAAAATTTCAAAGACAAGTTAATAATAAAGAACAGGTGTTATTTGCAACACTGAATTATTCAGATTTGAATATAAGAGAGAATGGTTTGATTTGTTTTCCTGTTTTCTTAAAGCTGCAGCTATTCCCAGTGTACCAAACAACTGCAATGTAAAGCAGCACCTCACCTGCTATAGCTTGCACTGCTACTCGCAGAAATCCTCGTACTTCTCCTTTCTCACTAACAACAGCTACTCTGTGAATAAGAGGCACCGGGTACAGTAGATTGCTCAGGTATACAAACGCCCTGGTAACAGGAAGGAAAGAAAACACAAACAACATTAGGCAATCATCTGCAAAACCAGACTGCAGTATTTGGTTGGCTAATGGGACACTCAAAACTTCAGTCTACTTTACTCCATCTATTAGATCTGCACTGCGGTCATGTATCCATCTTGTCCACACAGGGCTCTGCAGCAGTGTCAAAGCCAAGTGAAGCCACAAAATGCACTATATCAGAGTATACTGGAGACACAGCGCTTACATTAGTGAGTTATGAAACATACGAAGGAGACAATTTAAGACGATGGCTTTATAGAAGGTAACTTTAGGTGCACTACAGTTGTAAATGGAGCTGTTAGCAAGATCACAGAAGTCTACTAAGGAGCTACTGATTACAAAGAATTGTTTGAGTCTTCCATCCCATGAGTGTAGTTTGAAGTGATAAATTAAAAGGGAATTGATCTACTGTGTTCACACAGCCTCAAATGTTTTACTGAACACATAAAAACCACTCTTCAAAACAGACTGACTGTTTTCTCTCTTTTGTGTTCATTTGATAACACTGTATACAGACTAATCAGGAATCCCCAATAAACCATGTCATCTCTTAGGTTTCTTGGAAGATTCAGTGAGTGTACAGATACTGGAAGACTGATAGTCTTCACAGCTAAATATCTTTAGGAATATTATATTTATTTCTTAAAAAAAACCCCAAACCAACAGCAAAAACAGCAAAACACCACAACAGTACTCTAGAGAATCATTTAGAAAGTACAGTTCACAACAGTAAAAGCAGCATTTAGGCCCAGTACTGGATGATCCTGCCATACACTAACTTTTAAAGTTATATACAAGCAGGGTCTATTTTGGAACAGTAAGTTAACAAGTTTTATTGTACAGATTTTTAATTAAGAGTTAGACTAACATTATTAAGTTATTCTATGTTTCTGCAATGAATTGCAGAAGTTCTTAAAACTTCAGTGAGATTAGCTTGAACAAAATCTTAAATGTTGGGAAGCCTAACAAGTCAGGTGAAGAATGGCTTTCAAGAAGGGGGAAAAATGGAAGGCTTTATTTATTGAGCTGTTTCAGAGTTCAAAAGAGTACTGAGACACACAGAAATTTAACCAATAGTTTTACCAGTCATTAAAGCGACTAACCAATTATGTATGTAATTTTTATAAATTTATGCATATTTAATTATACTAAACACCAGTAATTTAACTGGATTTCCTTCTTGCAGTCCTTTTTATTAGTCTTTATTATTAAGTATAATTAATTCCTCAAATTTATAACTGTTACTGTTTAATATTTGTAGGGAAAGTCCTGCATGACAAAAGAGGGCCAAGACAGAAATGCAGATGTTCACTGCCTCTGTCTGGAGACATCAGCTGTAGAACTTGTTCCGTGAACACAGGGAGACTGATCCGAACTCAATTCCTTGACACATAGCTAAGGACCAAAGTTAGAAAAGGTAAGTGTTTCTCCTTGGGTTCACATGCCCGTTCCCAGAATGAATGAATTATCTTGAAATGACAAGGTAGTCAAACAGGTGTCAGTTATGAACCAAAGAGACAAAAATGATGCTACTAAAAAACAAAGTGATGACAAAATGCAATAGAGAACAGAATGATTAATAAGGCTATGCAAGTAGCAAAACAAAAACATTAAGAACACAGTACAACAACAAAAAAAAACTGCAACATAACACTTGACTAAGATTAGGATCTAATTCCTTTTCAGTCTGCTCCAAAGTGAGGTAAGCACTGATAAAGCAAGGGAAGGGAGAAGAGACTAAATTTAAGTAACAAAATGGGAAGTTTTAATATAATTTCTTTTCCCTCTAAAACCACATTTTCATTTTTAGCTTTCAAATTTCAGGTGGTGCTCATCTGAGAAAGCAGCATCCCACCATACAAGAGAACAGTCACTCAAACTGGAATTGTTCACTTGGACTGGACCAGAGATGGAGTTCAGGAAGGTATGTAGTCATATGCTCAACACTAAAAACACACGCAGTTTGAAAACCACATTTCAAGCTAGGGTGAACGGACATTTTTCCCCAACAGAAAGGAATCTAAATAGCCTTGCATTGATATGTACACAGTAAAAGACAGTTTCACTAACTAAAAGAGGCAGTCATTATGAAAGCCTTCCTACTTCAAAGCCAAACTAAAGTGAAAGCATTACCTGCATGAAAAATCAAAATCTATTTTTATTTGCATGGCTAAAGTTCAGAAGCTGCTGTTCAACATATGACAGCCAAAGCATTCAGTTTTATTAGCAACTACAATTTTGTCACCTTGGTAAAATAACCATCCCAAAGAAAAAAAAAATTATTTCTCAACTTCCTTAACTTCCTTCCACTCAGTTGCTTAGCTCACTGGAATGATTTTAACTTAGAGAAAGAAAAGCACATAATACGGAAAGTTTTAAGCTTCCTGTTTGGTGACGAAAATGCTGGATCTCTTCTGTAGAATGGAGAGCAATAGCACATTTGCTGTACAGAGAAAAGAGCTGGTTTATGCAGCAATACTGCCTTCCAGTGCCATTCCACCTGCTTCATCACAAGACAGTACCAAGTTAGGAGTGGATGAAATCTTAAGGTTATCCTCCTCCACTTTCCACATCTGGGAGGACTCCCACTCCCCAAACGCCCCATATGCAAGTGTCCCCCTGCACCTTAGCCCAGCAGACTGAAAGAGGGGGAGCTGTATTAGCAGAAAGATTGGTGAGGTAAAATGGCATACTCAACAAAACTAGAAATTAAATTTAACAAACACAATTTTTTTAAAAATCAAAACAAAAACAACAGAACTCTGAATGATGACAGATATTTTTTAAACAAACACATCAATTCAAGATGTAAATAAAATACCCCATAGTCCTCTCCCACCTCCCTTAAAAACATAGCAAATGCTTGATATGTCAACACCATTAAATAGAATCAGCCTTAAAAATAGCCCAGCATGCCAGAAGAGATGGCTAAAGGGACCAGCTCTTTTTTTTTTTTTTTCTTTTCTTTAATAGTTATAGTATAAATAAAAGACTGTCACAGCACGGGGCAGGAGGGGGAGGGGAATTACTGTGATGCCCAAGGAGTTGGATAACTATAGGATCCATTTCTCCTTCTCTCCTTAGTGACCTGGACTCATTATTGCTGATGACACATGCCTTCCCCCCAAAAATTATTTTATTTTTATCCCACATATTCCACAACATATAAAACAGTACACAGTTAGAAGTGTTAAGGAATTTGGGTTTTGTTATAAATTGAACGCTACCTTGTGCTCAGGACAGTATCTACGTAGATGGACATACCCATTGATACTTGTAAGTCACACTGTTCAAAAGTAGAATTCTCATGCTGGAAAACACTGAAGAATCAAAGTAACTTCTACTCAGTGGTGCTAAACCATCTAACAGCTTTCTGCTGACAGAATCAGCACAATAGAAGAACAGAACAGAAATAGAAACAGAAGAGAATAGAAACCAACAACTGGGGAAAAAGTAATTCAGCTGTCTACTCTGAGATAATACAAACTAAGTTTCATTCCTCAATACAATTTACAATCCAAGTCGAGTTCCTCAATATGTGCAGCTTACATGGCTCAGGCTAGTACCCTTAACTGCTGCAGCTTCATACATCTGTCTAGAGACAGAGCTCGGTATTCTTTTTAATACATGGAAATGGGAAACAAGTTGTGTAATTGCCAGGAAGCATGACTGTTTCCATTATGCACTGTATTTGCTCAGCTTGTGTTGTGCTTCCTGAAGAGTTTGTGAAATGAAGATGAATAGCTCAACTTTTTCCCAAGGACTGAAGGTCTCACTCTGAAAGAACATGCTACACAGGAGAACGTGCCGAATATGCCAGCACCGTTACAAGAAAGCAGTCCTAGCCATTGCAAAAAGAGCACATATGCTTTAACTAGCTGACAACCACTTCCACGTCAGTTAAGATGGCTTTCCCAAACTGGCTGTTATATATCAGATTAACCTGAAAGAATTTAATTTTATAAAACACATTATCGGACATTGCACATAAGGGCATAAATTCACAGAGATCAAAGAGGACTCATGCAGTTTCCTGCATCTTCAGTAACTGTCATTTTTGTTTCAAAGACTAGACAAAGGAAGTTCCAAGTTTTAATCACAGCTTGTAAATAGGTCTACTAAAGACAAAGAATGAGGTCAGACAATACAGCTAAACTGATTTAAAAGCTTGATGAAAGACTGACAAACTCAGTCCTTCATTTTCACAAATAACGCAACCAAGTTTCCTGCATTTGAGGAAACTGCCAAAAGATCCCACCTTCCTGACCATGAAAGTCTTCCCTGCTTACAGTCAAAGAAAATAATAAAGTCAAGTTCCAGTCCCTTCTTCACTGTTCGTCCCTTCCACCAGCCATGGAGTCTTACCCCCTCTTTTGTACAATGCCTGTGGTAACCACCTCTGTTACTGCTTTAACAAGTAAATTGCCTTACAGAGTGATCAAATAAGCATATTTGGGGGAGTAAGAGCAGAAGAGAGGAGTCACAAAAGTCACTAAATAAAATCTTTCTGTTTCTGGTCATAGGTAACATGTCTGAGCAAGACTATCTGTGCAGAAGCAGTGCAAAGTACTACATCTTTTTGATGCAACTTGTCGTCCTTAGGGTCTACACCACAAACTGAGGTCTGATAATGCCTTAATCATATCTAGACTGGCAAAATAGGTAATACTCCAAAATACGTTAAGCAAATTTGTTTCAGAAATTCAAGCATGGTTCATGGGGAAATTGCTGATAAACACCAGCCATTGAATTTTAATGAAGATGAACTGCCACTACGTAATACTTGCTACTGAGTATCATGCATAATCCGAGAAGCCAAATCATCTCAAAGAATGCTCTTTTCCTCATAGAGAAAGGACCATTCTTCTTTCTCCTCCTGCCATTTTTTCTCTTAAAACACAGAGGATGTTAGATGAGTTTTCAAAAAACAGATTTATTGGATTGGACTGAAAGACCCTCTCATACTCTGAAAGATACTCTGAGATTCACTTCTATGGGAAAAAATTGCATACTATAATATCATCTTAGTGATCTTGCAATGGCTAAATAGAGCATTCTATAAATAATGCTTAAATACTGTACACAAGCAAACCCCCATTCATTCTATGTTGTGACACTTAAGTTACCTAGAAAGAGATTTAGTCACATTGTCACATTAAGGGTTATTTTCCCGATTATTATTTAGGTCTTTGTGGCCTCAGATATGGGAATTTAAAACTCAGTGTTAAACTACACCCATTCTCTGGCAATTCCAATTTACGTATATATAGATATTCTATGCAGCACAAGGCAAAGCCATTGCAGTCTACAGCAAGAGCTGGTCCCTTTTGGCCATTCTCACAGTAACCTCACCAACCTTCCCACTAAAATGAACCAAGGGGATCGGTCGTAAAACGGGTCGCGCCCATCATTGAAGAGGTCTGATCCCTCCTCAGTTCCAACGTCGGAGCCAGTATCATCCACAAAGGCCTCATCATCAAAGTCCTCCATCTCATCCTGCTGTTCATCAGCCAGTTCAGTGATGTCGGAGTCAGCCGTGGAGAAAGTGGGGGAGGGCGTGCGATCAGCAAGGCGCTCATTCACGCAGCCATGGAATATGGGGGAGCTAGATATCAGTTAACGGAATACCAATTAACAGAGTGAGGGGAAAGAAGAATGCTTCATTTAAAAGCCGTCTGTTGCCATCAGCACAGAGACCACCTGAACAACAAGCAAAGGCTTCAAACCATCTGGACTGCAATGAAACGTAAGGGAAAGGATTGCTAACAAAGGAAAAGCAGCATCCTTGAACTGAGCAGAAAGTAAATGAAAAATTAATATAAACATGGCTGAACATACAGATATTGAGATCACATCCATTTAAGAAAGCTACAAATCTTGTTTCCAGCACATAGCATTTTTGTAACTGAAGATACTGTAAAGGTGCAGCTGACATGAGGAAATATTAAAGAATCCCATCAGATATTAGGTATTTCCATAAGGTATGACCAGACTATTTGAACCACATATGTAAGCAAGGCCCTGGGCCACTTTTCCCCTCAGTCTCCAGTGTTCTTCATATTCTCAGAGCCCTACTCCAGTGACTTTAGTCAGAACTTAGCTAGCTACGTTTTTTTTTTTAAGCTTATAACTTACCAAGTGTTCAGTCAAATCAGATTCTACAAGGTTACACCAGGACTGGCAGCATTCTAAAGAGCATTTTCTGCTCTTCGCTGTATTTTAAGTCTACCAGAAATCCCTGAAAGACAACGCACACAGCTAACACTAGTGGCCATACAGTTTATAACCACATTCAAAGTTCAAAGTTCATCCAGAACTGACAAGAGTTACCAATGCACCAGCGGTTGAGATTGTCGTCACATACCTCCCAACAAGCTTGAACCAATGAAAGCGATCATAAAAGGGGTCACTGCCTGTCATTGTGCTTTCACTCTCATCCTGTGTATTAGAAGCTACTTCCCCAGCTCTGTCATACATTTCACGCATCAGGTCCAACCTTTGCCTGTGCAGAAGAAAGCAGGATTAAAAAAATTAATAAAGAGCAAGTCACAAAAAAAGCAGAGAACACAAAGTGGGGTACACAGGAGAGAGAGAGAATAAAGACCAGAGAAGTCTGTACCACTAAGTTTGGTAGTGTACTAGTTCTCCAACATGTTCGGGATTCTGGGAAAAAATGTGTAGGTTAAGCCCACTATGAATGAGGCAAGGTCACTGCAGAAGCTTACATAAACCCTGGATTTCATTCAAACTTCTAAATATTCTTCTCCCACATCTAATCCCGGCATAATGTTGTTGTTGAGTAATTTATGCAGGTTTTTTGCATTCCACTCCAGAAACATTGTCATTTTGATTCAAAAATGAACTGATGCCATTAAAGAATTGTTTTTATTTATTTATTTCATTGAAGAAAACAAGTGTTTCATAATGCAAAATAGTTTGTCTAGAAGCTATTAGGGGAAAAAAGTTATTCAGTCAGTATTTAGAGAATGGGGAAAAGACAAGTGTCTTTTGCCTATTTGAAAGAGTATCATGAAAATAATTTGGATTACAGGTAGAATTTGTGTAACTCCCATCGAAATAGAATCTTCCTTATTTTAGCTTTTTATTGTAAATTATGCCCTGTAGTACTAAGTTATATAAAAGCAGGTGCCAAGGAAACCATTGCAGTGAAAGGAATGTGAAAAAAATGAACGCAGAGAGATGAGCTCTGATGAGCCTTATTAGATTTAAAAAATAAAATCTAACCTCAAGTTACAAAAATTAAATGCAGAAGTGAGGTAAGATGCTGGAGAACAAATGTATTTGTTTAAACAATCTAGAAAGCTGATATTTAAAACATACCACACTGTCTAGAAAGTTGGCATTTGGGAAGACAGAATAAAAACAAGTAAAACAGAGAATGAACAGCAAAGGGTGAAATTTTTCAGTGAAGCTGCTTGGATGTAACGAAGTTTGTTCTCCAGTAACATTTACATACTTAAGTTTTTCTAAGGACCAGTAATGTGTTGCTCCATTCTTCAGATCCTGAACTTCCACAGCTACCACTGTACGAGGGAAAGGCCTATTGTCCCGGGTCTTCTCCAGCTCAGTGGGCAAAAGCTCTGGTGGCAGTGGTGAGTAGAGTGTGTCTGTCAGCAGGACAAATTGGAATTGCACCTGAATGGAAAAAGAAAACATACTAAATCAGCATCACAAAGGGGACACACACTTAACCTAAGGCAACATATGAAGCCAGTTTGACTTTCACCTCCGTGAACAGACTCAGGGGGTTTTTATCTTTTTTTTCTTTTTTTTTTTTTGGTCTCAAAATGGCATAAAACATTTTTCAGCTGAGTACAAATATCTTGCCCTTATTGTCACAGCTAGCAGAGGTGTGGAAAACTATAGACCTAGCACATCCTGCAGCACGCACTTCTCCTGGAAAGGTGAATGACCACATGAAGTTAAAAGCAAAAAGGAAAAGACAGGGCCCTGGGGAGATGTACATGTACATGTGTTTACAATATTGACAGGAACAGCATAAGTGAAATGAAGAGAAGAATGTATCATCCAGATTTGCATGGGATGTTCATTCAGCCGAAAGTCTGAATCAGACTCACGATTTTCCCAAACTAATAAGCAAGAGACATAACTTTAATGACTACAAGTAACTCTTGAGTGTTTGAAGCAGGATGATACAGTAAAAATTGATGAGTCAGAAAATACAAGAAGCTACTCTGCGTGTCCCTACCTTTTTCTTTAACTCTACACTGATTGCATTGGCTTCTTTCAGATACACAGCGTTTCCCCAGAGCTGATCCCTCAGTGACGTAAATTGGTGAAATTTCCACTTCCTGAAAGCCCATTGTGCGAGTTCATACTCATGTCTTGTCCAGGGCACTAGGAAGAGCAAAGACACAGAGAAATGAAACGCTGTAGCTTCTTCCCTAGACAATCACATGCAGTTCACTAACTGTGTCATCAAGTTCTCAACACCTTTTCTGGAAAAGAAGAACAGAAAGCAAAAAACTGCATTTTTATTGTTCAGTGAGCAAAAACTGAATTCCAACTTCCTCACCACTAGCAGTGAAGATACAATGATCAAGTAAGGAGATCTGGAAGAGCAAAACCAAAATAAATTCTACTCCTGTTACTTTAAATTAGTTAACTATTATTAAAGCCAAATGCTGAAACAGTGGAATGAAACCAAGTATTGTGGGAATAATAAACTCTATCTACTGTCCAGAAATGGGGTTATACTGACACATCACAGCATGAGTTCTAGGAATTCCTACCAAGGAGAAAAAAGAAACTTTAAAATCAAAACAAGGAAACAAAGGCAACAGTATTATTTTGGTTTAAGACATCTGAACTCTGTTAGTGCCGAGAAGAGATCAATTCCAATGGATTCAAGAGTACCAAATCCAAGCTTGTAGTTAAACTGACCTAGTTTGTACATCAATTGAATCTGGGGATGCATATCTACTGTTGATGTGGAACTTATTCTATGAACAAGTATTTTACATCTTTACGCTGTAAAGATCACAAGTCAAGAAGTTTTGAAGTATTTTACAGCTTTCCAAAGTGAGTTTTCTATCTACTGCAAAAGATGCTATGGCTTTATCTAAATTATTTTTAGCTTCAAACTCACCTTCTTCTTCTTCTTCTTCTTCCTCCTCTGTTGTTTCAGCTGCCAAGGATCGTGTCTCTACCTGCTTCTGTAAGGCCTGCAGCTTACTCTCATAGTCCTGTGGGGAGAGAGAAGATACCGTGTAGGAGGACAGAGAAAAGCAATGAGAACAATTAAGAGAGACTAACACCTCATATGGAAGGACAGACACAGAGAACAAATATATCAAGACATTTCCATTAATACTCAGAGGTCACACACCAACATCTATCCGTTTAGTATAATCTGTCCTTGAAAAGAGAAAAGACAGAGGCCAATACAATTAAGACAGTAGTGTTTTTTAAAATTGTCAGCTATACGTGCTCATGGTATCTGTAAGAGGGAAAGGTTTAGGAATTTTATTTTATTTTATTTTTTTTTTTCTAAAGACTGGAAAAAGGGGA
>JAVJGI010000040.1:111742136-111758800 GCA_035590275.1 Ibycter americanus
CCCCCCCCCCAACCTGCTTGCTGCGTTCAGGTAGGTAGGAAAGAAGCAGAAATAGAGAAAAGTACAGAAATAAATTTAAAAGGGGAGAATTATTCACCTTCGTTTTCTCAAGCAGAGGATTAACAGCACCACTGATTTGCCTTTTGATACAAAAAGATTCAAGATTTTCCTCTTGGAATGTAAGTACCACTCTCTCACATGCGTATTTAATGTATCAGAAGATGAAAAAAATGCCACCACCCTGGCCAGTGGGCAGAGAAGTTGTGCAGAGGTTTCCCCACAAGAAGCACTTCAACAATACCTTCTGATGTAAGAGCATTTTCTTCCTGTTCAGCATAATCGTGCCTTGAAATAAATGCTACTAAGACCTAATGATCCTTTTATTATTTGCTGGTAAACCATATACAAATTCAAGATATTTAGAACAGACACAGTCACTGTGCTCCTAGTCTCAGAACCTACCTCACTACTGTATTTTATTTTTTTAAGATAATCCTTTGGTATATATTGCACAAATTAAAACTGGCTTCTCGAGATTTTTATACAAGAGTTGCAACAACAAATCACTGATACAGAGTTCTTAAGGAGAATTCTTGAAGCCACTCATCTTGTATCCCAACCTTCCCTCTTCCACAGTTTCAAATCTTAAAATTCTTCTCCAATGCACTGTTTGAAGTAATGCATTCTGAAGTCTAACAGCTATAGAAGGAAACCTTTACGCTCTCCTCCCATCCTATTTAAGCATCCCATCTAAACAGCCGCAATACTTGAGTTTTGTACAGCAAGTATAGTACCTAACACTGCCACAATGTGACTGCACCAAATTTAACACAAGTTCAGTCAGAAAGACCTTTAGACAGTATCTGGAAAGGAGATAAACATTAAATACATTCTTTTAAGTTTATCAGTAATGTTTCCTGGAAGTAGCATGTAAAAACAGTAGCTGTGCTCTCAGTGCAGAATTTTCAACACCATGAATTCAACACCCATGACCGTTAGGGAGAAAAAAAAAAAGGGAACTATTTAAGATATATGGCCTTTGTATGAGGGTTGTGTTTTAATTTTCTGATTCCCTCTTGAAATGTTATTTGGCTAAAACGCTCTTTCTTCAACTGTGTCTGCTCCATTCGCTCTAAGATAGCTGCATACTCACAGTGTAAGTAAATCTTAGCTCAGCAGCAAAAGAACTACAGACAAAATATACATGCATCCTTCCTTTTGATATTCCTTCTGAAATTCTTAATGATTCACCAAAAAACTATTCTAGACTTGATGAGGAATTTCGACTTATCTACAGTTCTGAAACACCCAGCATACTCTGAAAAATTCATTAACATAAAGGCACTCTCTCTGATCTTTTTCCTCCACACCCATCCATCCAATGTTATTACCTTTAAAAGCAAAATAAAACAGGTCAGATGTGAAGTGACAGAAACAAGCTTCTCTCTTACTTGCAAGGAAGGGCAAAATAATTTATTTTCCTGTAGTCTGAAATAGATAATCTGAGGATGTCAATTTGAGTGGCTAGATTCTAGAAATGAAGAAATGAAAAGGCCTTGAAGTAGTGTTAAAGTAGAATCTGATTAGATTCTTTTGGAGAAACTGAAAAGCTACAGGGGGAATGGTTAAAAATCAGGAGCATTCCACCATGAAAATTATACTTCCAGCATGAGAAACCCAGGCACATTAAATTCATTCAAAGAAAAAGACTTGCTTCTTGTCTTCTCTATTTTCAGACTTGTAAGCAATTGTATCTTCTGTACATTTAAATACCTAGATAAATAAATGCTCAGTATAAACAGACACTTTTTATTGACTCCACACTAACAAACACTACTTTTAGAACTAAGTAAAAGAGCTGAAGTTTGTTTTCCCATAATGAAAAAAAGAAACAGGTACCATTACCCTAAGCAGAAAAACAGGACTAAGATTGCCTCCTGGCACTTGATACTGTGGTAGTATTTTAAAATAATTGGCACTGAGCAACAGATGAAGGATGAATTTCAGGTTGGTTCACACAGAAGTGCACTGACTGCACTGTAAAAGGGGTTGGTTTGCTCTCTCTCAGTAGTGAGATTGGTCAGTTCTCAATGCAAACATTTTCAGATCTGATTAGTGGTAACACACACATAATTGTTAGTACCAATGTAAAGGTGCCTCAACTGCTAGAAAAAAAAAAACCAACAAAAAACAACCAACAACCCCACATCTAGAAGCTGCCTTGATGGTCCATGCCCTAGCCTCCCTGGAACAGAATGCATATTGTTGTACAGCTTCAAACTGGTTGATACCATTAGCTCCACGAATGTGGAAAAACGGGAATGTAAAGTTTATTTTGCCCAGGGGTATGGAAATATCTGAAGCTACAACAATCACAGATTTTGTTTAAAAATAAAAACAAACCAAAAAAACCCCACATATCATACACTCGGATCAGACTAGGCCACTGTATCGTAACAAGTTAGATTCTATCCACGCGATGTCTGCAAAGGTACTGCAGCATGTGTGATCCTCTCCTGTATTTGAGGTATACAAAAAAGTCAGTTTCTTTTGTCTTCAATGAGCAAATAAAGAACAGCCAGCACTGTATTTTCTTCCAGAATTTAAATAAACAGCACACAAGATGGTACAATGGGACAGCACTGAAGAGGAGTATGGCTTGTATTCCCTTGCGCTATAAAAAGCTTTTTTAAAAAAAAAATTTTAAAAATTAAAATAAGCTATGTGACAGTAGACACACAAATCTGTGTAGGTTGCTTTTCACTTAACAGCAGAAAAATCAGGGTGGACAGATTGAGGAACTATTAATGAAACCTTTTAAACCCTGACAGAACAATACCAACCCCGAGACAAAAAATAAAATCAGGACAAGCCTGCAATCAAATTTCATTTCCATTTCACTGAGACAAGTCTGACACTTACAAGAGTATTTCATAGTTTATTGAAAGAGCACTTGTTACAATACAAACCAGTTCTGCTTTTCACAAGGCAGATGCTTGCTCTTAAGACAATCCAAAACTTGTTTTTTCTTAAACAATGGACAGATCTGAAAATCCCATTTAATTCAAAGGCAGCTCACTGCTTTCTTTACAGTACAAATGGGTACACAGCATAGATTTCTCATGTGGCAGCTCTTGAAGTGGTTCAATGGGAAGTATCCATGTCAAAATTTCAACATATAAAGAATAAATTTCAACATATAAAGGATAAAGGACAAATAGTGAGGGAGATACTGAAACTAAACTGAATGCACTGATAAAAATAGCATCCTCTAATTTGACACATCCCTAAATTCAGATTGCTTGAGAAAGTATGTTGAAGTCAATCAGAGGAGTATTAGTGGCATGCATTTCCCCCCACCCCCCTCCCCAAATCCACATGTCCCTAGTGAGCCCTACAGGTTATTTAAGAAATCATCACTAAGGCACAGGTGGATGCAAGCCAGCTGTCAAAGCACACAGCACATCAGCACTTAGCAATGGCAATTAAGCTTACTAAAACAGCACTCCCATCATGGATGCCACATTTCCATTAACCTGAAAGCCTTTTCACACAGTCTTACATGGAAGCAGCTGTATTACTGTTCATTAGCTCCATTAATACAAAATCTGCAGTGAGAGGTGTGTGTACTTCCGAATAGTGCAAGGAGATCTTAAATTTCTCACATTGCTCCCCTTACCAGATGAGGCACTGCAAGCAATATTCAAGTTTTAAAGTGGGCAATTATTTTCACAGGAGTTTCCCCCACGCCCCCTGCGTTTCATTTCTGTAATACCCTCCTAAAAGCCAGGAAGAAAGCTGCTTCCTCTGACCTGACTGGACTCACATTTTGACACTGACTATCCTTTTGGGGTTTTTGTCAAATCAATACAGCAACAGAATAGGCAGGGTTGTTTTTCTAGTGCTGCACTAAGACAGTGGGGTAAGACAGACTGATGGCAACCTACTCTTCACTGTCATCATCACCACCCAGCAATTTACAGATATTTCTTCTCAGATTTTAAAGCTGAAAGAAGTTGGCAAAAACTTTTTAGTGTCTAGCATTAAAATATCAAGTAGCAGGAGCTTTAATCTCATGTCACTACATGTAGTTGCACAGACTTCAAAATTACTCCATGCTCAATCACGTGGTGATTTCACATAGGCAGCCAAAATCCTCGACAAAAATGGGACACAAGATAAAACTGGTTTGGTCTTCTCTCATGACCTATCCCACACAGACTAACTCTGTTTGGCTCACGGATTCCCACAGAATTGAGAGGATTTTCCCAAGCATGCATTTTTAAGAGAGACCAAGCCTTTTTGATGACATGAAAGAACTCATTACTCGACATGCACAAAAACAAAGTGCAATGCACTACTAAAACAGGATTCTAAAATAAAGGCAACAGCAAAATATTATTTTCAGCCCAAAACTCATTTTGCAATTCTGACTCAAGCTCAAAGAAAGTATTGCTCATCTACAAGGCTTTTCTTTAAGAATCAAGACATTTTTGGACACGATGCTTTATTTCCTTCATTCAAGTAGGCCAAAGCATGACACAATGCAAGTTACAAAGCCATATTTGGACACAAAATTAAACCTGCCAAAATCAAAAAATAAAATCCCAAGTGACGGAACCAGCTCATTCTTTTTGGACAGTTAGAGGACTGACTTTTTATCTCCTACATCAGAGGGCCATTATCCTATCAGTAACACATGTGTAGAGACTTAAGGGTTGACACTTGATTAATCAATATGCAAATGCTGCATGGCTGCCACATGATGTGTATTGCAACCAGCACCTACACCATGCACAGCTGGGGGAGAGTAGGACAGGAAAAACAAGATGGAAAGTAAGCTTGAGGCACTTCCTACTCACCTGCAGCTACACTGACACACACAGAAATAACAGTTACCAGTAGGCCTTAATATTTTATCAAAAAATAAGCAACCTCAAGTAAATGAAGGATATTTGTGCAAAACAGCACAAATCATTTCACTGTACAGATACACTGCAAAGTGGACCTATCTTACCAAGTGTGGTACAGTGGCCAATTTTGTTTCTAAAATCATATTCAATTTTTAAATTTAAAAGCAAAATTAAGTCCTCAAAGCTTTAGATTGGCACACACTTAAGTCCACAGATTTTCAGAAGTAAGCACAATTTTGTCTTGGCACTTTAACAAACTCAGAAAGTATATAAATGGGACTCTCCAACTGAGACAAAACCCAAGCTTATGAAGCCTATTCCTTAATGAATAGTTTTCCTCTGAAACAATCTGAAGTAGGGATTGCAAGCATTTGTTTTATGGCAAATCACCTGCAAGTATACACCTCTTCAGACCAAAACAGATTATTAAAATTTTTAACTCTCATTTTGAATGTGGGGAAAAGGAAAATGAATCCTATCTTCTGCTCAAAATTACCTTCTTTATTAAACACGTCTTGAAACGGGGGCTTAATCCAAGATCAGAGGCACTAACATGAGGTATCACATTAAGATGAAACAGTTAAACTCCCCTATCTTTGAGAATTCAGCCAATTCAGAATAGTTATCTGTAAGTCTTCGTAAGAATAACTATTTCAATAATATCTCCCAGACTCATGCCCGAGAAAGCTGAAAACATAAAATAATTTAAAAAATTGCTTTTTGAGGCTTCTTCCTGCACCAGTGTCGAAAAATCTGAGTTCCTTTTTACACAATCTCTGTATAATAATTAAGAACTATTATGTTGAGAGACACAATGGGAATTAGAAGAAGCTTATTTCCAAAGTACTGCTTTAGCAACATATATATATTCTGAAATAAAATTCCATTCAGGCAGGTTTAACTGTCACAGCAATTTCATACCAATAATTATGAACTGAAGCAGAAGGAGAAAAGACATCTACTCAGAGAGCAGGACTGTCATGACCCAATAGCTCTTCTTAATTTCTCTATAAAAAAAGCCACATATCTTGTCAGCCGACAAGTTTTGGTTTATAGATTATTATAACTATTAAGAATTTTAGCTGAGTGGAAAATACTGTCCTGAAGAGCCAGATCAGTTTTAAAACAGATGGTCAGTTTCCTTATTGCTAACAAAAAGCTCACAAGAAACATTCAATGCTATAAACTAAATTCCTCTTTTGATTGTCTACATAGAACATGGGAGGAAGGTAGCATTTTGTAAGTTCCAGACAATATTTTCAGCATTAGAAAAATACTCCAAGACACACAAAAAAACTTGGTAAATGAACTAGCAGGGAAGTTCTCCCCTCCACATCCCTCCCTCCAAGTCTTCTAGTCTATGAAAAAAGTTCTTACAATTTTTCAGAATGTTCTTCCAATCAATGTTGTTAAAACCGCAACAAGTCACATGCAAACTGAACGGGCTGAAGGGCCAGTACCTTGTCTCTGTATGTCGAATTATTCAAGTTCTACCTGGCCAAACAAAACCCAAGACATAAGCAAAGCCAATCCTGGCCGTTTCTCAATGATAAGCCAGAATTGCCCCTGCTTCCCTCCTCCCCCAGACTACTCTTGGCCAACTAATCATACTGTAGTTTCTCTGCCAGCTTTGAGGTTAGGTGCTGAGAACTGGCGCCTCATCCGTGGGGGCGTCACAAACTGGTTATAGTGGTTAAGCCGGTCAGTCTGTTTTGGGTGGGAGTTAGCTGTATTGCCTTCTGTACTGCCTCCATTGTTCTGATTGCAGTAAGGTTGTCGGTGCTGGTGGATGTGACGTTTTTGCTGGAAAGTCTGCAGGTCCGGATTCTGCTGCCCGCTGTACGAGTGCAATGATTCAGATGAGCCCGATGTCTGACGCCGCAAGCTTTTCTGAGAGCCATTATTGAGAGAATTGCTTCTCCAGCGCAACTGAGGTGATGGCTGCTGCTGACTGCTAGGCTGTGACTG
This sequence comes from Ibycter americanus, assembly GCA_035590275.1. Lineage (NCBI taxonomy): Eukaryota > Metazoa > Chordata > Aves > Falconiformes > Falconidae > Ibycter > Ibycter americanus. The sequence continues at coordinate 111,749,018 of JAVJGI010000040.1, forward strand.
TGTGTTTAACTGCTGCCTGTTAATTTTGATATTATCTTGATTCCTCTGGGGGCCATAAAGATTCCAGAGCTGCTGAGGGTCTTTAGAAGCAGCTCTACTTTCTTTTTCTTTGTTTTCATCTTTGTTCTTATCATCTTCTTTTGGAATTCTAACCTCAATAACTTCATCCTCTGTGATAATGATATGGGTGCCTGGACTCCATGAGTTCCTATGTTTGGGATTGCTTTTGAAGGGAAACCGGGGCTTGCGATTTTCAGGCGGAATAAACCTGTGAGGCATATTTTGTCGACGAAGTTGTTTTGCTATTTCCTGCTGCTGCAGATTTTTAAATCTAATCTGTTCTTGCCTCATCCAACGTAATCGCCCACGTCTGAAAGCTGGATCACCTGCCATTAACTGAGAAACACGCTCCTCTTTAGCAAGATCATCATTCTCACTTCTTTTTAAGTCATCTGTGGGCTTTTTATCCACATCCACCACACTAGCTGAGTTTGGAGACTTAGCATTGGCTAAGGTTGACTGAGCTTTCTCTGGTGACCCTATCAGAGGTAAAACCTTCTCCATTTTCAGCATCTTATTTCTAAGAACTTTTATCTCCTCGTCCTTCATGTTGTTCTGCTTCTTTACTTCCTGCAAGATATCTTCCAATTTATCTATATGCACCTTAAGGTCATCCACATCAGTCACTCCTTTACCATTGGCCATAATATCGTCAATTTTCTCATCTCCAACTCCTACTGTATCCCAGACATCACGAGCAACAGCTCGCCAAGATTCACGCTCATTTGGATCTTTTTTCCCATACATGGCACAAAGCTCTTTCATTTTAACAATGGCCAGAGCCTCAATCTCCTGCCTAGTGTGCCTGAAGTCATTGAGTGCTACTTCATAGCATATCTCTTTCACAGCCTGAATCTTTAAGTCTGAGATGGTAACCCATTTGGAGTCTTTGCTAAGGCGTCGACGTTGGGGTATCTGGTACATTTTAATAGGCTCTCGTTTCTTCCCACTGCTGGGGAGGCCACACTTTTTTACAATGGTTTGGAGCTTGCTGGGGGGCAGCTTCTCTCTCAAGGAAGTGATCAGTCTCCAACTCTCCTCACACGATCTCTTGTCCGAATCATCCCCACTATCAGAGTCTGCATCCTTTGGAAAAACAAAAATCAAGAAGTGGCCCCAAAATAACCAAAATTAAAATTGTAAGAAAATGGAAAAGCTAAACAAGAAGTAGCAGGCAAAGAAAACTAAATAAAAAAATCAAAATAGAACAAGTGATAAGGAAGTCCCTGAAGACTGAGCGTTAGGACATTAAAATGTATCTTCAAGAGTCATGGACTGTCAAAATTGGAGCTCTTCACTAAATTAAGATTAACATTATATTTAAAAGCCTTGTTATCTCAAAACAGCAGATAATGTAAACTCTTCCCTCCCAATCCCTTCCAAAAATCTTTAAAAAGATCAACTAAAAGCAAGTTCCTGATTAAAAAAATTAAAAACCAAGTGTAATCTGCACTTCACACATGCTACAAAGACATGCAAATCCCCGCCACACACATTTGCCTTGGCGACTGCTGTTGCTTCTTTCAGCAAATCCTCCCCAGGTAGGTGAACACAACAGCCATCATAGAAGATCTCATGAGCAGCCAGAGTAAGTCGGGTTAACACTGGTTAGTAAACGTTGCACGTGGTTGCAGGAATGCTCAAGTTTAGAATCCACTTCACTACAACAGCAGCCAGAGAAGTGTTAGACGATAAGAAAAAATGAAACAGAAGCAGCCGAAAGGTTCAATGTTAAAAGGACTGTAAGTGCCACTACGACAGGTGAAGACAGTGGTTCATACTCCAAGACTTGCTACAAGCTAAAAGGATATCCAGAATCAGAGTTTCAGAGGTGGGTTGTGGTTTGTTTTTGGGGTTTTTTCCCCATTTGTCACCTTGTTGCTTAGTTTAAAGAAAAAGAGGCATTAATAGTCTTGTCTGTCCGAAGAATGAGTTTCAGAAGAATGCAGCAGTAATGACTTTTTTTTTTTTTAAAAAAATTGTTTTAATACAAATTCTCTATTTGATATCCTTGATTTGTCCTCTTCTCAAACCCTAGAGCCTGGAGCTTCCACACACTTGCTAAGAGTTATGCATGTTTTGCTTCTTCATTACAAGTTTTCCACCTTTTGCTAAATGATTTTTAATGAGCAGTGCTTCAGGTTTCCATATGCTAGGAATGTTTGTTCAGGTATACTGCCACCATAAGTTAAGAACAACCATTATTGTTTACTGCAACCAGGAATTAAAGTCGGGTACTTTTCTTTAAAGGATTATTAAGTTAAGACGTCTCGTTAACAAATAAAAATCCTATGTATTGCTGTGATCCAAACACCTTCAATAAAACACAGCAGTCGGTCTCTAATGAACCCCTACCTAACATCCTTATTTTTCACATAGAGAACATACATGAGAAATCAGGAACCGTAACAGCCAGTTACTCTAAAACTAAAGGAAACCCAGGTCATTGACTCAGAACCACAGGTTCCTAGACTTAAGACTTCGGGTAGAAGACCACGAAGAACAGGGAATACAATATAATTTGTTTTGGGAATGATAAAAGGGAGTAAAAGAAATACTGTTCTGCCCTATGGTCAACAAGCTCGATAGCCTAACAGTCACATTATTTGAGCTTCTTGTGACCTTATGTATTTTTAATACTTAAGAATAGCACTAGGGAATCAACTTTTCCTAGTTTAGGGCAAAATATAAGCAAAACATTGGTTTAGAAACAGAATATAAACTCTTTGTGAGTTTACAGCTGACAAAATTTGTGGCCTAAGGAAACAGCGTCTAACAAACTGCATATTGCAGTGGAAACAAAAGATGCCCTGGAGGAAGACACTGTACAATCTACACAATCAAGGTTACGTCCAGAAAGGCAAAACACAAACTACTCAAACATTGCCACAAATTCCACAGGATTACTCTTATAGGTTACAAAATTACCATATTACTACTTATGGGTAAAGCATGTCTTGCGTATAAAAAGCTGATTAAGAGACACTGTGTGGTCATTGCTCTATGTGCACTCGGAGGTTAACCAGACCAATTATATAGGTGTATACCTATATTCTGGTATCAAGTGGTCACTGCAAACGCATTATGACCAAGAAAATCAGGAAGATAATTTTAGCTCTATTAAACACATTTTCACATTCAATCTGTAAAATGGAGAATGATTATTTCTACTCCCTAGTAATACTAGCAAGGCAAATATATATTAGCTGTAAATTTTGGGGGACGAGAGCTATTACTTATCTTGTTTGTATAGCACATCTGACAAACACTCAAATTGGTTGGAATCTCAGCACAAAACCAAATCAACCTGGTAAACTGGATTAGCCAGCTTCTTATATCCAAGATTATACTCCAATTTAGAACTAGAATAATATTTATATTTCAGTATCAGTCTGAAATAGAAGCAAGTTAGAGAACCTGATATTGCAGGTGGATATCATAGCAGCATAAAAATTTTTAAGGTACACAAGCTGAAATGCATCCCCAGACTTCCCAGTCATTATTCAATTACTGTTCTATGAATCCATTAATCCTGTCCATTCCAGACTGTGTACAGTGACATAGAAATGACAAGGTGCGTCAAGAAGTTTTGCTGTCATCTGAAATATTTTCATTAAGCATTGCGATAAGCAGGATACTGCTTAACTGACCAATGATCTCATTTGCTATGATCCCTTACAACTAGCAAATGTGTCCTTCAGGAATTACATTGGTAATGCATGTAGGATAGTCTTCCACCTTTGTCCACTAACTGAAATCAGCAAAACCAAGCCAAAACAAGCTTAAAGAAATCAGCAACCTTACCACAGTATTAAATAACCTACTATCTAAAGAACCTTCCCTTATTCTTAAGTATATGGGGAAACAAATTCCCTTCACAACTCTTTTATAAACACAGCCTTATTTATTTGAAGCAGCTCCCCAGACAGCCAATTCTCACATCTTTAATTCATACAATAGCTTGGCTTATGCCTATTAGCTAAAATTTAAGGGAGGGAATTCCCATTACTTGCATCTCCTTTGACACATAGCCAAAACTCCTCTCCATCCAAGAAATTAGTCCCTTGCAATGAAATAATCAGAGATGCAGAAGTCTAAGTGCGTAATATAAATAAAATTTTAAAACTACATAGGTTCTACCTATAGAAGCCACAGTACTTTGCTCCATTCTGGTTTTGGGAGCAGGGCAAGAGCTTTACAGTTTAAAACCCAGCATGCATTTAACCCACAGTTTTCAGTGATGTCAAACTAATACTACAAACAAATCAATCACGATTCTGAAATTTTTATTAGAATTCAGGTACAACTATGTTTATGTTCTGGCTAAAAGACAACCCAATGTAGTTAAAGCAGAATCAGGAGACTGATTTCTTAAGGAAATCTAGATTTCATTCCTGGGCTTGGTCTTGTTTTTAAAATTCACAGGGTGCTTGAAGACCGCATACATTCCAATTTGTAATGAACTTCAGAAGATATTTGTTGTGAGAAGACTGAAGTCTTCCTATATCAAACTTAATTTATCAGACTTCCTACTTAAGAAATAGGTGGAATGGTGGAATTCTCATTGCTCTGAATGAGTTAACATTCCCTCTGCACACTGCTTCCTAGTCATAACCCCACCATCAGCATGTGTACCATTAAGACCCTTACAAGGAACTCCATGCAGGGGAAGGGAGAAGGGTTAAAACATGCACAATGCAGCAACATTTTTAGACATCATTCAAAAAAATAAACCTAGCGTATCAATGTTCTAGGAATCTCTTTGGCAGCACAAAATTAGTATGTTCTGGTGATCCAAGACAAAAATAAAGGCAAACATCCCAAGAAGTAGCTGTTTAGACTACTGAAAAGGAACTTCAAAAAACAGAGCATAGAAATGCCCTTCTTTCAGGTTAATTTGCCAGAAAACCAACCTGTCCCAACAAAAACTGATAAAAGCTTCTTCATTGTCAATTACAATCTCTGAATTAACATGAAGGAGCTCACTTACACTGACAATAATTCACTGTAGACAAAGTATTTGAAAGCAAAGGGAGAACTGCATTGTGCAGACAACCCAAGCAGGTTTCCTAAATTTTCAGATAAGCAAGGACAGGAATTACTGTTTGCTGAAGGTATAGTTAATCTGAAGTAAGGACACATACCAGCCTTTGCTGCTCCAACAAGAGATCAGCTTCCTCCTTCTCTTTCTTATATAAAATCTCCATTTCTTGTAATCTGAAGATGAACAAAAGAAAAAAAAGTAGTCAAAAGAGGTCATTATTGTCACAGTGGTGTTATGCTACACACACAGCCCAATGAATTACAGCTACAAGAGTAAAAGTCATTCCACTTAAAAGGAACTGTTATTTGACTATTATAGTGCTACAGAAGTGAAACTTCCTGTAAGTTTCAGTTCAGTCCTTCACCCAAAGGTGTACAAGGGTTAGTGGCAGGTTCTTAACTGTGATTTTTAAAGGAGCTAGAGAACTGAAACACTGAAATAGAATTATGAGGAAGCTTTCTGAACTGTCACAAGAGGTAGCAGAGATGCTGTGTGGCAGAACCTAGGTTTAGGTTTGCACAGACACCAGCCAAATAACCAACGGTTGCTGCCTCCTTGTTTCAGATTGAAATTTTGAGTTATTTTGTTACCTTTTCTCCATCTCCTGCTTCATGTCAATGCCCTGCTTCTCCAGAAGCTCCCTCTGAGCAAATGTCCAGTCAACTGGCTCAGAGGGAGTCTCAGCTGACGGTGTTTTCTCTCTTTCTGCTCGTGCTTGCTCTGGATGGTTGAATCTGAAGACATGATTTTTACCCATGATGATACGATTTCCTAAAAGCAGGAACAGAAGGTAACTCTTTCAGGTAAGGATTCCAAAGCCATTGAAAAACATCACTAAATGATTCATCCTATCTGTCCTCTTGGGTGACAGCATAAGAAAAGATTGCCCTATAAGGATTGCTGTATACATTGAAGTTAACTAGGTGTCACAAAAAAAACCAAAAGAATATCTGGTTTGTACAGAACAAGACAGTGCTGATAAGAAGCAGTGCTCATAGAGGACAACATCAACCTCAGGGGTCCAATCTAACATCCCAACAGAGTTTATAAAAAATTAAAGATAAACCTGGGGATTGACCAACAGTGGCAGTGAATAAAACATCACTAAATCCCATTCCTCTCCTCCAATGACAGTGCCAAAACATGGGCAAAAGCCACTTCAGCAGAGTTCTCAGCTTGGAAAAGCCTAACTTCAAACACTGGAACGCATCGTGCTTACTTTTCTTTAAGATATGGTTTACATGTATCAGTTTTATTGGAGTCCTAATCAGTGGGATTTTACACCTTCTTTTACACTCACGTCAAAAGAGCTGAAGAAATCTCGTATTGTTAAGTCTTTTGGCTAAATCCTAGAGATATCAGATGTCCACAAGGCCTGAAACATGTGCATGATGGAAGACAGCAAAACGTCTCTGCTCTTCCAGAGAACATATCAATGTAGTTAAAATTTTAAAAAGGCATTCCAGTAAAAACAGACCACCAAAGTAACCAAAATTGTCCTTATCAATATATTACTAAAACACAGGCTCTTAAAGATGTCAGAGACTATGTCTATATTCTTCTCGTAACTCAATTATCTGGATGCTGGGGGGGTGGAGAAAAAAACCAGCTACTTCAAGAGAAAGTAATTACTAAATGATAAAGTCATGCTATTTAATATGAGCCATATGCAGGCACAGAACAGCAAAAACTGTTCCTCCTTCACTGTCCAGACTTGTGCTGAAGTCAGCAGTACGCTTGCTTCCATGAAAATACTCACTTTTAACTTGGCACAAATAATTCAGAGGTGGGTTTTTTTTGTTTGGTTTTTACCAGTAAAAAAAATGGGGGAGGGACACAGAAAGCATGATAACTTGAAAGAGATAGGTTAAAACCCATAATTTAGGGAAGTCTCTCCCTCCTCTAAATCTTCTCCCACATGCCTTTCTAAAGGACTGTAGGGGACTGAGTGGGAAATCTAATGTGAGCAAAGAGAATCTGTTGTACTCCCGCAGAGGGTCATATCTGAGCTTTGCCAGGAAACCGGGAATTTTCCATCAGCAACTGGCAGTCTGTCTGCTCTGTCTCACTGAGACTGCCAAGGGCAGTAGGCTTGGGCAAGAATCTATTTGAATAATATCAGGGTAAGCAGAAGGACAAGCAGGATGCTGTGTGGCAGGGCATATTTAAGTACACTTACAGCTAGTGCAGCAAAGAACGAAAGAAAATTAACTGCTGCCAAAACAAAAATGGTACCAACTTCTGTTTAAAAGCTACAGTCCAAAAAGGTAACACTGCTGTCCTTCAACAGCATCCAGCATTCTCTACATATGATGCAAATATCACATGGACAGTTCTTAGATACAGAGTCTACCAAAAAATCCTAACAATTCTTACCTGAGCGCAACTGCACAGGCTGCACAACCCTCTTGCCATTAACGTAAGTCTCTGATCGTTCGCAAGGCTCCAAAGTAACAATAACTATGAAGAAAACAAACAACATTGATGAATGAGACCTTAGAGGGCACTGTATAGAAACAGAAGTGTGCAGACCCTACAGGCCTCTCATTTTCTGCCTATCTTCCTACTAACACCAAAAGAAGATACAAATGAATCACTCCTTGATGCCATGGCTAAAAAAGAAATAATGCCCCATGAGAAAAATCAATAGTACAGCAACTCCAGATACTGCAGCTGGAAATTATTAATATTTTTTCTGTTTGAATTTTCGTGTTTGTAGTTAATGAAGATCGGAACGTAACTCTTATACGGACTGCAGCCTGCAATTTGAAGCTATTATCACTTAAATTTTATTTTCTTCCCCTAAGACTCAAAAAAACAGCAAGTCAAAGCTGATTGTTTCCTTGAGGTAAGAGAAACTTTCGAATACCAAGCCAACTATGAAGTGAGAGGTGAAAGATTCAGCAATACTTTGCTAGGAGAAGTAGGTTTTGTACCTTCACCATTGTTGTTCCTCTCACTTCGAAAGATACAGTGTTCTTCTTTGATATGAGCCCCACTCAGTACAATGTCTTGCCTTCGCTCAGCATCAGCCTGGCCAACCCTGGGTCCAACAGAAGATATTTCAAGAGCAAATCAGACACTTTCTATAACCCTCAGAAATACCCTGGAAAAAGGTCTATACTATTAAGACCATCCTTCAAGTTCAAAGGGTGGAACTCTGCATTGCAGAGACCTTACCAGATTTACCATAAATTGGAGGATAACAGCTTGACAAAAGAAAAGAGATGTTTTCTCTCTCTTAAAACATGTAATTTAAAGAGAGAATTGAAATGTTAAACGCCTTTGGATTTAATGCATTTCCTTCTCTCTTGTGTACCCTCTTCTCCCTTTAGCAAAGGCACACAGGAGGAAAAAGAAGTAACAGGAACTTCCAGTGGTGCATTTCAGCTGGCATACAGTGATCATGCCTTCCAAAAATCACCATCTGCACTTTAACAAAGGAGTAAAAATGGCTCAGGAGACTCTTGCTGAATAACATGATGCCACAAGCAGCTTCACCTAGCCCCCAGACAGCGAGAGGTTGGCTGTATCCCTGGAGCATGAAGATTTATGTCCAATCCAAACTCAAATATTTGAAGAACTCTAGATATGGGCAACTTAATTTTCAATCCCAATGTTTATGAACTTCTTGCTCTACTTATTACTCTACACATTTCTGATGTCCACTAGCTAGGCTCAAAACTTACAATGATTTCTTAAGCCCTAAGCTATTCTGTCGATTGTTCTGCGCTTGAATTCTCTACAAGTTTTGATATTCTTTTCAGTGGGTCCAATGCATATTAGAGTAGTACCACACAATAGCACCTGTTTGTGTACTCTTTTCCATCTGCTCCCCAGGAATATACAAACTAAGCAACCAAACATCGCTTAGTGCTCCAAAGATAACAAAAATCACCTCTGTTCTTCCAGATGTCTTGAAACCAGTTTTGGAACAAAATCCATTTTAAATTCCAAATCTGGCTATTAAATTTAATCTCATATATGTGAATACAGAATACATTAACTGTGCAGAGGCATGGATAACAGTTTATTTAAATAATAAAGTGAATGCTCATCCATATCCAGTTGCTTTTATCAAGTTTTCAATCCTCCACCCACCAAAATCTCAAAGGCATTTTCAGGAAGTTTTACTATTTTTGGTTTTCTATATCTTATAAGAGATATCGTGCTTTCTTTTATTGCCCAGGTGTAGTAATGAACTTCTTATAAAGCTGAGTGACTGCACCCATTACTCTGAAAGCAAAAAAATCAGCTTAAAAGAAAAATACATTCATGTACTTTTTTCCACCTACAGCAATCTCATGCTTTGTTTGTACCTGCAAGCTGAATAGCTCAAGGCACAATTATTTAAACTCATGGTGTCTCCAGCATGGGGTTTTAAGCAAGCAAAGCAGCAGACTTCAGAGTGTAGTAACACCAATCCTCACCTAGTAATACCATCTTTGATGTAGTAAAGCAGACATTCAGACATGAGTGGATCTTCATTAAGGTTTACAAGATGAGGAGTCTAAAAGAACAAAAAGGCAAGTTAATTAAGAACAAAGGACCTATTTTCAGGCTTATTCCCACAGCTGTAGAGGATGTATATTAATCCAGCAGCTTTGCTGTGTATCTTGAGGTTATGCCATAAAACATTTTTTCAAATATAACCTCTTGCAGTACTGAAGAGCATCATA
>JAVJGI010000040.1:111765248-111787680 GCA_035590275.1 Ibycter americanus
GAAAGTGCTTGAAAGCTTTTTGGTCTTAATTTAGATGAGGAAGGCCTTAAAAAGCCCCAAAATTTAATAAGGCAGCTTTTGCAGCCTGAAAATCTGGAGGCCTGAAAGATGCCTCCTTGAAAGACAGAAAACAAGAAAAAAGTGCATGAATGATTTAAGAACAAATATCCAAAGGCCAGTTTATTTTAACATAACTTAGCTTTTCAGATATGTCTGTAAACCATATCCTTGGAATAAGCGCACACAAAAAATCTACCATGGAATTAGACAATTAAATAGCCCAGTATTAATAATTTTTACAGTTTTAAATTCTATTTCAAAAATAAATCCTTTAAAATAAGTACCCTTATAAAAGAAACGGGTCAGATCAGACCTTGCAAATTATCAACAAGGGCTTCACACTTACAAAAATGAGATGCTCACCCAGACACTGCATAGATTTCCATGTTCTCCTACATCTCCTCTACTCTTATCCTGAACAATTCTGCTATTGTCAGCCTTATGCCCTAGTTCACATTCACCCTGCTGTTTCAGCCTCGTGAAACTGATGATTGCATCAAGTCAGTTTGTAAACCACCATCTGCAAATACAGGAAGCAGGGGTGGGAGTTTAACAGAAGAAAAGCAGGTTAAGGAAAGGGAATGCCATCGGGATGAGGAAAGCAGGCATGACAGAGCAGGGAAGATGAAGTCTCGAAAGGCCAAGATGCATGCAGTCCTGAAGATAAAGGACGCGGTGCTTGCAATAGCTTTCACAGTTGCTGTGACCACAGAGAACCAAAGCCCTCAACATCATGCACGCTTCTCCTGGAGGCGGCAGCTTTCACACGGATGATATAGGCACACGCTGGAAGCAGCATCAGAATGTAAGACAAGGCCAGAATGAGTCTTTACACCACCAGTAGTTTTAATTTTAGGAAATTTCAGACAGATCTCTTCCAGCTGATATTGTTTGAGCAAGGGTGAAGAAGACTGACTGAAAGAGTTTTAAAAGTCTAGCAACCCAAAATTTACATAGAATACATTTCTCTCGCAATGGCCTACAATTTCCCTTTCATAGAAGCACACAGTAGAACAGAAATAAAATGCTATTTGCTGACTGTTTTCAACCCTATGAAGTTAATAACCTGCAACCAAGTATTTGAGCTCAAATGAGACCTTCAGCAGTGTAAGATGTTCAACTTTTTTTTTTTTTTTTTTTAAGAGACTATACAAAATAAAACTCAAGTCTCTCCAGGAGGAACTGATAACATTTCATCTTGAGTTAATCAATTACGACATTTAAAACAAATACTTTTAGCTGAAAAAGAGATGTTAAAATGCCAGGAAGCTAGGTGACCAGAAGCTGTTTCATTTGAATAACTTGAGAAGGATTCGAGAAAAAGATTTTCTAGTTCAACTCTAAACTGCTGGCTGTCATGAAAAAAGACTAAAGAACTTCCACTATCCCTTCTATATTCCACCAGAAAGGAAGAATGAACATATGTTGCATTTTAAACTTTGCACTTTTTTTTTTGACTGTCAACTCAGTCTAAGAAACAGTGGTTAAGCTAGTTTCCATGAAACTGCACTGCATTCCACAGTGAGTGTTCTGTCTGGGATTTCCCTGTGAGAAATGCTGGCATGCAAAGCTCAGTTAAAAGCTGACCCAGAGAAAGCAGGTTAAACAGAGAACCACACAATACACACATTTGCCTCCACTTCCAGAGTATTCATCTCCCATTGGATCAACTGAAAGGAAGCAGGAGGGAAAATACAAGAAGGATCAAAATTGAAGGTTCACTAGCAACATAGGAAGGGAAGAGAAAACTACTTGATGTTTAAAGAAACAAAACCACAATTTCCAGTAACACAGTTTTTTCAGTTTTGATTTAGAACCAAAAAACACAGAGTGTACCAAGCATGAAAACACTTGCATTTCATTGCTTTCTGGCCCCATTCTCTTGAAAACAAGCAAATAAAAAGGTAAATACATATTACACATCTTTAAATTGTCTGTGACTAAGTCAGAACTTCTGCTTCATAGGCAAATAAGCTCTGACAAATCAGACTCTGGTACAACATTCTCCTCCCCCCGACCCCCCACCCCCTTTTTTTTTTTTTAAGTCCAAGAATCTTTTAATCCACTGGAATACACTCTGTGTTTCTATAGGCATCTGCTTCACTAGGAATTAAATCACTGTTCATATTATACAAGAAAGTACCAGCTAAAGTTTTAGTTTATTTGCCTTATTTGGAATGAGGACAAAGTAATCAGGCACAAGTGTGTTCTGTTGCTTTAAGAGGTTGCTGGCAAAGCAGATCAGTACAACACTGCTCTGCCAACCTAACTCAAAATCTCACCCCAAAAGAATTAATTATTTATTCACAGGCAGCTGTTTCATGGCTAGTTTTTTTTGACATGACAAATGGTTTGTCACTCAGGACATTTTCTAACAGGAATTAGCCATCGTTTTCTTTTCTGAGCAAGGACAGCATCGAAGCCAGGTACCAATAACCTTAACCCCTTAAGGAGGAAGAAAAGATGCTTTCTTTCTCAGTATGAAATTAAGCTTCTATATCTCAACTATCCTCCTTTTATTGGCAGCCAGACAAAAAGCCCTCCATAACTCAGCCGGGCAACTCCTGAATGTGTAAGTTCTATTACACAAAATCATTTCTACAGTAACAGGAAACTCAATATCCATGTTTTCCCTTGAGCGTTTGAAGGCGGCCTGTCAAGTCTACAGACAATCCTAGGATGCATTGTTTAAAGACAGAAGAGGCTACCATTTCTAAAATCATGTTCAAAATTTAGTATCAGGACCTACTTTTAACTTCCACGTTTTTAACCCCTTTCTCTCACAGGCCCAGCTCTCCCTTCTCTATAAAAGACATCAACCTCAAGATGGTAAGGTCTGTTTAATCCACTTACTGTCAATAATATCTCCTAGCCCTTGGGCACGCAGAAGATCCTTAAGCCTTGTCACCTCCTCCTTCAGTTCACGCACCAGCTTGGCATTGGGATCTTCATTGATAACAGCATTGCATTTAATCTGTTTTGCACGATCAGCATATCTGGAACCAGACGAAAATACTGAAGCCTTACAATGAACATGTAAGTGCTTATATGTAACACAGCAATATAGGAGACGTTTAGCTTGCAGGTGTACGTCAGAAGAGAATTCTGGATTATATTCAACCATGCATTTGAATTCATATTTAATACAGGGTATTGCTGCAAAAAAGACAAGTCCTATTCAAGATGGATTAACGGTATGTACAACAGACAACATTCTTTTTTCTTTATTCAGTGCTTTGAAGCCTCAGCTTAGCTAATATGCTCGATTTTAGGGACCACACTAGAAAATACATAGGAACACAAGAAGATTAGTTTGATTTTTTCAAGTTTAGAATCAGCAATAAATCCCTAGCTCCCTATTCATATATAATAGATTGGTTTTCCTCTTTCAAAGTAATCGAGTTCTTGCCAGCACAGAGTCATCTTCCCCACAGATTTTCTGAGTATAACAACCCAAGGGTTTGAAGGACAGAATACAGCCATTAGAGCTAACAGCCACCCATATCCATCTCAGATAAAAAGACAGTACCTTAAAGTGCTCAAAGTTTCATCATAGTTTATGTCTGCTGGACTCAAAGCAGCAACCATCGCAGTCCTGGAGTTACCACCTATAACAAACAGGCAAGATTTTAGATGAAACTGGAACGCACAGTCTAGGCTCTAAATACCTGCTAAATATCAGCATTTTCATGAAATTATAGAATTCAACTATATTCTACCTTACTGAGAAATATACAAAAAAATCATAGCAAACAGTTTTAACTTCAACAAAAGATGGAACTATTTGACTCAGATTTTACTATTAAAATTATTTAACTTCATACTTGATACAAATTTAAGTGAGTTAAAAGCAGTCAGAAAATTTAGTGATAATTTCTTTCCATATTGGCATAGGCAAGTCAGCCATACCTAGATTTTCTCGAAGAAGCCATGTTAGTACAGAATCCCTGTATGGTATAAAGTCTGTCTTCTTCTTTTTTTTACTCTACAAAGAAAGAACACGCTACTGAGAAACAGACACCAAATGGAAACACGCTACTGAGAAACAGACACCAAATGGAAAATTAATACTTCAAACATAAAAACCATAGTATAGGTACAAAAAGAACCATGACAGCATACACATACGCTGTCTAAACAGAGAGGTGGCCCATCCTTGGCTGTACAAGTGGTTACCAAGTTTGATATTACATAACATGCAAAATATTCAGCTATCTAAACAGAGATGATAAGCAGTCCAGAGAATTCGTTTGACACACTATGTCCAGAAAGGGTTTTCTGTGTATCAAGGATATCTTCCTGACATTTAAATTCCGTGTTTTAACACCATTCTAAGCAAATTTAAGGAGTAAACCTTACTCATTCAGAGGAAGATTCACTTTTCCTTTGTTAGAAAAGTTACAGCTTTTTAGAGCAGTCAAAGGTCTATTACAGGAGATTGCACAGCTAGAGATCCAGGTACACACGTGAAAGGACAACTACCCAATCTTCCTGGGCTTCTGTAAGCAGTTATTAGGAAACTTGAGGATGGAAGAGATGAAAGTTCTTTGACGCTGAAATTAGAAGTATGAGTAGAAAGGAGGTGGTTTAGGGGTTTGCTTTGGGGTTTTATTTTGGGTTGTTTTGGGTTTTTTCTTTTTAAAAAAGGACAAAAATTCTATAGAGACTACTCAAACCAAAGCACAAGGTCACAAGATGTGTGTCCAAGTATTGAAGTACTTTGTCCCAAAATGAGCAGTGATAAATGATGAACTTTCACACAAGAGAAGAGGGCCTTCTGAGCACCTTTGGTAGACTTCCCTCCAAATTTCATTACAAAGGCTTTCCCTAGCTTATTTGGTCTAAAAGAAACAATTAACTTCAAAAGCTCTGTAACAGAACGTGAATCTTTGGTCATCCGTCTACCTACACAAATAGGAGGCAAACATCTTGCTTCAAGAGATGCCAAAAGTTTAATTCCACACAACATTCAATACATGGCTTCGCAATAAAAGGCCTGATAACAATTTGTGTGAAACTCCTCTTAACACTCAAGGGGTGCTTAAAATGTGAGTGTTAGTCTTGCAGTAGTTCTATTGCCCTTTGCCAAAGGTAAGTAACCTTACAATGAACGTGTAAAATTACTAAGGGCAGGTAAGCACCAGATACTAAAGCTGAAAACTAGAATTGACTATCACCTACAATCCATCACATGAGGTAAAGAAAAAAGCATGGAGAGTAGAAATATGAAAGCAAAGACAAAGTTATCCATACTAAAAGTAAATATCCCAATGCAAGTCACCAAATCAGAAGCAGGAATGTAATAAGAAGAATATTCCTAAATACATACTTAAATGTGTACTTCTCATTCATTTATCTCCAAAATTATCACATTTTAAAAATTTTAGTACTGGTAATTCTCAGGCTTCAAGACTAATTTATAGTCACAGGAACTTCTCAAAGATCTGACATAAAAGGTCCCTGTTCTTTGATTCCAAAATGAAGAGAATAAAATCTCACGCTCAGGCAAAAAAAAAAAAAAGACAACATTGCCTACTACTCAGACCATCATACCTTGTTGGTGCAGTTATCCTAAGTTGAAAGCATTAAAGAAAGGAAAGAGATACAAAATGAGCTTCTTAACAGAGCTTTATATATAATTTCCATCTTAACTTGGACAGTATTTTCTTTTCTTAAGAAGCCCAAAAGAGTTTTCATGAAAAAAAAACCCAAAACTAAAAAGCATGTAATTGTATTCAACCTGTCCAAGCTGTTAAGAACTCATTTAACTCACTTTTAAAAGGAACAGTAATAATATACTTGGATTTTTTTTAAATAGTAGTTGAGTGTAAAAAGTAAAAGACTAAGGACTTTTCTAAACCTACAACATTATGTTTGGATCAACATATGCTAACTCAACTTCACACATAAGTCTTGCCATTGCAAAAAAAGCCAGCAATAACAAAATTATTACACTGGTACTTCTAGAATTTTTTAACAACAAAACTAAAGTTAGTTTTCTAGAGTTATTCTTTCAGATAAAAATAAAATTACTGCTCTACAGAACTAAAAGCTTGCTACCTGAATGCGCCTTCTACACAAATGCAGGCTTCTTTTGCAAGGCTTCTTCACAGCTAAATAAACGAATGCTTCAATCTACTGACAAATGAAGTTTCTACCAGCCTACACGCCATTCACAGAATACTATCAACACTATTCATCTATCAAAATACACAAAGCTAATTTGGCTAAGAATGCTAGGCCAAGAACAGTGAAAGATTCTGCTGTACTCCATGACTTTTACTGTCTCAGTTTTACTAGCTATGGAAAGGTTGTTACAAGTAAGTAAATGCTGTACTTACCACTTCGGCCAATGCTGATATAACTTTGCCCAGAGTTGTAAGAGACTTGTTTATATTTGCTCCTTCCTGTGAAAACAGAATCCGGTATTATATAGCAATTTCAATTGTTCAACCATGAACCTCTGTAGACTAAATGAGACAAATGTGACACCCGTGATCAGAGAGGGGGGGAAAAAAACGCCTCAAGTTATGCCATTATTTTTTCCATACTTACAATACCAATCCTTTCTTTTCCTTATCATTTGTCAAGCAAAGACTCCACATGATGCTTGCGCACCCACTTCCCTTTCTTTCCCATACATCAATGGCCCAATACCTTTAATCGCGTTCCTTTGGCACCAGTTGAATCAGCTCGCTCACTGCCAGCTAAATCCACAAGGCTAATCTTGCTGACCTGAAGAGCAAAAGCACGTTAACAATGAGAACTAATTCTTGGTGAACAAGAGCAAGAACAAAGTTTCAAAGAATTCTATGGCATGAGAAGAATTCTACTGTCTAAAAAAAAAAAAATCACTGTGGTGTGCTTAAAACTACAGTCAAACAAAGTTTTCACAAGCAATTAGCTTGATGCTGTTACCTTATGGATAAGAAGTGTCTGGGATTATGCTCTGTTTTAAGTAGCACTATGCTCTACCCAAAAAGAGAGAATGAGATTTCACATGACCAGACCAGAATAGAAGTCAAAAGAAATTGTTACTGCTACAGACCACACAATAATCTCAAAGGAAGAGAAACTTGATGTTTCATCCCGACTCTAGTAACACCAACAATAAAGCACTGGCCTATCAAAAGCTACAGACTGCATGTCCACTAACAGTAACTTTAGAGGGTCTTACCACTTGGGGGGAAGGGGTCTTCAATACATAATTTTTTTTCAGATCTGTCCACAGTAGACAGTTCAGAAACATGAGCATTACCTGTGTTCCATCTACTATTGCATGCAGAGCATGTATTTCAGAGTAATAAGAGCCAGAAAACTGTTCCACACTAAACAGGGTACCTCCTTTTAACATGCAAATTCCAGAAAGTGCCTAAGTCTCACTCATCCCAATTCCTGTGCCCAAAGGAAAGAACTAATGAGGCAAATATTTTGCACTGACAAGCAAAACCACAGAAAGTTCTGGGAAGACGACTGGGGAAGGTTAACTTATTTTATTTCATACATCCTTCCCCATAGAACCTAGTCCTTAAGGCTGTATTTTCCCCGCATCTATATATTCTCCTCCTGCACATACTCCCAATTTAGTTGTTTTCAGATTACAATCAAACAAAATCCCATAGAAAAATAAAAGGGCTCCATCAAGGCACAAAGCAAGTTCACCCTTAAACGGAACAACAGAAAAAACAATTAATTTTCATTTTCTCGTCATACTGCCAATAAGTTACTCTGCAGGGAAGATTTATGAAAAACAGTTGGAAAGCCACTTATCTATAATATACCTTCTCTGTAGAGAGATCAGTTTCTGTGTCGTGTTTCTTCTGAGTAAAGACAATTGTAAACACAGCATGAGAGCGGCTGCTGGTTTCATTCATGTTGGTAGCTGCCACAGTCCTAAAATATGAAGAGATACAGACATGTTTAGAAAACAGTAGCCTCTCTGCTGCAAGCACAACTACCTGCAGGGCTGCATGCAGCTGTAGAGGAATGACACCAAGAGGCTGTACAGTTGATGTTCTGCCCTGTAACCAAGACCAAGCCACACCAAATACCATTAACAAACCCTTTGATTTTTCACTCCTGAATTAGTCCCATCTTCATCACCATTTGAACAGAGCTTTCTCAATCTGTGTACTCAATCTACCTTACGCCCAAGAAAACATGAGCAGCATTTATGTCAACCTTTCCCACACATTGTTAAATGGAGCCTACAGTTGACACACAAACAACTACTAATGAACCAGAACCTAAAGCTAGAATGCCAACTTTAGTCCTGACCACTTGAATGAATGAGGAGACTGTGATGATACACTACACAACGAAGGCAGAAACGAAAACCAGTAGAATTATTCACATACTTCATGTCAAGCCGCTACAAGCTTTAAATATCTATACAGTGATTTGCAGCACTATTTCACCACACAAATCAATTTCAGCCTTTTAATAGCATTGAACAGTGCATAGTGCAACAATATCCCTCATGTGACATGAGTTTTTAACAAAGTGCCAAAGCATCACAGAAGGTATTTTAAATTTGCTGCTATATGCCATATATCCCAACAGAGATAAAAATATGTAACACACTACCATCACTAACCTGGCTTTGTTCCCAGCATCCATGAGGTCTGCAATGTCTGTATAAGACGTGACTGCTAACTTGGACAAATCTTCCACATATGGCCCAAGCAGAGGATGTTCTCGCACCCGCAAATTCCCTTTGTTCTTCGGGTTCAACAAGTCTCTGACTCTCTCACAGTAAATCTCCATGTAACTCACCTGAAAACAGGAATTTGCATGGACAATTTAGTACTTTGCAGCATTTCAGAGTGCTGCTGGTGGTAACTCTCCCAGTCCACTACAAGAAAGCTGTAGGTGGGCGTCTCCATTCATGTAACAGCTTGACACAATGGCAGAAAGGAAAAGGAGTCACTAGTCTCACACATCAGATCTCCAACATCAGCTGCAGGCCTTGGATCCATGTATGGGTCCCTCAACCATTTCAAAAAACATTGGTGTTTAATTAAATATTATACATTTGAGTTCACAATCATCTGTTAGCTTTAATATGACACAGCAAAAAAATTATCTTTCTAAAGAGGCAAACAAGACAGGTGGTAAAAGGAGTCTGCTTACAAGGAATCTCTCTTATGAACCTCCAAAGCAAACTTAATAAGCAAAAAAATTAATTTCTTTGTATGCAGAATCAACTTTTGATTCTGAGCTGTATCCACGTCTTGCTGTATTCCTGAGTCATCAGTACAATTATTCAAAGCACACTAATCTTAAATCTGCACCCTTTGAAATAAATTATAAAGCTTGTATGTCTCATGGCACTATGCTTATCCCAGTCCAACAGATACTTAGCACCTGCAGCAGTCCAGATATTAAATATTAAGAGACCGTAAGTTATTCACTTTCATTCTGGAGATTACAGATGTAAGCAGCAGCCTTAGAAATTTGAAAATCTCTTTTTGTATAAGTACAATGCAGAAAAATGAATTCTACATCCAAAACAGATCATAATACACTATTTATACATTTCCACCACTACTTCTGTCTAGCTGCCTCCCTTCTTTGCCTATTTGTCAGATGCTCATTCTTTTGGAGAGAAGATTTCTCTCTCACATGCACAAATCTATGCTTAGAGACGTAATCAGGACTATAAACAAGTACCAAATAGGGAAAAATTAAGAAAACGTGAGAATCTTTGCATTCACAATCCTAAACATGATACTCCTATGGTATTCAAGCATTAAGTCATCAAATGTTAATAAAATACAATTAAGCGAAGTGTTAAAATGGACAGATTCAAAGCCTAACCATTTTCCAGTTCTGTAACTTAGAAAGAATGCTGACAGGAGTTCACATTTATTAATAGTAATCACATTTGACTTCCACCACTTTTGGTCTTCCCTTCTTTCAAAGCCTGCAACATATTTGCATGTGAGGCTATTAAAACTGATTGGGGTGCGGGAGAGGGGCACACGGACAGCAGACAACACTACCGTAGAAGAAAGGAAATACCATTTCTGCGAAGTGGCTCCTTTTATTTTTATTTTGGAGCAGGGCAGGAAGACAGGAAAAGAAATGGTGTAGTATGACAGCATATGAAAATGACTTTCTAAACACAAACCAACTTAAGGACAATAATTAAGAAAAATTAAGTACTGACAAACTTCTTATGTATGCACAGCTTAAACAATTTTTTCTGTAAACCAACCTTACTAACAGATGTCAGGTAAGACTGCATGACTAAGCTATTCTAGACAAGTCCTGTAGAGAAACGGGGTATAAATTATGACTATAGTAATTGGCAAGAAATATGTAATCTTCCATCCAGCAGTCAAAACAAAAAATAAATCTATACATTCATCTTCAGGTTTTTCATTCCATCACTTCTTTCAGAACTGCTACACAGGTGTACTAATTTTCTGGTGGGGAAAAAATAAAAGTCCTGGAAAGGTTTTATTTACATTTGCCTCAAACATAAAACAGAGAAAAGACAATAAGCTAAAAAAAAAACCAAAAAACAAAACCAAAACCACACACACAATCAAAAATCAGCATCTTAATGCAACATTAAGAACGCAGCAACTAAGCTCAGTTTGATGTCCAGCACACAGATATTCTTTGATCCCTCACTATACTCACCTCTACAGAGTACGACATTTCCTCATTGCTGTTGTCATTGATTTTCTCAAACAGTTCTTCACATAGCTGGAAAGGGATTAAAGCCAAGTCAGAAATTAGTCTTTACTGAGTAGTAACAAGTAACTACTACGACATGTCATTAAACTGGCTTTAGAGTGAGGGCAGGGGAAGAAAAAGAACCCATTACATCAACGACATACACCCTCACTGGGAAATTCTACAGCACTACCATTCAACCTTATTTTATAGAGCATCTGAACAATTGTTCTAGGTTTAACCAATCTTATTATTCTGTACTATAAAATTAGAAAAAGCCCTTAACTGAAACTGGAAATAATAACTTTACAAAGGAATGATGAAAATCCTTAAGACTCTCCTAGCCTCATAAAAACAATAGTCTGTTTATTCAGTGTGCTGAAGTTCCAAAATTCAGATTTAAATCAGCAGGCAGAAATTATTTCAAAATTTGTTAACAGTATTTTTGTATGAAGGATACTTTATCTACCAGCGGTCTACTGCTTTCAAGAGTGCTTGTCTACAAGTAACTGAGACACCCAAAATTAAGATGATAAAGGAAGGAGAAATGAACAGTGGGCAAGCCATGGATATGCATTTGGAGATTAAAATGAAAAGCATGGGTACAGAGAAGAATAATAGTAGAAAGAGGTTTCTGGAACACATATCTACAAGCCACTGTATGAAAAATAAACAGATTATGAAGAATATAAGCAATTTTGAAAGTATACACTCTGAAGTATTCAGTCAACACATGGTTATAAAGTACCATAAAGTGTCACACTAGGGACTGGCAGACAGGGGATTTTGCCAACACGTAAGAATTTAATGTCAACAACCTATACTACTTGGAACATGATTGTGCTGTATCTTCTGTGTACGAGACAAGAAAGAGAATAGATTCAACAACGTCTCCCTGAACAGATAATTCATTTTGTACCTTTATGAGCAGGCCTCCCAGTGAAACTGGAAGGAAAAGATTTTGTTTTAAAGCTGTAGTAGACTACAGGAGCATTATTCAATTGGGGGCAGGGGTTAGGAGAATGTTTAATTCTTACGTATTTGAAGTTTCAGAAAAAACAAACAGAAGTATCACGATTACAACAAAAATATTTAGCACAAAACTGTTGTCACAGATTTTTAGCTCATTTCACCTATTACACTGTTACTTTGTATTACTGTAATAAAACCAAAATGCTTAGATATAACAGTTCTGTCCTTCACCACATCAGCTCTTTCAACGTTATTTTAAACTGATCACCAGAACACTTGCAATCTATTTCAGTACATATGCCCATGCCATTAACGGAGAACAACACTTCATGTCATCTATTTCATACCTGTGGCACAGGGCCAATGTCTACTGCAAACCTGCAGCAGAATGAGGACTCAAGCTGTTCAGCATATTTATTTATTAAGACTGAAAATCAGCCTCAGATTTCTATTTTGGGAATGGAGGAACACACTGTCTTCCAACAAACTTGGTCCACTGTCAGTGCCTACACACTGAGGAAGGCCTGCACTTAGAACAAGTACCACACAACCAACAACTACAGAATGCTAAATTCATGGTGACGACAAACTGTTGCCAGCCAAAATTTCTTGTGTGGGTATCTCAACTTCTTCAAATTTCATGGCAAATGTCAAAAGAAATTTCAGGGAAGGAAATAACACTGGGCTGTGCTCAGTTGCCCTATTTTTCCCTATTTTTTAGTTTTGATGTGCTTCATTTCTTACAAAGATATATTATTCAGTTTTTAGCTTTGGGAAACTTATCACTACAAAAAGTTTCTGACATATTCATCAGTAATACCACCTTTTGAATTCCTACTGAATACAAAGTACTTAAGTGCTATCCTAGCCAAAGTCAGAGAAAGGGACAAGAAACCCAGTGACTAAGATATCTTGATTTACTAGTTTGCTGGGGAAGTGGAGAAATTAGATCTACAAAAAACATACAGAGTGTACAGTACAATTTAAAAAAAGTCACAGACGGAAAATTACTTCAAATGCTCTTTTTCCCCAGTATTCTTCCACTTCAAAAGTAAGCTGTGATTCTCTTAACCATTATTGCAATATAAAAAGAGTATATCCACAAGCATGTGCCTGAACATGCTATAAAAAACCCAAATGGGTTCTGTTCTACCTGAGGGATTATGCCTGCTTGGCTCTCCTCCTGCTTGCCCATCATTGTGTAGGATTTCCCAGCTCCAGTTTGTCCATAGGCAAAAATGCATACATTGTAGCCCTCAAAGGCATGCAGCAACATCTCCTTCCCAATATCATTGTACACACGGCTCTGAGATGCAAAGCAGGGATCTTCAGGCTGAAAAGACATGAAAACAGCATAAATATAGTCTTATCCTATCATTCAAGTAACATTTCAAAAAGCAACTGGGGTTTTTTTCTACTTCTGTCTTGTGGGTCAATCCCTTAGGAAGAGGGAAATGTAGCACATTTTTATATGCAGCTTTTTCCCCAGGCCATATCAGCTGGAGAAGAACGACAATGAAAACCCTGGCAGGACCACGCCATCAATGCTACGGAAACAATATGCAAAAAGAAACCAACCAATTCTGTTTCATGAACATTGTTGACACTACTGGAAAAGTGTCATGCAAGATCACCAACAAACGACATTCAGGGTGTTTGAGAGGAGGGAGTCATGGGGAGAAAACAAAAGTAGAGTTCAGAGAGTCAATACAAATGAATAAAGGACTGGAAACCACAAAAATCCCACAGTGGCTAGCCTTGACAAGGGCTCTGAAGGGTAGCAGGGGGAAGAAAAGCAAAAGTTGCTCAGGTTTATTTTGTTGGCTTTTTTAAAGATTAAAAGAGTGTAAACAAATCATTAACATAACCAACTTTTTCTTGCAGCTATCTGATTCCACTGTCTAATCCAATCCAGGTTTCTATTTACAACCTCCAGTGACTACAAAATCTTTAAGTATGTCAATACATATTTCAAATTAGCAAGTAGTTGAACTGGTCAGGGACAATCTATCAGAACATTTTTCTATGGCTAAACACAAGGTTAGCAATATAACCAAATATAACATTAAAAAAAAAAAAAAAAAAAAAACCTACTTTAAAGAAATATAGCCCAGTGATAAAACAAACAAAAACACTAATGCAGATGCACCCAATGACACAAATCTGTATATGGACAAAGCAAGTTATCACCTTCAAACACTTGACTGAAAAGTTTGTTACATTTTGAGAAGAGGTATTGCTGCACATGCAGTGGAAAAAAAAATATCACAAGTTATTGATGTCAAAAAATATACTTGCCAGATCTCAAGGAAAATACACAACCTGTTCAAAATAAAACTTCATGATTACAGAAATTAATTCTCCATTTTATAGGTAGTGCATTTCAGGTACTTAGGCACTGTACCAATCAGACTCCAACATCCAGTCACAAGAGGCAATCCAAGATGCAGCTCCAGGAACGGTACAGGATACAAAAATACTGAGAGAAAGCTGGATTCAGGGTATACGCTCTTTTTTCTGATGTCCTCTCTTGTTCATTTAGGAAAGTCCTTAGTAAACACACTTGAAAAAGTTATCATACTAATGATTATCTATGCAGATGTTTTAAGTTGCACAGTGCAGTAGAGATTGCAGATAACATGCTACTGAAACTTCATTTTGTAAGGAGTATGTCACTACATTGGATGTCACTACGTTATTCTTGATCTACCATTCTCTCTTTCTGAAACGTCAGATTTTAACATTACTTGCTGCTGAAATCAGGACAAATATAGCTGTGCTAACATTCTAATGTCAGGATCAATGTTTTATCAAACCACTTTCTGTCCTGCTACTTTTCAGGAATTATGTTCATAATGCTCCTCTGACTGATCCTGTAATCTACTTGCATGAGTGCTCTGGAAGATTCGATAAAAGAGCTACACCAATCCACGTTTTTCATCATGAAAACAATCTCATTGGCTACAGATTTGCTCAGAAATATTAAGTCTTATTTGCACCATCTAAGTAACTAAAATTAATCTTAGAGAAACGCATTATCCTTTCTTTCTATATCTTTTGAAAAAATAAGGCAGGGGAGGGGTAGATGGCAGAACACCACAGTTCTGCTGCAAAACAATTACTGGAAGTCAGCAAGTCCTTAGCACCAATTCGCAAGAGGGTGGGGCAGAGATGCTAGATGAGAGTTTATTGCTTTTCCAGCTATCAGAAACACGGATCACTACTCTGTCTTTTCCAGATTTGCCAAGAGAACCCGCACCACATGTCCCATTGATCTGTAAGAACTCAAGCAACTTTCACTTGTCTAAGAGCAAAGCTGAGTTAACCGTGGTTCACATGCATCCTTAAAATATTTAGAACAGAACACTGTTGGAGAATTATTTTCAGTAATCTTTCAAATATTTGCAACTTGTTATTGAACTCCAGGAGCTCTTCTTTCTGCTCTCCCCCAAACAGGAAAAGACTACATACAATGACAAGCTTTTAAAGTGAAAGAGGGTGAGAGAGACAGTGCAGAAACATCTCACAGGGATGGCATGATCAGAAGAGAATGCAGTTAAGTCAAGCCAGTCAAGAAGAAAAAAACATGGTCTTCTTGTAAAAACTTACCGATGTGTGGGACCAGTAAGAGTAGTCAAAGCTGAAGGACTTTGGTGCTTCCTTAGGATTCTTTGGGTTGATAATACCTACAAGAAATAACATTCAAACTCTTAGCTAACTCAACATTTAGGAGCATTATTAATGAGCTTGCTGACCCTTAACCTGTGAATTTGAGTATTCACAGAGTTGCCACACTGCACAGGAGTAATAAGATTGAAGGAACAGACTCACAGCTTCCTAACACTATGTTTCTGTAGGCCTTATTTCAAACAAATCAAGCGAAAAAATTCCTAGAAGGAATGCTGCTACTAAACAAAATTCTTCTGTTGGACAGAAAATCAGAAGCAGGTCATCTTGGTCCCGTGCCTTTTAGAATGGGACAGGCTTTTATGAGTTGAGGGGATTAGCAAGGAGGACAATCCGAAGCACAAGGAGTTCAAGAATCCCTGGGGATTTCATAGCCACACAACTCAAGTCTGTTTTGAAATACATGTTATACAGTACAAGAGCTCATTGCAGAAGGATTTGCTTTAAGAAGCTCAGTATTTTTGGGGCATGGAAGAAGATATGAAAAAAGCTGGATCTATACGCATTTCAGGGATTATCTGCGTAGTTTATTTCAATGCTCTTTTACATGCACAAAGCCTCCAGACAGATTTTTCAATAGGACTGATATTAACTGAACCAACCAAATTACTGGTAAATGTTCTTACTGCATATGGCCACTGAATCCCATAGTGACCCCCAACCAATCTGTGTACTTTTTCTCTCTGGAACTTCTGTACAATATACAATGCCCCTATGACGAAATTCACACACGCACACACACAAAAAAAAAGCCAGAATGAAAAAATGCTTGTGTATAGTTCCTATGTGATAGCCTTTAAGTCCCTGACTTAAGATCAAAAAGCTGATCTCCAACTGCCTTTTCAGCTCTTGCAATCCTTGACTTCATTTTCTTTCCAAGGTATTCGTACATAAGAATCTAAGAACTTTCAGTGAGTTAATCACTGAACACTTCACAAATACCAGAATAAACATGCTTTTTAAAAAACCCTGTCTTCTCTTCATATGAGTACATCTGTAAATTTTATGCTCTTTTCCTTTTCTCAGATCCTCTAATTCTTTCAATATTGGACCCACCCATGTACATTCCCCACAAATAATGAAAGCTCTTTCAGATACTTTTCAGGTTGTCGATTTTGGTTTTGTCATTTGTTTTGCGTTTGGGGGTTTTTGGGGGTGTTTTTGTTTGGTTTTTTGTGTTTTGGTTCCCCCCACCCCCGCCCAGCAACAAAACAGCTTCCTATAACCTTTGCTGGGTGCTGGGGGGGAAGGGACAGGATGGACAGACAGGTAGCACACAACAGATTCAGCTGTCATTTTAATGCTACGTGGAATGTCTGTAGTTTCTGTATTCCAACAAGAGTTCTGCTCTTGCTGCAGAAGTGAATCTCTACTGCTTTCTTCTTTGCAGTACTACAGCACTGGAAATATTTAAATCTATTCTTGCCAGCAGCTGTTTTCAACACCATCTGTGTAAGTAAGGACTGTAAAAAGACATACTCTTGAGGGTATCAGAATTAGATAAACCACCTTAGATTTACACATACCCATTTGCATATAAAGCAGCAATTTGCCTTTGGCAGTGATACACTGATTATGATACGTGCAAACAAAATCTATAAAGAAAGAAGCTATACAAAGGTGGTGACAGTTTTCCTGGGGATGATTTACATCCTGGTATCAGTCATTCTAAACAATGGATGCTTATTTCTCACATATTCATGCCAGTTAGACTATGCTTTGGGAGATGGGGGCTTCTCCCTTCCCTTCTGCGATAAATAAAAAAAATTCTAACACCCACATCTCTTACCATTCCAAACATGAATTTAACATCACGTTGCACCAAAATCTCTGAAAATGTGGTTACAGAATCCCCACTGAAATTAAATCACTCCTCTACCAGATGCTGTGTCCCTTAGCAGGGCTGTTGTCCAAAATTACAGTGTGGAGGAAAGATCACTGTCTGGATTGCAAATAGCAACAGTTGCTACACTATTTCTTGTGGCCAACTCCGTTTCATTTGGATGCACCTTGTGCTGACATTCTTGCCTTATAAAAGCTGATAGACATGCAAAGCCAACGAATAATATGCCTTGCACCAGTACAGTATCAAATGGCAAAAATGCTTGTGGCTTTGGATAGCAACATGGGTATCAACACATAACAAACTGGTAACCTAAGCAATCATATATGGCTTTAGTTTCCCTTTGCTGGTTTTAACCAAACAGCAGTACATCTACAGCATGCACTGTTAAACCAGTTCTAAAGCTAAAGCGAATAACAAGCCCCAGAGAACAACTCCCCTGCCCCAAACCTGAATCAGTTCTCTCCTTCCAGTGTATTCCAGACTGCTACAACTCAGCATATCCTCATTTCTCATTCAATTACTTAAGATCAAGTTCTGAAAGGCAAGGAAGAAGTAATGCCTTGTACCCAAAGCTCCTACCCAAAAAAGCAGTACAAATAAAACCCAATCTCCACATTAGTTCAATGTAACAACCTTTGGGGGTGAACAACTTTTTCTTCAATTGTTTTGGGTTATAATGTCAAGGGAAAGCCATCTAACCATTGAAAGCAGAAAAAAAGTAGCAATAAATAGAACCCATTCCTATGTACTGTATAACACAATTCTAAGGAGATACCCGAAAAAAATGTATTGCCAGCATCTCTCCTGACAATATAGATTCTGCTGCTTAATCTCAACAGCAAATCTTTTTAACCCAAATTCTTGATAATACTCATGTGAGAGGAGTCATGGCATTGGTTACCCAAATGTCACATTGATGCAGTTTTACTTTAAGGTGCAAATGCCATCAGAAAGAGCGCTTTGATCTCGCTTATCTACCTTATGGCACAATTGATTTGTCTCAGAATCAACAGTGAAATAGTTCATCATTTTTTCTTTTCCATTTTTATGTTGTTGTTTATAAGCAAAACGGATATTTCTCTTGGCCAAGGCAAAGCTGCACTTGTTCTCTCCAAGAAAACAATTAAATTGCCTTCTAAGATTCTACTGTGTCAGAAACAGAAAACAGAACAAGTAGCATAAACTTCAGTATTATACAAAACTAGGTTTGATGTGAAAATACACACTTCCCATTAATTGTTTTTTAAAAAATTCTAAAAATCTCTAGAAAAAGATTTCTTTCACCAGTTCCTAAAAGAAAGCAAAGAAGCCAAACATTTAATTGAAAGAACAGCCAATTTTTCCCACTTAGCTCGCTAGACATAAAGGTACATTGAAGACCCACGAAAGACAAGATCTCTAGCTATGCAACAGCCTTGGTGTCTCACAAGGCACTACAAGCTTGCCATTATAGTTTCATCCTACTTGCTTCAAGCTTAAATTTGATCCACCACATTTGTGATGTTCAGGCTCCACGATCTGTGCAAGTGGTTCCACTCTGCCCCACTTTTTTTTTTAAAAAGACTTTTTATTATTATTATTATTGTTGTTATTGTTGTTATTTTCTCAGACAGGCTTTCCTCTGCTCCTTCACACAAAGTTCCATGTTCAGGTCACTATTTTGAAAACTACTTTCTAGGATGCATGGTTTTTGTAAAGCATATCTTCAAAATCATATCAGGAAAGAGAGATTAACGTGCAAGAAGGCAGCTCTGTCAGAGGTTGGGAATGCAGTTTCCTGGCCAAAACCTTCCACTGCAGTAGGAACGGGTCAGAGAAAACCTCTCCTGACTGCCAAGAACTCTGCATGCTATCCCTCACTAGCATGATCCAGTCACAGTCTTTTCACTCAGCTTCTAATCCAAGCCCAAAGTCTATTTATGCCCATTCCTGTTTCTTACACAGTCTTACATCCTCCAGTTTCAGAATCACTGGTTTAACAGAATTCTGAGTCTGTCTACAAATGAATCCGGCAGAGCTGGCCGATAAAGAAAATATAAGATTACAACCTCAACAGACTTCCACTGGACTGAAACCCTCTTCATTTGGAACACTAAGCACCAAGTAGGTAGCTATCGGCATCAGTCGTGTCTCATGGGGTCTGAGTTTGAACCAAGCGATCAGGTATGCAATACTGAGAGGTAAGACACCTGAAAGAAGACAGTGAGGCAGCTCAGAAACCAGGAATTCAAGTGGAAGTAACTGACCTAACTTGAAGGTCTACTGCACAAAGCATCATCTTTGGAGGGACCAGAAAACCCATGAAATCTAGCTGCTTTTAAAGGAAGCTAAAGGATATTTCTGAAGAAATTGAAAGGCTTCTTATAGTACAGGTAAGCTTTATCCTAAAAGTTCATACACCAAATCAGAAAAAAAAGGAATGATCATGCAGAAATTAGAGTGAGTAGGCAACACTGATTTTATATACCATGCTATTCAGCAAGCTGTGTTTTCAGCTGAAAAAGGAAACAAGTAAAATTCTAAAAAGAGGACTATTTCCAGTCTCTCCAATATCCACAAGAACACCAAAAGCTTTTCAGTTATTTTGTTTGGTTTTTACATCATGCAAGGCTAAGATGAATTGTATTAGTGAATCATGAAATAGGTCGTCATCTATCTCCTCTCACCATAGCAGACTCACGGCATGGTAGCAAGCTAATGGTTTAATTACAGAGCCTCAGGAAATGAGAAAGGCAATAAGGCAGACAATCACAGCAGGAACACATTAATGGCCTTTTTATCTTACAGAATAAATTTGTTTATCTGCTGTTTCAAAGGTCCAGTGTGGCAATTAACTCTTCTGTTTGCAAACTGACACTAATGCTTTATGCTGCAGCTACAATTAGTTACCATCAGCATGGCACCATAGCAACTTTGAATGTTGGAACTAGTCTAAGCAGCCAGTTTCTGAGAAACTCAATCCCTTTTTCAGGCCCCTTGCTTCACCAAGAGCCAGCTTCTTAGGTCATGTGGAATCTTTCAGCTTTCCACAAGTTAAGTTTTCTGCACAGGACAGGATATTTTACAAAATCACCATCTCCTATACCATTGCTACTGAAAAAGGTAACACACTAACTCAAATGTGGAAAGGATGAAAAAGTTGAAGATACTATTTTCTGACTGCAGTGTCTAAAACACTCTTCCGGGATCAAAGGAGCAACCACAATTTGGGTTGATGTTCACCATCTACCTTTGGAATGGAAGCCTGATGAAAAGCCATGGGAACATGAATGCTTTAAAAATACACTCTACAAATTGTTAATTTGAGTAGGGAAGATAAATGCCCATATTATTCCTTTTCTTCACATAAATTATGAATTTCCAGAAATTTTGAATAATATGCTTCACCTTAAGGCATAATATGTATATCCATCTTCTATCTTGGCAAGCAAACAGACTAATAGAAATAATTACATGCCATAAATTGATAGAAAATTCAAATAAAAGTGGACTGTGTGAACAGCTATGCAGCACTACCATTTCATTTGAAGCAGTGTATTTAACACCCACTGCCATCCCAGCCTAGAGACACAGCTTGCATTTTAAAAGCTTATTTCTCCTTACAGGTCTATAGCAAGCGGTGCAGAGCTGCTTTATGCCATCTGAGCTGTCTCTAAAGCAGGAGTCATCCATATATTCTCTGAAGCTCAAACTATTTAAACAATTCTTTTTAGCTGCTTAGTTGTTTAAGTTTTCTGATATCTGTAACTACAAACATACGAGTTTTACATATCACTGACCAAAAGGTAAGGGAAACCAACAGTTTCAAAACAAATGTCTTCACACCAAACAATCTGAAATTTCCTATCATTATGGAGACCCATGTACTTTAAGTAATTAGTCCTTGTACAGGAGTATATAGAAGGAGCAGTACAACCTAATAAAAGATAAGGAGAAAACAGGAGCACAATTAATGAAGGAATTATAATTTTAGATGTGCTGTATCAACAGTAAGAAACTAATCTCCACATAACATTTTGGATTTTAACATGCCCTTACTTAAACAAGCAACTTCATTTCTTGGCATAAGGTACTTCCACAGTCCATCCTACTTGTTCCTTAATTAACATTTTTCATACCATTCACCATCTGCTTTATCAGCTAGCACAAAAATAACATACACTTTCAACCTTTCAAATCTATGAGATAAAATTCATTGCTAGTTTTTACTTTTAGCAAAAACTGCTACCAAACTTTTAAAAAACCACTTGACTATTGAAACAGTACCCATATATTTTGTAATATGTATTATTTTGCATTCCTACTGTCATTTTGCATATCTAAACTTTTTCGCCTTACAATCCAATCTTGATTTGTTGAAGCTGAAATTCAAAAAGCAGACCTCAAATATGTACTTTATTTTACAATTATAACCTGAGTACGGAACACAACAGAGAGGTGATGCAAAGTTACAGTCTTCTAGGAGACTTCTGGAAGCAGTGCTCCGTCGTCTCACCCCTTCCTAAACATATACATAAACATATTACCACTTCAAGCCTTCATTTCTGGACTTCCATTCTCCATTAAAACTAACCAAGTAAACAGACAATGTGAAACCTACAGAGAAGGGGGGGAGGGCAAGCAAACTTTGACAAGATCAGCCCCCTCATTCCATTCCCATCTATTCAGCCACACAAATATTTTTGCAGGCAAAAAGAATGGCCAAAACTACTTCTTAACCACTTAAACATCATGTCACATTATGACACTGAATTCACAGTCCAAACCTCATCTGTTTCCATCCCAGTCAGCACTGCTCCTCAGCATGTCACAGATTTTGAAGGTTAGAAATTATCTGCAATTCAGTAACTGCGGATGCAAGCAATTCTTTCTAATGAACTCTTGGAATAGAGAGACAAGAGCACAAAGCACACAGGAAGTAAGAATTGGAATTATTCTTTTATCCCTCATTGCATTTAAAGTCAAGTCACTAGATTCAATAGCTCCACCTCTGTTAGCAATCAGAGTCGTGTTACAGGGCATTTTGCCACTAGACATGCCACATATTAGTCACTGTAGGGTGCTCCAGTGAAGAACTGACTAACTGCAGTTCGCCCTTCAGACAAACACCAGCAGACAGAATTAACTTGGGCTAAATCCTGGGATTAGCTGTTATACAGTCTGTGCTGGAGGGAGGTGACA
>JAVJGI010000040.1:111787780-111803048 GCA_035590275.1 Ibycter americanus
AACACCAGCAGACAGAATTAACTTGGGCTAAATCCTGGGATTAGCTGTTATACAGTCTGTGCTGGAGGGAGGTGACAGACTAATAGATTAATTTAAAAAAAAAAGACGCAAAAATCCCTATTGATTGCCAATCAGAAATAAAACCCAATAATGGCAAAAGTCAGGTATGGAACTGGAGAAACTGAGCTTCCATCATGTGCTCAATACAGCCTGCTTTCTGTCGTTTACATCTTCCATCCCCATCCATACTGCTACAACATCTGTCAATACTGAAGGTGCAAAGCCTCTTTAATTCTGTGCGAAATAAAATTAGGTTTCATCTCACAAGAGGCTTCACATCAGCCTCAATAATTCTCCTAGTGGCAGCAGTAACCTACGCAGAGCACACATTCCTACCAAATGCGAACTTATTAAGAGATAACAGCCAGTACAAAAGGCACTGTCCTGTCTTCACTTTTGTTCTCATTAATCATCGGTAAAGGAACAGACAGAAGATTTCAAAAAACATGCTAGTCTAGACGGAACTTTGAAAGGGCTAACATTCAGGAAAACAAAATACCAAATAATTCATTTCTGTGCCTTCTTCAAATTCTATTTGAATCAATGTAAGCAGTAGTTTTATTTTATGATGTCTGAATAATCAATTTAACCAATATAAAAGATCTGGGGCTTTCAGAATTGACTCCACAAGACCAAATTAACATTAAATATACAGTCTCTTAAAAAGCATGGGTCTGGAAAATATATCTGCACCATCTGTAGACTGGAACGACAACAATGAGAATATGTTCGTTACCGAGAGCAGGGTGGAGCAGGCATTCTTTATTTGTTGGAATGTGAATAACACCCCAAAGACACGTTTAATACAGGCTTCTTTCCTAGGCATACGTTGCAATCAGATATATGGCTATACTGTTTTTATAAGACAGACTTTCAGGGCTGTTATTATAAGAGATAAATGAAGGGAAATGGACACTTCCAGCTTGTAAAGCAGTGCTTGCTTTTCAAAGCATTGTTTGCATTTTTCAAATCATTAAAAGGGAAGGAAACCAAGTAGAAGCTAAGAACAGCTCCTTTGGAATTCAACCGGATTCTCTCCCCACTGTGGAATTTCAACCCTGTACTGGGAGAAAGGTTGGATGGGGGAGGGAGTTAGGCTCAATAGCACCAGAGCAAGGCAAATGCTTGCTCACAGAAGCTGCTAGAAAACTGCTCTCATCCTCAGCTGCTCTTACAGATCCAAGCGCTATAAATACCATCTCTACAGCTGGTGTTCTTGGAGAACAGCATGCCAGCAGGCTTTGCACCAAGAGGGAGCTAGTCGAACCATACTGTTCTACCTATCAAAAAGCTGAACCAAAACCATTCCAAAACTTCCACTGTCAACTGGTTACCTGAAAATGGTCTATTGCAAAAGATGTATATCAGGTCTATGTATGCAAGGCTAAGTATGTACGGCTAAGCACTCAGAGCTGAGCTGAATTCTTTCCTCACATTTTCTGTTTCAAGGCAAATAAAACAGTATCTCCCTCCACCCCCTGCTTTTACACGACTACATCTCCAAGAGTCAATGGCCTTCTCCAAAGGCCATTTTGACCTTCAGACACATGCCAACACTACATTAAGCGGACATCATGTAGCACTGGAATCCTGGAGAGTTGTTTCTGCCAGCCTGAGAATGTTAAAGGATTCATGTAGCAAAAATATCCAATTCTTAAAGTAGTTCCCATTGACAATTTGCATTTTCTTTACTTCTACTTGCATACTGAAAGGTGGCACATTATTTAAGCATTTGATAAAACAAATCACCTCTAAAGCCCTAGTTCTGCATGAGCAGGCACTAATTCTGAAGGGGCAGCATTTCTGTTTATTCACCACTGACAGAAAACTTTTCTGGGTTCATTAGTAATATTATCTCTCAACTGCAGTTCTATACTAACTCCATAAGTTTTTTTAAATGTAGTCCACCTGCATTTAATGTTAGCCTGAACATCCTAGTCATCCCACAGTCTTGCTCCAGGCCCATTACTTGTCCATTTAAAAAAAAATGGACACATGATAAAAATCATTAGATGTTCATCTTCTCCCACTTCCCTGAAGTCATCTTCCAAATAGATTTTTTCTTCTTTCTTTTTTTTGTGTGCAGAATTAACACTTCTCAAGCTATTTTTATACGACCATAAGAAAGGCTTTAGGAGGAAAACCAAGCACCTAAAAAAACTCAGTTTTTTTCTTCTCCCAAAAAGTATTCAAGACTTGTAACAAAACATATTAACTGTCAATACTGTAGGGCATTCAGAGACAGTGATTAAGACAGACTTACAGACAAGCAACAGAAATCCCTAATCCTGCACAACACAGAGCTCTAATGTTCATGCGCAGAGTCTTTGCTTGTTGCCTGTATTCAGCATTACCTGTTACCATCTTACGACTCCCACTCCTAGAATGACCCAGTACTATTAGAAAAACACTGGAGAAGCAAAACAAACTCCCCATCAAATTCCACTACTGGAACACCTATTTGAAGATAACAGCAATTGCTTCCATTTTCTCTTTGAGACAAACTTGCATTCAAGCCTTCTCTCACCTGTTACAGGACTTGCAACAAATGTAGTAACTGGTAGCAGGACGGTCATGAGATGAAGTTGGGCAACCTCTACTATTGTGACTTCTTTCACTTGTCTTTCAAACCACTTTCCAATTCAGCCTCAACTGCAAGACAATTCACGCACCCTCCACATGACACACAATTTATCTTCCCATAGAAGAGCCTGTTTTGATAACACATCTACCATGAATGCAATGTACTATTAAGATATTGGACAAGCATTCATTCAGTTTTAACCACAGTTATGAGGATTTACAGACCAGAAAATCAAGATAGGGGTTAAGTGACTTTCCCCCACTGCTGTTTATTTTCCCAAGACAACCTCATCATGCAAGACACAAGCATAAAAAACTGGAAACACTTAAAAAAAAAAAAAGAAAAAGGAAAACAAGCTGTTTGCAGAAAAAACACTACACAAGACATCCTTGAAGAACCAATGCTCTTTGTCAGGCACAAGTCATCAGAAATGGGGTAAGCTTATTTTTTTACATATCTAAAATTATGCATTTTCAGAAGACAGATTAAGAGTCAAGACTGAAATTATCTACAAAACTGAATCCACCTATTCTATACTTCCATTGAAAATGTCTTACACAATAACTTTACTTTTTTTTATATACTCTTGATGAGACAACTACAATGTACTCTTTAACTTGCCTTTTTTACCTACACAGCATATGCTACATAGGCAAAACCATATAAAAATAGGTAAAAACATATAAATTCCCATTGCTTTACTATCTACACATACACAGTACTAGTCTAAATTAAAAAGTTTCTTGTAAGGACTTATCAGCAATTTAGACCAGATTATTTCTATTATACAAGTTCCTTTGTGAAACTATCTAGATTATGCTTACAGAATACTACTACAGAAAAAAAACAAATCCAAACTTACTCTCCTGAAGGCATACACATATAATAGGGTTTCTCTTCCATTCAGTGTGTCTTTTCATTACTGAAGCAGTTAAAAATTAGATCAGAAAGAAAAAGTTCAGGAAACCGTACTTTTTTTCCCCCTTTAGGATTGAGCTTCTTTGAAAGAGGTTACTAAGTTTTAGAACCACGTAACAACAAAAAAGGCAAAATTTAACAATATATCAGTCAATGTATACTAATAAAGTACTGGCCGAATTACTGATGAGGTTACCTTGCTCTCTGAACCTCTCAATACTTTTGACTTTTGTATTATTTTTCTAGTATCAGCAATTTTAGTATTATATTTCAAATATCACTAGACAAACACACCATAAATCAAAAGCCTTTTAAGTTAAGGCCTGCTTTCCCACCCATTTTACTTTGCTCCAGAACAATCACATAAAGCAGGACACATCTTAAAAGAAAAACAAACAAACAAAAAAACCCCAAACAAACAGAAAAGGAATTCAAATTAGATGTTTCTCTATGAACTTTTTTTTTTATTTAAATATTGAGGTTTAGACCAGAGCTTTATAAACCTTAGAGGGGAAAAAAACCAAACAACCATTAGAAGAAAAATACTTTTTTCCTCAAACTCAACAAATTAACTCCAGAACACCTTCTGAAGTTTTTCTGATGCCAAGTATGCCTGCCTGAGAACCTAACTGCCATATGTCTACAGCAGCAGCTGTGACTATTGTTACTGGCAGATGGGACCACTCCACTGTGTCTATTTTCATTAAACATCCAATATCTTAAGCAGTCCACAAAACAACCCTCCAACATTACCAAGCCACAGAAACTGCCACAGAGTTAAAAATCCAAAGAGGTAATTTTCAGTCCTAACCTGAGAATCCAGTTGCACTCATATCTTTCAAGATAACCTAGACTGTGCAGGCGCATTCCTACATTAATATGGTTCATGGCAAACCGAAACATACAACAATCTCAGTTGAACTACAGTTTCAGAATTTCATTTTACTCTGTCACTGGCACCCACAAGATGCTAAAACCTATCTTTACTCATCTAGCGCACAATTAATGTAACATCAATTGCAGAGGACATATTCCAAGTAGGATACTTCCTTATTTCTCTCCTTTATTAGTTTAGCTTTCTACATACTTACTTAGCTCTTTAAGAGTAAGCTAGTGAATATCTAAATGCTGTCTTGTAGCTACTAGCTTGAACCTCTGCTTTATTTTCATTTGGTTTTATTTATGCATTATTTATTTACAGACAGAATTATCAAATCACTTCCACACACACAAAAAAAACCTAACAAGGAAAAAAAAAACCAAACCAAAAAACCACCAGAAAAACCACAACACTAGGAAAGTCTTCAGGCATAGAATAGCTTAGCTTTTTGCTTCAATAATCCAAGACAGCAGCTGCCAGCATTGTTTATATTTGTTACATTTTGAAATCTGATACAAGAATGACGCAAAATCTACTGACACACAAAATACTCTTTAAGTCTACAGTTCACCTTCCATCTCACGTTATTACACAGCAGAATCTTTTTCCCACTCATCACAAAAACAGTAATTAATGAAGTCAACAGGCAATAAGTAATTAATACATTGTGAGCAAGATACATTGTTGTAAATCATTCCGAACAAAAGAGTGAAAAAGCAGGAGATAAAGACAAAATATATTCAATCAAGATATACTGCTGACCGTGATCTATCTGTTCTTGAACTATTCATTTCAAAAACCTGCTTGTGAGTTTGACCCAGAGCATGATAAACTCACCTACCCGGTAATTTAAAGAAAATATTAAAGCAGATGAATTTTCACATTTATTTAAAGACTGAAAAAATTAAACACAGTTATCTCAGAGAAAAAGACAAAAGTGTTATTTCTGAAGTTTCCATCTGTTTCAACATTAGGTGAGGTTTTATCCATAAACCACCACTGCAAAAAGCAACTTAAAAGTCCACTGAATATGCCAAATATGAAACAATATATCAGGCAGCATCAAGCTAACAGATAGTAAGGACTGCTGACAGAGGCATCACCCTAGGGAATTAATTATCAATACGAAAAGCCCTCAGAGCCCACTCATGTTTCCCTTCTCTCACCAGGAACCCTGGCACAGCTGACTACACTACAGGCAATGCTACAAGCACAACCATACTGTGCCTAGGCCTGAATAGGTGTGTGTGCCTGAGACTTATGGGCATATGTTCATATCTACTAGTGACCTCTGTACAACAGACAATATAAATATGCGCGTAAGAAGATAACTCCAAATGAAAGCAAAGCATTTAGGTCTCTTGAACCCACTTACACAGCAGGTGCTTTTGGAAATAAATCTTATGTTTTGTAGTATCATATCTAAGTGATAATAATAAAAAACATTGATGGTCTTCTTTATAATCCTACTCAGTTACTCTTTTGGTACTGTTTTTGATTAGTAATTTGATGGTGACATTACCTCTTCTTTGGAAAGCATTTTGCATTTCCAAATTAACTGAAGTAGTAGGATTTTGGAGCTTCTAACTTTTCCTGTCTTTAAGAATTCCTCTATTATCTTCTGTTCTCCTACCCCCACTTCTCCCATTTCCACTGAAGAGCTTCTGGCAGTATCATTCAAATGGATACCATCTGCAATTAGATATGATCTGAGCAGCACAGGCTTTCTGCCAAAATACCAGCCCCTTAATGCAGTCAGCACATGTGATTTCAGCTGGACTGCAGAATTTCATTTTTGCAATGTATTTTAAAAACATAAAGACTGACAATTCTTCTAGTGCAAGATAGTGTATTACTGCAGATCAATACCTTTGCAACCATAAAGTGGAAAAAAAATTTTCATCTTGTCATCTTAGTACAGTAGCCAAAAAACAAAAGGGGGGAAGGAAAAAAAAAAAAAAAGGACACACAAACAGTACATTTCAAGTACCAATTTCAATATTCCCATATTTTGCATCCTTCCGACAGGAAAACAGAAGTCCCAATTACCCAAAATAAGTGCTCTTAACACTGCGGGTTAAAAACCTTTGTAAGAACTCTCATTTTCCAGAGATTGAAGACATATATAAAACTGTATTCAGCTACACTGTCATTTTTTAAACACTGAGAAATGAGAAAGATGGAGATCTACTATGGATCTTGATTAAAGGTCTTGATCTTCTACAAGGAAATGACATAAAAGCCAGATAGGATAACAAGTTAATTCTGTAGAAGACCTCAAGCCCACAACAAAATTACACTTGTTTTGCTTCTAAGGCAAAGTTAAACTCAGTAACAAAACTGAGAATAAGCTTTCTAATCCAGGAGGATGAGTTGATTTGCTGGCAAGCCTGCCATGAATGACAGGCAATCCCAAAAGCCATAAACAGCCAAACTCACACAAAAACCGACAAACAAAAGCAGCATGTCAGGCAACAACCCTGGTGGCATTCTGACTTCAAGAATATACCTCATTATGGATGTCAAAACACACTCCTTTCTTCATATATTAAAAAAAATAAAAACATAAATGGAGCACACCTGTGATAGACTTTATTATCTGTATCTCTATACTATTTTCCTTAAAATAATCCTAAGCACTTAGCCCCAGTTTAACTAGGATGTAGTCTCTGCCTGTATCAGCCAATACATTCACAGAACTCAGACTTGAACAAGTTTAAACTCAGGATCCACAAAAGATCTGTAGAACAGCTTGGCCAATCAATGCTTAAAGAAGTAAAGTTTAAGTAACAGTCAAAACCCCTTCTTAGCTACCAGACTTCACACTGTCTCATCAATCCTGTTCATCACAATAGTTCATTAGGCTAAATTCCACACAGGGGAACTGCAACTGTCTTGGAGGCTTAAAATAGTCACTACTCAACATATCACCAGCCTCTTAGATTTGCCTCCTGTCAACTTGACTAGTGCACAAATGAAAAAATAACCTTCTCAGAAGCAAGGTATGTAAGCCTTGATCATTTCACCAACACTTTTGAAGGTATGAAGCAGAAACTTCACAGGCTAGAATTACTACTGAACTCCCTTTATTTTGAAATTGCTGCATCAGGCACAGGAGTCGGATACATTTGTCACTTTCTGTAGTCAGCTTTTAGCCAACAAGCTCAGACCTTAATAATAATGAATTAAATAATGTAACTGTGAGGCCGCAAAGACTGAGGGATTGTGAAAAAGAAAGAATCCTTGACAGAAATAGCAACAGCACTCAGCCCCCAAATCTAACATGTAGCCTAAAAGCACACCAGAACAATTTCAGCTTGAAGTTATGTGCATCAAACAACTTCATTAGGAAGATTCTTTGGAGAAAAGATTTCTGCTCAGGTTTTTTCCCCACCACACAATTCCTTATTCATGTCTTTTATTAGATGATCCTCTTCCGCTCAACAAGTAAAATTACCCCTCCGTCTACTGCTTGCTTCTGTATTTCTCCTCTAAGAGGGAAATATATGGGGAAAATAGCCCACGGGTTGTAAGAATGTGTAACTATTGCAACTGATGATTCCTCTCCCAGTCTGTAATGGCCCCTGATGACTTAAACCTGACCATCTGTCATATCACCCTTCTTGTATCAGAGCCATAGGACTCAAACAGAAGGCTACAGATTAGAACATTTCCAGAGCACAAAATACAGCCAAAGCTGTGAAGAAATTTCCAACTAGGTAAGTCTGGTAGCATTTTTCTCCTTTTGAAAGCTGATGCAGTTCCTTGAAACACGCCTTTGTAGTGCAGCCCTAGCATTCAGTAACAGAACCAATGTCTTTTGACACTAGTCAAGAAAACCAACCACATTTCAAACTCAGATAGCTTGCCAGAGATTCACTGGTCACCTTTGTCACTGTACTACAAACAAGCAGCTTCCACAGGCTCCTGGAGTTCAAAAATCTTTAAGCATCTAAAATTATTGCTGTCATGTCATGACAGCAGCAAGAAAACCTATTACAGTGGCACCAGTGGTCCTGTTGTAGTTCACAGCTTGGTGGCATTTCTGTAACAAATGCCATCTAACGGAGTCTATAGTTCTTTCATTCTGCACTGGTTTGGTCTGAAAGTTGGCAGGCAACGGTGGGATACAAGCACCTGTTTCTACATGAGATGAGTTCTAAACATCCCTCCCTCTCAAATTAAGTGGAAGTTTTGAAATCAAACTAAAAAAAGTTTCTTTGGGCACTATTCCACATGAAGTCTGAAGATAAGAATTTACTGCACTGAAAAGCAAGCTCTCTTCTGTATGATGTCTCTCTTCCAGTGAAACCATAAACATTGTATATAATTTAAGTGACCACAATCAGGACTTAAATTCCTTTGCAGAAGCAGGGTGAAGTACAAACTTGCCTAAAAAAAAAAAAATATGGAGGACCCTGTATGAAACCTCCTTTGTATTAACAAGCATAAGTAAATACTCAAGTAATGAGACAGCAAAGTAACTCCGTGCTCTTGGAACCTTACTTCCTATAGCTATATAGACAAGATGACTCTATTTGATTACCTAACAATAATAAACTACCGTAACACCAGCAGTTTATAGGTAGAGTTATTAGTCAACACATGAGCAATGATGCTGCAGCAAATAGCATCAATACTGTCTTGACCTTAAGAAGCATGTAAAAAATAAAACAAAACACACAAAAAAAAATATCTATCAATAAATGGTGTGCCCATACTCATTTTCTCATAGAAGAGTCTTCTCCTCCAAACTACACCCACAACAATTAAGAACCCTAACACTTCTAATTGGCTAGAAAATGAGATGATTTTATGTAGTTTGCTATTGTGACATCATTTAGACATCTGATCTATAAAGCATAAAACATCCTTTTCTCCTCAACTTTCTCACTCAAATTATGCTCCTCAACAAAGGCACAGACTGCAGAATAAGCACACCAAGAACTAAAGCACCAGGCCCAAGCAGGAGTTATACCACAGCAATTAGCATGTGGTGGTCTGCAATGCCTCCCTGTATCTGTCAGTCTACATGATATTCCCACACACTGTTAACAAAGTTAAACGAAAGTTTTCACCTTGGTATTATAATCTTTCTGTAGAATTCTCAAGTCACCAGCAGCAAACACCATAAACTGCACCAAAAGCAAGATACTCATGATTCAGACTTTTTAGTCAAATTCAGAGGCAATCCAGTCTGTAACAGCAGCCTCAGAAGAGAAGATTCCCTAAAAGAGTATAACTCTATATGATATAATGGGCACAGTACTCAGTTTACTCTGACAAAAAGAAGAGGGTTAAGCAGGAAGGGAGAGAAGAGAGAAAGACTCCCTTATGAGATTAAAATAAACTTACTGGTTGAGTTGCCTTGCATCTGGATGATACATTTGGATTCTTTGCTGGTTTCTCGGGAATTGAAGGGCCGGACCCGAACAGCCACCTTCACTGAAGCCCCCGACATTCTGGTTGCTTGTATTGCAGTCAAGAAATTGAAAGTGAAGGGGTCAAGAGTGTTTCAAATTATCCTTGTTGGTGTTTTCTGAAGAGAAAAAATATAACTTAGTTATTTACAGCTATTGCATTCAAGACGTTGATAAAATTAGGGAGGTTCAAAGTTGTTTGATAACTTCAATGTCTGCTCTGCAATCACCCCACCACCACGCCCACCCCCTTGAAAGCTGTCACTTAAAGAGAGAACTGGAAACACACTTAACAGCACCAGTACACTGTCTCCCCAGTCAAACACTTCTGTGACCTGAAGCAGTTCTTTTGAAGTGTACAAACATATTTGTTTTCATTACTTGGTTTTCCTCACAGAAGGTAGGGATGCCAATACCAAAATGAAGATCTGGTTGCAACATGTGTTAGGCTTAACCTAACAAAAGATAATTTTAGCAGTAAAGATACAGCTACTTAGATTTCAGCATGAGCTAGCTACCATATACTACATTATCTATGTTCTCTAGCTGTCAACCCTTGCTGCCACAATGCATTAGCAATAATATTAAAATTAACACAAGTGTGATGGGCCATATCACACAGCCTTTCAATACACACACCATTCCATAGAAAAGGGTGTACCCAACAATGTTAAAGAACCCTTTGCAGTCCTGGGAAATTCCTCTTCATAAAGGAAATAAAAACTCATTTTCTACTCTATATCTAGTGATTAAAGGACACACCACTCTACAGAAGAAGAGGAATCAAAGATTATTGCCTTCAGGGTAAATATTACTATCTATCTTCAGCAAATGTTCACCAGTAAATTCATCTTTATTATCAAAATACTTGTCCAAATCCTACTGCATCCAAATGATGGAGCACTTTAGTTAGCAGGAAACTATTCCAAATACCCACAATGCAAACTTCAAGGCACATCTGAGATGGTATTGAAACATAGGGTTAATAAAGATTGGTTCAACTGCATTGTCCTCGAGCAACTTTTTCCATTAGAAGAAAGTTTTTCAGTTGGTCTACTATTAAGCAGTTTAACCACTGCCACAGAAGTCAGTACTGAAGTTAAAGATGTTCAAAAAGCAGTAAGATAGATTCAAAGAAAAAGCCATCAAGGTCTAGTAAAAAGCTACCACCCTTAGCTACGAAAACCTCCATGGCACAGACCCTCAGAACCTGGAAGACTATGCTGAGAACAAGATGACATGGTTGATTTATCCTCATATTTTAAACACCTGCTACAGCCGCTGCTGAAGGCTAGGTCAATCTCTGGTCTGACTCAATGCAGTCATTTCTATCTTGAATCTGAGGTAACGTGGGCAGAACTCTACCCTGCACAAGTCACTATGCAGGGGCCAGAAATCTTGACATCATCTTTTCTGGTTAGCTACGCACCACATATCCAATGAAATGCTCTTTCCATGGTTCCAATCACAGTGCCACAAAAATACAAAACTACTAGTAGATCTCAAGTAGAAGCATTTCAGCTCTAAAGTAAGTTCTACAGCTGGTAAAATTACTTATACATACTTAATTCAAGTTATGACACATCTTCACACAGTACAAGAAGTTTTTAATAAAACTGCATTACTTCATTAATGCCATCACATGGTGCAGGCAAACATTCAATTACTCCAGTTAGAAGTAATTTAAAGTGTTCCTTATTTTAGAAGGTACGTGAGGTATCCCACCAGACTAGAAGAATAGGAATGTCTTTATGAACAGGCCAACTGAATTTCAACGTCAGTGGTCCAGCAAACTGCTAGAATAATGATTCATGAGACAGCCACATAATCAACTTCAGGTTACTATAAGATTTTAAGAAATTTCACTAAAAACTTAAATATATAATAGAGCAAAGAAGTAATGGGAATCAATTTGCATGATCATCAAAGTTTAATGGAGATTCTGTGTTGTTTTAGAGGACTGCTTTACTCACTTTTGCTGAGAGGTGCCTACCTTTTATATAACAAACTGTATCAAACACGTAGCTTCATTATAAACCTTCTTCTTGAGTATCTGCTGTGTGGAATTTCGGCTCTTCCTTCTTAGCATGACCCTTGCATAAGTACCTGTGCCCTCACATGAAAGCTAAGTGACCAGACTAATCCTGATACATCCCAGTCGTATTACTCAACTGACCCTGAATACTGCTACTAGAGAACAGGAATGTTACTGTATATGGCCACTAAGCATTCTGTTTCTGAAATACAATTTAAGAAATCTATCAAGTGCAAAAATCTGTTATTATCAAGATCACAGTAACACAGTTTATACTTTGTCAGATTGCAAAAAAAGTTAAGTCAGTGGAATTTCACAGGGTGTAGTACATCACAGCTCTAACTGACAGTGGCTTAGTGGTTCTCATCTTTCTTTTCCCCATCTAGCCATATGAATGTGAAAACCATAGTTTTGTCAACTTCCCACAAGGACCAATGAATACAGATAAGGCCATTAATGACAGGGATTTAAAATTTTTTTTTCAAGAAAACAAAAATACAACCAACGTGTTCTTGTAATATTATTTACGAAACATAGAGAGCTTATTTTCCCTTCTTACTGAGAAGACCCACAAAGAAAGATTTTTTTCTGATGTTTTCATAGAAATACCTCTCAGAACACTACATTAATTTCTGCAGATAACTAATATATCTAGGACACTGGCAAACAGAAGATGGAGTGAAAGAATCATCTAC
This sequence comes from Ibycter americanus, assembly GCA_035590275.1. Lineage (NCBI taxonomy): Eukaryota > Metazoa > Chordata > Aves > Falconiformes > Falconidae > Ibycter > Ibycter americanus. Next base: position 111,800,373 of record JAVJGI010000040.1, read on the forward strand.
TTTAAAAAAAAAATAATAATAATTCCTGAGTACCTCTGAACATCATATTCACAACATGAAAGCATGAAAAGCACATCGCCAGTCTCCATGGGCGCTAGCTAAATGATAGCCTTGTTTGAAACATAGCTGTGAAGAAATTCTTAGAGAACAGATCACAAATTCACCTACTACAGCATGAAAATTTAACTGCTAGACTTTTGCAGTTACCAACTTTTCCAAACTCTAACTTTTGCATTCACAGAAAATTACATGTGGAACAATTTTAAATCTCATTCATTCTCAACTCTGCTATTCTTCATAGCTGAAGTAAGCAAAACGCTTACTTGGAGTTGCACATGAATTTTAGATGTTTTGAACATAATCTCACTATGCAAGATTTAATTTTCATTAATAAGAAAATTAACCAAAACCAATATATCTTTCCAAGCCTCCCATACACATAAGTTGTTGGGGTTTTGAGGGATTTTTTGCTTTCCCCGCACTTACCAGTAATTTTAACTGGTTGTAACATTTTAGAAAGGCAGTATTGCCCTCATCATACAGAATGATAAAATAAAGCAAAGTGAGACCAAGTTGCACAGCTTCACAGATAATAAATTGCAAATGTTTTTTCGGGGTTCACATTTCCCAGTAGTATCACTTACTACTACAAAACACTGTCTACAGAGTGGTAAGAGGAGATGTAACTTGCAACAGAGCAAAACAAAATGTGCAATACAGTCTGTGGTACAGATTTAGAAGAACAATCTTTGAAAAAAAAAAAAACAAACAACTGTATTTTTTATGTTCATTACACACTTAGAAGGCTGCCATCCATGCTAGAATGAATCATTCTGCTAATGTCCTGGAAAGAATCTACCATCTTTCAATGTTTAGTCCATATGATTCCAATCAGGAGTCAAGTAAAGAAGGGAACTGCATGCTTGGGTCTTTGACATGGTATACCACTGGCTCTAAAACAGGTGGTGGATAATATTTGAGTTGTTTAGTGAGCTCCATCAGCACAAAAGCAAATCCTACATATTAATTTCACACTTATTTTAAACTATTATTAAAAGATATCCACCATCCACCCTGTGAGTCACACAGTAAGGTTCAATATTAAAGTGCATCATTATACAAATAATCTAAATATCTTGTCTGTTTTCTGTTATTCAAGCTGACAAATCCAATGATGCCGGTCAATCACCCTTCATGGTCTCAAAGCACTTGTAACTAACTGGATTTGGACTTTCACGCTAACATTTAAGGAAACAAGCTCTTCCTTAAGACTTGGATCCTTGGATGTATTTGAAAGTTCTGGCAAACCACGTTTTATGCAAGGTCAAAATACAGAGCATATTGCTGTTTTTTGAAATAAAGTTACAAGCAGAGTAGGGATTTAGAGGCAAATTATTATTTATATATTCAGAGAAGTTGCAACAAGTCCAAAGTGGTTACAAAAACAACAATCAGAATCCATATCTCTACAGTGAAATAAAAAAAATGAAGAAAAAAACCCCCACCAACACACATCACAAATAAAGAAGCACCATTTTTATTTAACGTAGCCAGCCTTGCATCATATTGCATAGGTATGCCTACCAGAGGATACGTTAACTTTTAAACAAAAAAATTTCTTGTAACTTTATCAGTACAAGAGCTCTAAAGAAAGAAAACGAACAAGGGTAGAGATTAGTATATGGAAAGTTAGGAAAACAGCTGTTCAGAGCAGCAGGGGTTTACGAACGAGAGGACCACAGCAAATCCAATTTTAGGTCCTCCACTAAGGATCAGGTAGTGATGACAGTCTGATACATCAGCTGAACTCATACACTACGAATTGCTATCTTTGTACTAAGTAAAGATGCCAGATAAAACAGTGGTGCAGAACTTGGCGCAGCACTGAAAACCTGATCATATAAGCATATGCCTAGTTACCAACACAGCAATGTACTGGATTGTGCAATAACAAAAAGAACTGAGCTGAGAAGGAACTGGAAGTGAAGAGAAATACACTTTAAAATGTGGTGGGAACAGATTTTAAGTTTCAGAGAACAGATACGAACGCACCATCTGCTTCGGGTGAATTCTAGTTCACCAACCTCAATTTAATACCCATATTCTGCCAATGACCCCAAAACTACCAGGCCTGTCATCCCGTCTCCTGACGTCTGCCTCCTGACTTCGCTCACAGAGGATTGTCAGATCATCATCCCAACATGGCTGCCTCAGTAATTGTGCTGCACTGAATCCAGGGACGGAGCCACTACCTACAGGTCCACAGAAAACACCCTGAAAACCACAATCCTTTCACATTCTCGCGTCTTCCAGCTGGCTGAGGCACTGTGCCTCCCTCCTGGACAAGCAATTATCGCCTCCACCTCATCTGAGCTAGAAAGGAGTAAAAGGACGGCGAAACGCGGCGAAATTCGCGACCCACGCAGCGGACGGGATTCGGACGAGGAAAAGGACGGGAAGCGGCCGCACCGCCATAGCTCGGAGCGCCCGGGGGAAAGGGGAAGGGAGCGTCCCAGGGGACGAGTATCTGCACCGGGCAGATGAGGAGGAGGAAAGGCCGAGTCAGGCCCCACGCCCTTGTGCCGCTGCCCTGACAGCTCCGGGCCACCGCGGGGGGCCAGCACCGCCCGCTGCCCCCGCCACCCCCCGGCCCGTCTCTCCTGCAGGCTTCACCCT
>JAVJGI010000040.1:111804038-111848858 GCA_035590275.1 Ibycter americanus
CGGCGGCCGGGCCCGGCGGCCGAGCAGCGAACCCGCCAGCGCCCGGGGGGGCTCCGCGCCCTAGACAAGGCCTGACGGTGGCCGTCCGGAGGGGAGGGATTTATCCCCCCCAAAAAAAGGTTATTTGAGCAGCTTAAATTATTTTTTGTGATTGCATTAGTGAACGGTGGTGTATTAATTCTTACACTTTTAGTAATTTCACACATAAAGCGAAAATGTGGCAATAACATGAGCTATAAAGTTCCTCCTTTCAATTAGTACTCTGATAATCCCTACTGTTAGAAACAGGGTTGTCTTTAAATTTACAATAAATTTAAAAGAATATTCCATGAAATACCTTAATTATGTATTTTCCATATATACACTATCATCCACAAATTGGATTTAAGCTGTTGAGAACATTTGGGACCTGAGATTTCGAGGTTTATTTCTGTTCATAGGCCCCTGGCCATGAACTACGTGAATCTTCACTGCGTCTCTCACATTCCCCATCAATTTCAGGTTTTGGCGAGAACGAGTTACTCATTAGTTCGGTGAAAAGTGGCTTTTCTCCCTCACCCATCTGACCACGCGCACACAGCATCTGCAGTCGCGTCTACGGATGCGAGAGCCTGACACTACCTGCTTGGACCATGGTTTGTAGCGAAATCCTGCCGCAGCACCAACAACGCAAAAATAGGTGCCTTTCTTATGTCCTAGAAAATACCATTATTTGAATTTTGGAAGAGTTCCCATTGATGGGACGTATGATTCGGTGATGTTTTTAGCTTGGTGTAACTGCGCTAACTTCTATCTAGGGCCATGCAGAATTAGGTCAGCTATAATTTTTCGGGGGGGTGGGGTGTGTGTGTGTGTGTGTGTGTGTGTAGAAAAAAACAACAACAACAACAAAAAAAAAACTCAAAAAACAAAACCAGTTTCAAAAATCTCTGCAAACTGTCAGAATACTGGGTGTGTGCTCTAGTCCTCCAGGGTAACAGACAATGTGATTAATTTTACTCCAGCAAAGTTGGTGTAGAGTCTCTTCAGAACAGTAGTTCCCACATTACTGTCTTACATCCACATTTGGAGAGTACTCACATAGAATCGATCCAGTACGTTCGTTCAGTTGCTTGCTTACGGTCTCTTGAAAAATCTGCTGGAAATGTCCAGAGAAAGTCTGGTGAAGTGTTAAGGATGAAAACGGTAAAGGGTATATGTGACATACGCTGCATAGCATCAGGTCACTCACTGCAACAAGAGACAAGGAAAATTCCCCTTTAAATATTCAAGTATGGAGTTGAAAGGTGGTCAAGTATTAAAGCAGTCCTCACCTAGCTGGTTGTGTTGCCTTTTTAATTATAGAACTTAAGCGTTTTATCTCCATTTAATTAGACTAGCCTTCTCAATATCATTTTTGAAAGTCAGGTCTCCTTAGGTAATTTATAATTAACTTACTAAAAAATGTACTGAAGTGCAATTCTACTGCAATGTTCTACCAGTGAATTCTCTTTGAAGAAATTAGTGTCCATTCCCTTATAGGAAAGGGACCATTCTTACTCCTTTTTTATATTTCTCATCAACACCATGTAACCCCACAGAACAGCAGAAACAGATTCAACTCCCAGCAAGCGTGTGTGCATTTAAAACTAGAATTCAGACATTTATTTTCAAGAAAATATTCACATAATTAAGGTCTCTAGCACAAGAAACATGTTCTGGAGCATTAGTATATCAGAATGGAAGTATGAACAAGTAGTACTGTGAAAATTTTTTTTTAAAAAATCTTTCATTTATAAGGTACAAATAATATACAGCTGGTTACTCAGATCACTGAAATACACTACCTGAAATTGAGAAGCCTGTTTAAATACAGGGGAGAGGGTAGGTTTAAGCTAAGTGATAATGACGACAGCTACATTGTAGCACAGTGCTCCTAGGGATTGTTAAGAGTCGATCTGTTGCTGGCTAAAGCAGCATTGTCATCCTGCATTAACAGCATTAGGCTGTCCCTGCTGCCAGCAGGGAATAGTTGACAGGGATGTAAATTGTGCTATTACATAAGTGTAGATTGTGATATAATAGAATCAATTGTACTGAATTGTATTGCTGTAACATCAGCACTTGCCCTAGTAACTTCTCTAGTTGCATTCCTAGAGGGCAAGCAGAGACCAGCAATACAAGCTTGTGACTTCAAATTTTAGAGGAAAAGCACATTTTACAACATTTATGTAAATTAGCCATTCCTAGGATGAGCAAGTCGCAGCTGAAAGCTATTCAGATTATCTGCAGATACATGTAAATGTCAAAGGTAATTTGATCAATTGATAATTTCTGTGATCTCTTAATATAAAGTCTCTATTGTAATAAGGTTACAGTTGGATTGGACACTTTAGTAGGGGGAAGGGAAATCACAAAAATCTCACGTAATGTTTTTGTATGAATTTAACTGTCACACAACTGATATGCTTTTGTGGGAGATATATTCTTAATCCAATACTAACTTCAGCTTTCCTTTTCGGTTACTCAAATGTCCACTACCCACTGAAAGTGAGGGGTTTGAATCACTTTTGTACCAAGATGACAGCAATATAATGGCACTTTCAGTTGCTTGTATTAGAATTCATTTCATTATTCTGCCCATGAATGCTGAATTTAGGAGAGTGTTTGTCTGAATTCACACCTTTGAAATACTTGACACTATTTCTCCAGATAAAATTTAGCCACTTAATGTTAGCCTTCATGTCTTCTGTAATATCTGCATTGATACATTTTCAAATGATAAATGTATACCATAATTAGACAAAACAGTTCAGTACTGCACTTAGCTATTTATATTCCTCAGGTCAAAGTCTGATATGATGGCAGAATAAATAAATTCAATTTCTGAAGGGCATTGTCTTAATACATCCTACACCAAATGTAAATATTTCTGTTTCCCCATCAGTCAAGGTTAAGAGAAACATCCTGAATTTGTCCAAACAAGGCTTCCAGTTGGTACAATGGAATAATAATAATAATAAAAAAAATAATTAGGATTTTCATTTTATAGTTGTATTAAAGAGCTAGTTCCATACAGATTTTCTGGTAGAACATTTACAGTCACAACTCTTTGATATTAGTTATAACACTTCAAATATGAAACATCAAGAACTATTAGAGAACAGCAGACCTCAGGCCCTGTACAGGCTACACTTCAGCAGCCAGCCTTTTTTAATTTAAGGATGGATTATTTCTGCTTGTGCTCTTCTCATTTTATAACATTGCTCATTGCTTCCACAGCACCCTTATTTACAGAAGGTGGTGGTATGTGTAATTTGCAATAGCTGAAGAAAATTAGAAGAAAGCATTTCTTCCATCATTCCAATACATGCATAGTCAGTCAAGAAAAGTAAAAGCTGTATGACATTAACTTGCAAAAAAAAAAAAAAAAACACCAAAAAACCATAACATGAAACCATAGCAGTTTAATCCTCCTCCAGGAAAAAAAAAAAATATATACACTGCTGAACAGCTGTCCTCCATCAAATGAAGCATAAGTTCTGGGATGTTTCTAGAGCTTTCACACTATTACCCTTAATAATAAGGTGACAGTGGAACATTTCAGAGTTCTTCTTTATGTACAGAATAATTACCTCTTCACTAAAAGAGAAAGCACACCTTGAAAGTGATAGCTCCCTGCATGCCCTTCTAACACATTCAGAAACCATGACAGATGTGGATGCCGAATGACAGCTTACACATAAAAGCACAACAGACTTTTTTTTGTGACTTTAGAAGAAAGGGATTTGAATTTGTGGAAGGAGTGAGTGAAGGGTTAAGGAACTATTAAGCCAGTCACATAAGCTCCTCTGTTCCAACAGTCCTTGCAGGCACAAACTTTGGAATCTTCCTCCCACCCCTGGAGAACACACATACACACACTCTCTCTCTCTGTGCAGGGGGGAAACACGAACAAAAAAAACACCCCAAAAAACCCAAACCCAAAACCCACTACATCTTCACATTTTAATGTAGAATTACTTGCACATCTCAAAGGTCAGCGCTGGATTATATATAACCTAGCCAAAACTCCCCCTGGAGCCTGCACCAACTGTCACGTAGCTATGAATAGGTACAAGAGTCACCCACTTGGGAACATTCAGTAGTTTGAAGTATTACTGATATCTGCATGCACAGAAATTTTTCACATGATGTACTACCTCTAGATCTGAGATCACTATCAGCAAATCTGAACAAAGGCACCCAACCATTTGTATTTTCTATACTTCACTGACACACTTAAAGGAAAGACAAAGGAAACACTTTGTGCGAGTGTGTATCATTTATTGTAGTTCAAGAGAGTCAGGAATTGAACAGAAGACACAGCGAAAAACAAATAAAAGAACAACCTTTTTTCAGACTTAATTTTAAAACACTGGTTTCAAATCCTTTTTAAAAAGGAAATTCAAGTATCATATGCAGGGGGCAGTAATACAAAAATGTTTGTGAATATTTTTTTTTATTTTTTTTTTTAAAAATGTAATTCTACATTTCCTGCACCCTTTCTGCTTTGGTAAGGCCAAGCCATGGATACAAATTGGTACGCAACATAAAAAAAAATGACCCCTGCCCCAAACTGCAGCCTCCAAGAATAAAAGGATCTGCTCTCTGTGGACAAGCTCTAATGGCTCAGAACTGTCATTTAGCATATATCATATCTGCAGCATTGAAAGAATGGATTTTAATTTTTCAATAGTCACTGAAATCCTGGTATTCCCAAGCATCTTATTCATGGCAGCTGTTTTAACATATTTCTACCTCAAGGCTTTTCAAAAATACCAGAGCATCTAGATAAACATAAAAAGGGACATTCCAAAGAAAAGAAATTAAAATCCATGTGTGAAGTCTTTGCATTTTTTACATTATCCTTGTGTCTAACACCAATTAAAAACCAAATATGCAAATATGTGTAATATAAAAAATACGATCCCGAGATTAACACTTTGTTGCAGGCACAGTTATCGCACAGAATATGTTCTTTTGAGGGCAGGGGGATGATTTTGATTTTCACAGGGATTTTTTTTTTTTTTTTGCATTATAAAAAAAAAAGTCAGCAGTGCAGGTTTGATGGGTGGAAGAGAAAGAAGGGAGGGAAAGAGGAAAAAGTTACTTTAGCAGCAAAATGTCCAAGGTTCTAACCACAATCAAATTAACGGATATCTGGCTGTAAAAAACAAGGTTGAAGGGATGCTGCCCTGATCCATTCATTTCTGCTAAAATAATTCAGCTGTAAAAACTCCAAAACGTGACATACTGAAGGACAGTTTTGTAACATAAGCAACTTCCTAGCTTGTCCTCCATGTTATTGACCATCGTTATCACTTAAATATATGTACAAGAATTAAGCCGCTTTTCTCCTCGTCCACATGCTTCTGGTCACTACAGCAAGTCAGTGCCAGTGGGCGTGCTAATCCCATCAACAGCTTTCAAAGTGTATCTGCTCCACTATTACCAGAACAGCCCACGCCCTGTTCTTCCCATTGGTGTTGGCGTGCTCTGCAACGGAATTTTTAATGGTCAGCATTCTGCTTGTCTCTCATCCAGGCTTGGATTTGTTCTTTCAGTTCTGGCACTAACAGTGTAAAGAAGAGAAAAAAGAATTATTAACTTGCAGTTAAATTACAGAGTAATACTACTATAAGAAAGCTCCTAACGACCAACAGCAATTTATTTTCTAGAAACCTGATCAGGAATATCTAACTACTATTTTCTTCTCTATCAATGTGTTTTCTGCACAGCTTTGAGTAAATGAATGACTCGTTTACCCACCATAGTAACATCCTTCAGTTCAGCAGTTATGAAGGCAAGTGTGGGGGCTTTTTCCCCACAAAAAGGGAAGGGAGAAAGAATGAACTTTTCTGTGCAAGTTGAGATGAACGAACCTCTACTGTGGCCTCAACGCTATCTTCTGAAAGTATACAGAACAAGCTGCACACAAATTGCTTCCCCCAGTCAACAGTTCCATTGCTGACTGTTAAATGCATACCTGGTTCCAGCATATTTTCTGTCAGCGTCTGACGATTGAAAGGATCAGTGGAAGAGTTCAACAGATGCCTCAGGATGATTGACCTGTCCATAATAGTTCCGGAGGGCAACCTCACAGGATCAGTCATCAGAGTGTCCATAAGTGGATCTGAGGGCACAAGGGTCTCCTCATTAAACTGAGGATAACAGCTACAGATTTTATCTGCACACAAAACCACAGTGCAGAACTGATATTCAGGGTCCCCAACCAGGTATATTGCTGAAGTTACAGAAAATGGTTAAAATGAGCAGCAGACTGGCTTTTATACTGCTTCTCCCTTTCTGAATTAGGACTAAGCATTAGCTATTTTCACCCTATTTTCAGATTTTCGGTGGTTTTGTTTGGGGTTTTTTTTACTGTTTTAAAAGTACACATAAGCAAAACATGGATAGGACTGGACAGCAAAATCCCAGGGAAAAAAAACAAAGAAACTGAACTCTCTATGTTTACCTAACTATTTAATTGAAATAGAGCAGGATGCAAGGCTTCATAAACAATACATAGTTGCTATTAATACATACTCATTTCAAATCAAAGTAACAAAACAAATCCCTCTTCTCCAAAAAAAGTCAGTATTTTGAAAACTCAACTTGCCTCTAAATTCATCCGGAGCATCACTGTAATCAATTTCTGCGCGGGCATTCTTGGCAACAATTTCCTCCACTTTCTCTGCCAGCAGTTTGAATTTCTCTATTGCTATGGTTGACTTGATTCCAGCCTTTCTCATCTTTGAGATAACCTCCTCAAAGAGCTCTTTACTGTAGGACCTCTACAAGCAAAGCATAAAAAGACAGCTTTGCTGAGTTGTTGTATCCTAACATGCCATAAAATTTCTAAAGATCTTTTAATGCATTTTTAAGACTTCAGAAAGAAGGATCAATAAAACCTCAACGTTACATCAGACAAAAGTAGTACGAAGATAACATTTCATCTAGCACCAAAATGTCAACTTTGGGAGAGACTTCTGATTTTTTTACTGGTCATCACTACTGTAGAACTGTTCAGAACCAAAAAAAAACCAGAAAAAAGGCATCACCACCTCATGTAATAAGACACTTAGGGAGGCTGACTATAATTATTAGGACAGTTCTTAGACAAAACATCTTGTCTTGCCACTCCTGTCTGTATTCTTGTTCTTACAAGTCTTGGGTGAAAATATAGCGTAAAATGAAGTGGTTTTTGATTCTTCTCTGATAATGTGTAAGGCAGTACTAGGAAAGAAGTGATTCTTTCTCCTAATCCAAACAAAAAACCAAAAAAAACCTACTCCATGATGTTGCAAATATAGTAAGGCAACTCAGAGGGAGCTAATACTTGCTGGAAACTTGCCAACCAGTACAGCTACACAGTACAAGAGAGAGACCAAATGCACATCCTGTAGTTTCAACTGAAGCAAGCACTGCTTTCATGTAAAAAAAAAGTTAGGCAGGGACTTCTGAAAGCTGCTTATGTTCTAAAGACATCATTTTCTTTTAAGTTCACAATGCCATGTTTTGATATAAGCCTTTTAATAAACTTTGTTATTTACACTGCAGTGCAAAGTTGAATTAAATGACAAAACAAAACACACCAAGTCTCACAGATTTCTATTTTCCTTGGGGATTTTAAACAGTTCAACACAGCCCTACTTCTTTCATCCACACTACATCACACCAAGAAATACCATTCACTACTTAGGACACACAGTGCCCACCCAAACTCCTTTCTAGTCCACAGAGAACAACCATGGCAATATGCCCAGGGCTTTATAAATGTTTTCAGATTCATTCTAATACGTGCTAGGATTTGCAAATGGGAGATGTATCAAAATGCCTTAGAGAGACCCTGCCATGATCAAGCAACTTTTTGTTTGTTTTGGGTTGGTTGGTTTTTTTTTTTCTCCTAATACCAGTAGCCATTAACCAACTGTGGTTTTCCTTGGTGTTTCTGTCCCATCATTGACAGTTTCCAAGATACTATTCAACAGCCCCCCCCCACCACCATTTTTCATGAAGGCCCACTTTGTTAATTAAGCTTTATTCCACTTCCCACACCAGAAGGCTTCTTTCTTTTTAATCCCTGTGTCAGTGCTGTGCATTTTGCTGTGGCTGCCATCAGTGAATGAATGATGGATAACATCCTCACCTTTTTATATATATATATATATATATATACATACACACACACACTGAACAGCATAAAAAAACCCCACACTGCATGCTCATTATACATGTGCAAACACATAAGGTCTGTTTCAGAAGTGTTACCGATATTATCTGCAATTATCAGAACTTAAATAATTACAGAAAAAAGATCACGAGTTACTCTGATACCTCTGCTTTGCTAGACATGCAAATACAGCTTCATGTTTCGTAAACCAGCTTCCACTAGAATTTCAAGTAGCCACTGAGAATATTTTTTTTCTGTAGATTTTGAAAAAGTTTGTATTGTAAGACACAGGCACAGACAGATGTGATTCAGTAGTTTGTCAACTTTACAAAAACCAGACATGAGCGATAGCTTATCTGCCTTAAGAATTAACATTCTGCTCTAAACACTACCATGAGGAGCTCAAAGGTGTCTTTGTCTCGTGTATGCTGTGTTTTGTCCCTTTATTACATAGCCAATTAATAAAGTGATATAAAGGGAATACAGTTTGGAAACTGTTAGCGTAGAGAACGATCGTTGGACTGTTAGATGAGGCTCAGACTCAAGTCCCACCTCTGCCCGTTTCATGTGTTCTTGATGAGGAAAGGGGGAGAGACTCAAAACTCTTTACTATGCCTCCGTTTTAACACTTGCAAAATTAGGACAAAATACCTCTGCAAACACACAATGCAGCTGTAGCTAATAAGCATCTAATGCTCAGGAAATTTCCTACATGTGTGAAGTGCTATAGATACTTATCTGTCTATAGGCTTGCAAAACACTTAGAAAACATACCCATCTACAAAGGGCAGACAATATGAACACATGATCTGCTGAAAGAAAATTAATCGCAAGCATATGCGATGGAAACTGGGTGGCAGCATACAAGTAAGATGAAATTCTTCCAGAGTATTCTGCAAAGTCCTGTGTCCACAGTGCTTTTGCCCTTCCCCCTCTCGTCTTTTTGGAGCTCACCTGATCGTCAGCAATTGCTTTAGCAAAGCGAGCACAATCTAGCTGTAGATAAATGTCAGTCAGTTGGTCCAACAGCTTCTTTGGTTCAAACCCATATTTCTCAGGGTTTTCAACTTTCAGGTCACGGCACTTGGGGCCACACAGTTGCTGTAAGTTAAAGTTCAACATAGCAGCCAAACGCGGTCCAAGTTCCTACAAGACCAAAGTAAAACATAGATCACAGCATGAAGGTGGTGATAAAGAAGATTATCACTAGATTTGCATACAGCAAGATCAGGAATTATTAACTAATAAAATTATCATTTTGTAGGCTTGCAGGAAGCGTTTTTTCTGTATGCATGCTTCTGATTTAGAAAAAGAATATAATGCAAACAGCTTCTGTCTAGAAGGATCACACCATCTCAGTGACTCAGGCAGTGCTCTTAACATCAAGTAACTTCAACATCAATTAGATTTCAGTGAGTGGGAGAAAGGGGAGGAGAGTGGAAACAAAGGGTTACCAAACATTTCCAAGTTATTATCCAACAGTAGAGGTGTTAGAGAAGCTAGAAAACAAGTTCGTTCTGAGCAGGACTTACAGGTCTGAGAAAAGGCTTTTGAACCTGCTTGGTAAGGATATGGAACATATCAACAGTTTCTGTTGCCAGAGCAAGATATGAACGAGACACACGCTCATCCTGAGCTAGCTGTGATTGCCGAGCCTGTTGCTGATCCTAGAAAATAAACAGCCAGTGGTTACAAGTCCACAGAATTTCCTACATCATCAGCAATCAAAACCTTAAACAGCGATAATGCTAACATGATCTAGACAGACAAAAGAACAGACAGCAATTCAAATCCAGATGCGATAGGTTTTTAAGGTACAGCTTGCTTTTACTACCCAATATGAAAGTCTGCACCAATTTCCAGAATTCTGCAACACTAAAATAATGAATGCAAATGGTATCACAAGACTCCATGGTTATCGAGTCTGTTTACATCCTGCAACTGCTCCTCACAGCTGCAAAACTGGGTTATGCTTCCTTTCCATTCAAATGCCAATACTTCAAAACCAGCTTGGGATCTGAGAGTCAAGTGAGGTTCTCTAATTTATGCACCATCATAAGTCATAAACATTCCACACTGGAACAATCTGTAGATGATGTACCAGCTCATTTTGTCACTGCAGTAATGGCTTTACCCTGCTAGTAGGCACAAACAGGAAGAAAGGCTTCAGAAGAGCAAACCAGAATAAGTTAAACAAGATCATTATAGGTTTTTTTTTTCAAGCTTTTTTTTTTTAAATCAGTATTCTTAAAATAGAAATACTTGACATGGATGGCTCAACACAAACAATTATTGTTTAATCAGGCTAAGGTCTGAGGTGTAGGACTCTGTCTGCATTGAATCTACCCAGGATCAATGCATTAACAAAATAAAAGCTTCTATTCCTTGAAGTCAATTCAGCTGGCGAGCATCTTCCAAAACCTCCTTCAAGAAGGTTAAAGTCTCAGTTTCTCCACTTAGAATTACGTGCAGAGTAATTTAAAACTTTATACTATTTCCATTTCACACCACATTCTTTGCCAGCCACAACATAACTATGCAGAATGATGGTTTTTTGCAGAATGTCATCCAGAGTGACCACAGCCATACTGGCAGCAAGAAAAAGCATTGAGAACTGCTTCTCACGAGCAGTTCTTTGTTGCTGCCCCTTATTAAAAAGTTTTTTTAATGGTCTTGTATTAAAAATTTAAAAATAAGTAAAGGGCACTTTGAAAAACAGCTCTGTTCACCCTGGGCAGCAGGTCCCATTGTTCTTTATTCTTCATCTCCTCTTGCACTTCATGGATACGTTTTAGGGACTCCAGACTCTCATCCAGCAAGAAAGTGGTGTCATTTATCAGCATGTTGATGTAGCGAACAAACTGCTTCCCAGAGCTGAAAACATCGAAACACAGTTATCACGGCAGAGTAGATGGGTGTGCAGACCAGACTGCAACCCTAGCAACACTCCTTCTGCACTGTATATTTCAAATAATGATCCCATTCCCCAAGCCAAGTTGATGGTGGTGTCCAGAGCTCACTTTAGAAACATTCCAGTTCTACTGGAAGGGGTTGCCATTTAAAATACAATGGAAAGCAGCATCACCCATTCCCAATGGTAATGACCTCCTCAGGTCATTGCCTGAGCAGCCTGCATGACAGTAAGCAACGCTATATACAATTTCTTACTCACTTGAACTCTTCCATAAATGTACCATGGTGAGCTATATTCTGCCAGAGGCTTTTGAAAATGGTGCTAATGTGATAGCGGATCGTAAACTTGTCATAGAACTCGCTAGTGGCTCCAGTATGTTCAACATCTGAAAAGAAAACAGATACCAGAGCTGGAATCAAAACTCTTTCCCCACCAGGACTGCCCTGCAACGCACTACATCTCTCCCTTACTGCCTCCAATGGCAGGAGCTTCAAGCACCAGGCTTTAAGGGGTGAAATTCAATTCCCATTCAGAAGTCTCCATCTTAATCCCCATTAAAAGAACCAGCACTGTCCATGTTCTAATCCAAAACTAACCTCATTGCTGAGGAAAAAGCCTGGAAACCAAAACACTACTCTTCATCCCACAGCCTAAAATTTCACTAATAAGAAAACTCTAGGAACACTACAAAAATAGCTGTTTCTATGGGTGCAAACCCCTTCTGAAGCACCCAAATCTACAGGACTAGCAAGACTACAGTCAGAAGTGTTAAAATCCCAATATTCCTACTCCCTTACAAAGCAAAGAAAAAACTTCCAGTTTGGAATCTAAATAGGACAAAACCCATGGCCAGAATCTACAGCGCTAGAGTTGCTGGTGCGCAGCAGCTTGTGGAAAGGCTAAAATTCTCAAATTTCCATGTAATGCCATTATTTCCCCTGATTCTTGAGTACAAAGCCTCATCTTTACAAGACCCAAGATCAAGATCTACCTGGGTTTTAGGTGGGTTTCTGGGCTTTAGGGGATTTTTGTTTGTTTGTTTGAAAGGTTACAACTAACACAGCCTTTTGTCTTGTAATACTCATTGCTTACTATACACTCAGTGAGCTATAGCTGAAGCACTTACCTGTGTAAAACTTCATCAAGGAGGGGACTAACAATTTAGTGGAGAGAGGATGATTCTCAATCATTTCAAAGAACTTTTGTGTCCGGGGCTGAACAGCTGGATTTGTCATGAACATCACTTCCACCAGCTTGGCTACTAAATAAGGATTTCGGATGTAGTTCTGGTTGCACAGCATCACAACAAGGAACATCACTATGTCCTGAGTACAGGGCTCATAAAGCACCTGAGGAGCATATCTGAGAAGAGGTAGATAAGCAAAACGAAATGAAAAACCCCAACCTCATATTGTCTACAGAATATTTACCACATATACATCAAGTTCAGATCGCTCATTAGCAACCCAAAAAGTATAGTCATTATATCGTAATTCCCCATCTTTCTCTACAGAAACTAGATTCTTACTCTTCCAAAAGGTTTTGCACATGTTCACTTGAAGCTGAATTTTAGCCTGAAACACTATCATATTCTTTTCTTTGGTATAATAGCAAATTTGCTATGAAGTACCGCTATAACAGCATCTCAGGAAGGCAAAAGCAAACATCTCATCATGCAACACAGCAAGGCCTGAATTTGAAGGCACATTTTCAGCAAGAAAGTGACCAGCTTCAGAACTCCAGCATTACACCCGAGTAGTATTCACACCCATCTAAGCTGCTAAAACACAAATGCATTTCGTCACAGCAAATTCATAAATGGGGGAATTTTCTACTTATTGAGCTACAACTTTTTAAAAATACTCTTTTAGCGATTATTTAACATAATGAGATCAAAAGGTCCCACTCCAAACCACGAGGAAAATTCTTGCAGGGAGGGAGCCAAAAAACCCTCAACTTTCTTCCAAGAAAAAAATCGGATTAGACGGGACTCTGGAGCTCACCTAGGCATTGTACGTGCGTCATTGCCTACCAATACTATGATCTTATGGGTGTTATTAAAAAACAGAACAGCTAAGAAACTACTTTCACACCCTAAATTTATGTGCATGCCACCTGTTATGGGGGTAAGTGGCAGTACAAATTTCCTTTAGCTGTAACTGTACTTACTGTACAATAAAAAATAAAAATTCAGCAACATCTTCCACATAAAACTCCGGCAATGCTGCAAATACCTTCGGAACTTCAGGAGTTAAAGGCAATTTTATGCTGTAAAATAAGAGACAACAAACAGGACAGTAAAATAGCAGGGTGAAGTAGAAAGTATCACAAGCTTTCTTAAGGAATTCTCCTATGGGAGAGTTTTACAAGAGTTCTGAAACTGAATTTTTAGAAATTCATACCAGTACTTCAAGTGTACTAAACATACCCAAGGGCTGCTCCCCACCCCCATAACTCAACCTTAAACTATAGGCATATATTCCATGCAGGAACGTACGTCACTGACAAAGTAACATCACATAAGAAAGAAGACACTAAAAAAATTTTAAAATTTAGGTTCTAGAACTGATAAATTCAGTAAACAATCTAACATGATCCAAAATATCTTTGATACAATTTACACAGATAATCCTCACACTCACTTGGGATAGGCAGGGTCAAGAATGCGAAGCATCAGCTGAATCACCATGCCATAGAAATTCAGACATCTCCTGAGAAAGTTTTCATCCAGCAAACCAGCATCTGCACAAGCCTTGCACCTCACCAGTTTCTGCAGAACACACATACAAAAACTAATCCAGGGCAAGACAACATAAAAGGAAGGTCAAGCCTATCCAAGCTAATCAATATATCTGTGAATTATGACAACTATACAATGGTGTCTTCTTAAAATATGCTCTTATTTGAAGAAAATGGGGCGCTTAAGCCCTAATATATCAAGAAAATCACACACAAAATTCAGAGCTGCAGGGTCAGAGGAGCCTTTTAAAAGCTTTATGGGAACAACAAAAGAAACAGAGGTAACAGAAGTGGGAAAATGTACAATTGCAGTCATTTTGTTGATACCGCTCAGAAATTTGTGCCCATTTATACTAGAGAAACCTAAGCAGGATAGACCTTCGAAAGAGAGGACCGCAGCATACTTATCTTTGCAAGGAATCTACCTGAGATTAGAGACTTGAGAGTTCCATCTCCATCCTGGGTATGGAATGTGCACACACAACTACCCCTGAACGAATCACAATCCCTTTGCTTGTTCTCTCTCCCATAAAAACAGTATTTTCTTCTTTCTGAGGAATACTACCCAAGTTAATCTTGGTGCTACTTCAAATTTTAAAGTCAAAATTAATAAATTATAACACAACCACCATTTACTGCAGTACTCACATGGTTCATAGATTTAAAATCACCATTTCCAAGAACCATCAGTAGGAAGTTGCATTTACACATTAAGACACAAAGTAAACATACAGAGAGGTTGACAAAGGCATTTAATTGAGAACTGAATCACTTACAAACCTTAAGTTGTGTCTTGCAACGTTTCAGCATTTCTCTATGCCTGGTAGCCAGAGGAGAATCCTTCCATTGACTTTCATTGTTTTTCAAATCTTCAACAGTCCTGAAAACCATATGCAGTAATTGGTTATGACAGAGGGGATATGTACTGCCATCTACAAGGCATTTAACCTACTTATCTGCTAAATACCAAGGAAACACTGAGTAGTGGGGAAAAAAGCTAATCATTTTCATACAAGTTACCCATCATCATAACAAGAAAAATAAATTGCTTTTGTAAATACAGACTGAACATCTGCACAGTGCACATTCAAAGGCACTACATACACCAGCTCCAGCCTACACGGCTGCCAGATGAATCAGAACAGTGGAAAAAAAAATAATTATCCACTATATTACGAAAGTATTTGCCTTTTTTCACACTGAAGTCTGCAGCCACTCTAAAGGAAGGTTAAAAGGATGTCATTAAAATTAACCCCAAAATTAACCCTAACACAAGGAAGGGGTGGTCCAGTTAAAGAGATATTTAGCCATCTCATTCATCTTCTAATATCAGAAAGGAAAATGGAAAACAAAATCTGCGGAAGAAAGAGGTGGCTAACAGGACTTGTTAGAAACACCTTCCCTTTCCCAAGAAAGCTGCAAGTCTGCATCCTGTCTATCTTCCCACTTTCCACTGTTGTAAATGAGTATTTGCAGTTTTGTTCTACTCTTCTCATGCTCCACTCCCCATGAAATTCAGGTTTGCAGAGGAGTACAATACATGAATATTCTATAGTCTCCCCATCAGCATAAGGGCCAGTAAATCAAGGTGGTTGATGTTACTTCCCTTCCCTTACCCATCTTCTCACTCTGCCCTACAGAAGAGAATACACACCATTTACATTAAAAAAATCCTACATATTGCCATATCATAATCCTTTTTAGGAAGGGCAGCCGATTAGAGCAACACTCAGTATACTGAACTATATGAATACAGTCCTTTTTCATCTCCCTCTAAACACAAATTCTATTCTAAATCAACCTCTGCATATAGCAGAAAAATATCTAGTGTAATGTCTTTATTACCAACATCTAATTACATTTCCCAGTGTTGCAAGCAACTAAGCAATTCATGGAAAATGCTGAACACTAAGCTGCTATTGATCTCAGTAAAAGCCAAGAGCTCTTCACCCTGTACCATTAGATCAGGACTGCTGCATAAGCAACTCCTTTGCGACAATTCTAAATAAGGAAAGAGAAGCAATTTCTTTTTCAAGCCAAACGTATGCCTTATTTACAAGTCATCCACAGGCTGTTTATATGAAAATACTTCTTTCGTTGAAATATACTGACTCTTCCTGCTCCGCTCTCTACAGCTTCTTGGCCTGCATGTGCTTTAAAAACTAAAGATGAAATCACTACAAATGCAATCCAAAAATCGTGTAATAAGCTCATGTATTACTGCCAAGGAACATTCACCAAAATGCAATGAGTGCAACTATAAACAATGGAAAATACTGATGATACAAAAATCTGTTCTAATTTTAACAGAGTATTCTTCGAGGTTTAGCAACTATAAAAGTCTATTTGAATTTACGCAAAGAGAAATGGAAAAGAGCAGTATTGTCATGTCAACAACTTAACTTTTAAAAGTAATTTTTTAAATGGTAAACCACATGCTGAATTACATGTACATGAACAATATTAAGAGTTTACTGCTGAAGGCTTCCCTCCCCCTGCCCCAAGAGTACAAGTTATCCCACCTCAGAAGCCGAGGGGGAAAAGGTAATTATCTTCTGGGACATACAAAACAGCTCAGGCACAACTAGCAAGGTCTTGTTTCTGAAATGGCAAGTCATCTACAATGACATGATCATCAGACATGTAACTTTATATGCACTCCTACAGCTATGTCAAAGAGCCTGAGGCACTGATATCCACACACCATCAACCACACCACAGATGAAGTTAAAATAAACAGCGTTAAGTAACATCATGAATCCTAAAATGCTCTGAAGACAATTGAATTATCTTTTAAATAAAATGGACTTCTTACCACTTTGAGCTGCCTTGCACAAGCAATATCCTCCATCCCACTATTACTAGAATTCCTGATTCAAGCCGCAGTCCCTCAACATAAGCAAAAATCCATAAGGGCCAAAAGCAGCAGATTGAGAAATAGTTAAGATAGCCTGTACTCAGCAGCAGTTCCACCCAAATCATCACTCTGATTTCATTTAGTTTATAGGACTTGCCATCACAGTGAGCAGAGCACATTGCTAGGATGCTAGGACTCTCAGATGCACTAGATAATTAACTACTTCTAACCTGTTGAGCTCCCTGATGGCCCGCAGTCTACGTATGTACCGACGGCAGCTGGGCAGGATTGAGAGGTGATGGGCATGCAGGGTTAAGAAGAAACATTCTGTTGGGAATTTCGGCTCAGAAAATGGAGACGGATCCCTGCCTAGAAAACAAACCAAGAAAAGAAGTATATGTGAATAAATTAAAAAATGAACTGCCTTATCTAGGGGCAAGACCTTGAACTCGTGAACTCAACTTTCTTTAAAACAAATAAGAACACACTGCATCAAAAAAAAGCATTCAGGAACAGAAGAATTATTTGCTGGAATCACGTATTTCCATGTACCTCCAGTATCAAAAAACAGAAGGCATAGTAAATGCACAGCATATCTCAATCAGAATACTCACAAAGTTCAGCAATCCAGGCTGTAACATCCTCCATTGTTGCTTTCACTCTGGTCTCATCTGTTGGGAGGTCAATACGACACCTGGGATGAAATATGTACATGGGATCAACAGTTTCCAGCTTTATCTTCGTACTTAGTTGCTGTAGTACCCATAGGAAGTTGAGCATAAAGCCATCTGTAGATACCAAACGATCATCTGTCTGTGGGGTAAGAAAGCAAACAGTTGAAGACATAGGCTTATAAGTACAAGGGTATTTTCTGCTGTTTCAACAGTAATTAACAAATGAATTATGCAAGTTCAAGAAGAGGGAGAAATGATGAAGAATGTGGATCTCTAAGGAGACCTTTGTGATAACAGGAAGATCACTTACTAACTTATGTATTATCTTTCTCTGTGGTTCAAGCAGTCATTCTCAAGAACATTAAACAAAAACATAGAAAGAAGAAGATGACTTAAGAAATTATAACGGCTTGAAAGGGCCTCTTTCAAGAATGATTTGCCACAGATACAGACAGCAACAGAAAAGTTTCAAATAGTTGCTGAGCTTCATTAAATGTAAAGTTTCTATTTCTTCTTCTCTGGAATTTCACACAAATATTCCTAGTAACATTTTCAAATGTTTGCTTCAAGAGGACTTTTAGACAACAATAATGCAAACTTCAGTTGTTCAGGATTCACGCACCGATTTTTATCGCAGGAAGTGAAGGCAATGCATGAATTGAACAATGGCAAAACAACATCCCTGTTGTTTCACTGGAACCGTGTCAGTTCATATCTGCATTACGCCTTTTACAGAAGCCACACAAACAAAGCCTAGCAACTTCGCAGCTGGGAAATAAGTTTTTTTAAACCTAGCCGATTGGAATGAAGCTCCATAGATTTTGGGGGTGGTGGTGTGTGTGGAATATGAAGCTTTAAACATCTAGTATAGAATGCCTGTTAATGAACTGACACGTCAGTACTAAGAGAAGAAAACACATGAACGGATCAAACAGGTAAAACAGAATAATTTCTGAAATGGGAAAAAATATTCAAAGAGATAATGACTGATGACAGGGCTTTTTGCCTGCTGTAGCAGGCATTGAAAATTCTTTCATCCTCCATTTAAGAGCCACCACTGCACAAGCCATCTAGTGCTATTTGTGCACTGACTAGATCCATGTATCACAGGAAGAGCATTCCCCTTCCCCTTTATTTACCTGCATTTGTGCCTTTTTCATGTTGGCGTTGACAATAGCTGCCATGTAATTGAGAGCGGCTTCTCGAGTTTCACCATTCAGTAAAATACTATGTAGAATCTTGAACAGCTCTTGCTGGAATTTCAAGGAAACATTCTGTCAGGTTGCACATACTTCTCAACATCACACTCCTGCTTTCTGTTGCTCCATATTTTTATGTTCTACAAATTCCACAAAACTAACTACAACTTCCGATATGGTCTTATTGTCAACTTCATATGCATATAATAGTTATGACATTAGTTACAGAAAAGATGTATATAGAAGACCAGCCCAACACACACACTACTAATACAACATATTTTTTTTACGCATCCTTCAACATGAACTATAATCCATGACTAACTGTTTTGATATTTTCTGAATTGGCTTACAGCCTTAGAGAAATATTTGTAGCACTATTTTTTTTTTTCCCGCTAATTCCCTTCAGCCATATCCTAATAGATTTGCTGTTTAACACAAGCTAGTTTTTTTAGATTATATTCTTCATCTACGTCAAGACCAACAAGCCCACAATATTTTGTTGTGGGTTTTTTTTTTCCTCCAAACATGAGAACACTTACCCTTGCTAGTTCCAGGTAATGTTGCAAAGACTGGCTAACAACCCGGGTGTTTTCAAGAGTAATGGCAGGTCCTGAGAAGTACTTTTCAACTACTTTGTTCTGAAATTAGAATGAATATTGGCAAATGTATTGAACATATTGCGGAAGGGAAAAAAACCCAAACGAAAAGACTTCACCATGCAACTATCAACACCCTTCTTTAACACTTACATCATCTTCAGCAAAGACAGAGAGACTGAAGAAGGCTCCAAGATAGGAAAGTCTTTGCAGCTCTCTTCCTGCACCTGTGCTTAAAGATTTAGGCAACCACAAGGGCAAAGAGACAACCTAGAAAACAGGAGAAATAGCAAGTTAATCAAAACTCCCGCAGCAGCCATCCTACTTCATCCGCACTGTCACCTTTCAGTGTTTGCCATACAGCCTCAATTTTTCAACATTCAGTCATGCTCACAGCTAAATGGAAACATCTCATCGATATTTCAGCAATCTAAGCAAGTCTTGTTTGTCCTAGTTTTCCTGAATTCTCAGGAAGGACTCCCTTTACCAGTTTACTGTTTAGCATGAAATACTACAGTAACCCCTGTTGATACTGTTCTTCAGAACTCTAAAAGTGCATCATAAGAAACCAAAGTTAAACAGTTCTTTTAACTTGAGGCGGGGGGAGGAATCAGACTGGATACACTTACCAAACTGCACATAGGGTGTGTTTTCCCAAACTTGATTTCACAAAGTTCACATAGTGCCTACAAAGAAACCCCAAGAAAAATTACTTTTGTGGGCAATCCCTAAGTAACCTGCCTGCAAATAACAAGCTTAATAAGGTGAACAGCTGAAAGAGCCAAATCTTTTTCCCTTAATCAGTGAAAAAACTTCCACCTTCTACAATGGTGAGGACATCCAAACAGAGCTAGAGCACACCCTGCTCCCATTTTAGCTTTTACGTCTGTTCCAAGTTGTCTCAAAAAGTTAACATGTCTCACAGGATGGCAAATTATTACACTTATTTCACAAATTAGCTGTGCAAATCGTTTGTTCAGAACATAACAATGCCTTTGCTGGACTCCTGAACTGCCACATGAAAGTCAGTAACAATAATAAATAGAGCAATTGTTCTATACATACACCAACGCCTTTGTCTTTTGAATCAGAGTGGAAAAATGTCAGATGAACACAGAAGCCAGAAACAAAGAATCCTATCCAAGATCTCTAACTCACTTTCAACTGCAGCACAGAAAAAAGAAAGCAGTTATAACAGATGATTCTGAAAACACAACAATACTGTAGGCTGTCACATATCCCATCTCTCCTGTATTACATGTTTTCATTCTTCAGTTATACGATAGCTAATAACTACTATTCCAACCTTTCGTTGCACATTGTGCCAACTACGAGATGTTCAAAATGGGGTGTAATTTTCAAGCAGTCCTTACTTGTAGGCAACTGCCAAATTTGTAACAGTTCACCATTTATATTGGAGGGAGTAACAGAAGAGGAGGAAAACACAGAACCAGCAAAAATTGCTGGTTTTGCAGAAGTACGAGAGTGAGTTAGTCAATTTGATTTGTAGCACCCCAGTCCAGCTAATTTCCTGAGGTACAAATTAAACTTGAGATGTAACAGCCTTTTTGGGCATCATACACCGAAGACCATAAAATCTGAAGGTGTTAGCTGACAATGCTCAACTTAGCCGAGAATTTAGCTTGCTCTTTTGTGGCCAAGCATGCTTTTCAGAAGACTTTTTTGTTTTGTCAATAAAAGCAGCAAGGGGAGGGATGCAGATCTAGGACTAAAGTATGCTCTAAAAAACCTCACAAGCAACTAAAAAGAAAACTCTCAACTTTTCAGCCAGGGAACTTCAGAACATTTTCCTACAGTAAATAGTCATCAACTCAAATAATTTTGGGTGTAAAATAGATTTTAGTTTCCCACATACAAAAGTGAGTCTAAACACTGGCATGGATATCAGACCTTATTTCCCAGACTTAAACTGGGAGCAGCTCAGCAGGATTTTATAACCATCCACAGCATTATAACTAGTAGGCGTCATGAAATCCATTTGATTCATCTTACAAAAAGTAATATATATAAACATTTGAATAGCCCACTATACAAATGCTGTACATTAAACTTTAGACATTATTGGCCTCTACTAGATTTTTAATGGTCTTTTACACATCTCATACCACATTAAGCTTCCAACGCAGAGTTTAATAGCAACCCACTAATCAAAGGAATCCCCAAAAGCTGAAGAACGTTATCTTGTATAGAATCTGCATAAGTCACCACTAATCATAAATAAATGCTTCTAGAAATGAACAGTCCTTACCATAAGGGGGTATTTAAAATTGTCACTATCAAGGGAGCACTCTTTGGAAGCTACAGCCAAGCCTTGTAAGATGGGAATAAAGATCTGTAAAAAACAAAGGGAGATTACTTTATTCAAAAATAGGAAGCAATCAAATGACACTATTGCTGTACACAGCATGAAGTGCCTTTTCATTCTTCAAATACTGCGAGTTACACAAAAGAAAAATTAAGACCTTTTCTTTAAATTTATATCAGTTAGGCCTGAAGGCTTAAAACCAACTTGCTTGATACAGTGCGAGTGATGTACTGACTTGATGCCTGGGCATCATGACTTAAAAACTTCTTTCCAAGCGCTTCTGTGTATTTTTCCTGATCGTATTCTAACTTGTTTCCATTTACTTTGCAAACTAAAAAGCCCCAGAGACACGGGTATCTAGATTTGGACCCAAAGCTAACGGATACAAGCTGGGGCTGACAAATCGTCAGGTCAGCACACTGACAAATACCAGGTGGTGTTCCGTCAGGTTCTCCGCACATGGAAGTGGCGCGGGGAAGCACACACACGTTACGTACAGCATCACTGCAGATATGGTATGCATGTGTGCAAGCACATATATACACAAACAAGACCACAAGTTCTGCAGAGAACTCCAACAACTTGATTGCCCAGATGGGCAATAATGTATTTGCCTACCCAGTTGGGGTAATAATATAGTTTTAATTTTGCATCTCATGTCAGCAAGTTGGTTTTGTGCTGTTAAGTTGTAACTGTTGTAAGAGTAAAGATAATAAGCAGCAGACAAGAACTGTTATGAAAGAGGATGTGACATGACAGGAACTTATTAATCAAAAGTAATTACACCCAATTAGCAAGTTCCAATCACACACCTCTGACAACTATACCCTGACAAAATAAACTCTTACAGAAATTTTACAACAATAACAAGAGGTCCCACTGAATTTTAAGTATATTGCGTTGCTTCTATGAAGAGACAAAAATATTATTGAATTATATTATACAAAAAGACTATAATGAAGTGGTTGTCTGCTTCAGCTAGAGGAATAGTTCTCTTGTCCAGGGTAGGTGATGTTTAACACTTCCCATAACCACTTTTTCAGTCTTAAATGTACTTTCAATTGCATGAACCTCTACTAAAAGGTGTCCAGACAGAGATATAAATTATTAAAAGATACTTGCACTACACAAAAATTAGCTTATGTCAGGTTTTTCAAAATTGGAAGGATCAAATGTCATTCTGAAGGCCCCTTCACAGCTAAGTCACATAATACTACAGGAGTGCTAATAAGAGATAATCACAACCTTACTGATCTGTTTTAACTTTATACGGGCTAGAAGCAGTTTGGTAGCTTTGCATCTTAATTACTACCATCAGTTCCAATTTTTTATCACCTCAGTGAACTACTCTGACACACAGAATAAACTATCTAATGTTTCTCAGTCATCTCCTCCGTAAAATATGAAGACTTAATGGACTAAGATTTGTAAAATGCTCTTAGCACTTCAGATGCAAACTATTAAAAATTGCAAAGAAGGGTAAAGATTGCAAGATAGCAAAAACAACAAATCTTTCTGAGTACGATTACAGAAGATTGCTGTATTACACACACATTTTTAGGGTATTTCATACAAAAGCACAGAAGGATGAAAACCCAAGATCAACCCCGTAATACACGCCTGCATATTCTGTGCAGTTCACTTCAACATTACATAAATGTACGCTGCTTGTTAACAAAGGCACTTTTAGTAATTAGAACCAGCAAACAATGAAAGTCAGTCTTTTTCACAAAATGCTAAATGAGTCAAAAAAGAACAAAACCAAACTGCAACTGCTTAACACGTTGCTAGCCTCTGAAGTAATATATACAGAACTGTGACATACAGAATAAACCTCTGGAAATCCACTCTCCTGTATACTGCAAACAGCAGAATGGTACGATATAATTATGTATTTTTTACCTATGCCTTACCTGTTTGAACACCTCCTCATCCTGGTAAGTTGTTCTCACCAATTCTTGGATGAAGCCAAATGGGAGGTTCCTACACAGCATATATGGTACCAGCAAAGACTGCTGCTGCAATGACCTTTATTTGCATTTAAAAAAAATAAAAATCCAAAACTACTGATTACTTGTGGTAGTATTTGCAGAAGTGTCACAGTAATCACATTTAAGAGTGTGCCAGAAAGCAGATTATCAACACGCAGACACACCTACTCCTTTCAGGAGTAACTAACCGTGTCTTCTCAAGTTACTTGTGGGAAGGTTATTCTGAAACAGATGGTGCTGCCAACATCACACCTTAGTTTAATGAAGCTGGAAGAAAATAACAGCTTCTGTGTAGTAATTGGTTCTCCCTTCTACTCCTCTCCAATGAGAACACCCTTTGTTAAGCTCAGCTAGTGAAGGAACATTTTTTGATGTTTGTTTTTCCAGATTAAGAGAAGAACATAACATTAGTCTTTTCTGAATTAATACAGTCATTACTTTTAACTGCTCCCTCAGATTTTTTTTTAAAAGTATTTTTTCCTCATTATATATATAAAACTTATTCTGATGTCAACATCGATTCACGTAAAGACAAAACTAATCTCAAAGCACAGTGGGTAACTGGTGCACCTTTGAAGATTACAGAAGTATCATTTGGAAACACAAATATAAAATTATGCAGATTTTAATAAGTCACATACTTTAAAAAAATTTTACTGTTCCAACTAAACAGGCTGCTAGTTAAACAACTGCTGTTGAAACAACTGCACTTGAAATCTGAGAGTTGTGATGTAGCTAGAATGTCTACACACAGATTTACGTTACCAAATCTGTTGTGGTAACCTCTCTGAAGTAAACGAGTGCCACGGCACTTCGGCAGTTTCTGCTACTGTTTTGATAAGACTGTTTCTCAGATGCAGCTCTACTCGTTACTGACTTTCACAGGAGCAGTGCCCCAACAATCTGCAAGTAGAACAGTTTGTGCTTGAGGTAAGGCAAAAGTCAGCTTGGTTAACTTAGATCCTCCATTTAATCCATTCAAATCAACCTCGATGATTTTACCCAAATACAATTAGAAAACACAAATTGCTCTCCTCCAACATATCAGTGGGAACAACAGTCTCCAATGGTAAAGCAATAAACTTCTGGCACAAATTGATCCTGCTCCAACAAGTGATCTTAGTTTTCTTATCTAATCCTCAGAAGGGAAAAAAAAAAAAAAATCCCAGAGAAGTCTAACTTTCATGATAAACATCAGCTGTATTTACCTTGGTTGTGTTAAGGATCCCTGTAGCACCAAAGCAGCATGTGAAATGCATTGTGATCGGATGTTGCTCAGTAACTGGCTAACTGTTGGCTGGCTACACATCTGATAAAAATAACTTTATTTTAATACAAACTAGAAGTGTTCAGAGACAGAACAGACAGGAAATATGACAGAATTCTTTATTCACGCAGTATGAGTATAATAGGCAAACTAAGAGTAGTACTACTCCAGCTAAAAACCTTTCAGATTATATATAAAAAGTGTTGATTATTTCTTTTTCCCCAGAAGCAAAAGCTTAAAGCACAATATAGAATGTTGATAGGGAGCTGGCTTCACAAAAGTTTGTTTTACATGGAATGAACTTGGGTAAAACGCAGTAGATCAAAAGGGGAAGGACAGTTTCTAACAGTGCTTCGAGATGCAAAACAGATGTGATTCAAATACGAATTAGTAAGAGTCAAAGGGACTTTATAAACTCTATAAATCTATTTCTACAACAAAGCCATCAAGAAACAACTATCAATTTTCACCAACCTTCCCCACTAAACAGTAAAAGGAGTGTCTGTGACAGCACTGATACAACTTTACTCAACTGAAATATACCTTTGGTGCTTTCCTCTCCTCTATCCCAACTCTGTCAAAACACTCAATGAGGTAGTTCAGCATCTCTGTCTCCTTACAATTTTCAATGGTGAAGTGGTCACTGCAGGAATCTGAAACACTTGAGCTGCCAGAGCCTCCCATACTTTAAAACACACAAGAAGAAGAAACACAGCATTAGGAACAGTTCTTCACTTGTGCACAATCAAACAATTCATGAGCTCTTGACCTCCTCTGCCAATTTTATGAAGACTCCATCCCATCACACACATGGCTCAATAGTTCAGAACACTTTGTGATTTATGAAGAGCTCTCCATTTAACAGTTTGACCAACTCTGGAAGTTCAGCTGTACTGTAACATGACTGTAGAATCAGTTATCTTATTAAATGAGTAAGTATCTGAAAGACAGCAATAAGGTGCGTGACTAAAGGGAATCCGTAAATCTTGTTCTCACATGGCAACACTGTAAATGAACAGCCTTTGAGTTGCACCCAACATCAAAACTGCTCAGATGCTCACAACATCGCACCACTTCCACGCCCCGACGCAAGCCCTGCACAGCCTCTGCACGCGGCGACGGCAGATCCTTCACCAGCCGCGTTCAGGTCAGCCAGCGCACGGCGGGCAAGATGCCCTCGCTGCAGGGAAGGGACCTTAGCTGGCAGACACGGCTACAGACAACGACTTTATATGTTCTAAGGAAGCAGAATAAACAAAACAGGAGGCAATACATCAAAGCAACTGTTGCTTTTAAAACTTCCACATTAAAGATCATTCAACTTGGCTCATTTCAATTTCCTTACAGTAAAATATGCCATTTCATTAAGTAGCACAGCCTCGGGGTGGAGGTGAGGGAGAACACTGCTATTGTAAACACAAAAACTACATCCATGGAACCAAACTATGCCTGAGACAAGAGAGAAATTTAATGCAAAAGTGAGAACAGACCCCCACAACTCTCAATCTCAGACTTGTTATCTCAACAGAATTCTTCTCTAACAGCTTGGCACAGCTAATTAAAAGCAAAACCCTCATTTTACAGAAGGGAATTAAGAAAAGACATATTCACTTTATGTAAATGGAATTTTAGAAGTAGCAATTACGTGGATGGTCTGCTGCTATTCCTCAAAGAAAAGTCTGTGTACAGTCAGGGTGGATTTAAATGAAGACCAGTTTAAGCCTCAGATCTTAAACTGGAAAAGAAAGAGTATTTGTTTCCTTAAATGCAGCTTTCTGAAAATATGTTTAAAACTATAAACTGTGTCAAAACTGGAATTTCCTTTAAACTATAAAATAATTTACATTTTAATAATAGAGCTGTACTATTGTGCAAGCTCTATAGTCCAACCAATAGATCAGGGAAAGGTTATTACTGCTAAGCATCTGGTAGCTCAGCACGTTAAGAAACATAACTTCTAACAGCAGCAATTTCTTTTTGCAGAGGTTTTTTTTTTCAGTTATTCAATTAAAAATAACCCATGTAAAACAACTCTATTAAAACAGTACTCAGTAACCATGAAATCATACACACATTTTCTTTTCTGTAGTCTCTCTTTTAAAGCTCTTGACTTCTCATATTCAGTTTAAAAGTTACCCCTTTAAGAACACCAATTTATATTAAAAAAATCCTACTACTTCTATAGTTAGTCATTCTGTTAATGATTTCACTGCAGCAGTAACTGAAATCATTCTAATGCAAAACTCATACATCCTTCATACACATATTGAATGCCTTGTTATTTTCAGAATGCAAGTTGTTGCATAACTATACAGTCGCTGTGTTTATAATTTAACAAACATCTTACTGCTGTCTGCAGAATGCCAGGACATAAACTAAGACTCCAGAAGCACAGCAGCCTCAGAAATCCTTACCAACTCAATCCAACATTTGGATTAAAAAGCCAACAGGATAAAAATGAAACAGTGGGCAAAAATAATCCTAAACTCCACGTACACAAAAAACCCTAAACCTATGTTATTAAGTTCACTCTCCTGAAATTAGACTGGAAGGGAATAGAGGAGATGCTACTTGAAAAGTCTTCTACAGTTAACAGTCTGACTTTAGCCATAGCGTCCCAACGTACCACCGGAACAATCACAGACTGGAAAGTTAGAGGGAGAAAGACCATCTCACACCAAGTCTTTCTGGGCATTCCCTGACATCACAAGATGCTTCCTAAATTCCTGAGCTAGCTTAGTTTTAGAAGGCTCGAGCAATTATATTTCCCCTGACTTTTGCTGTAACTAAAATGCTTCAAAGAGGACTGAAATTCTTGAAGGAACTCTTTTCCTCCCAGTTGTTCAACGCGCATGTAGGCTTTAAAATTCTTGTCTCCCTTACACATTTGTAAATTGCACCGGCTCTATTAGGCTACGTGGCCAGCTGTCAGCCACCTCAGAAATACCATCCATCATAGCCAGGGGTCTGAATGCTCATAGAAAATGTTCAAGATACTAGCAAGACTACAGCAGTACAGTTTTTCACAAAAGCCTTCCTAAAATACATGTTTTATATAAAAGCCATTTATTCCCTTCTCCAGTTTGAGTTAATACAAAAGAACAGGGCATTTCTTTGGGAAAACATTTCTGTATCAGCCAAGGCATTAAAGCATCACTCCACAATGGAATGTAAAACTAGAGAAGATCCTACCCCGTGTTTACATTTCCAAATGCTTTTTTTTCCCCCTTGGCATATCCAGTGTTGTGCAGGGGTTTTTGCACAGCTACCCAGCTAGCTTCAAAACAGAACTCACCAATATAAAGTCTCATTTTGTTTTCACATATCTTAAACGTCACACAAATGAAAGGGCTTCGCTATACAATTTGTAAGTCTCTGCTTTACAGTAAAATATTCTGCTCTTCCCCCTCCATTCTTGGCTCTTCCAACTACATCAGCCTCTACTACTTACAACGTCAAAGGAACAGTTTAAACTTTCAGGCTAGAAGAGTGATCCTCAGGTGCCCAGCAGCAATGAATCTTCAACAGAATCGTACCGTTTGCATCAGCTGGCTATTTGCCACTACATCTTTTTCTACATGTCAACCTTTGTCCTCATTTTCCAGTTTTTGATAGGAAAACATGCACATGATGTAATACTGGTTTTATAATTACAATCATGGGTGAATAATATTCCTTCTACTCATACAGTCAATGACGAGTTCCACTGAAACACCATTTCAGAAACTACGCTCATTAAACCTAAAAGGCAGTATGATTAACATTTACTTTATCTTAGTCATCTCTTCAGAAAAGAGCCAACTAGCATTCATTATATGTGTTTATACGCCATCTTAAAAACCCATCCAAGTCATGTCCTTGGCTTAAGTAATTTCCCAAGTTACTCTGAAGAATACTTGACACTACACAGACTGTTAGTTCCTAAGCAACCAAACATGCAGGTTACGTTCTCTTTCTCCAATACCTGGACCCAAACTGGACACAAGAAAAATCATCATCTTCATTTTCTTCATCACTACTGTCCTCAGACACATCAGAAACGGCAAGAAGGAGGAGGGAGAAAGGGTTGTCGTATATACTACCACAACAAAAATGAAAAAGGCCATCAGATTTTTTTAAACCAAAAGAAGAAAAAGAAAATGGTAGCTTTTCTTTTTAAGTCTGCCAAAAATCATCTTCTCTAAACATGCAGACAATGGATAATTCCACATTAGTAAAACCAAGACTATACTAACATGCTCTGTTACACTACTACAAGTTAGTCACGCATCAAAACACCACAAGTTCACAACCTGAAAATTTAAAAAGAATTTTTGGTAAACCTAACGAACTGGGAATGTTTAGACATGACCAAATAGTAAGTATTACAATTCCAAGCTACCGAACTTCCAAGTAGTGGTCTCAAAACCTTGCATGCTCGTTTCTCCCTCCTGCAGGGACTGGGGATTCCAGGAGCAGCCAACAGAGATAATGCAGTAGTACTTGGCATGGCATAGTGAAATAGGCTAATCTGTAATTTAAATCTATGCACTAGGGAATCAAAGCTAACACAGTCCAGCAAGTAACAGCTTTCAACAAATTAACTAAGGCCCTACTCAGAAAACTGATTTCAAAGCAGGAGGTCTGTTTGCTTTCCTACCCAGCAGTAGCAACAGAACAGAAAGCTAATAGTTTCACTGGAACAGATATAAGAGGAGGAAATTCAAACAATAGTGCTACCTTTAAAGTAATTACACTCCATCTCAAACGCTCACAGAAGCAGGTTTAACATTTTGGCAAAGGCAGCTTGTTAGCAAGTCAATGTATTAGCACAAACCAAAACACAGAAATCAACTCAGGGTAAGTAGGGTGAGCTCAGCACAAACATAAGTTCTTCCAAATTGCACGATTATGCCACACCCCGCACAGCACACATTAAACACACTCTTTTGCTCTTGTGAAATACCTAGAAGGAATCCTGTTCAGTAAAGGAGAACGCCTGCGCAAGGTACTGGGTGAAGCAGTAAACAAAGGTGGACCCACTGCTGTGGGTCTCTGTCTGGATGTGATGACTGGCATGGCTGGAGGGCTAGCAGCCATGGCTGGAGGACTTGGTGAACTAGATGGGATGGAAATATTCAAGGAACGCGGGATGGAAGAAGCTGAAAAGCCTCCAGAATGGGCAACAGTGTATGGCCGGTACCTCGGAGAAGTAGACTGCATCCAAGAAGGGCTTGTTGCTGTGAGGTGAGAGCTGACAGTAATGGAAGGCACAGATGCAGTGGCAACTGAACTGGCTGGTGGGGTAAGAGATGAACCAGTCATTGGTACATAGCTTGTGAAATTGGTAGTAGGAGCTGGACTAGTCCCATAGAGACTAAACCAGTTACAGGGGAAAAAAGAAAAAAAAAAAAAAGCAACAATTTAGGATATGCAGGAAAAGGGTGAAAAAGAGAAAATGAGCAAGAGAAGCCCTTGCCCTTCTGATGACTCTTCAGCAATAATTCTGCAGCTCACACACGTTACTCCTTTTTACTATTGTTGACTAAAACTATGTCACAATCTACACACTTTTAAGAGTCATAGCCTTCACTGACGCAAGTTAGGGATACTTCTCGGAAGGAACCAGCTACATGGCTTTAACCTATCAAATACACTTACAGCCATGGCAAGGTAATAAAAATGGTGAAATGGAAGGACATTCACATGAAAAAAAAAGAGTGAAGATCTTTAAAAATCTATTCTGTTTACTGTTCTTGGGACATTTCTACACCCCTCTCTCTTCTAGTCTACAAAGACTATTCAAGTGAAATCAGTATTCAGTTATAATCAGAAGTCACCTGGATAATGAACTGGAACCAAAGGAGCCCACATTACAGAACATCGGGCTGCTCCCGGGGTTAGAGCCCATGTTTAACATCAGGCTTCTGTCAGGAGACCGGGCAGCTGCAGCAATCGGTTGCGATGTAGCTGTCAGGCTAGCAAATGGGTTCTCATCCCTCGACTGGGTGGACATCATCAGCACTTCCATCAAAATCTGCCCAATCAAGTCCTTAAAATCTGAAAACACTGTTAAGAATAAGAGAGTTAGTATCCTCACCTACTGTCTTCATCTGCACATGGTCAGAGATTTCAACTAAAAAGGACAGTAATTTACTGCTGTGAATTCAGTGCTGTTTTTGGCAAAACCAACAGACACATCTATCGCTGTCTATATTAACTAGGTTCTGGGATTACAACTGCACAAAAATATAACTTTTATGGGAAGTATGAAAGATCATAGATGACCTAATGTTGTTATTGTTGGTTATTAACGTTGTCTTGTCCATCCCTCTCATGTTTTCCCACCCTGCTCTCGAGTTAGGCAAGTTGTGTCATAAAGAAAGGAAAAAAAAACCCATGCATGCACCCGCACACCCCCATGCACGCCTACACGTAAAATAACAATTTTCAATTTGGTCATATCTTGTAGCAGACATAGGAAATATAATTTGTTATATAAAACAATCAGGAATGTTTAGCTTATCAAATTAACTGCTAAATGTCTATTATGATGAAAGACAACCCATTAATTCAGTAAAGGTTTCTATTAAAAAAAAAAGTAAATACAGCAACACTGCAATATCAGCACACTAGTTCGACAACAGAAAACCTAATCAACGAGAGCAGAGCGACTGACTAGAACAGGAGTTACAGCCAATCTGTCCATGCTCCTTTTTGGGGATTCCATGCTCCTTTTTGCGGATTCCATTTCCTGCTACATCTGCTGATAGCAGATGTTGAAATGAAGCAAAGACCACAAGTGGGCGGCTACAGCATTGTAGCAAAGGGAGAAAAAGCTGACAATAAGAGCAGGGAACACGCAACTCAACTGAAACAACCTCTACAATGGTGACAGTTCAGATACCTACCCTCCTTTGGATTCTGCTTAAACTGGGCAGAGAGTGAATTCAGGAAGATAACATCTCTGTCTCGGTCCTTCCAAGAGACTCTGAAGATCTTACAGACCAGCTGTAAAGCTTGCTCCTCAGATACTTCAGACCCAGACAGAGGTTCCTTGGCAGGGAAAAAAAAAAAAATCAACTTATTTGCAATCATTAGTCAAGTCACAATCAGATGCAGGTCTTCTTTAAACTGCTTCCAACTAACTCTTAATGGCAGATTTTGCGTACTTATGAAGAAATATAGATATATTTGCCAAAATTTATTTGGAAAAAACCCAAAGAAACACTAGAGACGCAGAGAAGATGTAGCAGAAATACACAAGTCCTGTAGGAAGCAAATTCCCAAAACACATCTGAAAACAGTATACTAAGAAGAAATTTAACCAAGATACCTCTGCTTTAAGGAATTATTTTGGGATTTCATTATGCACAGGTATTTGAAGAGTTTCTTGCAGAAATGAAAGCACAGGAAGGAGCGAGCTTCCCCACATCTTTCCTGCTTTCTAATCTTTGCCCAAGATAAAGACATCTTTCACTTCAATGAAGTCGGGACAGGACAAGAGACTCAAGAATTTGCCTTGTTCCCCTTCTTCCAGAAAAGGAAGATCATGTAAACTGTGCTCAAACTGAAAAACTAGTTTCTCTAAAAAGAATGCTACCACATGCAGCAGTAGCAAAGGCTACATGGGAGCACTCTTGCAATCCTAAGGCAGCTTTGAGCATGCACCTGAAAACATGGTGGAATACTGAAAAACAAAACTCAAGTAATTACCCCTGCAACGTGAGGAGAGGTAGCATTTAAAAACATTCTGAAACATTCATGACAAGCCAGCAACATAACTCTGTCCTGCCCTATGCTCTTCTACCAAAACTGTAAAAGCAACATAACACACAAAACAGATAATTCAGCTGCACAGAATTTCAAAGATGGGAAAGTTTTAGCTTCAAGGTGATTTTTCTCCAAGAGTTCTCCTGCGAGAGCTGTAGATATTTACAAGACCAAAAAAAAATTTCTGACAGTTGACTAATACAAGCGCACACTGTACTGCTATGTATCATACTTCTTGAGATAGTAACTCTTTTCTTTTAGAAAAAATAAGTCATTGAGGAAGAACAAAATGCAGATTGGGAAAAAAAAAAAATGGTTGCCACTAAAAAGCTCCCTTTTTTCCTTTAATTTGAGACCTTATAATGGCCACCAGGTAAGCCTAGATTTATCAGAGATTTCCAGCAACTACCAGCACTGTACCCTTTTCAAAAGCTTTCCTTCAAACCATTTCATAACCCATAAATATGGCACGTTAATATATTTTTATTGACTTAATCACTCTAATAGTATTCTACTGCTTTCAAGTATTTCTCCTGCCCATTTCTGCAAAGAAGGCTTTATTACTGACATCATCTCCAGTGCAGATAACCAGGCAAAAAAATTTTTTGCCCATAAATAAGGACTATGCTGTCTCCTATCCACTTAACTTTTTGGTATCCCCAAATGAGTAAGTGGAACTGAACCAAGTTTGCAAAGCTTTATTTTACTTTCCACTGCTCTCCCCCTCCCCCTTGCTTCAAGACTGTCCTTGATTCCAAGCTATTTATTGCACAGTAGCACAATGCAAGCTGCCCGACTGCCTGGTTTGCAGCTAGGAATTGGCTGGAAAGGATTCTGCAGCAGGGTCATTGCCACGTGGCTTTAAGCCAGGCTTTTACCAACTGACCTTATTACTGACAGTGCAGGAATAAACAAAGACATCTAATGAGCACTGCAAGAACTGTGGTAGAAACTTCTCTCCACTACACTGACGTCCTGTTTCTTTATGGCTTTATTTCACGTGGGGCCTTAAAATGAAGTGACACTGAGAACAATTTTAGGACTGAATCAGAGCTCTGCACTTGTTGCTTGCTTTTTCTACTTTAAAGGGTTCTACCACCTGTCTAAACCTTGAAAGCTAAATATCATTTATTTTTCTTATAATACGACTAAGAAAACCTTATTACATAGCATTACTTCAGCATATGTAACACTTGAAGCAATGCTTTGTTAGCAGACATCTAAATACTATACAAATAAGCCGCAACAATCTTCATTGTGTTAAGAAATATTTCTTCAGGTCTACTGCGTATTAAGAAGATACACCTGGGCATCAACGCATCACTTTGTTGTAGGATGTATAACAAAAACATTTTCTTTGGAGTTTGCAAATACCATTCATAAACCAATTTGAGACAACTGAAATGCAGGCTTGATATTGGAAGATTTAACTTTTTTTCCTTCCCACAAATTTTAATGAGGAAATTAGTGAAGAAATTGTTCACAGATGACATGAGAGCGAGTTCCAGCCTCTCTAAAACACGTATTCAAAGTAAAGACATAACTGAACTCACTGCAAGCTAAAACTTTGTATCACTCCTCTACCCAGCCAACGCAAAACACCAACCTTATCCGTCAGACTTCTTTTCTCTCTGCGATCATTCTCATCAACCTCCATGTTTTCAATTCCTGAATCCACATCTACCTGGGACATACTGTAAATGGAAGTAAGAGAAGAAGCCCATTAACTTGTACAAAGCTGCAGCCAGTCCTCTGTAAGATGCTGACTGAAGGAATGTCACCTTAAGTAGAAGCAGCAGAGAAAAACCAATGCAACAGGAACAGCCATATGCACAAACAGCAATTAAAATCACTAGCTGATAAACGCTTCTCATATTACATTGAGTTCAAGAAACACAATTCTACGTTTCTTCAGCAGGCAATATGAACTACATAGCCATCATATCCCATAACCTTTTCTTTTTTAAATAGAGTAGCTGACTTGTCCCCCACCAGAAACACTCATCACTTAATGTCCAAGACAATGCTTTGTGTCTTATCGCTTTAGGTCAGGAATTCCCATTAAAACTAGACTAGACCACTGTAATACTTTTTCTAAGGTGTGTCATTTTTAAGCATTAAACCCTATTGCATTAACACAGCTGGAAGTGAGAAATGGCAGAGTATTTTCCTGTGTAAGTTGTTTTGATGATTAGCATTGTGCAATATTTGCCGGCTTATACAAGCTGCATTTTTACCTTTTCTCACAGGAGACACTATCAATATCCATGCTCTGAGATCGAGAGAGAGACTGAGATTGTGTTTCAAGGCTGTTAGATGGAGAACTGCTGAGTGAACTCACTCCTTCGCTGCTCTGGCTTCGGTGGGCTACTCCTAGAGAAAAGGCACCACCAAGATTACTACTACAGAGATGAGAAGGCACTACACAATTATTTGGATGGAAATGGAGAAGAAATACTGCTTTTCAAGCCAGTTCTTAAGCATTCTCAGTAATGCATTAGGAAATAAACGTTACTAATATTCACATTTGACTACAGATAATCACATTTTCTACCTGCCCTTGCAGCAGCAATATAGGAATGCTTACCTGCATTACAACGCAGAACACAGAACTACATTTGTATCCATGAAGTGCTCAGAAATTCACTCCCATAAAACAAACCACTAGCAAAACGACCGCTTTAAGATTGCTCTGTGCACTACCTTAAGACTTTGTCAAAGCCCCTCTAAAGCCTGTCCCATCGGAACTGGGCTTCACGCTGGGTCATTCGAATGGTGTTAACTTGGGTGAGGATACAGAACAAGCAAATGTGAATGATGCTGTCTTCCCACAAAACCTCCCACAATTTACTCGGATATTACCTGTACTTTTCCCTCTCCACAGGGTAAAGTAAGCATCCAAGAAGTTCTAACAACATGCACTAAGTGGAACACCAACAAATGGAGAGGGATACAATGGCCTTGGAGCAGGGCTGATAAGCATCAGGGTATGAACAGATGGATTCACTTTGCAATGAAGACTTCTTCAGAGAAGTGGTAGCTATGAGCGTGGTAGGAAGAAAGTTATATGCATAATTCCAAACAGTGCAGAAAAAGGCCTTCCATTCAGTAACACAGCAAGCTGAATGAGTTCTGAAAGCACCTAAATGGAGAGGGCTCTCAAGTGTAGTAGTCTATGCCTAAAATTTGTGCCTAATGACACTGTTTGAAGTCATGGTTTATTATAAAGTAGCATTAGTTGCCAGCTGCAACTGTAGTTTTATCAATATCAGGCATTTGCATGTCACTAAACAGACTCCCCTTGAAGGAAGAGAAACCTGCCTCTTTAAAAAGAAAGCAGCAGTGAATTTCACTCCTTTGAGCTCTTCTGCCTACAGTTTACAAAGACATTCCCCGAACAGTATTAGGTTTCAGGTGAGAAGTGTAAAACCTGAATGACAGCCTATTTTTAAATTCCAGCACTGGCTGCGTTGCAGTGTTACTACTGAAAAGTGCAAGTTTGTCCCGCATTTATGGTGGCAACACATTCTGAAGTCAACAGTGGGGGCAGCAAAACAGAACAAATCAGGATTATGCTCTTTGACACAAGCTGTTTGTTTTTGAGCACCCTTCCCAAAGCTTTCCTAGGTCTTGAAACAATTCATTTTTACAGAAACAAAACTGCAGAAGGCAGAAAAAATCCATTTAAAAGACAGTTTGCTGAAAAACAACCAGGTACTCTGCACAGGAGGCAGGAAAATTTGTGTCATTCTACTGCTCTGAAACTCCTGGTTTACTTCCCTGCGTACAAAACCAGTTTATATTTAACTCCTTATATTAGGCTGGAAATCACACATCACAAAATACTTGCTAAATGTAAATTTTACTGAGTTTTGTTGAAAGCTTCTTCGGTTTGGTTAGTAACTTCAAGACTGTAGCTAGGTATTATCATTCATTTGTAAACAACATTCAAAAACCATTGTTCAGCCCATTAGGTTTCCAGCGTATTTCAGTATCAGTAGTAAATATCTGCAAAAGATTTCACCCAGGAAGCAAAAAAATGTTAGGAAAAACTCCATTTCAGTTCTAAATGGCCGTTTCCTCCAGTCCTGGAATTTCAGTGATGTGTATTACAGCTTTGGCACTGAAAAATCCTTGCACCAGGCACAGGCCTAAAGCTTAGTATGGTTTCTCCACAA
The DNA here is from genome assembly GCA_035590275.1 of Ibycter americanus. Lineage (NCBI taxonomy): Eukaryota > Metazoa > Chordata > Aves > Falconiformes > Falconidae > Ibycter > Ibycter americanus. Next base: position 111,840,729 of record JAVJGI010000040.1, read on the forward strand.
AACCAAGGATACAGAAATATTAAGTATAGTGCCTGAACCGAGCAAAGCTGCTCAGGTCAGTCAGGTTAAATAAAAGCAACTTTCAAAAGCAGAACTGCTCAGTGATGCAGCTTCCCTAGAGAGAACACCCAGCAAAGTACGCTGCCCGTGGCAGGGGAAGGCTGACCGGCAGGGCATCCCAGCATGCTGCGATGTAAGGTACCCCAGGTACAGCCTGGATTTCCTTCAGTACCTCCTCAACCACAAACGGGCAGTCTTCCTTGAGTCCTCCCTCTCTCCTCCTCCCTCTTCCCAAAGAAAAAGCTAAGGCAGTGGATAAAGAGACCAGAGCAAACACAGCTTACCAGGGCGGAGAACTGCATTGTTCTACATTTCCTTGGGGTCTTACTCCCACTGCCAGGAAAATGTGCTGTACCAGTTACACTGCAGCGCTCGTTAACATGCCCCCTCAAACAAACTGTCCTACCTACCACCTTTTCACAACAGATCTTCCAGGTTTTAGTTGCATCTGTACTTTTCTGGATCCAGTATACAGTAAAATACCTGACATCTGAAGTTCCAGTTTGCCTTTAAAAAAAAACAAACCAAAAAAACCAAAAAAAGACAACAGCATCGAGATGTGCAAAAATTATGAAGACCACATACCCAGTGTTTGTGGCTGTCACGGATACAATTTTTTCAGGCTCCCCAAAATATTTTCAAAATACATACAAAATAAGGATGATATTTCCCATGAAATTCATGCGTAAGTCCCACCATGACATGCAACTTCTTATAAAAACAGATGCTTACAAGGACATTATTCTGCTGGGACTGCTCTCTGTATGTCCAAATGAATTAAAATCCTCCGCAGTCATTTAAGGCTACTGCTCAAATGAACTCCTGCAAACCACACAGTGTTAGCTGAGTCTTCATTTATGCTAAATAAATATAGCAGAATATGTTGTGAGCACTTTTTTCCTGATCTATCCCCCAACTTAACTGTATCTCTTATCCTGGTGTGAGAGAGACTCGCATTATTAAATTGCTGCAATGAATGGCAAACACTATACAGACCAGATCACTTCTGTTTCTGGTCATCAACCACCTTAGTCTGTACGGTTAGGTACTGTCCAGCACAGACAGATGAATTCCTAAACACAAAAGTCTTCAAGGTCTTCACTGTGTCACCACTTCAAACCACGATAAACCTGCCTGCCAATACACAGACATTTCTACCTTCAGGTGCATGTTTCCACACCTCCTCCTCTGTTGGCATTATTGTAGATACAGCTGTGCAGTGAGATGGACCGAGACGTCATCTGTTTGGAAACCAACCATTTATTTTTCCTAGGTTAGTTTTCACCTGGATTAAGTCCATAATCCAACTCACCCCACAGTTGCTACGGACAGCGGAGGGAGAGGCAGTGAGAAATGCTGCTTTCAGCAGCAGTCAGGCACAAGACAGATTAAATAGTCACATAACCACAGACTGAGCGAACACAGTAAGTGAACTCTGCACTGTTCTTAAAAAAAAAAAAAAAAAGTCACGTTTGCTTCTGGGTCGCTGTTTATAATCATGAGGACAATACAGAGTGTTAAATTCCAGCTGCAATGAGCTTTTCTCAGGAAATGTTTTTGATAGCTTTTCTCTGTCCTGCTTTGGATACAAGGCAACAAAATAAGCAGGAAGGAGTCACCACTAGGTGTTTCAGAACAGCGCTGTAATTAAAGATTTAAGCTCGTAAATTACTGTACTTGCCAAAGGGAAAAAAATAAGATTTCAGAAAGCAAATAGGTAAACAGATGAAGAATTCTGCACGCTTATCAAGGAGCACTGGAATATTATTTCTATCAAATTATAACCTGTTCAAAACAATCTTGACATTTGTTTTGAGGTCGGTTTTGTGAACCTTTTGGCTTAGTAACACGACATGCAAAACAATTTAAGTTTTCATATAAAAGATCACAATAACTGGAAAACATCCCAATTTGTTTTGATTTCCAAGATAGCCAATTTGAAATCAAAATTACTATTTTTTTTAGGTCACAAGTGGTATTATATATTAAGAATATTGTCTTCGCCTCTTTATAGAGGAACTCTCCCAACTTGCCATGCCTTCTGTATTTGTCTGATTTGAATAGATGAGGCATTATTTGTATCATCGGAAACAAACACCATTTGTAAATATCCTACTTGCATTCACTCCAGTGAACCCTGAAATTTGCAAATACAAAGGAGAAAGCAAATACTTTATTCTTACCTTGACGACGCACAGTAGTAGTCACAGCCTATTTTCAATTGTGCCAAATACTAGTAATTAAAGGTCAAAAATGAACTTGGGACTGATTGCTAAAACATACCCAGAAACCAATCAATAAAAACTGTGTTGCCAGACAGAAAAGTGTTTTGCCCTGTCTCCTCCACAGATTGGTTTTCTTTTCTGTAATGTTAAACTGTATTACAAACGTCTTCAAGCTTTGGTAACCCATCTTTTAAACGCCAGTAGTTTACTTCTACCTGGAAAACAATTGTATCTAACCATTTATTATTCGGGAAAGGAAAACAGCAAGTACTTTCATTCACCATTTCAGAATGATTCTTTCTGAAAATTATTTTTGGTTAACAGCAACAATAACACCAATAAGAGTGTCCACATCCTAACGGTGAGGAGTTGCACAGTAACTTTCAGTAGACATACAGTAATAATCTCTGTCACTAACACGCCAGCCTACCTGATGCACCAATTGGAGAGGTAGCTGGGGTCATGCTATGGACATTTAGGCCTAGACTATGGGATGGCCCGGGGGCTGGTGCTACTACAGGTGGTCCTGGCGGCGTCTCTCTCTGCGGCGACGTAAGCGGCGTAGTAGGTTGGGAAGATGGTCCACCGGCCAACCGAGCAAGCCGCCTTCGACGAATCTGCACAAAGGAAATAAAATAACAGCAAATAAACAAATTGGCTTGCGCGTACGTCTGGGCACGCACCCTGTGGTTGCCCTTTGGCCCTCCTACCAGCGCGGGTGTTCGCTCCTGCCAAACCGCAAACACAGCAGCTTTACTTGATAACCTGCTAAGCGCAGCCCAGTCTTACTGCTGCTTCTCTATGGCAATACCAAGGTACACTTGATGTTTAGATTTTAAGTATGTATTTGCTGCCTGGGAAAATCATTTGCACTGGAGAATACTGCGTCTGTCCCTCCAACAGCTCTGCAAGACAAGTTTAACATTTACTGCTGAGCAATTTCAAAACCTGTAACACTCCTCCCCATTTATTTTGGCATTTGACAAAACAAACTGCATTAATCTGATAAAAGGGACAATATGAACGTGACCTTTGCCTTAATTTCACACCACATGCTATCAATAAAAACACCCGTGCTAAAGAAGATCCAGCTGAAAGTCATCAGAGAGGACGGCTCTGCAAGCTCATCTGAAACAGACCTGCAGCAACAGAAACGTACAGCTCGTCTGCCGGGCGGAAGCACCTTGCAAAGTACAGACATCCTCTCACCACCTAGAGACATTCCAACACACAGAATTTAAAACAGCATTTTTGCATGTTACTGGTATGACAGAGAAGCATCTGTCTTCAAAATCCAACCTCAGAAAGCTGTTATGAACCTATTTATTAAAATTAGTATGTGACCACATAACATTAATATTATACATGAGAAATTAATAGACAAAATAAAACTTACAGAACTCACAAATTATAAGTGGTTCAAGTGAAACCTGAGGCATAAATCAAAAACAGGAAAGAAAACATTTATTATCACAGGCTGTCTCAGAGGATCTGTTCCTAAAGCTTACTCCTTCACCTCGAAATAGGCCCAGCACAAAATATAAGTATCGTATTTGAGGGTGGCCACTCCCTGCAAAAATAAGCAATTCAGGTTATTCCCTCTTTGTATGATGACACTCAAGCATCGCATCCAATGTATCAGTTTTCATTTCTGCTCATAATCCTAAAGAACTGCCAAGCAAGTGAAAAAGCAAACAAAAGATTTGTGTCGAGTCAATGTCTACGCCATGTTACCGTCATCATTAACGGCCCCCGAAACTGACTCCAACAGGAAGAACAGATCAAATTAAATCAGACTTCAAAAATGTGGGAAAACGGTGTCTGGAACTACATCTCCCTCCATGACAGGTGTCACCACATGAATGTGGAAGGCAGAAATATTTTTTTTTCGTCAAGACACAAAAAAAGGCTATGATTAGAATGTCTTAATCCCTTGTCAAGTAAAACAGGGGAGCTTATTGCATAGATAAATTGTTTAGCTTTGCCCTAAGTAGAAGCGGTACATATTAGGGTCTCTAAATAGTTTATTTGGGTTTTTAAATCTTAATTTTTCTCCACTTTATCTCCTATCTTAATTTTTCAGCTGTTGTTTATCTGACACACCTACAGAACTGCCACACTGCTCCAAGCACACCCGCGAGAACGCCGACGACGCGGCCCCACACCAGTTTTCCCCGCGGCTGAATCCAAATGAAGTGTTCAAGCTCAAAGCTATACCAAAAATATTATCAGCAAAACCACCTAGCTGAATTGAAATCTCTTTGAATTAGGGGACTCAATTGAAGTTTTAAAAGCTGTTTCCTTACCATTCAACTGATCTACAACCAGCTTTTTCAGATAAAGGAATGGCAGGGAGGAACAGAGGAAAAAATACAAATAATACACAAACAGCTCATATATGCAGAAGTAGCTGAGGGAGGAAGATGAAGATGAACGATATAACAAGAAAAACAAATGCAATATGAAACTTTTCCACAACGGTTCATATTCACTCTTGCTATCTAGTTCCAAATCTGATGTTAGGAAGGAAATATGCAAAGAAAAAAGGCATAGACAATAATCAATATATTTATCAATTTATTCTCAAATACAGTCAAGTGTTGATTACTCAAACAAGGTCGTATCCCTTACAAGGTGCGAATTGCACAAAACCTCTCCTCATCATCGCCCAGTTTCAAGCAGATAATTGAGGTCCCTTGTGCCACTCAGCATTCCTTCACCTACAGTGCTAGGCTAGATCAGTGCCAAAGGTACCTCAAAACCAGCTGCAGTCGTCACTGCTGAAACAGGAGGACACTAGGACAAGCTTTCTCCCTTGCCTTTGTCACTCTCAGCCCACCAGCCCCCCACCCTTCCCAGGGAGCAACCCCCCAGGCTGCAGCCTGCCCTGAAAAACATGCTGAGAAGGGCACGGAACCACGAAACCTGCACAGCCACCGCGCCGCTTCCAGATAAGGTATTGCCATTAAAACTAATACAAGGTTTTCCCTGCCCCTTTAAGGATGAGAGGCAAGTTATACTTATCTTCCTTACTGCTGAACAAATTAACGTTAAAACATTAATGAACTCTGAATATTCTTCCCCCTGAACGAGACAGCTTTCACAACTGAGGGTACACTTAGCAATTGTTTAAGGAGCAGATTTGGTTCTTAGGCATGCTGAATTGTCATATTCCTCTAGGTTTACGTAAAATTACCACACAAATTTGAAAATTGATCCGAAGACTAAAATTTTTAAGTAAGAGAGGAAAAAAGGGGAGAAACAAAGACATTATGCTAGAAAGGCAGATGTGCACAGAAGAGCACAGAACCGGTGCACACACTCTACCCATCCAGCTAATTCCTTTTGCGCCTTAAGACTAAACAGCATCGAGACGGCGGGGGGAGAGGAGGCTCCATGCCCAGGGCACAGGACAGGCCATCGGAAGCCACGGCTTGTTTGCCCAACACTGGGCACAGCCGAGGCCCCAACCTGTTGCCTTCACGTAACACCAATAACATATGTCAGAACTGCGGGAGTTCGCAGTGACCTGCTCTCGTTTCAGACCGGATGACTCTCCAAATTACCATGAGGAAACACATAGCTGGTTTGGTGGGTGGGTTTTTTTAAAATACTTTCTTAGGAAATTTTAGGGTACCTCAGTAATACCCAGCCCTTGATTTCAGCAATAAGTACTTGCAATAGGACACATGACAAAGCTATCATGTATCATTACGTTACCCAACAGTGACAAGTTACTCGGTACTAATTAGTACACAGGCTACGGAACAAACAATGCCCAGCTTCCCTACAGAGCACAACTCCATAATATACAGCTTAAAAGGTTAATTAAAAAACAATGTGTTTTTTCCATTCTACCAATTAGATGTATTTTTTTTATTAGTATAGTTTTTGCTGGACACACCTAGACTACATCTTTGAATAGTAGTTTTCAGAAACACATTTTTGATCTTACTGGACATCTTAAAAGCTGTTAGCTGGACAAACTACAACAAACAATGTAAAAATAGCACCCTGTTAAAGACTGTTAACTGATAATTTAATTTTGCAGCAGACTGAAAAAGATACAACCAGGAAGATTGGTCCCTCAGACTCACACACTCTCAGTTAAAAAATAAATTCTGTATCAACATCTGCTTTAGTGGCAACTGCTTACTGCGACTCTAAGGCAGTTTTTTATTCTCCCATGATCATACATGAGTTCCAAATCTGTACAATAAAGAGTAATTTGAATGGATAGCTTTATTTTTCTTGTATTCATTAAAGCGTGTTGAATTGGTTTAAGAAATGCTTCATTTTCTGGTGAAGCTGGTCATGTTCTATGCTCAGAAAACACTAAACATCTTGTAAATGTTAAAAGACAGTAAGTTCACATCATTCTTCCCCACTTTTGTCTCTGGGTCTCTTTTCAAGTTACAATCTGTTAACGTTATGGTTAATTTCGATTCCATGTAAGAAAATCATATAATCTACAAGAGGCTTGCAATTAATTTAAGCTTCAGTTAAGTGGGCTTTTGCCTTCAGTCACTGCCAGATAAGAAGTCTGAATCAGACAGAAGTTGCACATAGTGTATTTTAGATGGCTATTTTTCCATATAGTCCACTTCCAACCCAGGACCCACCGCACCAAGTAACAGTAAAGTGGAGACGTGGAGGAATACTGAAAGAGACTTGCCTCTGACTTTTCAATGAGGGATCTATCAACAATAAAAAGTGACAGCGTGACTCTCAAAATGATATAAGATTAAGTTTGTCTCAAGCAATCATCTAAAAGACCAGTCAGCGTTGGTCCTAGCTGAACTGCCCTAGGAAGACATGGAAAAATTTGAGTCACTCGAGACAAACATTTTGCCAGAAAAGGCAGATGAGTCCCTGCTGGAGAACTCATTTTCTGCAGCCTGTTCCACAATGCAGTGCTTTTGATGATGTCGGTAATTTGCTGAAGCAGTGACACAAGCAAACTTACATAGGTTAAATAATTCTGAAATTAATCACAAAACACCTCACAACCAGATGCAGTTTAACAATCAGAAGCATTGCGTATAAACAAAGTACTCAATGAAATACACCCGTAAAAATCAAGAGATCCCTTTTCACAGCAGAAATGACAGCATCAGCATCCCACCCCGCTCTCCCCAGCGTGAGAATTGCACTCCTTGTCTCAATGCTTCCGTGGAGTACACAGACCCTCAGCAAGTAAATAGCATGAGGTATTTCCTCCTAGTTGCCGCTGCACCACTGCAGGATTGCTAAATCACGACATACAGCGTAACCAGAAACATCTCAACTTCTTGGCATACAAATCTGAGTGACAACAGCTGACACCTTGTTCTGCAATCCCACCTGAAGAGATGCTACAGAAGAAAAATCACTTCTTTTGATGCTCCCTGGAGTACAAGCACATCCACGAGCCTACGCTGCAGCTAGTCCAGCGCGATACACGTTACATGTGTGTGATACACATTATACGTGTACAATACACATTTATATGTGTGCGATACGCTGTAACATGAAAATGGCATTTTAAAAGGTAAGAGAAAACGTGAAGTTGTGCGTGACCCGAGCATTAGGCTGGGGGAGCGGGAAGCCCCCTGCATCCCCGTCACCACCAACACAATTCACCTGAGAGCGCTCCAACAGGCGAGCAAAGCAGAAGACCTTGGTCTGCATTAAAACCAAAACCCAACACCAACAAGTACCAAGCCGGCACCCTTCAGAGAGGGAGAGACGCGACGCTGCCGGCGCTGTCCCACGCCAGGCGGTGCCCATCGCGCCATCGCCCGTGCGACCCCCGAGCGAGAGGCCCGGAGGCCGCCGCAGCGACCCGCAGGGAGCCCCGGGAAGG
>JAVJGI010000040.1:111849800-111867713 GCA_035590275.1 Ibycter americanus
GGCGCCGAACGCGCTCCGCTGCCTGACGGTGTCCGCCGCCTCCCTGGGCGCGCGGGTTATGCGGGCTCTGCGTAGCCGCTGCGGTCTGTGTGAGGTACCGAGGGGCCGCCAAGGCGCCGAGCCCCCAGCGAGCGCTGGGCCTTAGCCTTTGCTAAGTGTACTTTCAACCTGAGGTATTTTTTTCCTTTCTTCTGTAAAAACACAAGTTTTTCCGCACCTAGATCTTTCGTTACGCCACAGAATTACATTTTTGTGAAAAATAATGATCTTTTCCTCCTTTTTTACCTCACACTCAAAATGAAACTCCAGAAAGAAACAGCTAGGGTCTGTGTTGACCGTAAGCAGATGTTTGCTAACAACCCTGCGTGTTTAATCAGTCATAATGCACGTAGGTAAAAAAAGAGTTTTGAGAAGTTGCTCTTTTGGAAGAGAATAAAAAAAAAAGGGGGGCCAGGGGGAGTTGCATCAGCAGCTTTTTTGCCCCGGAGGAGCAGTCAGTCACGAACAGAACCTCCACGCAGGGCGGTTTGAGTCACCCGTGGAAGAGCCCCATAGAAGGAGGAGAGCAGGGTGTTGTTAAGGGGGAAGCAAACTGGTCTGTGTGAGCAAGGGGTAGAATTAAGACACATTTCCATAAGCACTGCAAATGATTGTAAAGCAATAACATTGGTTGGGGTTTTTTCAATGTGTATTTGAGGCAGATACAATATTTGGTCTTGTGTTTCACTATACATCTTCTTTAACGTACTGTAGTGATATAAAGGTGTTTGAACAAAAACAATGTTTTTGGTGACTTAACCAAGGTGCCCAGAATGGGAAACAAATTCTTTTGTCAATAATTGGATCATATAATTGCTGGTCTTTTTGTAGAACGTATGTGTATTGTTACCTTTGTTTTTTAGATTTCATTTCATTCTGTGTTTCTTTATCTTCCTGGGATTATGTTTCATTTTGTTATTTTTTTTCCAACAGAGTTGGGGCTATAAACCAAAGCACAGGCTTTTACGTGATTTCACTTGCTGCTTTCTTCTTATGCTAAACTGTTGGCGTATTCCATATTATGTAGTCATTGCACAGAATAGTATGCCAGAAAATTATTAGGAGGCTACACACAAATTTATGTCTTAAAAGCTTCTGAGTAAAAGTTAGTAACCTTAAAGGTACTGCTGATGATGTTGGGGAAAAGGGTTACGTGCTGTTTACAAGTACTCTGTGTAAGTCTGTCACAAAGACCAATTTTTAGAAACAATAATAACAAGCTAATACAACTCCTTACATTTTTATCTATCACTTGTAAAACTTTTCGGTTTTCATATCATCATTAGAGAAAGTGTTTGAGAGTTTGTGAATCCTGGCTGTTCTTTTGCTTTTCCCTTGTCTACTTCAACTATTGTAGAATCCAGATGGCAACACATTTCTTCTATTCACCTATCTATAAAGTACTTTCACATGCAGCTGGCATACCTTAAAATCATTATAATGCACCTGGTCAGCAGTTGCACTAAAAAAAATCTCAGAGGCTGATTGATGGAAAAAGTTTCACCATCAAAGCAGTAGTGTAAGATAATTGAAGTGGTCTGAAACACCTTTGAGTGCTCCTCTGGGGAGGTTTGTTCTTGTCCTTCAGTTCTGTAGTTGAAGTACTTATCTTCTTGGCAAAGGCTACCTCAAAGTCCCTGTGTCCCCCCACCCTGCCCCGCTTCCAGAACATGTGACTGCTCCCTTTCTATTTCATCTTTTCATCATGCATTCCAAGATGTTTAAATTGTATTTTGTGAAAGCATGTGAATTGGTTACCATATAAATGAAATCAGAATAAGCAGTTTTGTCACTGTAGTAGCTTCTCTCATCCTCAAGATCTCCAAAGCACCCTCAAACGAGTTCTGCATCATATTACCTGCTTTCAGATCAGCAATTTGAAGGAGGAAGGTAGCAATAAGAAAAGTAATATCACTGCTGATAGTAACCCTTCTATATTTCTAACAGTAAGGACTTAGTAATGCATTATTACACCTCTAGTCACACAGGTTTCCAAGCATGCGTTTTCCTGATTTCTACTTGGGAGTCTCTCTTCGTACTGACAGAGTTCTTAAGGTCACCATTCCCTTTCTGTATTGCTTCTCATGCATATCTTATTGGAGCGCACAGCCTAAAAGCTGTGGGGTTTGAGACTATCTGCAATATTTAACACTTCAATTACTGCTGTTAGGTACCTCTACAATTTAAATAAAGATGCAGTACGTTCCAGAGGTGCCATCTAGTGGAACAGCAAAGTCTGCGTGGTTGTTGCTGTGTATTGCTAATAGATGTGACAGAGCAGGTCTGCTGCATGGATTTGTTATTTATATTACAATAACAAGGTAACAGTAATTTTGTTTTCAAATTAATGAGAACTTCTCAGTTCCAGAAGGAAGACACTGCCAGGATGCATAAACACCAGGCATTTTACTGCCGGTCCCCCAAATTTCCCTAACTGTATAAAAAATAATAGTTCTTTTCTTCTTGATTTGGCAACTACCTTAAATTTACATAGGCCTGTAGTAATTGTAAGGAGAGGTTCAATCTAAGAAAAAGCCCTCCACACTTCAACAAATTTTGTCTGCCTCTGGTGGCAGCTTTAAGAATTCTGAACTGACACCAAGTATCAGAAATGTGGTGCTACTAATGTTTTTAAATGTCACGGGTTACTTTAGAATTTTTTTTCCTCATAGAAAGTAATTAAGTTGCTAAGATTAAGCTAGGTTAATCAAAGTCTCTTCTCTTTCCACTAGTGGTAAGATACCTGCAATGTTAGTGTTACCAACAATAGGCAGCAACTCATTTCACATGTAGCTACCAAGTTGACCTGACCACTTCCATGTGTTTACAGGAGACAGAATAAAACTTACTTCTGTATGCAAGATTACACAAGGTCAAAAAGAAAAACATTTAACCTAACTGAACAGATGTATGCAAATAAATCTTAACTGAAGTAGCATTGTTTTCACTCTGTATATGTGCTTATAGAGTTCAATTATTTTGCAGACTGGAATCTACATGGATTACTCAGACCCATCTTCATTGTTCTGGGATTTGATCACAGGCTCGTTTCCTCTGGTAAGCTGAACTTAATTATTTTTGAGAACAAAGCAGCTGTGGTGCAATATAGGACCTTACATTACACATTTAAGATACAAGCAAGTGGAGTTAACTAGTACTCTGCATCTTAAAGGGAAGCATTTTGAATAATAAATCTGTATCCTTTGTTGTCATCTTCACTTCTCCACCATCATTCCCCCTCTGTTTTGTTTGATGTTGGCATGCCCCTTTAGAAAAGGCACCTTTTCTTGGTTTGATTTACACTGTTAGTTATTTAGAGACCCAAACCATATCACGATTAGGTTGGGGTTTTTTTCCCCGTCCAAAAAGACATTCAGAAGTCAGGTACTTAAGACTGGTTTGAGGCATTTATTAGCAAAAATCAGACCTTTAACACTGGCAACAGCAGATTTACTTCCTGAGCCAGAAACATCAGACCATTTAGGTTAATAGGTGCAAGGAATCAGTTCTTGTCCGTACAGCCATCACTGGACATGAGGATGTGTAGTCCCAGTATATAGCTGTCTCTCCGTGTACAAACCAGTATACGTACTCAAGCTCTCTTGAAGACCTGTTTGCACACTTGATTCTCACAACGAAGCTCCTACGAAAAATAAAACCAGACAGAAGTATAAATGTTTATAGTAATCAAAGTAACAGCTTCTAAAGGTGAACATAGATCCCTTGCCATGACTACTGACCACCACTCTGCCACCATGCTGTTAAGTTATGCTTAACATTCTGAATTTAACTATATATTACAGTGAAACAATGAAGTTGTTCCAGGTAAACTAAAATCGAAGTATCGTGTACTCACTGTGTACCATCCCATTACAAATACACAGAACTAGAAGACGACTTGTGCACACCATGACCGCGTTACAGATCTTATTTTTGTCAGAGACCGAATTAGTAGAAATCTGAAGTAAATACCAGGTGGAGGTCATCTCCTTCAAGCCAGTGAGTCCAGCCCCTGTTCTTTTTCTCTCCAGTCTGGACACAGACAAGTTTGTCATTTTCCCAGGTAACCAGGCTCTGTGAAAGAGGAAACAAAAAAGTGTATCTGTATGTCTTTGTATGTCTTTGTCTCAGTTCTGCAGTATACTCACAGACAATGTCCTTTTTTCCTGGATAAAAGGGACATAAATACTACTCCTGAGGGAGAGTGAAACTCCTTGTACACCTTGGGCTCCTACCTCTGCATTGCATTACAAATAGTGTTCTTGGAACAATTTCAGCTCAAGTAGCTTGATTGATCACGGCATCTTAATTTTGTCACAGCCTCTTCATTTTATATATTCAGTCTTACCTTGCATTTTCTGTTATCCAGGCCTTTATTATCTTCTTCAAACTCTTCTCCAACTTTGAACTGAAGCAGATAATCTCTGAATGTGCTAGTGGTATGGATATAAAACGAATCACCGTCTTGTTTGATCACTTTCTGAGGCTTCAGCATTTTTGCTATCTTGCGTGTTGCAAAGTCAATACCTTGGGCAGGAGGCAAAAAGGTCAGAGTTGTATTTATCACCAGCCATTTTGACAGCCAGGACTTAACCTTTTTTTACCACTAGAAACATTTCTTAGATAGTGTGACCTGCTATGCACAGTTTTGTTGCTTGGTTGGGTTTGTTTTTGGGGGGTTTTTAAAGCTGCATGTTACAACGACCCAGTCACATTCTTGTACATTTTACTCTTTGGAAACCTGTTTACTCTGTCGTTGCCCAATTCCTATGCAAGATTTCTAAGACTTTGAATCAGAAGAATCCTTTTAACAGTTGGGGAGAGTTGGTTTGCCCCCCGCAGACACCCCAAGCTTGATCTCAGATTTACCCCCTGCTTAGCTAGAGGGAATAGTTAATGGCTATCCTCATCCTTTGTCAGAGAAAAGGCATGATGTAAATTCACAAAAAATCTTTGCACACTGTACCTTAAATAGGGTAAAATGAAGGGCAGTCCTAAAATGAATTACTCGGGCTTGTTTTCAGGACATGCCACTTAGACTTTTTAAGTGCACCTAGAAAACATCACACCTGTCAAAAGATTTCCTGGTTATCTGTAATGATCAGTCACCTGTAACAATCCTCATGTTCTTGGTAATACTGAGCTTCAAGCAGAGCTTCTAGGGTTTTTTCTATTTGTCTAGCAAATGTTGATTTCATTAGAGGAATGGGCCATCTATTTGGCAGGCAACTGGATTACATTGCATCACAATAGTATGCTCAGAGTTAGGGTTTCAGAAAGGGGAATGGGTAAAATGGGAGGCTGTGTGTTAATTTAGTAGTTTTCATCACCTAGATTAAAACTGTCATTTTATAGGACCGCTAGAAGTTTCTCGCTTTATGCAGGCTGGGGTTGTGATCTTCTTAACAGGGTGCGTTCAGTGACCATGTGTTGAACCATCTGGCTCATTATGCAGGCTGTATTTGAAGTGGGACTTCGTTACTGTATGCATTACAGAAGTGCCAGAATCTGTCATGTTTTTACATGGTTACCAGTTTATTTTAGCTTAGAGTACTGGCAACAGCCATACACATTAAGCCTTAACATGGTCATAAGAATGTATAAATATAAACTACTTACAAATCTATTCTTTAGAGGTAGGTATTAAATTGAAGGAGGGGCTAGGCTTGGAATAGCCATGTCCTTATCCATAATCCTCTAGTTACTCAGCTGATCGATTATTAGCCTCCTCACTCCACCTACCCTGGCAGAAAAGTTTTTCATTCTAGCTCTAACAATATTGATTTCAGTCCTTGTTTTTTTCAGGATACTGGCAACCAAGCAGGAGTAATTAAAGATGGGTTGTAAATCATCAACAGGATTCTTTGCCTTTACTTCTAAAAGTACCTTTTTCACGAGATTGGTAGTTGTATTTCACTAAAAAAGCCCTTTACTTAGTTGGACAATGTTTATTATCAAGGAACAAACAGAATCTCTATTCCATTTGAAGACATTAACACATTAAGAGTTTATTACTTCATATTCAGACAGAGGAATAAATTCTCATTATGGGAGCAACCTACCTTTTTTTCTAATTGATAACACAGCGGGATTAGAAATAGAGAAGAGTTAAAGACACCAGCTAGACAATTGAAGTAGGTCACCCAGCATAGATAACAGCCAGAAAACAGTTTTTATGCTAGTTGTGTATGCAATAACCAGCAAGGGACACTGGTGGTCATCAGTTTGTGTAAGTCAGAAAGGTCAAAAGGGGTGGGAGAGGCAGGGAGAAGAGAAGGCAGCACACAAGGTTGCCTGCTGTTGCAGTCTGTAGTGAGCTTCGTACAAGAAGCTAATAAAGTACTGAGAACTTCCTTAGTTCCCCATAAAAGCATCGTTAATCTCTCTCTAAAAGATCTGAGCAAGGTAAAAGGTTTGCTTCAAGCACTCCAGAAAAGGGACAGTTGGAGAGACTTATCAGCAAGTCACAGTAATGAGAGAAGTATTTTGTAAGCTGTTTAAAGATAAATGACACCAAGCTAAACAACTGCCTGGAAGTGGAAAATACCCAAGCGCTTTTTTTTTTTTGTTCCTTGGCATTTAATTAACCATAGATGTAGGTTCTGTATGTGCTCAAAAGCAAGAGAAATTGAGTGGACAGGGCAAACTCTTCTCTGTTTCTGATGAAAGCTGTTAAAAAATTCTACTTTTAATAATTACTAGGCTGAGAAATTCCTGAGAGCTGCAATGACACTTGGGTGACATGCTAAAGTATAGTTAATGCTGTCTGTTTATCAATAAACAAAGATCCTTCCATTGTTTTCCAGAGGGAAAAAAAGCCTCAGCAGTATCTAGGTTTTAGAAGAACTCAGACTATTAAAATTCAGGAGGACCCTTACAGGGGAAGGGAGGAAGGATAGAACTGGATGTTTTCACCTACCTAAGGCCACCATATAACCTTCAAAGTTGTCATTGCTGGTAAGGTTCCAGGTTCCACTGAAATCCACAGGCATTGCCAGACTGTGGACGGAAGTTGCAGCCAACCTCTGACCAAAAAGCAAAATGAAGAAGTAGTTTTCTAACCAGGCTTTATATAAGGAAGGCTGTGGGTGGGATTACATCCCGGAGCCTTTCTGATGGAGGGGAAGGGTACTATTTCTGGGCCAATAGGTGAGAGGGTATTTGTAGATCAGCTTCAGTTGCGTTGGAGGGAAAAGTTCACAGTTTCTGAAGTCTTTTTGTGGAGCAAATGTTAACAGCCCAAGAGTCACAATGCAAACGAAAAACTGGTTTCAACTGTTTGTGTCCATCTTGTATATGTTAAAGGGAATAATGGACAGATGTAATTACTAAAATTCACTGCATGTATATTAGATCTGTGGCTTTATGATCTGAAATCTACATATTTGTTGAAAAGGTGATCTACCCATGGTAAATACATGCTATATTTGAACAGACAGGGATTGACTGTTAAACTGTGGATGGTGTAATACCAGCACATTTTAAAGCAGTACCTATGACACAGTGATAGACATAAGTATTATATCTTGTTGGTTTATGTCTGGAGCGAATAGTAGGCAACATCACTGTCTAGTGGTTATAGCAGAAAAATGAAAGACAAAGCTTTTTTGTATATGTTATTCCCTGATGTGACTCTCAACCCTGCTCTGCTGTGCCACAGTTTAACTATTTGTGTTCTGGTTTCTTTAATGCTGTTAGTTGTGTCCTAGTTAAATGAACATACACATACAAGATTCTTTATTTTCTCAGATGCCTTACCAGCCAGAAAGTTTGTGTAACAGATAGGCATGAGACAGCAGATCCAGAGACCTGAGCTCTGCTCCCAGTTCTGCAACTCTGTATTTGTCAGTTTTCTTAGATGGGAAAGAGGACAAATACCTGTTCTTGCAATCCACTTTCAACTCCTAAAAATGGCCAATAACAAATTCAAAAAATACCCTAGTATATATAGAAGATGTAGCTCCCCACTTTGTTTTTTATTCTTGACACATACAGTAGAGATGATACAGAAGTTATTCCCATTGATGCTTTATTAGATACTATGCATCATGGCAGAGCATATAGGGAGTAGAGCACCAGATGCAGCAGGCAAGTTTCAGTGTTGGACTTCTATCTTCAGCTAAGAAGTGAAAGAAATCTCTTAAGTGATGACTCAGCAATGTGTTTTGAAAAGTGAATAAAGAATGCTTGACTTCAAAGAGAAAGGATATATAAGGAATTTGGAAGTAAGATTTTATTGGAAGATACATAGCTCTCCAATCTTTTCAAATTCCTCTGTATGTGGTTACTTTTTGTAAACTGTATGCCTTAATGTCACAATTTACTAAGGGAGAAAAATGAATTTAATAATCCTGGACAACTAGACACTCTAGAATTGCTAGGTACAGGATAGCTAGATAACTTTCTACCTCTGTTTCCTCATCGTTAAAATAGGGAAAACAATCATTCCCAAAGTCACAGGTATGTTTTGAGCATTAGCTTAATCCCACATTTTAAGTGGTCAGATGGGACAGTAATGAGCACCATAATGAAGGTTATATTAAAAGAAAAACCTGAAATTGATGAGCAAGGGAAGCCTTAACTGTGTTGCTACCATAGTAAAAATGGAATTTGGTGTTCTGAATCTTGAATGAGGAAACTCACCTGTGGCTACTACATGTATCTATTTACTGACTTGGGTTAGGCTGAATAAAAAGATAGTGTTTTGCAGAGAGAATTAAGCTTCCCTGAACTTTAGCTACATTTTTAGAGCTGACAGTTTGACCTGTATGACTCACAGAATCATGCGAGTAGGAAATTAGGACGTCAAAGCTTGTTTCCTGTTTGCAGATGGATATTGTTCTCTAACCTGTACTAAACTAGGAATGGCACATGGAAATGCAAATTAATGCTTCCCCTGGACTCAGATAGTAACATTTCACCCATAATTTGTTATTACGAGGTTATGGTAGTAAAGCACTGTTGCAATACTACTGACTCTTCCAAGTAAAGAGAAGTCAGTACTTGGGTAAGTCCTCTGTAAAAGCCTGGATATAACATTTTAATTGAAAATTAAGATTATGTAAATTGTCTGGGATGTGTTGCTTCTTTCTGTAAATCAGTACTTAATCTTAACTAGGGTTACTATTTCAAGGCGTAGCCAAAGAATTGCCTATGGAAGTTTTTGTTAGAACTGCTGAGTGCCCTGGCCACATCCTATGATGTTTCATTTCTTTCTCCCTTACAAATTCCCAATTTTCTTTTTCTGGAAATAATTTTTTTCTATTTCCACCTTAATTGCTGTGCAGCATTGAGCATCTAACATTCCATTACGGATGTGGCCTCATTACAGAAGTAGATGAAGTGGTAAAGCTAGTAAAACAAAAGATCCATATTCAGCAGTCAGTGTAATCTTTGAACAGTGTTCTGTTTTGTATAGACAAAAGCGTACTGACATCACTCTACCTACTTCAAAATCATGGTCATCAGGCATCAGATTTCGCTAATAACAGGATGACTAAAATTAGCATGTTACATGCAATCTGTTTTATTGAAAGACCCATCACACGTAACTACATTAAAACCCAGTGAAATACAACTGTTTCAAGACCAAAGCTTTATAAAACCTCCTATTGAATTTGCAGTTTCTCTAGAATTACACAAACTGCACCAACACACACCAGCATCATTATTTAGACTTAAAAGTGCAGTTTTACTCTGAAATGTGACCACATAAATAGGGTGCTTTCCCCTTAGAAGGATCTGCTCTGTTTATTCAGAAGCACGTGGGCTGACTTGGTTGCTGAAAATAATTCTTGTCAGTCATAAAGACAGACAGCAAGCAAAAGAGATCTTGTCCTTTCCTATGCACCATCAATAACACAGTTCTCTTCAATCAGCTATGGCAGTTTGATTGCTAAGGTGTCACAGGGGGCATAATTTATCCTTGGGAACCTGTATTACTATTGATGATAAATGAACTCAGCCTCATTATCAAAGGACAGTGTAAGCTTGCCTGTACTCCAGGGGGGAAAATGGCAAACCGAGCACATTGTGATACAGGAACCACCAAGAAAAAAAAACCCAACCTAAAAATCCTTGATGCTACTTTCTGTCACACTGCAGTTACAGATGCACTTCGAAGTTGTGCCCTGATTTTACTACACTGATCTTGTAGATTCTCTGTAGATAGCCACATTCATAGTCTGGAACTAGTAGAAGACAGATGTTCTAGTCTATGGTAATTGCAGAATTTCAAGTGGGGCTCCAAGTTTGCATGCTTGATGCTATCTCCACTGCAGGTTACGGGTTTTCCCAACAGCGTCACCATTCCCCTGCTGGGTTTTATATGAGCCTTGCAGGCTCTAGGGCCACTCATGATGGTCTGCATTTGGCTTGTGGTTTCCAGGCTCCCCCTAAGCTCCTAGGGAAGCTCAGACCTCTGCCTCAGCTCCTCAGGGATCTTCTGCCCAGGGAAGGATGGCAGGCTGTCACAGGTATGATCCTGGAACTTGTACCTGGTTCTAGACTTGCCCAACAGCATCTAGGCTTCCTGCCCTGAGAGTCTCACATTCTGCTGGATTTGTTGATCTGAAAAATGTGAACAGAGTCACCTTGTGGAGATCATACGAAAAGGCTGTTGATCCGTTAGGTAGCATCTTGGAAACTGACATTTTTAATAAGGCATGTGATCCAGACAAAAATGGGATGACAGCAAATAGGGAGGTAGAATTCTATCACCATGACATTCACAGTGCCTCTCTAGTTTTTATTCACATAATACAGACAATATACTGTTAGACTGAAAACGAGATTTCTAGCAAAGAAAAACATTTCACTTATGTACAGTCTTAATATTCTATCATTTCTTCTCAACTCCAGTTACAGAAAACAATTCTGGCTATACACATTTGGCTCAGAAGTAAAAGCTCATTTATTACTTGAAACAAAGGGACAACTGTCTGAGAATCAGTGCAATGACACTATTATTAATTTATATCCATTAAATCAATGGCTCTAAACCAGTTTCTGAAGTAGGTCTGTCCTTCCACGTGAAACAGTGCTGAGCTTAATGTACAGTTCTGGAAACATGACTTGAAAAGTAAAGCACAAGGCATTTCTGGGAGCAAACTGCATGACGGCAGACAAACAGGCTGCATATTTGAAAGGCAGAGGCTCAAAGCATGGTATATCTACCACCACTTCACTCAGGAATAAATTTTTCCCTTCTAGGACAGAGCTAAATAATTTCTCTGAGGCACACGACATGTTGGCAAATAAAAAAAAAGTTACATAGACTTACTATCAGTAAGTGGTACATTCTGAAATTAAATTACTTTGTTAAGACACTGCAAGTTATTAAAAATATTTGTGTTAGTATTTTATAAATAGCAGAGCAGTCTGAGTTAAACCTTTTTGTTTTGTTTGTTAGCTTGTAATTCTCATATGCAAGTGTGAATTCTTATACTTAGTTCACTGCATTGTGACAAAATGTTTAAATGTGAAAATCTTACTGGGTTTAAAAAAGAAAAGGTCCAATTATTCAGTGCACAAACCTCAACAGCAACTACGTATGTACTAAAGCCACAGAATTAGCCCACTATCTACTTTAAAAAAAGACAAACAAAACCGCCAGTCCCTAAACCCGACATTTTCTGGTACTGAACTAGCTTTTTTTTTCACAGCAGAAAGTAAGTTAGTTGTATAGTGCCTCTTAGCTCTTGGATTCACTTGCATGTTTCTGTAAGGGAGCCAAGACAACCCCAGCATTCCGGTCTTCACTCTCTAGACTATACAGATTATTTTTTTCTATGTATGCTTGAACTACATCAGGTACCAGGTAACGAATGCTGTGGCCCCTCCGCAGCGCTCTCCTAATCTTTGTGGATGAAATGTCATTTGTGATCCATTCTTCCACAAGGTGAATGTTATTCTTATGTTTCCACAAAATATCAGATTCATAGATGAATTTCTGAACGCTGTTTCCAGCCCTACTTATGCATACAAGGCCATGATTTTCCACAATTTCAGTGATGTCCTCCAACTTCCACAGATTGGGGATCCCAAATGATTCCAGCATGTCACTTCCACAAAGCAGTTTAACCTGTGGGACACCTTAAAAAGAAAAATAAGTGAGCAACAGGACTTGGTTTAGGCCACTAGATTTCAGCTAACTTGATGGGGGCGTTTAATTTCTAGGCTACCTCAGTGTATCTTTGGTTAAGATGAGACAATGGAATGAAATAAAAAAATGATTCAGAGTATATAGTTTGTAATTAGTAGTCTCAATACAGGGTTTTTCTGAAAAAAAAGTTATGGGAGTCCTTTCCTTCAAAAGGACTGGAAAATAAACTCTAATATGCTTATTTAGCCTTGGGCTGAATCAATCACTGTGATGATCAAAGTGAAAGAAAGTATAGAGAAAATTCCAGAATAGGTAAGTATGAAAGGATATCATAATGCTCTTAAAACTTTTATCTGATATTCCATACAATTACCGAAGAGGTGCTAGCTTTCACAGGACAGGGGGCATAGGGGATTATGTAAAAGGGAAGAAAATATGACTGAGAAACCCCCAACCCATACACTACGTGACCTGACTTCAGAGGGTCTCTGTTCCATGCTATGTTTTAGAGGGGATCTGGAGAAGCACGCAGACAGAAACTGCTTTAAAGTAATGGAAGCAAAACAGAGTGCTACAGATTTGCAGCTTCCAGTAATGTCACAGGGTGGTAGGAATGTAGTAAAACATCTGTCAACACAATACGAAAAAAACCTGCCTGATGCTGTTCATCTTTTCTTTGAATACATTTACTTTAAAACGCAATCAAACAGTAGAATTTGGAAAGGTTCAAGGGAAGAAGTCAGGCAGAAGTCAAGATTGCTAATATGAAGGATTAGGATGGTCATTATGCAAGGCCATTCAAATACTATATGAGTATGTGTAATTGTACATGTTAAGTTAAAGAACTAAAATTAAGATCTAAAAGCAGTAAGTCAAATGCTACGTAAAATTACAAAGCCAAACTATCTGTTGTATAAAGTTTTAAATTACAATTTAAAATGATCCTGTACCCAGATACATTTTGAATTTCAGGTCTTAATCCTGTCCTTTCTTCAGAAAATTATGATCCAAAATTCTCAGCTGTAACTACAGTTTAGCAAAGTTATGTAGCGAAATGGATAGCTTAGACCTTTCTCAGTTCAAATTTCTATTATCTTGAGTATTTTTCATGTCCTATATATTTTACCCTTACAGTCAATCTTGTTACGAAGCCTACTGCTTTATGCTGTGGGATCTAAGGGAATAAACTTATTCAGTGAAATCAGAACCAAGAACTAGCACTAAAAAGTTACTCATCAGTGCAATTCCCTTGAAATAGCAAGTATAGTTTAAGCAGTAAATTTGCAAACAGACTTAACTTTTTATATCTGGACTCTGATTTTTCTTTTTAATGGGGTCATGCCTATTTGGTTCCTGCTTCCTCTTCCGTCCTGGCTTTGTTAAAGGTATAGCATTCCGCAGACTGTTAGTGGGATCAGGGGATAAAAGCTTTTGATGATGGTACCTGCAAAACAGATGTATTTTAGGTATTTTAAAGATGTAGGAGAATACAGAGAAGAGTATGGCCTACTAAATAATCTATCAGCACTTCCTCCTGCAGTACACTGGCAGACAGTCCATCTAGGAACTGATCTGCTGGAAGAGGGACTTGTGAAACCTGAGTCATAAGACAGTCAAAGTGCAAAGATGTCAAAGCAACAACTACAAGGTTGGTTTGTTGGGTTTTTGTAATAAAAAACTGTTTTAAAAAGAACCACCACAGTGAAGTAGCAATGACTGAAAGAGTAAAAACCATAAAACTTAAAAATACTCCTTCAGACAATTCTCATGCCAGCCTTTAAATACACGAATGGGCAGCATAGCACCCTCAGAATCAAATGAGGGAACCATGTGCAGAGTGTCTACCCTATACTAGTCTCTTGTCGTTCCTCATGAATACCTTCTCAGCATAAAAATTGACTAAAGCCTAAGAAACCATGTATCTTAAAAATTGTTCACAGGCTCATTTTTTGAACATTTATGGTACACTCTTTCATTTACAATGCTCATATAAATAGTACTTCTGAATTCACTAAGTCTATTTGTGTGATTTGGGGTTAGCCTGTTATTATTCTAACTTGTTAGAGCTAATATCGTTCCTTATCCTTCTATAGGTTCTTGAGACTTTTTAGAGTTCGGCTGAAGAATACCTTAAAACTTTTAGTGTTTCCAACCACTCACTCTGGCTGCTTTCCCAATCATCAACTTCTACCCAATCTGAGGTTTTTGTAGCTAGTTTTGCCATAGTTACTCGGTGATATGCACTGATCAGACCTTTCTTCTTATATGCATCACCTACTGGTGAGATTATTCCTTTGATTACTTTGTATTTTCCTGTGGAAAAAACACATCACACAAGAACATGAGAAGTGCTTGAGCAGATGTTACTTCCACTGTATTGTATTTAAACTATTACATAATCATTATTCACTGCAATCTCTAAGAACCAGCCCAGTGGAAAAGTACAGTACGCTTCTGCCATTGTGCAAGGTAAAGATCTAGTAAGATACATTAGAAAGACTACAAAACTCACGCTTTAGCTCATTAAAATTAGTAATAAGCAACACATATGTAAGACTGTTCTCTCACATATTTGGCCTACGTGATTTTGTATGATACATACATGTGTGCTAGCTTCAATATCTAATTAGTATTTCCAAAAAGATCTGTCACTGTCAAACGGGCACTCATATACACAACATATTCACCTTAACATTTAAGTGTCTAGTTATCAGACCTGTTCTTAATTATATCACCCTACCTGTTTCATCAAAGTAGTCTTTAGCCAGCTCAAACAGCCTTAGATGCATGTTGGTAATGGGATTGAAGGACCCACAGGCCAGCAGTACTACTTCAGTCTTCTTGTCAGGATCTTCCATAGCCATCCCTTGCAGCTACAGGGCCAAGTGGAGAATGTTGGTGCTAGTTACCAGCCACTACAAGAAGAGATGAGATCAAAAAATAGTTACACTTACTTATTTGTGCTGCCAATAAGCAAATCTTAAGATCAGATTGAACACTGTATTTTCCTTCCATCGACATCGGGCCTGTGATTGTTCATGTGACCCTGCATTTTAAAGAGATTTAATTTTTAGGAGATTAAAACCACCACCTCTAGTTCTTTCTGGTTATCCCTGGATAGAGGGATAGGAGCAAGAAGCTGAGACAACAGTGGCATTACATTGCAGAAAGGAGGATAATTCTTCTGTGTGGCTTCAGAAATCAAGGATGTAGAGAAAAGTGAACGTGCTAGGAAGAAAACGTATGTAATAAATAAGTGAACCCAAATTTGCCTTGCCCATGTGTTATCACAGCGGCTGCAATTTCCTCCTAGATGCAAGAGGACACATCTTTAAAAATGAAATCACTGAGAACAGGCTGCTTGCCTGAAGAGAGGACAGTGTACTGCCCACTCTGAAGAAAAGCAGCTCATGCAGAAAAACTTCATGAGGAGAGGTTATTTGTCCTGATTCCAGGACAAACTTTGTTCAAACTGTGCAGTTTTTTTAAGATGCCAATCAACTGCCAAGAGACACATCTGCAGAGAACTTTCTTGTAACTTCCTTACTTCTAGTGCTTACAGGGGGGAATAGAGCATCTTATGACAGTTCCCAGTGCTGCTACTCTAAACTGCAGTGAATCTATCCAGCAAAATCTATAAAATTACCATTATATTGTATAAAATTTTGGAGGAGAGGAGAGCTAACATTTCTTCGTTTGGGATTTATTTACATTTTACATGCTTTTGGTATGTGGGAAGAGGGTGCTATGGACTAAATGTGAAAACAACCAATCTACTTTGTGTCGCAGAAAGTAAGTGGTAGGTGTACCAGTGGAACAGATGATAGAAGAATAGTGAATAAAAAAAAGTTTAGTAAAAGCTGCAATTAAATACCGATTATTATTTTTTCCTTTTTAAAAAATACAACAGCACTGTTCCAATTTTGAACTTTAGTTTCAGAAAGCTGCTCAACAGTTGCTGAAAATAAGGAAATGTCACTACTTTTTCATTTCTCCTCACACTGCATGGATTTTTTTCTTCTCAGTGTTCTTTTCTTTCATGAGAATATTCTGGCTTGCCAAGATGGTTTCCCTTAGCCTGGCCCTGAACAAATGAAAACTGGAATATGTTATGGGCCATTCTTCTGCTGCGTTTGAGACATCTGTGTCTAGCACTGAATAGTCTGCTGTTGTTTCTACAGCAACATCACTGTCTGGAAAGATCCCACAAGGTCACCCTCACATTCTGTCTCCTTTACAAAGAAGCTGAGTGAACTTCGCAGTTGCCACAGCGGTGAGGTATCACAGCTAAACCTTATCAGCTACTATGTACTAACATCAAATAGCCCTTGAATAAAAGGAAGTCTTGCAAGGCTTCACATTTTGCAAGTGTTAGTACTTTTCTGTGCTTTCAAGAGTTTCACAAACTTTTAAAATATTCTTTATTACTGCAGAGCAGTTCAGCATTTGAAGGGTTTGGTGTTACTTGGAATGCAGTCTTCACAGGGGCATCAGCTAGAAGAGTTACTATGGGAACAGGCAAGGAAAGGAGTTAGACTTGCCTTTGTAATTCATAAAGCCCTACTTCCTAAAGAAAGTGACTCATGCTGCAAATCGGAAAAGGGCTGATTTTTTCCTTTAAAAAAAAAAAGCAGTGGCAAAAATAATAGTAAATTTTAAGATTAAAATATACAGGGCCTTTTCTGGAGTTAGTCAAATGTCCTTTTTCATGCTGCTAGCTAATCTTACAGTCTTCAGAAACAGGCAAGTATTGCATCACAAACTCACCTTGTAGCGCTTCATATCTGCGTAGAAATTGAGAATGCAGGTATAGTAGTTTGCACATACCCTCAGTCTCCTAATTTGTATCGACATCCTCTGTCTAGCACTGTTTTCACAGAAAAAAGCTGCATGGTTGATGGGGAGAGCAGAGGAAATGACAGAGGCATCATGACGTGACTACCTTCGCTGTTATGTCATCGCTGTAACCAACACAGCACCGTCAGGGCCAGGATCTATTTTGTATGAAATGACCTTCACAGAGCTCCAACTTTTTGGGAAAGGCTACGCAATCTGCACGTCCCAGGAAAGAAAAAGACAGCTGGATTCCAGTGATGAGTAAAGCCTGGACACTGCCCGAGCTGTGGGTACACGGAGCTATGCCTATACTCGCTGTATAATACCGTAAGTAAGTTTGGATGAATTATCTATAATTTGGCACTGCTTGACGCAGCTCTATTGTGGTTTGACCACAAGATCCAAACTAGCAGCCCAGCTCCCGCGATACAGAGATGGAGATCTGCATGCAGGCATTTAGTTTTACAAAACCGAGCACAGTCTTAAAATAATTAGTGCTATCTTATGCCAAATCCTAAATGAAATAGTAGTAAAATCTCCCTACGGAGACTTAAGATGGAGAAACAAAGTAAAGTGGCCTTCACTCACATTTTCTCAAAGCGTAGGACATCCTGGATCATTTTCCCTTCTTCTTCAGAAGGAAAAATGAGGTGCCCCGTGATGTACTCCGTTATGTAGATGCTTATATATAATCTCTTCGTGCTTACACGTGATCTTACCGGTGTTTAGTGTGTACTACTTGCAGTCCGGCTAGCGCTTAGCTGGATTTGCACGCATTCGCAGTAAGAAATAGCAGGTACGGGAGCAGCAGGTTTTGGGGTGGCTCTGGAAAGCGGCCCGCCAGCTTCGGCCCCCCTCGCTGGCGCTGCAGGGCGTGCTCGGCACAGCCGCTGCCACGGCTGTGGCACACACCCCTCGCCACTCAGCAGCCCGCG
>JAVJGI010000040.1:111883806-111934011 GCA_035590275.1 Ibycter americanus
GACGGGCAGGGGGGCGGTGCCGGCCGGGGGGGGGTGGCCCCGGCTCGGCGCTCCCGCTCCCTGGGTGCGGGGCTCCCCTCCGGTGAGGGGTGGTACCAGCTTCTGCTGACCCCCAGGTGCGCTGCATCAGCGAGCGCTTGACCTTCCGACTCGCGTTCGCTTTCTCCTGAGAAGACTTGGCTCTGTTGTGTATCATCTCTTACTTGACCGACCCTCGTCTTGGCACGCTGAACAAAATAAGCTTTGATGCTCTGCGAGATGAGAGCGAGACACTCTGCAGATGTGGTGGTTTAAACAAAACAACGCCAAACTCCCAACAAAAAAACAACAGAGGAGGCAACTTGGGTATGCCTGTTCAGTTTTCCGATCCAGGTTGGTGCCAGGATGGCGATAGGCATGTTTACTGAGTGTTTTAAGAACATAATTTTAAAATACATTTGAAAAATCACAGTTTGATGATTGGTTTTGGTTGGCCACTGAACTTGTAAGCTGTCAGCTACTTTGCCATTTTTGGAGCTCATCTATGATACAAGATAGCATGCTGAAGGAGAAAACACTACATAAGTGGCACCTGTGTATGTCAGGGGGTTTACTTTGAACGTACAGGTATTCAAGGTGAGGAGTATGTAGCTACAGAAAGCGACACGCTACTACTGTTTTAAATGCAGGCTTATTTTCTTACTGACCTAAAAGCTACTGTTTGCCTTGACAAACAGATCCAGCTGGAAAATGGTGACAGGTGTACTTCAGGTACGTGGAAGTTGCTTCGCTTTGCTGTTGCCTGAAAAAGCATCACCTCATTCTCCATCTCCAGCATCTTGGCAGAAATTAGCAGCTGCCTTGGTATAGTTTAGAATCATTGGTAAATGGATTTGTGTGCTCTCTAGTTACATGGCGCATCGTGACAGCGTAAATCTACAAGGAAGACTGTAGGATTGAACAAATGTAAGAGTAAAGGCCATTTTCAATGAGTTAACTGAAAACTGGTTGGCTGAAGTTTTATGGCTTACCTAGAATTGCTTCAAAGAAGTAGTTCTCTTTTAGTTCATTTTAAGCATTGCAACGGAGGTTATGAAAAGTTGTATAGAACATAAAAGTGCTCTCAGGATTCTTTTTTACATCCAAGTGGGAAGATTGCAAAATCTTCACCAGGAAGATTGTCCCATAGCCTGATAGGAGTCGTAATCAATACGGATCAAGTATACCGCAGTTGTCATTTGCCAGAATGAATCGTGTACAGGAACTGCGGGTACTGCACGTCGGTGTAGGTGTGTGGGGAGAGCTGTTTGCTCACGATACGAATTGAAGCCCCTGCCTGTTGTCTTAACAAGAGTTGGTTAATAGTCACACGTTTCACTAGGTATGTAACATCATAATGCTAAGTATTAGGGCTGCACAAGAAAGCAAGTTCTGAATCCCAGTTCTGCAGGAGGTTTGTAGTTGTACCAGTTTCTGCTCTCTTCCATCGTCTGCTGTTGCCCTCCTTCCCCCATCCTGGATCTTAGACTACTTAACTTTGCAAGAGGAGAGAGAGGTTTCCTGAACAACTTGTGTTATATTCTAAACAAAAGCGAACTAAAACAAAACCTGAATTTTGTAATCGCAAATATTGACTGTGATATACACATCTATTGCTAAATATTAAAATCATCCTGCAGTTGCATACAGGCAAATAAAAACTAATGTCTGAACGCGTTTGGTACGGTGCCGCTCACATTAAAGGTTGATGCTTTGCCTGGGAAACAACTTGCCTGAAATCGATGTATTTATGTTAGCTTGAGTGTTTTTTCCTCTGCAGAGTGTTTGTCATCTATCGTGATCATAAACATTTATGATTTTTAGTAAGTATATCAATTCATAAGTTTGTTGTTGACTGAAAAGCATCCCTCCTGAGCATCTGACCTAGTTTTAAGCGTCAAAAATGCACCCAAGTGCTGTGCATACAGAGGCAATAGGCTTTTGGAGGCTGCTGTTGAATATACTTGGGGAAACTTCCAGCAGAGTTTTTTCCAAAAAAGGAGGATTAGGTATCTTCAGAAATATTTCTATATGTGCAGATGCAAAACTGTATTTCTTTTTATTACAAGCTGTCAGCAGTTTGCATTTCCTGCTGAAATACAAACAAGGACAGTAGCAGCTGTTACAGCTGTACCATACCATTGTGTACATCACGCGGAAACCATTGAACCTGATTTGAACCTGTTAATGTTAATTGGAAAATTGTAATCTTAATACATATGCCAAATGTTTATGTTCTGGGAGCTGACATAAGTATTACAGCTAGAAGCTGGTTATAATTCAGTCATTCAGATAATGAGAGTAGATCACTTTTTCTGCTGTGTTTCCAAATGTGTTAATAGTCACGATGGTAAAGCTGGTCAGTCACGTTCTCTATTTAAACTGTCAGCATGGTACTTCTGGAGCAGCATGGTGGGATGTTCAGTCTGGAATAAACCTTGATTTGTAATAAGAAAGATGTCAAAAAACCATAGTGTTTGATAGTTTTAATTGAGCCCTCTTTAAAAAAGCACTTGGTCCTCTATGTTTTTCCGATAGACTAACTGAAATCCGTCATGTCTTGCAAGGTTCTGTCTGAAAGTGTATGTATGTAAGTATTTTTGGGGTTGGGTTTTTTTGGTCTTTGGTGTTAAACCATATAACCAGAAACAGTATATAATTCGTAGTCATAATGCCTTTTAAAAAAATTCTTTTAAAATAACTCTGCGTCACAGGTATTAGAAAGATTTTTTGTTTGGTTGGTTTTGGGTTTTTTTGGTTTTTTTGTTCAGAGTTCTGATTTGTTGGAAAAGTAATAGTATCCATTAATTTAATTCCAGTAAAGCTATTGCATGTATACAGGTATGTGAATAGTCCCAGAAGCTGATTGTTTTGATGCTGCTCTACACCAAAGAGGTAAATTATTGGAATGAAAACATTTTGTCACCTACTCCACATCCTAAGAAATGTTGGTAGTCTAATGGTCTTGCTTCTAAGCGCATGGGAGAAATGATACATAAATAGGTTTTAAATGTACTAAAAACTTAACAGCAAACTTAGTTTCATTTAGAGAAAGACCAAAACGCTTTGTTTACTGCTGTTGATGCTGTTGCATCTCTGAGAATAGATGAGACTTAAGTTCTTTTTCCCTTTAAAGAGCCGTGGCCTGTCTGTGAACTTCGGTTGGCATAAGAAAGCAGACAGACCAGAATGAGCAAAACTATGGAGTGTTAATAGGTGAGAAGAAACCAAAGATCAGAAAAACGACCAAAAAACATTAGTTGGTAATTGAATAAGGAGAACACTCTTCTGACTCTGGGATTTATTTTCAGGCTCAGTGTTGGGGAAGCATATGTAACAAATGCTTAAAAAAAAATGAGGAAAGTTAATTTCTTGTTTCTGCTCGCTGCTGGTGATTTGACAGAATGTTACAGTGGTTATGCGTAGTTTAAATGTCAGTTTGAATCTGGGAAGTCTAATTGTACTTCTTGCTTTTCAGTAAGTATTTTGAAGGTTTAACAGAACATGAGATCTGCCAAGCCTATTTTTTCTTTTTTAAAAAATAATGCATATATATAATAATTACTAACGCTATTTTAAAAGCAACACCACCCACCACCTCCCAGCCTAAAAATCATATCTGGAGATAAACTGCCATGAAAAAAAAACCTAAAAATTTAAACTTCTTGCATTGTTGGAATTCCAGTGACTGACTAAATTAGCTACTGATTGGGGAACAGAAGCAGAGTCAGTAGATTTGTACAACTATTACACTTGTCTCAGAATGTTCTGTTTTGTTTCCTGCAAATAGGTAGAACAAGAATTTATTTGATTTTTCAGAAAGTCCATTTTGTCTGTGTTAGGAGGGTAACTAACCAATACGGAAGCAACTTAAGTAATCAACTCTTGTTTATGACCATGACCAAGCTCTGAAACTTCCTGACTCAGTTTATCCTTCTATAAAATTAGTTGACTGCTTCACAGGAATGTTAAGATGTTTAATTAAAGTGTAATTGTTTTGCCTCTGAACTCATCCAAGTCCTGATTCAGTGCACATTGAAGTCAGTGAGGAGCTTTTAATTAGTTTCATTGAGCTTTAAGTAAGTGTTACATGTATGTCCACCCGTATACACTTAAAGGAAATGTGACCTAAATTTTCGCAGCAGAGTTTCTGTAAAGGAGCAGCATAAATACTGAAACAGTTTAAGGTAAACTACTGATGGAAGGCTTTTGTAGAAATGAGAAGGGCATAGTGCAGCTGCGGTCATCTCTGCTGCCTGTTGTCAATACTAACATAATTTTAATAGAGTTTCCTAACTTTGAGTGTGCTGGATCTTATACAGAAAACTGAAATTGTCATTGTGTCCTGGCAGCTTGCTCAATTGGTCAGTGGAGGCAATATCAGACTTCAAAATAAACACAGTTAACTGAATGTTTATGCGAAAATGATTGGCAATGACACAGTTAAAATACAATCAACTTTAAGAATCAATGCCAAATTGAGAAAAATATGAACATTCACGTCTGCTTAGCTGCTTTTTTTTCCAGGAATGTCTGTAGATGCCAAATAATACTCGTTTATGTGGAATTCATGAAAGGTTTTGCTTAACTTCACAGGTCAGAAACATCAGGTTTTTTAAACAGAACTTTTGTCACTGAAAATTTGGTCAGCGCCTACAGGGGAGTCGGCAAAATAAACCTTTCACAATTCACGTAAAACTGTTTGCAGCGGTTTTCTTAATGTTTCACTGTCATTATTCTTAATTCATTAGCTCTTACAAAATACGTTTTAAACCTTAAAATTCTGCACATGTAATGGCGTGTATGAGGAAATACAGTTTTGGCACCTCATTTTTAATATGTCCATTTCATTGTTCTTTTCTTGGTAGCTGCAATTTTTGACATAACTGCTACAAGCTCGGTCCTTTTGTTGAGAAGCTAAATATAATAAAGGTATACTGTAATTGTACTAACAGTTTGGGAAGTGCAGAAATCTGTCTGCAACTTCAGTGACTCTCATTCCCCATTCTGCCTTAAACTGGTGGTTGTCACATGCAGTCCTGCTCATGGAAACTTTCTGAAACGATCTGGAATCGTACAGGAGTTTTAACTTGTAGAAGGATCAGCCTTGTCTTGAGCATCGTTGTTAATGGTCACTGGACTAACACCTTTCGTTATTATTGGTATATATTGGCATTTGATTAATCAAAATACATATTGTTGCATCTTTGTGATGCCTCCATTTTTAGGGGAGCGGTTGCCATTTGTCCCGTAAATGCGCCAAATTTTACATGTATAGGAGATCTTGAAAGAACAAGTTTTAAGTACTTCATAGATCAACACTAGTGAAGTTAATAAATGAAACTTGCCACACAATTCCACGTACGGGTTCCCATGCAGCTCACCTTGGTTGCCTTTATCATATGTGTATTCTCAGTCTTGCCTGTGGTATTTCCAGTTTTAATTTGTAGTCTGAAATTAATTGGTCCCAGCACCAACTGAGACTTGATATAACCCTTAAAAAAATCCCGTAGTTAGTAATTTTATTTCTCTCTAGCCCACGCGTGTGTTTGTACAGTAGTGCTAAAGGGAGATTTCTGCTGTCAAACCAGTGACCTTGTACAGGTTTATTTTGCAGTTCAAGGCTAATATAATTCAGATAACGTTCAAAATCGTGGCTAGGGAGGAAGGAAATTGCATCCTTTTTCCTGACAATTAGGAAGTCCCATGAAAGCAAGATTTCCTTCCTTGTAATTCCAATTCACCAAAAAATGTAGAAAACAAAACGTCTGTGGTGAAATTGGTGTGTAATTAGGAATTTGTTTTAAACTTGCGAATGTTAAAAGTCCTCTCTCAAAATTGACAAGGATTTTTTTTCTTCTTCCTTCCTCTTCCCTTGATCAGGTATCTTTGCTGCATGGTCTTGTTTAGTGACCTAAAGGAGGTAACAAAAATCCTTTTCTTGTGCTTTTGGTTTTTAAGAAGTCCTTCAGAGAAGAGAGGAACTGGCATACCTTTGCACGTATGATTAAAATAGCTATTTAGACCAGTTCATGAAACGATGTCAAGGAAAGTTCTCAAGGAGTATTGTTTTGCGAAGGTCCTAGAAGCAGGGGTCTCTTGCCCGTAGTATCCTACAATATTAATGGCACCAACAGATCACTGAGGAGGCAAAGGTTTTGTGTGGTGGTTACTGCAAAAAAGATATCAATGAATCTATTCATATTAGACAAATAGCCATTAATTCTTAGTTCAACTTGCAGCAAGAGCTATTAATAAAATACGTCTTTAAATAGCTTAAAAATTAAACCATACATTGATTCAAAACTGAAACCACTTTGCTTTTTGTGTTATGCAGAGCATCCATGAGGAAAGCAGCCCAGAAGATCAGGGGTTTGGGTAGGGTTTTTTTGTTGCTGTTTTTTGTTTTCTCTAAAGAGGCAAGATCAGTAGGTGTCATAAGAGGTGTATTTATCACTTTGCACAGCAAACTTTATTGATGTATGAGGCCAGAACAGTATTTCATGTTGTTGTCCAATGGTTAGGCAATTTTGGTAGTCAAGAACTATTAATCTAAGAGTCTGGTCCTAACACTGTGCTTTGACACAGTATTGCAAAATACTAAAATGCTAAGTAGTCACCAACCTAATAACAGCTCACGTTTTAATTGCTTTAAAAAAAAAATCTAGTTAGCCATAATCTCTACTGTAAAAGATCTGTAGGCATTTTCAGTGTGGAATGATGTTCAGATGTCAGTATAAATTACAGGACAGCATAGGTCACATTTTAAATTGAAAGCTATCTCTAATAATCCTAGGCATTTGTGGAAAGATACCATGTTGATGAGTACCAAAGAAATGCCTATAAATGTGATGTTGCTTCAGTGCATGGAATAGAGAGAGAAGTCCTTTCGGTAGGCATTACTCATGATGTCTGGTTAAATATAACAATGCAGCGTGCTTAAGCTGCTGAGAAGTTGGTCACTAGACCACAGGCAGTTTGACTCCAAATACAGTACTTCTGGGTTTTGGGGGCTTTTACTGCATGCTTGTAAATTGAAATTCAGTGTTATTTTAACTGCTTACAGACACTTACTGGAGTTTTGCCTGTTCTGATTTTGGAACTGTTCTGTCGTGCTTTAGGGTTGCCTTTTTGTGGAAGTTGACAGAGACATCCCATTTTTGCACTAGGCATAAGTTTAATTTCAAAAATCTGAATACAAATACAGTTTTAATGAAACTGGTTGGAAACATAGCAAATACTGAAGTGCTTGTTCGTTAGCAGTGCTGGTAATTCCAAATGTGTGCTTGTTCATGCATATTTCTGTTTCCTGTTCCATTTCAAGCCACTTGAGAATTACTGGAGAAGGCAGAAAAAACACCCTGCACCTTGGGCATACACACATACTTGCATCAATTTTGACATTGTACTCCGTCGTGTAGGCATGGTAGGCTTATTTTAGGTTTATTATGAAGACCAAACCGATTTCTTGCTTCTACAGTCAACTCATTCTTAATCAGTGTTTATGCTTCGTGAGTGTAGCATGTTTATCTCCTGTGTATTAAGTTACTTTTCAGCCTATTGAGTTCAGTTTCTGTGATATAAATGGCAACCTTCAGTGAACCCCAGTTTTAATGCTAATGATCTATAAGTCTTCAGAGGATTGTGAGTCTGGCGTTACCACTTCTTGCAGAGCTTCTTAGAAAACATGACTTTGGTCATAAAGCTGATTGACATGACAAGAAAATGAAGTGACCACAATTAATGGTCTTGATCTTCCTTGTGCATGTTTGTGTATTGGCCTTGGTTCAGTTTCTGCGATGATCATAGAACAGACGTGCTGCAGGAGGCTGTCGGTGTCAGTAATTAATAGTCCAAAAATACGATACTGCATAGGTGGAGGTGTTAATATGGGTACATATTTGTACAATGTGTGCGGCGTGCCTACCGTGTAAAATGGGATAGATACATTGAAAATAATTTTTGATTCTCGTAGACAGTTGTTAAAATGCTTACCTGTTACTGGTGCTCCTTTTTTCCACTGATTTATCATTCAAGTTAAAATCAAACTATGAAAATAAAGCTAGTTTCCTAAGAGCAAGAAAGGCATCTCAAGTTTGTTATATCTGTGTGCCAGAAACTTCATTTTCTGTTTCTGAAAAGATAGAATATTTACAAAGATATCCACAGGAAGCATTACCATACAGTTTTGTTTTGATGATGTATGTGTAACACTTTTTTTACAGCAGGAGTTCTGTTGTGTGGGATACCTGGTAATTAAAATCATTGGCTATCTATCATTAGTGCCTAATTTCCTGTCTAGGAGATTTGTAGCTTTGTTATAAATAGGGAAGGGGTGCATGAACCTCTGCTCCAGCAAGAGCAGCACTCGTCAATCCAGCTGTTGAAGACCATCTTGAGTAAAGTATTTTAATATTCTTTTAGAATTGTTTCTTGGACTGGGGTAGAGTTTCTGTATAAACTGCTGTAGCTGAGTGTTGTTACTTTTTAAGAATTTTTGACAGGTTCATCTTTGAAGTGTGAATACCTTAGTGAAATGCAAGTCTTTTTTTAAGGTTTTGTTGTTGTTACTACATCTAATTTCAGAGGCTTGAAGTTGACGTGAACTACCTAAAAACCTGTGCTGCCTCTTTTCACTGTATGAGACATGATAGATGTCTTCTCTTTGAGAGATTGCTGCCGTAGTATGACTAAAAAAAAAAAAAAAAAAAAAAAAAAATCATCTGGCTTGTATGTGTCTGAAGGCCAGGAGGCAAGCATTAATTTTGTAAAAATGGTGATTATAATGGTAGAGGTTTTATTTTTTTTCCAGTTAGCTGGAGCATTGATGTAAGAACAGTTTTAGTATATTGGGAAGCTTTTCTGAATGCACTTCATCACTACTTTTGAAGTCCTTTTGAAGCTCTGAAAGGTGTTCCAGCACTGGGGGAAAAAAAAACCCGCTTGTTTTTGTAGATTTTTCATGTCTAAATGACAGTGTTTTGGGCTGTTCCCTGTCCCTCTTCAAGAGGGAGAGGACTGTACTGTTTTGTTAAAAACTTTAACATTTAAGAGATGTGAACCAACCTCTGGAGTTCCAACTGTAAATTGACCAAAATCTGGCACTGGGCTTCAGATTCAAAAGTCAGCCAAAAAAGAATACTGAACATAGAAACGACGGGGAAAAAAAAAAGTATTAAATATGTCAACTCCTACTGTTCACCTATAAATAGGTAGCTGTTCTGAATTCTTCATTGTTGTATCCCTCTGGAGATGGGAATTAATCCAATCTCCAGCTGCCTGTGACTGAAGGTCACAAGTCAGACTGAATTAGAGGAAAATTTGTAGCAGGATTTTGCGGACTCTGGTTCCTGACTTCAGGTCTCAGGCTCCAGCTTGGAAGGTTTGTAGGGCTCTAACTGTTAAATGTCATTTGAAAATTAGCAAGGCTTAAAGGTGCAGCATCGCCTCGCACTTAAAGCTTCCCAGTATGACCATGTTTTCACCACTGAAGTACTCAATAGTGTAACTGTGGAGGCTAATAGCTTAACCTTGGATAATGATATCATAGAGTTAAAGGGACCTCTTCATGCTGGCTGTTAACTCAATTTGTGTAGTGCAAAGGAAACCTGCAGCGGTTGGTTTTATTCACTGTAACTCCTTATCTGAGCTTTTATAATCCTATCCCATTAATTGAGGTTTTTAGCTGCCTTGAACAGAACCAGCCAGACTCAAGAAAAAAAAATAATTGTAGCTGAGCTAACTTCTGTTGATTTCTTTTGGCTGTAACTGGAAATGATACAAGATATTAAAGCGATAGTCAGATGTGACTTACATTTTAAAGAGCTTGATAGATGGCCACTTAAGTACCCTAATTTATTGAGACTGAATATGTAAAATATTACATTTGCTGACAGCTTACTCAGCTTACTGCCTTTTTCTCCCCCTGCGCGTGCTGTGCACCCACCCCCACCCCCAATTTAGGCTGTACAAATTCCTCAGTTTCAGGTTGTTTTTTCCTATACCAGTAAAATGTGGATGTTTGGAATTTCAGCATTATAGAGGACTACAGCGTTGAGGGGAATATGTAATCTGAAGGAACAAAAGCTCATGTTGCTTTCTCATTGCATTAAATAAGCATGTCTTTAAATTTAAATGGCATGCTTAAGTCGTTTGCCTTATGCAAAATTCATAAACATACCATTTTTTTAGTGTGTCTTTTTTTCTTTTTCTATTGGGATGTGAAATATTTTGGGGTTTTGTGTGTGTGGTTTTTTTGTTTGGTTTTGTTTGTTTGTTTTTTTCTTATAAAGGGATGATGGGAGGGGTGTCAGAGTAATTTAGAAGTTCTTTATTAGGAACCCATCTGTGGCATTGTCCAGCAGAGAAGCCTTTCCAGGTTTTGAATTTTTAAGAGTATAGGCGGAAGTGAGGGAAAATACAGTTACGAATCTGTAATTTTCAGTTGCTGTGAGTTGGAATCCTCCTCTACGGAAAGCATTCAGTCAGCACACTTCTTGCTGGTGAGCTTGAGTCTCCTTGGAAGCTGTTCCATCTGTTTGTAGAACAGACTAGTTAAGCTGAGTTTGAGTGCAGATTTCGCTTGTCCACATTTACTTTTTGAAGTGAAAACACGATAGCTGATGTTCTAAACCTAGTTAGGAAAAAGGGGGGAGGCTAACTGCAAAGGCAATATTTTTTCATTACATGCTGTTGTGTCCAGGGTCAGTAACCGAACAGAAAGCTGGTACGGTCTTTTAGTTAGTTTCTGGGAAGGATTATACTGTATTGTCATTATAAACTTTTCAGGACAAATAACATTGTGGAGAGGTAGGGCAGCATCTCTTAATGCTACTGGAAAAGTTAAAAATACTTAATCCATTTCTGCTTTGGTAACATATTTGTAAAGTAGCCCAGCTTCCTCAGTGCAGATGTACCTACATCTTTTGGTTCCAAAACCACATCCCGTTTACTCTCGTCTCTAACTTACTGCTTTGCTAGAAAGCGTAACCTCCATCTGCAGTGTCTTGCATGAAGGTGGTACTTAAACTGCCTTTTGCCGAGGGGACAGGATTGCACATACTCTCTCCACAGCCAGAGATGGGTTTGGTAGCAGACAAACAGGCATCAGAAAGGGGATGTCAGGCGTGCTTGACTCTGCCCAGTCCACATGTTGGGCCTTGCAAAGCAGAAGGCATTCCTGTGGTCCTCACCCAGCCCTTCTGCAGGCAGCGTGGAGAGTGCAGTGCTGTGGAACAGGATGGCTTTTCCAGCTGTTTACTGACCAGCCTCGTTTACTGCTTGGGAAAGGGAGGGAATGTTTTTAAACTCAAATTTATTGCTTTGGCAAAACTGGGCTGGCAGTTTTGGCTGTCATGTATAGATCTTTCTCGTTTATTATTCTGTCGTGTGAATCATATTAAAAATAAATGAGAACTAAATTTTATTCCCTATGCCTGCCAAACAAGGGAAAATGAGGTGACCCAATTATGTCCGTTTGCAGTGTTGGATGAAGCAGGACGAGCATGTAGAATTTAGTCTTTTAACACAGTTTAGTGAAGTATGTAATCATTCCAGACTAAAGCTACAGCTTTTGAAATGCGCAGGTTAGTCTTTTTTTGTGAGAAATGACTTAAGTAATGGCACTGGAGAGCAGAACCATGCCTGGCTGCAAAATAGGTAAGGCATTGGCAGCCCACACTTTCCTGTGGGCTTTGCGCATCTGCCTCACCCTTACCTGGAGAGACCAGTTCCAGGCTTGATGCAACAGTGCATTCTGTATGGCTTCATCAGCCTGTGGCATCTCTTCCCTTCCTGCTAGTAATTCAGGATACAGTTGCCAGAGATTCAGCTGAGACCCCAGTATTTCTTCACTTGGGCCAGTATCAGTGAACGTGTAACTGGGCTTCTGAATAGCTTTGGCTGTCCCTTCTTTTGCATGAACAGTTTTGCAGGTGAGTTGTGTTAATGCTGTGGGGATTCCTTCAGTCCAGTACACGATGGTTCTTGTTCTTCTACCTCTCTGTCTGGCTTTTTGTGCTGAAAATACAGATTGAAGTGTTATCTTTCAGGGAATGTTTCTCATACGCAATATATCTGGCAAGAACACATCTGTAAATTAATTCTGTGTTTTAACTATAAACAGTAGGATTCATTAGCACTGTTGATAAAGTTTGTTTATGATGTATAGGATGTGCAAAATTTGTTTTTATCTTTGCTGATCAGCTGACGTTGAACTGTCAGCATCCTACATTTGGCATGTTGCATCCTGATCCTGGTTCAGTTCCCTCATGCTGTTGTAATTCAGTGACGTGTACCTCAAAAACATGTTTCTTTTCCGTTAGTGTGCCTTACGTTCTCACTTAAAAACTCGACCTAGCGATGTTTGGGGAAGCAGCATGATCTCTTAAGTGATAGAATGTAAAGCTAAGAGTTTGACTTTTTTCCATCTCCCATATGGACATCTCTGAACTTGTAAACATCACTTCACTGCCTCTGAGTTTTTCTGTATGTCAAAAAGCACTCCTTGTGGCCCTCTCTGACCCAAGTGTAAACCGTTGTAAGGAAGAATTATTTAGGACAGAAGGATGAGGATGGATTGAAACTGGAGTCTTTGTGCTTAGTTTTCATTTCATTTCCATGGTAAAGGATGTTCCATGGTTTTATCTCCTCTTGCCCCAGTGGGCTTACGTTCCCAGCCAGGGTTTAAGAACAATTTTGAGTGTAAGTTTGAGAAATGGGTTTATGTTCTTGTATTCTAGCGACACCTAAGTTGGAGAGTGTTCGGGGGGGTGGGGGTGTTCTCATACTCATGAAAGTACATGGTATGAGTTAAGCTTTGATGGAATCTCATGACCAGGAGAAAATCTGAATCTTGTTTTCCGTGGTAGAAGCGCTGATTGGTGTTAGGAGCCCAGGCAGCTCTTGTAGTACCTGTGTAAGTGTAGAGAGGCTGTGTGAGGGTAAGGCGATACAGACCTACCAGAGTTAATAGATTAAATAAAGCATATTTATAGTTACCATTAAAATTCCCCATGCGCACCCCATATTGCAAATGACAATAATGTACACAGTTGTTTAGACAGAGACAAAAAATTGGAGCTGAGCATGGGCAAAATAAACAAAGTTCTGACCTTGCAGGAATAGAAGGTGAATATAGGTGAGCAAAGCAGCAGAATTCAGAGCTGGTGATTGCAACTGAGGCAAAGAATTTCCTGGCCTGAAAAATGCTTCAGGGCCGGATCACTGTGTAGCGCACAGGTCTGTTGGGACTCTGAACATTGTGAGCAGAACTTGTGCTAGTAGTGATTCAGCTGTTCCTCAGCTGTCTTGCTAAACTCTTTCTCATACTTTGCACTTCTTCCCTCCCACCCCCAAAATACACAGTTGCAAAATATTTTTAGATCTTATTTCTTAGGGTTTGCTAGAAATGAGCATGGAAATGTTGATGTGTAGTTAAAGATGTTGGAAGCGTGAGCTGCTGTTTAGAACAGATAGGAACAAGTTGGTAGGAGAACCCTTGTGTGACTTTGGACTGGTCACTAGGCATTTAAGCCTTAGTTTGTTCTCGTACTTTTAAGAAAAAGTAATGAAACCTGATTTTATTTTTTTAATATATATTTTGTTTACTCCAGTCAATTTTGGAGCCTTTTGCAGTAAAGGTGCTTGTTACTCAGAGGATGTGCCCTATGGTTTAGCAGAGTACTCCTCAAGTTGTGGTGCACAAGCTTAATGTTCCACCCGTGTATTTGTTGTGGCAGCGGTGAGGAGGGTTCAGCTGGGCGGCCACATGGATCGCACCAAGGCGGCGTTTTTGGTTTGAGTGCTGCTGCTGACTTGTAGAGGGACTAGGCTTTTCCTTGTCTATGATACAAGCCTTCTGGCTGGCCGTGAAAATGGGTTTTTTTGGTTCTCGGGTGAATTACTCTGAATTTGTAGGGTTAGGAAAGCATTTGATCTTTCTGTTTTCATTTGTATTTTGTGTTAAATATAACAAATGCATATATTACGGTCATTTGCAATTTGGGGTGTGCTTGGGGAATTTTAATGGTAACTATAAATACGCTGTTACCATCAGTAGGACAGAAGGGCGCCTCAGAAGTGGTTACCTCCCATTCTCTAATCCTTTTCTTTAGGAAGGAGTTCACACAGTTGTGTGGTGAGTATTTGTACGGTGGTGGTGGTGGGGTGTCTTTGAAGTCCATAGAAATGAGAACAGCAATTAGTTACTGCAAATGGACCTGTTGTCAGTGCTGTAGATAATCTTTCTTGGGACTGCATTGCATATTTAGAGGGCAAGAACAGTGGGAACTAATTAGCGAGGTAGGGCTTAAATAATCCTTTCAGAGCAGGCAATTTCTCTCCTCTAGAGAGGTGAAATGATTCTTTTAAGCCATTGATAAAGCTCAGCTGCTTCCAACACTTGTTAGTAAGAGAGGCTGTAGAGAACCTATGGGTGAAACTAGCGGGTATTTTGGATTCAGCATTTCTCTATGAAGCTGGCGTAGAGAACAGTTGAGTAGCTCTAGCTGCTCCTGCCTTGTTTTCCGGCTATAATGACATCTGCATGGGCTGGTGAACAGCCATGAAAGAAATTGAATTAGTCTAGATCTGCCTTCACTTGTTCATGACAAAAACCCAAACAAACAAAAAGGAGAGAGAGTATGTTTGGTAAATTTAATTGGACTTTATTAACAAGTGGTGCATGTATGCATATCTTCCCTAATCAGAAACTCTTAATTAAGTACAGCAATTTATGCTATTTATTACATGATTCTAACTGCAATGCTGTCCTGAGTAGCAGGCACTTGCTATTGCATTGCACATTACAGAGGGCTTGAACTGTCACTTCATTTGTGAGATTGAGCTGCTTGTCTTGGAGGCTAATGTGATGGATAGGAAGACATAAATTCTTACCGTGCCCTGATACCCAGTGTCAGTTGTAAAGTATGTTCAGAAATATGTCATAAGTTTTAAAAAGAAAGAAGTCTGTAACTGTTAGCTGTGGGTGACTGAACAGTGAGGTTGGTCTGAAAAATTCTGCGCAAAGGGTTTTCCAGCCCAGCTTCATGCACCGGTCTTTGTAATTGCTATATGCTATATCCAGATAATATATGCATAGTTGAAAACAATAATTTTGGTCAAAATCAGCATGCTTTACATTTCTCCCTAGTTTTCCTCAAATCTTTGGTAAGCTATGCCTATTTGTAATATTTTTTTTTTTTTTAATGAGAAGAAATTGCATGTTGTGATTTCATTGGTTTTTCCAGGGAGTCCGGTTTTATGCTGAAAGATTCTTAAAGAATGCGAAGCTTGAATGCATTCCATTCTCAAGTGATTGGGAATGTTGTTGGTATGGTCAGGGTGTAAATCTCGCAGATGAAGACTGGCTTGGCCTTCAAAAAACCTACTCTTTAAAAATAAAAAGGGTCTACAAACTCCAGACAAGCCTACAGCTTTATGAATTTTGGCTAGGCTGCGTTCTAAAGCAGGCTGCGATTCAAAGCATATCGAATGAAGGGTCTTCCTGGTTTTCAGCTTTGTATATTTCTTTAATGCTTTGCTTATTTGTTTTCACAGGGCAGTTTCCTCATACATTTTTTCCAGCCACGGTCATTAATTGGGACTGAACACCTGGGTTATCTGATCTTCTGTGGTTTTTAGAAGCAGGTACGTTGGCAGGGAAATCTCTGATGATTTCGGGGTTGGGGATGGGGTGATCTATGTGCCAAAAAGAATTGTAAGGTTAGGGAAATTCTGTTTAAGAAATGTTTCATTATGTGTAGTATATTAATGTAGCTTTCTTCAGAAAGCAAAGCTGATAAGTACTTTGATAAGATTTTTTTTCAGTCCTTCCATAGGACTTAGGAAGGACATAAAGATGGATTGTGCTGTCTCCTGGGCATATAGACTAGCTTTGTAAGTGCTTTTGGAAATTTACTGATGTAATGTATGCTGGTAGTATTGTCATCCTAAACTGTGTCTTATAAAAGCTCTGTGTAACAGGAACAGGGGTATTTTAAAGTTTTTCATGCTGGGGTCTCAGTACTGTCTTAAGACTTTTGTCTTTCTACTTTGATGTCATCAAGTAGGAAAAGCTGTGGTGGCTGAGGCTGTCACCCGAAAAAATTGTGCAGTGTATGAAGAGCAGCGTGCTGTTGCTCTATTAGTCTTACTGTAACCCTCCTTTATACATGGAATTTGATAGCTTTGAGCCCTATTGAGTGCTTTTTTTCCCCCTGTGTCGCTTACTGTCTGAAGCATTCTCTGAATGGGCAGGCTTTAGTATTTTTATCCTTCCTGTTAAATAGGTAGCTTCGTGATAAATCCATCTTGGCTGAAGTTCACTCCAGCAGAACCAGGTTTAGACAGGAATTGCCATCACTCCTTTTGAAAGTCTGAAAAATCAGTAAACAACTGGAAGACTACTATGATGGAAAGCAGTTACTGATGACATGTATAGATGACAGATCTCTTCAGATACCTGATGTGTAGAGGAATGCTAAAATGTGGTCTTCCTAGCTGGCACAGGGGCAGCCGTGGCATTTTCTTGGTGCTTGTGTGTGGTGCCACCTATTGATATATATCCCATATCGTCTGTTCCATTTTTAAACAATAGGTGTGTTACCCCATTTCAGGTTTTTGCTGTTGTGCTTTTTCTTTTCTAGGTTGATTTCTTTGGCTACTAGTACAGCACCTTCCCTCTTAAAGTAACAATATTTAAAAAAAAAAAAGTATGTTTTAGTATAATATTAAGAACTAATCACAACCTTTCAGACTTACTTGGTGTCTTGATAAACATTTATTTTTTATCTGTCTCTGCATGTGCATAACTTAATGACTTTTGCTCACAGACTTGCTTTGTTCATTGTCTGACTGTTGACATCACTTGTTAGCACTCAGTAAGTTGCTCTGTGGAGTAGATGCTTAGTAACATAATCCAATCTACTAACTTGAGCTGACACTACACAAAAATACAGGATCATTTCATTCCCCCTTCAGAAAGCAGTTTGCTGATTATAGCAAAAAAATATGATCACCTTGCACACTTACAGGCTGCAAGTTTGCAAGCAGAACCATCTATAGCAAATGAGCATAATGCAAATCTTCCCACTGGAAACATATTCCAGTAGGACTGGTGATATATCTTTCTCCACTTTTTACTACAGTTATCTTCATGCTAAGTGGTGTGTGTGGTAAAGCCTATCCCAGCAGCTGCTGCTGAAGTTTGCATTACTTCTGACTCATGCAGGAGGGCCTAGGCATAATTTTAAACTGTTTCCACACCCAGATTACTTTCCCTTA
Source organism: Ibycter americanus (assembly GCA_035590275.1). Classification (NCBI taxonomy): domain Eukaryota; kingdom Metazoa; phylum Chordata; class Aves; order Falconiformes; family Falconidae; genus Ibycter; species Ibycter americanus. Next base: position 111,901,108 of record JAVJGI010000040.1, read on the forward strand.
AAAGTAATAATGAAAATAAAGTGATGGGAGAGGTTTGGTAATGACTACAGGAAAACATTACATGGAAAACAGCGTTTGAACCGGCTGTGATACAGTCTTGACTAAGCATGCCTCGTGTATGGAGCGTGTTCCCTTGGTTACTAAGGTTTCAGGAAAGCAGATTAGTAGCTTAGTATACGACCAGACCCGGTTCTGTGAATGAAAATTAATTGGAGACCTGTTCTGGAGTCACTTCTCCAAGCTGTGCATGGTGGAAGCGTGGCTGGCTCACACCTCCATCCACAGAGTCCATAGTGGGGGTTAGGTTTCTGCAACGCGCAGTACGTCTTAGAAGTTAGTTTAATTTGTTCCGCTGCTGTGCTATTGTATTATTTGAATCACGATTATTTTCTAAATTTGAAGTTAAGGGTTTTACTATTGTTGACGTAATAAACATGCTCCAAGTTAATTTCTAATAGCAGCTGCAGTGTATGTCTGAGCATTTTTTTGTTCTGTTTTGGTAAACACCCTATTGTGGAACTTAAATAATTACCAGATACTCAGACAACAAAGTGTAATCATGCTTTGTGCTATAGAATTTAGAGAGCATAGTCTGTTTATTCCATAATCTAATTTTTTATTAAGGTAGAAAAGCAAAACTTCAGCTTTTAAATGATAGGAGAAAGGATGATAAACTCTGCTCCTTCCCTGCTCCTCTTAGCTCCTCTTTCTCTCCAAAACCATGTAATACATTTTATTAACTTTTACAAGAGTGCGGTGGCCTCTTTTTTATGATATGAAAAGAAAAGAGAGAGGAGAAAGACTGAAGAGTTTAGATTTCATCCAGCTTTTGTTCAGCCGTTGCAGGCTTTATGGCTCTGCATCCTGCGTTCTGTTTTCATGCTGGGTATGCTTATTTATGGGAAAACCCCCAAACCCCGGACTCTTCTGTCAGGGCAGTTCTTTCATCTATGTGTTAGAATTCTCTTTTTCTATTCCTGCAGTAATGTAACAACAGCTAATGAGCTAGTAGGGATGTGAACATCAGCCTCTTTGAATGTTTGAGTTGCATGTGTAAGCCCCAATTTAGCTGTTCAAATTTTTAAGGATTTCTCTGATGAAGCATGGGGTTTCTTATTCCCCCAGGCTATTACATGGTCTGCCCACTGGTGAAAAATGGGGGGTTTGGAAATAAAATTTTTCCTATTACTCTTATTATACTGCATTACCTATTTTAGTTTGTCGTCTTCTGATCTTACATCTTCAGGAAATCCAGGAGCTGGCAGGAGGGGAATGAACCGTGAGGGCGTCCCCGGAAAGAGTCCGGAGGAGATGTATATTCAGCAGAAAGTGCGAGTCCTACTCATGCTGAGGAAGATGGGATCAAATGTAAGAGGCACTGTCATAGCCCATATTTGTGGCTTTCCAGACCATTTTGTAGTAACTGGGATAGCGCTTACTGAGATGGGCGGGTGATGGTCTGGTTTTATCACTCAATTGTTTTAGCTGTCATTGATTTAACCATTATCTGCAGTTAAACACATTTTTTAAATAAAATATTTATGAGGATTGTGATGCCTGAAACTAAATCTGAGCATCTCATCATTTCTCTAGATAAAGTTTTTTTCATTATTGGAAAACTAGCAAAATAAAGCACCTGTTTTGAGGTGACTTTGAATCCCTCCACGAATGCATGATGTACCAGTTTGCTGCTGTGTCCTTGCTGACGGTATAGTTTGCACAAATAACAGTTGATTAAACTGTTGAAGAGGAGAATAGAGGCAACTGAAGTTTCTTACTGGGAAGTGGGAGATAATATCTTCAGTCTTTCTTCATTTTCCTTTTTGCTGACTGACTCTCTGTGCATTTCCAGCTGACTGCTAGTGAAGAGGAGTTCTTGCGCACATACGCAGGTGTAGTGAATAGCCAACTTAGCCAGCTTCCTCAACACTCAATTGATCAGGGTGAGTACTACATTTGTTTGCCTTGGGTTTATTTAATCTGCGAGAGAACAGTCTCAGAAAATACCAAATTTAGGTTCCTGTATTTGTCTAATAATATGCCACGTACTTATACCCATCCTTCCATCTGGGACGTGCAAGTCATTGCCTGCTGTAATCTTTGGAAGAGGACTAGAGTGTACTGTCAAACAGGTGGTTTTATTTTAAGAGGTAAAGTCAGTCTTGCCTACACCTGAGATTCATTAGGATGAAGAGCACTGTTAAACATCTTATTCTCCATGATAACTCAAAACACTGATGGCCAATGTCCTGTGAGCTAAATGCACGTATGTAGCTTCCTACTGTATGTAATATGTGAAATAGAAATGAATTTTAACCTGATTGATTTTTTTGCTATAGGTGAAGTTAAATTCAGGTATGCATAGGTCCCTCTGGTTCTGAGTGTGTCTTACTGTATTCAGTATGGATCCTCTGCATAAGACAACTTTCATTTAAATTTTTGTATTTATTCTTAACCTGGACATCGGTACCTAAAAAGGAACAAGACCGGGGGTGGCAAACACTTTCTTTGTAGGCTTCAAACTGGGAGTTTTGTAACAAAATAAAATGTCAAGTAGATGCAGATTTCTCAGGTATAAAAGCAATTTTTTACACAGATGATAATTTAGTTACTATAACTCTAGTTGCTTGAAAACACTTCTCTCACAAAATAACATGGAATAGTCTAACAACATCTTTTGTTTTTCATGTTTCCATGAATGTGGAAGTGCAATGTTGCTATTTCAGCATTGAAAGAGGGAAAGTTTAGCAATAGGAGGAATTTGTTTCCCATTGCATTTCTTTAATTTGCACAATGTAATTAATTCCCGGACAGGGGTAGTAGATAAGAAATAAGTTTACGAATCTGCTTTGGTTTGTTTAGATTCCCATTAAGGGGATGAAGTACCTGCTGCTTTTGCAAATCCTTTGCAGAAGTCTTGGTGAACAATTGTGTGGTGCTACTCTGTATCTGCTAACTTCTTCTGAACCTGAATGTTTCTGAAATTTTTTTTTCTCCCCTTCATCAGCCTCATGCTGGATCACACTGACAATGTAGAATTTGGTACTGAAAGAAAATTGTTAGACTCGTATGCCAGAAGGTACTGAGTTGAGCAGAAAGTTAATAGAGATCTAAGACACTTAGAAAACCATTAGAAACACAACCTGCACAAACTTGCTCTTCAGTTTTAAGCTTGTGTGTTCATTCCTCACATAGCTGGGGGATTGATGGAGACGGATATACTTGTATATATTGGCTCAGAATTCTTAAACTTTTCTGCCAGTCTTCAGTGAAAATTTGCCAGTTTCTCATAAAAAACTGAGGTAGACATACTCAGTTAAGAAAGACTGTCTTAGTTGCAGTTGGCATTTTTCAGCGTTATCCCTAAAGTAGTTATATTTCTCACGAAAATGTATGCTGAATGACCTGTACTTTGGCAAAGGAGAGATAACACAGACAGAAGTCCGGCCAGGGGGCAGGGATACTTTGTGCAGCAATGCTCCTGCACCGCTTCATCTAGCTTTGTTGTCTAAGTTGTCTGGTTTTATTGTCTGTAAAATTATATTTTCTCACTTTGCAGAGGGCTTTGGAGACAAAAAAAAAAAAGAATTTTGACATAACTTTTAAATGAATTAGAAGAGACACCAACAGTTAACTTAGTCTGCTTCTAGACTCGCTAGTCATGCAATACAGGAAATGTAAGAGCTTCATGCATTGTTCAAAAGGTTGTCTTTGTCCCATGTTTGAAGAGATGCTAACTGATTTCCCTGTCATCATTTTCTTAAAGTCCTTGAAGCTTCTTAAAACTTTCTCCATAGGGAACTGAAGTCTTCCCTGTTGATACTTGCTTTGATCTAATCAGTTTGAGACACTGCTATCTTTCCTGGGAGGCTTGACCCCACATCTACCTACCCACGTTATATTTAAGCTGGTGGCCTGACCATTAGGATTTTTCTTGGTAGGGGAAAAAACAACAAAGAAAGAAAATAGATAAATATTTAGAGAAGTGGGAAAGGATCTTGGTTCTTTTCATGCTTGGATATGCCATCTCTCCAAATTAAGAAGTGAGTAGCATGAACGAATGAGCATGAGGAAACCTAGCCAAATACTTTTTCCTTTGGAGAAAGGTGAAGGTGTAGTATGCTGTATAGAGATAAGCAACTGTAATTTATTGCTCAGGACTTTGATTTCCTTAGAAATCTCTCCAGATTTCTAACAGTCAGTTATGACAGTGTTGCTCTTTGCTCCTAGGTGTGGCGGCTCGCACAGCAGCAGTCATTGCTGTCTGCCTGTACCTTCTGCTATACCCTGGTGGTGGTGAAACAGGAAGGGTCGATTATGAAAGTACTGGAAATAGAGAATGCAGATTGCTTAGGTGTCCAGTTTGCCATCCTAAGGGAGATTCCATCTCCACTAGATGGCATTATCTTGCGCTGAAAAAAACCTGTCCCAGCCCACACACTGAGGTACCAACATGTTCTGGGTTCTCCAAGGCTGCTTAAAGGAATTTTGTTCCCTGCTTTTCTGCTGTTTTCATTGAATCTCCTCTGGAGGATTTTTTTTCTCCTTTATGCAACTTGCCTTACACGACAACTAAAAGATACGTTATTTAAGGAGTAACTTACAAAGAGTTAGTACGTTAGTGGATTTCAGTCTTTTCTTCCCATAGTAGGACAGATTGCCCTCAGCCTGACTTGTCCCAGACCTATCTTTAGAGTCGTTTCCCTCCAGCAGGCACACAGAGAGAAAGCTGATTTCATACCCCCATTTTGTTCCAAAAAAAGGGAACAACAATACTTGGCCTTAGCACTCTAAAAGCTTTGTTACAGCCCTGCGGACTTTTGTGTGTCTCTTAAAAATGCTGTAGCTCCAGAATTACAGGAAGGTAGGTCGGTTGGTTGGTTGGTTTGTTGAGAAGAGTATAGGGAATGGATGGTCTAGTATTTTGTAAGTGTATCACAGTCTCTATTACAATTTTTATGCTTTTCTTTGTTGTGCATCCATGAAATACTGTCTTGGAAGAGCTGGCTTCCTGCCTTGTAGTAATTACCTGAGGTAGGACTGCAGAGCTTATTGCTGTATGGTGCTCCCTACTATGGTTTCTGATAAAGATTTGTCAACTTCTTTGTTGAGTCTATTTGTTTGACCACAGGGAGTCACTGCAACCTATGTGTCCAATATATATTTGCAGCAATGTGACGGTGCACTGAAGACAGAAGGTTGTGCTTGTCTCTGCTGAATTCAAGTGCTTGTGCCATAAACCTTCAGTGAGCCTCTATTAATAACAATATCTCTGACATTTGAAGTTCCTCCATGATACTCTGCTTATCACCTTAGGGTTTGGCAATAGAAGTTAATTGCTGGTTTTGATCAAGAAGCATCTTGGAATACATCTGTAATTTTTAAGCAAGCCTGAAGTCTAAGACTCCCCTTCAGCTTGTGCTTATTTTTATAGGAAAGACAAGAAATGAAACTATCTTTTTATTTCCCATCTTGCTTTCAAAAGGAATTCATCAGTTCAGACATGCAGAATCACTGTGTTTTAGGATTGTTTACAGATCTCCTTTTACATTTGAAACACCTTAGCTCTTGAAGCATCTACGTTGTATGCTGTTGAAGTGAATGTTGTTTTCCTGACAGGAAGCTCAGAGTCACTCTGATTGCATTACTGAGTATCTTCGTGTCAATCAGGTAATGATGATAGTGTCCAGGGCTCTCTATGTGCTGTAGCAGATACCAAATTGAAATTAGTACAGATCTTTCTAGTATGTGTTCTAGACTCCTTACATTTATAGTCGCAACATACTAGAGCAACAGATCTGTGAAGAGATCTTGAATTACCAGAACGTGTACTCTGGTTGGTTTTATTTGTTTGCTTGGTTGTTTTTTTTTAATTCCAGCTCTATTTGCCCCTTCTTTTCAGTGTATTCTGGAATCTCAGGAAGTGCTTAGTCCCTCAGTGTGCTGGCTTTGATACACTTCTCTAGAGATGCTGTTTCCCTAACATGGGCTGTGGTCCACCAAGAGCAAGGAAAGTTTAGGCAATCTGGATGTCTGGATTCTGTTCATAGCTTGGTATTTTTACTGGTTTTATTAGTACTTCGGCCTGTTCACCCATTCTCTTTTCCAGCTGATCCAGTCAGTCATGTTGCATCCATGACAGTTACAACACTTAACTGATGTATTAAGAAATACTTTATTTATCCATTGAAAGGTGACTGCTAGCAGAGGGGATGAGAACGCAGTAATGCAGGAAAGCCTGAACAACAGTTAGAAAACTCTAAGCTGAAGTATTTAATACTTAAATTTGGTATTAATTGAGACTAAATGTTCATGTCATGCTCACATCTTTTTTTATAACCATTTTATTTTTTGATCATTCCTGTACTGTTATTAACACCTATATGAAAATGCAAAATACAGGGCATTTTTCTTTACTCAAGGAGCTTTTCAGCTGACATCTGTGGGTTGGTTGTTGTTTTGTTTTCATGGTTCCAAGAATATCTGAGGAACCTGAAGGCATCTCTGTGCAACCAATGAACATGCTAGAGAGTGGACGTAATCATCAGCTGTTTTGAGATATTAACATATTAGTTGTCTTCCCTGCATTGCAGCAGGAACTAAGGCAGCTCAGACTCATTAGGTTTCTTGAGCTTGATGAAATTAAGGCTTTCTCGCGTATTTTTATTACAAGCAAAATGCCTCTCAGGAAGTTACATGCACAGGAGTATCTCCTGCATGAAAAACGTATTTCCTGTTTCCCAGTTTCTTACATGTGGAAGTGGTGGTCTAGCACTTGCTTTCTTAAGCCACTGCTCTGGCAAATCTGTAAATGGAAGCTGTGCAGCTAGTAAGCATGATATGTGAATTATACGAAGACCGTGGTGATTACAGCTCTGTTGTTCCTATAGCAACAGCAGTGTCGTGCTGGTTCTTAAAGCAAGCTGGTCCCTTGGGGAGGGCAAAGCTGAGATGTAAACACATGCCTCAGCTAGGTTAGATGCATTCTGTGGATGGTAGGGCATTAAAAATGAAACCAGGCTGCTTGTGGAGTTAGGAGGGGGACCATGCTGACGAAGTATTGGACAGTGGTGGAGAAATGGAAATAGAGCTCTGCTCAGTGTAGCTTTAGTTTTTTGAACTTAATGCTCGTTTTAACGTGCCTTTCCTCTCAGCAGGGCATGCTGTATTTTTAGAATGCTAGACTAGGACACTAATACTGGGAATTTCAGAGAAAAGTTAATCTTCAGAAGATACTGAACTGGGAAGTGATGGAAGAAATGTGTCTATACAAAGATCTTGAGGGAAGTAAAGAATTATTTTTAATTTGGCAGGCTTCGGAAATTCATGACAGGCTTAACCTTCTGATCTCTAAAGGCTTTTTGGGTTCAAATAATTTTGCAGGTGACTACAAACAAATCAGGTGTATGTATCTATTCATCATTCAAAGAACACTTGAAAATAGCAGCTGTTAGATGTGTCAGTTAGCATCTTCCTTTGTGTTAAGGTAGTGTGGTTTCAATCAAGCTTGTACCCCACTGGCTTGATGTCACCATAGCTGTGTACTTGCCATGGAAAGCATTACCTTCAGTCATCTCGGTGAAATTTTCTGAAACGTAGATGAACTGGTTAGCAGCTGCATGTGCTGAGCTCAGTGGCTATCTACGGTCTTTACTGCTGTGCAGTAAAGTCATTTGACCTTCAGATCATCTTGGCTTGTGAGGACAGAAGTCCAGGTGGCATAAAAGAACTACCAAATTCAGCAATCCAGACTACTGCAATTAGAACATAATTGTAGCAGGATTTTTTGGGGAAGTTAGTGGGGTAAGACTGTCACTATTGCTTTTTAAGATAGGACATAGGCCTACCAGTTAATCGTTGTTAATTTCTAGGAAGGATGAGGGTGGGAAAGTGTAGGGCAGAAGTGGGAGGACTGTTTGCATGTCTGAAAGTTAGTGGCAATTAAGGCTTTGCTCGTGAAAGAAGATAAGGGGATATTTTGTTGTGTGTATGTAAGTCTCTATTTCAGTGCAGAAATGTGTGCCCAGAAGAGGAACAGCTGTGGAGAGAGAAGTTGTATGTATAGAAAGCAGGAGGTCAGGTAGAAGTTTCATTGTTCTATACATTAATTACTGGAAGTGCAAAGCTCAGTAAAGGATGTGCTAAAAGTAAACATCGTTCACCATCCTATTGTCTTAGTTGCAGGCTTTTGGCAATGTGCAGCTTAACTTTCTAACCTGTGCTCTGCTTTTTAAATTTTTTTTTTTAACTTGATTAGAAAGGAAACATCTATAGTGGGAGCCAAGTGGGACTGCAGCAGGAGCTCTGTTCCCTAGTACTTTAATCCCTGCTTTCCTTTCACCACACAGAAACCCCTGCTCTGTTCTCTGGAAATGTTTGTATTTGTACATGAGCACAGGTGGCTGTAGAATTGTTTAATGAGCAGACTTGTTAGATTGGTTTAATTTAGCTCTGGATAGTTTGGGGTTGTAGGACTGGACCTGAACAAAACCTGCTTTTGTGCTGATACATGTGGATGTGGATGACCTTTTTCTGGACAAATGTTTTGTCCAGAAACCCAGACTAATTAAAAGGATACTCTCAGTGCTTTCAACTTTTCAGAAGCCGCTTATGGAGTATGATTATTTCTGAAGGTGTCCTGTTGCTGTATTATAACTACCTACTCTGCTTACGGACATGAAGTTATCTTCCCTTTTTGCAAGTTCCCTGAACAAATGGGTGCCAGATCTGGGAAATACAACTGCCTTTTATGTCCCAGTCAAAAGTCACGGTGGTCCGTGGTCGTGAAGAACAAAGAAGTGCTGAATAATGAGCTGCCTCTTTCATTAGTGAGTATGAAATAAGGCCACGAGATACGATGCCCAGAGGGCAGCGATACGTGTGTTGAAGGTGCCTGGGCCGACATTATCTGGGAACCATCAATTTTGGTGCAAAGTAGATGGTCCTGTTCATGCTAGCATCAGGCTTGATAGCCTGCAAGAACTTTCTGCGTGGCTGCTGTTTGGGCAAAGGGTGTCTTCCTCTTTGCAGTAACGTGTCACCTCGCTAAGGGTAAAAGTGGATCTTTAATGTGGGAATAAAAGAAATCAGCATAGGATTGAGTCTTTGCTGCAAGATGTTTTTCTGTTGGGTGTTGTGCCCTTGGGTTACCCACCCACTTACTCATCTACCTAGAAGGTGATATTTTCTTTTATTTGATAGATCAAATTGTCTTTTTAAAGGCAATTGCCTGAGGCTCTTGCAGATGCTGGGTTGCATGTCATTCCTGCAAATGAAAACAGTGGTGATTCTACCAGAAAACAAAAGGAACTGAGGAGGGAGCAGGAAATAAAACTGTTCAGAATTGTGTATAAAATCTATTCTTTACTAATCTTGTTTCAGACTGTACCATGAGACATAGAAATATATTACTTCTTTGTCTTTTTTTTTTTCTAATTCCTTTCTAAAATGAATAGCTAAACCCCCTTTGCCACCTCTGGTCTTCACCGCTATGCTGTTTGTTCCTGTATACTGTTTTGCTGCTCCCTGGTGTTAGAAAGCTCTGCCAAAACTTTGTATTGCCATCAGATTTCATTAGTATACAACTATTTTTCTGTTCCAGGATTGTTTATGAAAGTACTGAGTAAAATCGGTGCAAAGGCCAACCGTTGAGAAAGTGCAGTTGTAATCTCCTTTTCAGCCCAATGATTATCCTTTCAAACACAATTCATAATCTTTCCTTAATGAATTGTTTACCCACCTTGCTCCTTGTACTGATTGCCCATCTTAATTTAAAAAGTACCATATGGGAAACTATGCTTTATAAAGTGCTAAAGAACATCGGAGAGGGAGCATGCTTTTTTTGATGATGTTATGATTTTTTTAGAAAAACATACATACTTTGTTCACAAATTCAGGTAACTAAAAACTGTAGTTACTGTAACTACATCGGTGGTAAAACAAGGGTAGTGTGCGCTGACTGTGCAGTTAGCTTTGGCTGTGAAAGACCAAAACCTTGAATTCTAGACCCATCCACTGTTCTACTTCTTCCTCTAGGATGCATGTAATAATAGTTCAGTAATACTATAGGTATTGGAGCATTTTCCGCACTTTTGCATTGTATTCTTTATTGTAGTCTTGCTTTTTCCTCTAAATAGTAGAATGCTGTTTTAATATTTGGCTTTTTCTGTTTTCCTGTTGCCATGACAAGCTGTGTTTCTTGTACTCCCTTCTCTTTTCCTATTCAGAGTCCAGGCAAATGGCAAGTTAGCCGAAGTTCCTATTGACACTGGTACTGAAGCTGTGCCAGATGGGCCTAGAAAATTAGAACAGGAGCTAGCTGAGTGTGAACCCGCTCTTCAGCGAGAGCTGTTTTGATTGTGAAAGCCAAAACGAACTGCAGAATTCCCGGCATCCTTTGTGCCCAAAGCTATTTCTGCTCATCGTGTGTTTTAAACGGCTGTGTGCTCGGCACGGAAGGCTGTGCACAGGAACCGTGCTGAAAGCTGGAATTGTTCAGGACGGGCAGAAATATGACCTGTGGGTTTATGGGATTGCAGGAATATCTGGAACGAAATTCCGTTTTCTGCATGAAACTTGTAAGGATGCTTGTAAGAAATTTTTTTTTTCATATTTAAACTGTAGGAGGGGGAGACCCCGAGAAAACAATCAGCATCTGTTAAGTAATCCGGTTCATCGCTTGTGCTGATGTGACGTCATCTGTGATGCTGCGGTTGCTAGGCTACCCCAGCTGCGCGGGGCTTGCACAGCAAAGCCTCTGCTCTGGGGGGGATGCCTGTAAAACACAGGGGCATAGGTTGTGCTTTATGTGCACTTGCTTGCTTAATGCTTCCAGGTGTCATTATGTCCCCCTTTTTATATCACAGAAGTGTTTCTCAGAATCCCTGTAAATAAAATCCTTCTTTTTGTAGATGCTAGCAGTTCTTATGCATTTAAAAAAAAAAAAAAATCAACGTGGCAACCTTTAAATTCAGAGCTGGATCCTAGTGCTATATATCATTTATGTTTTGATCAAGGAAAAAACAGTTTGTGTAGGAGATGAAAAGGGAGATGACTGCAGGGCTTCTGAGTGCTGGCAAGAGAGCGCCTCAGAACAGTTTTTGATGTAGTTGTGTGAGATAGGGGACCTACATATGAAAAACAAACTACTGCTTGGTCCTTAATATTTCCTCCTTTTGAGTACGTATAACAAATAGATTGTGAAGCCTATAAAAATAAACGTAGTGGCATTTAAGAAGCATTGGTTTGGTTTTTAAGGATATCAGCAAGGGCAATTTACAACCTTCTCTTCTCCCCCAGTTTTTGGCCACTTTTCCTTCTCTGTGCAACTAAAGAGCAAATTAGATAACAGAGAAATGGAATTCATATGACTAAAACAGATGAGGAATTTTTATTAGTCCCCTCTCTTTTACCTTGCATGCAGGTGTAGAGGCAGAATTTGCTTGGGGCACAAAATTGAAATGTGCTTCTTGATACCCTTCAAGTAAAAGACTGGAGAAATTTTACATGCTGATGCTCCGTCCAAGTTGCATTTGAACCTTCCGAACTCCAATAAGAGAATTCTGTAGACCCAATCAGTTACCTGAACGGGACGGGCAGTCAGTGTTGCTTTTGGCTTTTCCTACTTTGTTGTCTAACTCTTTCATAGAAGCCTTGAAGAAAAGCTTATTAAGCAAAACTATCCCAAGCAGATCAAATTAATTAATGAAGGGCAAAATGGTTGTTGTGAGTCATCTGTTGCACTTAAACACTTAGGATCATTTGAATGGAAGAAATAATTTTTAGAAATTATTTACAGTGACTGGAGGATTCATCATATTTTCTAATCAGTTAGATAAATGCTGTTAGAGGATCCTCAGATGAAAGGAAGCATTAAAGCATTTACTTTTATCTGACTTTCTTAGGGATCAAATTTTTGCCAGAAATTAAAAACAGTGTACTCAGCCCTTCAGGGTTGTTTTCCAGTTCTTGTCTAGACTAGAGATATTGATTTAAACCACTGCTTTGGCACTACTGTATGATGTATTTTTATTTCCATATTGTCCTGAAGACGTTTCCCTTTAAGCGCCTGTTAGGCTATGCTCTATACCTAGGAAGTCCAGAGACCAGATTATTATTTTTTTCCTGAAAATCTCAAGGTATCTTTTTGAAGAATGAGAGCGTAGTGTGGAATATTCTTCACAAGCCTTTATCACACACGTTTCTCAAGCCATTCAGGTCTTTCTGCTATAAATGCCCACTTGAAAGACCACACAAGTTTGCAGAGACTTGAAGATGTTTATGAGAAGGTAATTAACATCTTTCTGTGCTTAGGGGACATGAGTTTTGATGGTAATTATACACAGTTGATAGCCTCAATTGGAAAAAAAAAAAAAATCCAGTAACTGAGAAAGTCCACACACTGAATACTTATGGAAAAGATTTCTTCAGGCTAGGGATAAAAGCATTACTTAGCAAAGCTGTGTCTGTTCCCTGGGCCGATGGAAGCCTTTAGTTTGAAAGAAAATACTGCACTTCCATTAGAGAATGGAACGTTTTCAAGACACATTAGTTTATAAAGGGTGTTTAAGTGATTTTCACTGGGGGAAACAAGGCAAAACCCTTTCAGCTGACCTATTAAAGCGGGTTTTATTCTTAAAAGCAAAGACTAATGAATATCTAGATTTAAAGATAAAGAATATCTAGGTGTCACTTAAAGGACAGTGTGATGTGTAGGGCAGCACAAGTCTTATTGAACAGTTGCGTTCTTCGTAGCAGAGGGGCTCAGTAAGTCTCTCAAGCAGTGCCAGAGTTGGGGGGGGCGGTGTGGGGGAATACTATCTCTGCATGCCTGTGATGACAATCCTATGAATTATTTTTGTCTTGCTGCTTAGAAATACGTGACAGCAAGGAATTCTTGGTTTTCTCTAAAAACAAACTGGTTTCATTAGGCTTGCAAAGGAAAGTTTTAAACCTACTGTTGAAATGTTTAGACTGCTTCAGATTGCAGTCCCAGACAAATAAGAAAACACAGCTTTCTCTTCTTTCTGTCTTCTCTTTCCTTTCCTCTTGATTTTATGGATGTGTAGAATGACAGTTTGGGTACTGCATCTATCTGCTGTTCTGTAAAGGAAGCAATTACAGCACACAATTTCCTGTATCCATTGTTGTTACAGGTGCTGAGGATGTCGTGATGGCATTTTCCAGATCAGAGACAGAAGACAGAAGACAGTAGCTACAGGATACCTGAACAACACAGAACTGGAGAGGACAGTGAGATTCCTGAAGATAGAGGAGGATGGCTGAGCATTAATAAGTTTCTTTGCCCACCCTAATTGTTCCTTGGTATTCCTTCTCCTTTGTAATTTTGTTTCCCATTGCCCAACCCTCAGAATGCATCTCACAGCCATCTGTTCCTGTAAGCTTTTGCTGCTCAGCTGGGCTGTGTTAATTAAGGACAAATCTAAAGGTGTAGTTGTGATTGGCTAAAGGAAGACAATTTTTTCAAACTTGACCAATGAAAACCTTTTATCTTGCATTTTATTGTGTATTTTAAGGAAAGTCTCTTGACATCCTACTTCTAAAGAAGCTTTTCATGCTGTGGTGCTTATTTAGGTCAAACTTGTGAATTTGAGGAGGGTTTGATTTGGCTGCCTAGAACTGGAAGCAACTTGTGGTTGGATGGCGATGCAAATGCTTTCTCTTCAGTTGGCTTGCAGGTATTTTGCTGACTTCAACGTTTTCATTGCAGAAAGCTGATGTTTTGGTGCATTGATTATTTCTTTATACTTACTGACTTGGGGGAAAAAGACAAATGTGCTTTGCAATATTTATTACACCTACACACATATAAGTGCTTGCTTTTTGGGGTTTGGTTTGTTTTTTTGGTTGGCTTGGAAACCATGTTCTTGATTTCCTGTTGGCTGCAGTGTTTCTGATGCAATCAGTTTTTCCATGCTCATCTGCTCTGTGGCCTCGAGCTCTTTTGGGAGCATGTGTCGAAAGCATATTTAGTTCAATAAGTCTACCTGTTTAAGCTGGAACACGGAGATCACCAGCCGCTCTGTGCTACTGTGTGGGCTGCACCATGAACTCCTGGTGGACCTGGCTGTTCAGGTGGCTTCTCTCTTTGCTTCTGACAGAGGAGCTGTAGATGTTTTGCAGGAATTGCAAGAATGAGATCTATGGCTGTGACATGAATTTGCCAAATTTGTATAGAGAATATGTGAACTTGTTTAAAATACTACATATGGTTCCACTTTAACCCTTTAATTGCTGCACAAGACTAGCTCTCACGTAAGGAAAAATTAACGGTCATTAACTTAAATCCAACTTGCACTGGGCTTTAATAAACTTAAGTTTCTAGTCACTTGAAAAACTGTATGTAATTTGGCTCCTTGCAACCGTTTGGTGATACGGAAATTATCTGGATCCTAAGGTAATACCATTTTCTTTATGCACTGTTCCAAGAGGCAGTGGTGCTGCATTAAGCTGTCCAGTAGTGAGTGTACAGGTGATGCTCAGGTTAACTCTTAGTTGCAGCGCCTTAAAACACACACACGCCATTTACAAACTGAAAAACCTGCAGTGAAATTCCCGAAGTGCACTGACTGTTCAGGAATCTGCACGTAAAATTTCTCGCACTGCTGCCTAAAACCTAGGACTTCATTTTCTCTCATATGTGCAGGTAATTTCTACAGTACTTCTAGATATTTTTTTTCCTGTGGGTTGCACTGACTTTAAGATGTTTCAAAATCTATTAAAGCGAAACTCCATTCACCTGTTTCTGGTTCCTTTCATATGGTTGTTAATTATTTGAAGTAACAATTCCAGAATCTGACTGTGACAACATGACCATTTTCATGGCAAGCAATTACGATGACAGGATGCTGTTATGGTCTCCAAATGGGGAAAAAGCCTGAGAGAAACCATGGAATATGTATACAAAAGAAAGAACGGACTTGCAAGCACAAGGAGGGAAATTATCTTGAGCGAATGAATGCCGTGTAATCAGAACAACTGTACATCTATTTATGAAAAAGACCCTTTTGCTTCAGGTGCAGCTTTGTAAAGTTCAATGTGAAAGTAAATCTTTTACCCCTGTTTGTTGGGGCCAGATAAGAAATTTCTTTATTTTTTACCAGGAATGAGCCCAAAAGATTCTTTAAATTTTGACCTGGTTGCCTAAGAGGCACTTTAATTTTAACTTCGGTGCAATGGGGGGCAGCCCTTAAAGGGTTAATTTGAGGGGATACGTGTATTTCCGCTGGCTGGGATGAATGGGCTGGATTGTGGTGGCCTGTCATTGTCAAGCTAACATGCATCCTCCGTGTGTATCTATGGCATTTCTGAGCTGTTAAATCTTTTCAAGGAGAAAAGTGAAGTGTTTATGTCGTTGGATCTTTTCACTAAAAATGTAACTGTTGGGGGGGAAATACAGTTTTTAATAGCTACTCTTGTTTCTTATTGATTTGTTATACTGTTAAACCGTCAAATGGAAAGAAAATACTTGCTTCACCTTTGTGGAAGACATCCACGTAGACTCCAAACTTGGAGTCTAGAGTAGTATGTTGAGAAGGATCTATCGAGAAAAGGCCATGTGATGTATAATGACGTGATTTGGGATTCAGAAACTGGAGTTGTAGTCTCTTGGGAATATTTGTGCTTGCTTTGTTACCTGTGTGCTCTCCCCCTCCCCACTGGCGATTTCTTAACTTCAAACCAGGGCTAGAAGAGTTATCATAAAGAATTTGTGTACAAATCGGGGAGAAAGTAGTGGCAAAAAGGGCTTTCCAATATTCCCTTGTTTTATTCTAAGTATTTATCTTCTTGCTGTGAAAACTAAACCCCTGTTACAACTGCCGAGCCCAGATTAATTGGGAGAGTAACCTGCACACAGTACATCAGCATGGTTGGCTTATTTATTGTACATAGAAATTTCTCTTTACCTTTGTGCTTTTGCCTTCTCAAGCAAACCATTACTAATAAAAATAAGGAATCCAATGTTTTAGAGGTCAGAGGTGTGAGTATAGTTCTAAATTGCAATACATTTGTAAATGGAAAAGGCTGTATAGTTCAACTACCAACCAAATAGTGCTTAAGGCATTCAGTAAGGGAGCGTAAAAACTTTAGAGGCATCTTCCAAAAAAGTACACATCCTTTGGGTGGTCTTTTTGGGAGACGTGGTCCTTTAGATATTCAAAATGCGCTGTTGTCCTTGTTCTCTTACCAAGCTTATCCCCTGCCTCTCCTAACACACTGTGTTTTTCACAGCTTGAGGAAAAGTTGCAGAGCCGAATCAGATACTCCTCTGTCTCTCCCCAGATGGGCAGCGATCGCTGTAGTTGTCAGTGGGTCAGTGTGTCTGCCAGCACTGCCATTGTAAGTGAAAGTGAGACTCCACCGTTCACTTAGACATTTAGACTGATTCTCCCAGGTCCTGAAATAAGCCCTGGAGTAAGAGAACATGTGAGCTGGTGGTACAGCAACACTTTGGAAGGAGCTATTGCCTGAAGGAAGCTGGACCACTAATAAAATAAAACAAGCCTTTCAGATTTTTTTGTTCCTATTCCTGTCTAAGGTAAGTAGTTACTGTGAGTTGTCCTCTTGGCTGCTCAGTGGCCTGCATGAAAGTTTCTAGTGCTTTGCCATGAAATCTGTTTCAGTTCCATAAGGTCTGTATTTCTAATTCACCAGCAGCTTAAATAGTTCTGGTGAAGGCAAAAGATTAAATGGCCCATGAAATTCCAAGACCCCTGTCACCTATAGAAGAGATCATCCTAAATAAGACTTCAGGATCATATGTGGGATAAATTTCTATAGCTACAGAGATTCCGCTGTAAGAAAGAGAGCAGTGCCATGTCTAAAGTTATCAATGTTTTATAATGCAAGAAGAAGGAAAAGAAAAAAGACCAAAAGTTGAAAGCTTTGAATCAAATACATATTTTATTTTGTTTTTATATATATATATAATTATTATTATTTTATATATATATAATGTGTTAGAAATTATTTTATGAAAGACATACTGAGTGTCTGGGCAATGAGGGAATGTATGATTTAGAGTACTTTAACATCAGTTCTTCATCATTCTTTTTCACCTCTTGCCTCCTAAAGGACTGTGTGGCAGAGCTGACAGCAAAAAAGGCTGCAGGGCACTGGGACCAGCAGAAACTAACAGTGCAGTAAGAACAGTTTCTGGAGGTTTAAGAAATCTTCAGTTGTATTCAGTCTCTACAAAAGAAAGAGTCCTTAGTGAGTAAGCATCTCATCTTCACTGTTACTCATCAATAACGAAGTGTTCCAAAGCTCAGTTATTAATGAAGAGTTTTTAAGAAGCTCTGTTAAAACTGCAGAATAGTTGTTTCAGGTGTAAGAGTAACAGGAGCACTACAGTGTTGCACAGCTGCTGCCTTGGTGGGATATTTGCTGAATGCAGTTGATTTTTTAAATCAACTGACAGCAGTAAGGTACATCTAGCCTCAGCATCAACCTGTTCAACACTCGAATGCAACTGGACCTATTTGTTACTCAGCACCGCAGAGGTGTGTGGTGTACACCAGGCAAATCCTTCCCTATTCGCAGCATCAACAGGAAATAAAATTTATTTTTAAATTTCTTTTAGGTGAAATGTTTTCATTTATTTTGCCTTCTGCTGCAGACTAGTGTTAAGGATCCTGTCAGTTAGGCCTGGATGAATTATTTCAATAAACTAAGGCAATACGAATGGCCTCGCACAAAACTAGCTTTTAAAGGTGTTAAAATGTGTCAGATTTTTGGTAATCGTGAGCCTGGCGTAGTGCTGATGCGTGTTTGTTGGACAGACCTTTTTTTTGCAGCCTCAGGTGTAGTGCAGTCAGTTTGCTGTAGTGTTTGCATCCTGCAGGTTTTGTGCCCTGCATATCTGTGATTCTTCGGAGCTGCAGTAAATGGGTCACTGGATTGCTGTGGTGGTGGTTCTGGATCTGCCTTGGACCTGCTGTGTAAATACAGCAAGTCTGTACAGACCCTGTGCACTACAGTTGCCCTTAGCCTCCTCGTTACTGATGCTTTTCACAGTTTTACAGATATAAAAGTGCTGTATAACAGGGAGGAGCATTGTTATTACTTACCAAGGTAGGCGAGGAGCTTGGATCTATTCCCTGTCAGACCCGTAGGTTCCCATACAAAGACAGAAAAGAAATCACCTCCTGTCTTCTGACTCTGCTTTCATTTTCTCTGCAGCTGAGTTGCCCTGAGCAGAATTCCTGCAGTATGTTATAAACAGCCTGGCTTGTTTCCTTTGTAGCCTGAAGCACTTCAGTTTTGGGGATTGTTTATTTTGGAAAACAGAAAAAAATTTTTGAAGCTTATAGCCTGGCTTGCTTACAAGCTGCCTCATGTATCAGCATGAAATAGTTATATGCGCTGAGCATTTTGCTGTCTTTACATTTTCTAAGTTAATTCCCCTTGCTACTGAATGCTGATCTGTGACCAGGGGCCTGTGAAACTCAGAAAATAAACTTTCAGCCTTTGTTGAATAGTGACAGTACTAACTCCAGCCCAGGTGTGGACTGATGCATCTATACTTTTCTTTAGTTTTTCACCGTAGACTGTTATTGCTGCCCTTTTCTGATGCAGCTACAAATAGAGCAGTCCCTGCAGGGTCAGATGAAGATCCTGCCTGTACCCTTGATGGGAGGCACTGGAGATGCTCAGTGCATAGCAAGCACGCTCCCCCAGCGTGTCATGCGTGTGCTAACCACACAGCACCTGAGCTCTTTGCCCACCCCGACAAAAAGGCCCTTTACCCACTATGTAAATAATATGGGTGATGAATAACTAATTATTTTTCCAAAGTTGTAAAATACTTCTGATTAACCTTGTTATTTTAAGTTGGTTGAGCTGAATCCCAAGTTTCTATCTGCGTTCTAAGTTGAGACAAAATATTAGGGACCCATTTAGCTAGATTTATGTTTGATTACGTATTTAATTGTGTCCTTGGCTTAACCTGTTAGGTTTTAGCCCCAAGCAAAGTGTTGCTTCCCTGTGTTTTACTTGCACTGCACGACACTTTTGTATAGCTAATTTCAAATTCTAGAAGACACAAATCATAATAAAGTTATTCAAGCATGCAGAGTTTGCTGCTTACACCACAGTCCACATGTTACCACATAGAACACATTCCCGTTTTGCAGTGAGGCGAAAGTAATTTTACTACTCGGATATGGCCATAACTCAGTACTCTCCTGATGCTTGCAATATTCCAACTGATGGAAGAAACAAGGGTGATCTGAAAATATCTTTCCTGAAACGAGGGGAATTTTTTGAGGTGAGCGTGGTTAATAAGTTCACATCAAGGCCTGGTGGAGAGATACACCAGAATGAGAACGTGGCTCCGTAAACGTCACTCTTTAGCTGTTCTGTCTGTGGGGTTTTGTTTTAAGCTGCCACAAGAGCTCAAAAGTTGCTTTTGTTTCCTGCCCTTAGTCTGTTCCTTCAGAGAAGCTAAATGCATAACTGTGGTCCAGGAGCGCAGAGCAACTTGTGGCTGGAACTGAAACAGCTTAACATGTCTAGTTTGCAAACGGGAGCCCCGTGTTCAACTACGGTAGCGAGGGAGCATGGCACTGCGGGTAGTTGCTGTCTCTGTAACTTAGGGTAAGACTACGATGGTCTCCCTGCTTTGGTACTGCAGGTTTTGGCGTTTGGTTTTGGTTTTTTTTAACTGTGAAGGGATGGAAAGTTTCCGTGATTTCAGAGGAAGGATGCTGCTTCAGAAGAGAGCTGCTTGGGGTGTGATTTACGCCCATACATTTGTCCCATGAAGTAGGAGCAAGCATGAAGTTAGTCAATCATGGGATGACGTAGAGGTCTGTGTTGCTGCTGACTGTGCTCGGTAATTCATTTTCAGCTTTACTTTCGTGACCTTCTAATCAGAGCGCACTGGTAAATTGCATTGAAAGTGATTGGAGTGGACAGTGGTAGCCAAGCATTTTCCTTCAGTCTTTTGTCATGTATCTCGAGTGCCTGCAGCAGACGGATGGATGTTAACTGTGTGTCGCCTGATGGATGCCTGCAGTTAATGCCTCAAGCGTGTGCCTGATGCCTGGTCACAGTGAGGCATGGAGTTTTCTCATGCAAGCGCAACAGTTCACAACATAGTCTGTCCTCTGTGGTTTGTTTTTTAATGGCTGAATTCTGCTAGATCCCTGCTGTGTGTGAGGAGGAAGATGGGGGCAGGTGAGGAATGGATGACTTTCTGTAGGTGGAAGCAGAAGTGGAGGATTCAGCCTCTCTGTTGTATTCCTATAAGCTTCTTTGACCCTGGAGAAAGATGGTAATTAAACCAGACAGAATCTTAAGCTTTTGACTTGCCTTGCCAGCAGCACCAGACTTCACAGTCTCCCTCTCAAAGGAGCTGTGCTGCATGCTGGTTCTGTGGCATGCTTAGCTGCTTGTACCATACGGGTGTACAGTACAGCCTTTTGTTTTAGTCTGGCCTTGACCTTGAGGTCAGAGTCTTCTGAAACTAAATGGGACATATGAACTTACCCTGGCTGGTGTAGCTACATGATCATTTTTACTTGATTTTTTTTTTTTCTTTTTTTCTCCTCTCCCTAAATGTAGCAAAGTCTAGATGTCAGAGGATTGGAGTAGTGCAGGGAATTAAATAAAGTCTTTTTGCTTTCAGTGCCATTGTCGAAAGGAGGAGACAAGGCTTTTAGATAACTGGGAAGTGTTTAGATTCACTACATACCAGTGACAAACAAGAAGGACTTCCTAAGGGTTTTGCAGACTCCCAAAACAGCAGAGCTCAAGTATGTACCTGCTCTAGTAAATAGTAGACATGTATGCAAAAATTCACAGCTCATATCCTTCTATAGAGAACGTCCTTTTCTCTGTCCTTAGAGGTGTAAATAGAGAATTTGTCAGGAAAAGCACCATGGTTAAGTACTGGTGAGATGGATAACACAGAATTAAGTTTTTGACATAGTAAGGTCCTAGACTTGGTAGTGCTTACAGCTTAAAACCAACACCTCTAATTCAGCTCAGATAGGAAACAATGTGAAATTCAACTGTGTCAGGTTGCTGTAGAGCAAAGCCACAAAAATGCCTCTGAAATAGAAGTCCTGTTAGATAGATACCACTTGGGGATCATAAGCAATGTTCAATCTGCAGGACTGGGTAGTGACTTAGTTGAGCTTCAGCCACAATTAAATTGGTTCTGTAATTCAAAAATGACGTATACTGACATCTTTGCAGGAGAGGCCACGCTGCTTTTGTGATCCGATGGATAGTGTGTTCTGCCACCTGGGTAGCAAGAAGAGGTCGTGTGTATTGTTTCTTTAGCTTCCTGTCTTGACAGAGTGCAGAGAGTTGGTTCCTGCCTGGACCTGAATAAATCTCTATGAAGGTTGTTAGCACCATTCTTGCTTAGAGCTACTAAAAAGAGAGGGGGAGCAGTAAGGGGAGAAAAGAGAGAGATTAAAGGGGAAAACCCAGTAAGTTATAAATGCATTTTCCTCTGTGCTGGAGGTTAAATAATATTTTATGCATGTGACAGATACTGTGATTAAGGAGCTGTCAGGCAGAATGAGAGCTGGGCAGCAAAGGGAACAGAGATGCTTGAGGGAAAAGGCTATGGAGATGTTCTAATGCTGAACTCTCTTGTGCATAGCTAGTGTATGATGTGTGGCTTTGTGTGCCTTTCACTGAAAAAAAAATGGCTGTTCTGCAGATATTTAGGGGTTTTTTCCCCCTCCATTGCTCAAGTATCTTTTCTGTCTGAGAAGTCTCGCTGGTTACTAATGACATTACTTTAGAAAATGGTCAAAAACTCTAATCTACGCTGCTACCTCAGGGTCTAGGATTAGGACTGTAGAATGGCATATGATAATCTTCTACATAAGTCATGGCTCTAACAAATGGCAGAGATGGCCCATTGTTCCATTTATCCTGTTTACCCTGCTGCAGAAAGACTAGCTCCTGTGCATCTTGCTCACTTTGAGGACTCGGTCATTGCAGAGCCTCTGGAATTTCAGCTGTCATCATATACCTCCTGTTCAAATCAGTGAAAACTGGGCACTCAGGCTAATTTTTAGATCAGGTCAATAAATACTTGACCTGTACTGAGCTGTGTTTTATTGTAACGTTACAGACACCAGTTGTTCCCGGAGGCTGCTCCTCACACTGCACGAAGCTGCCTGTAAGCTGGGCTTCAGACAGGATGATATGCCTGTCTCATCTCATAAGCTTTTTATTTACACTCCATGGGCAATGTGTCATTGAAGCAGCAGTAAACATGGAGAAACGTGTGCTGTTAGAATGCAGGGTAAAACGCAGTGCTTCAGCCATTTCACACAACGTGGGGTTTGCAGCCCCCTCCCCACTGCCTTTGCAGATGTGTCATTCCGCCTGTGCAGCTGGTCCACTTTTGACAGACGTAGAAGAATAATGGGTAGACCAGAAGTAGAAAAGTTAAGAAGCCTTACATCAGAGGCTCACTGTCCATACCAAAAACAAAAGAAAACCTGAAATGTTAAAAGGTATAGGTGGAATGGGGAGTTCATGACAGCTGAATGTTTGTCTAGGTAGTAGGGTGGTCCTTGAGATCATGTGGGGTCCAGCAGTTGTTGATCCCACGGAAGAAGTGGGCACATAGCCTTTACAAAAGAACTCACTGGAAATGTCTTACCTTCCTTCACTGAGTAAAGGAAAACGTGGTGTTAACAATCTAATGGATACATCAAAGCAGTGCAGATTGGGATGGGGTAATTATTTTAAATCACTCAGATTCACTTGGATACCTCAGGTTGGTTAGGACATCCTTACCTTCGTGCTGAGTACAGACCACAGTGATGTTGGTTCTGCTGGGTACATGAGCCTTAGCTCCAAGTGTCTATTTATCTCCTGCTTTGTTAATACAGCTCTTTGCTGGCTCACTTTTAAGGTTAATACGTTCATAACACCTGTTCAGCCTGTACAAGCTACTGTATGGAATTCTGCTGTTTTCCTACTGGTGGTAGGTCTGTGGCTGAGTCATCAGTGATAGAAACAAACCTCTGTTTATCTTCAGAACGTTCCCAGAACAGTATTCCACTTCTTGAACACAGTCTTCCCACCCCAGGACAGTCTGTGGTCAGCATTTAACCTCCTCTTTATTGCAGAACAGCAATGGAAAGCAGCATCTAGCTTCAAAAACAAGACAGACGTGTCCTTGTAGGGAGACTGTCTGCCTTGGAGCTCCCCACGGGAAGGCAACCGGCCCCGGCTGCTGGCAAGGAGCTCTCCCTCACTCGGCAGCGTTAATCGGGGCTGACTGTTCCTCTTAATCCTCTGATCCCTTCCATACGGACCAGAACACAAGCGTCGCATTTGCGTGCTATGCTCTTCTTCACTGAAACTAGGGCCGGCTCTGTGGCTTGCAGCAGGCAGCGATTAGATGGGTGGGTGATCAAAACACGATTAGCAAATCTGCAATTAGAGTGAAGGCCAGGAGGGCAGTGGCTTACTGCAAGGAGGGGTCACAACTGGTATCTCTCAGAACAGAAATAAATATGTGAAATGACAAAGGATTTAGCTGCACTCTTTGTCTGATGAGACTGTAACTTAAATAGCCAAGGCACTGCTAGGAAGAAGCTATGAGCACTGCAATTCTATAGAAGGAAGACCAGAAAAAACCAATACAAAAAACATGAAAGGGGGCTTTCCTCCTGGACCAGACAACTCTGAAAGGGACTTTTTAAAGCACCAGAGATAGTTTATGTAGCTAAAACACGGCCTCAGAAACTGGGACATCTGCATCAATCCTAAATTTTGTCCCAGACATTTTTTGTGACTGATACACAAGAATTTGATCATTTTCTTTAGCAGCTGGACAGTAAAGGTATCGACTGTGCCTTGCAGAGGTTTCAGTGTGTGGCGCGCTTTCAGACTATGTGGAGAATGTCTAGCAACGCTGCAGACTGTTACTCCAGATGTGACAAATCTGAGCGGGCCGGGCGGGGAGAGGAGTTCATGTCAGATACTACAAGTAGAGGAAGAACAGCAGTTTTCTTGAAGCCAATTGCAAGACAAACAATGGCATGTTTTTAGCTTATTTATGTTGTCTCTAAAAAACCGGTGTGATGTGGAAAATACAGCAACTAGAACTCTGTCTCGGAAGAACTGTTCAGTAAAATTGATTCCATTTTCTCACACCTAAATAACAGTGTTCACATCAGCTTCAGAGACAGCAAGGTCGGGCCCATTTACAGCGCAGTGCGGTTCCCTGTTTGCTCAGGAGTAGGAGGCACTTGCATGTAATGATAGGAAATCCAGTATTGCATTATGAAAATTCAGATTACACCTTCAAGATCCAGGGAGATCTGGCAAACTTATAATTCATGGTCCGGATCCTGGAAATCAAGTCGCTGATACCAACTAATTTAACGGGGGTCTTGGCGAAGAGCATCCGTTCAGCACCCCGCACAGGTTGGGGGGGGGGGCTTGGCGAGGGAGCCCTACGCACGCTTGTGAAGAAAATTGTGGACGGCTGGTTTTAAGTCCAGTCACAACCAGTGGGCGTGCAGTAGTTACAGCACACACAGGCTGGGTGACCTGTGAGTTAACCGTAGGAGTCGGCTATTTGTAAGTTACAGAAGGGCGAACAACAGAGTTAAGCTTGTGAGAATTCAAAACTGTTTCCAGTGGGCTGGGAATTTGAACCTGGGTTCTTAGGCCGTTAAATCAGCCCCTCTGCCTGAAGCCCTGACCCAGCAAGCCAACCTCGGGCAGACGGAACGGCAGTCTTTTTACAGGCCTATTGCACGACATGCATTGCACAGCAGGGTCTTGGTATAGATCTGGTAAGTAGAATTGCATGGGCAATAAAAAGCCTTTACTCTAAATGCTTTCTGTATAGACACTTAATGAACATAGTGACCTTTATTTTTTTGTGGGTTTTTTTTTGAGACCATTATTAAAACATATAGGTGGGAAAATGTTTAAAAATACCCTCTTTTTTAAAAGGCTGAACTCTGGAGAAAATTGGAGCAGTGTGGCATGAAGAAGGAAAACGAGTTCTGACCTGTCTTTTGAGCCATCTAGTTCTTGAGTGTCTCAGTTGCTGCAGAATAGTTCTATTTCATTTGCCTAGGAACAGGCCACAATTAACCCTAAGAGGCTCCTTTCCAATGTCTTTCATAAACTGGTTTCTGTGCTGACCTTGCTTCCAGTGTTCATGAGAATGCCAACAGAACGCGTTTGGCAATGGGAAGCCCAGTGCTGGTTGGCTGTCCTGTAGTGGCGTTGTGCCTGCTTGTCTTGGTTATTATAGGTTTGGTCTGCTAATAGCACTGGTTACAAGGACTGGGAAGGAGTAATACTGAAGAAAGAATCAAATATTGAATAATCTGTTTTTCTGCTATTGCGCTGCTCCCTGTTCTCTATGCCCTACATAGGTTCTAAAGCTACTTCAAGCACGAGTCTGAAGACTAAGCATTTGATGCAGATGAGTAATTGCTCTAAGAAGCGTTGCACGTTTTCAGGAAAAAAAGTATCTGTGTTTAGGCAAGAAAGACAAAAGCAGCTTTGCACTCTGTGACTTTGTAATTTTTTTAGTACAGTTTAATAATGAGGTCATGGATACCAGAAAAAGTTAAATGTGATACCTTTCTTCTAGGCTGTAGGGTTAAGAGTTTACAATCTTTACTCAAAATGCATTCTCAAGAAAATACAGATAAATCTGGACCTTGACTGAAAGCCAATGAACAGTCAGGTAGGGATCATGATAACATGTTTGTGCTCTTCTGTAATATTCTTGGTTCTGAATATTTCTTATTGCATAGTGTATTTAAAATAGTATCAGACTTTGTGTTTCTCAAGATTTCTTTGGGAATTCGGACTGGCAGTTTATGATACATATGGTCCTTTAATAGCAGGGAATTTATAAATGCTGCCCTTGTAATGAAAATAATAATACTCTGAATTTCTAGAGAGGCTGTCATCCTAGGATCTTAAAGCACTTTACGAACAGTTAATGAAGTCTTACTATCTCCTTGTGGAATAGGCAAGTTGCATTAAATTAAGAGGATAAGGGAAAAAGGGACTTGTCCGTGGGTAGAATGTCAACGGTGTCATCAGGCGGAGAACGCAGCAGCCCTGTCCTGCCCCAGAACCATACCTTGGCGAATGCCTAGGACGAGCTCTGTGCTCTCCGAATAGGGTTGGTACAGTTGGCTTCCAAGATCGCTTCTGGGGGGCTGTTGCGGTTTTTGGACTGCATAGGGAATAATAAAAACTGTCTTCAGAAAGCCCTTAGATAATTTTGCTCTACTAGTCAGCCACTCAAAATAAAAAAAATATTCCAGATGGTGTTTTCAGGAAAGGCAGAGCAAGCTTTTTCAACACTAATATTTGCCTGCTGAGGTTTTATTTCTCTTCTTCCCCAACAGGCTTGAAGGCCGTGCAGTACAGCTGAGGGGGGAAGAATCCCCCATCATAAGCAAGCCTCAGGCTTCCTTACAGGTAAAACTCATACCAGATAGCAGTGGGTAAGGGATGTCCCCTGCTGTCTCTGGGGGGAGCGGGTGACATCGGTGGCGCTGGGTGACACCCCTTTGCTGCATGCACGCCCGTGTCGCAGCCAGACCGGCTGGAGGTCTGGGCACGAGGGATTCAGGGGACAGAGCGCTGAACAACCTTCTCCTGAGCTTCTACCTTGGTGCAGGAAGACATATTTTTGCTCCTTCTTTTCCTACTTTCCCAAACCACATATGGAAGGAAACTGGTGGGTATCTTCCTTTCCATGGTGGGGCTTTTTTAGCCATAGCAGCATATGAAACCTAGTGGAGGTTGAGATGTGCTTTCGGAGAAAACTCGAAACAGTAACTTGTTTTCAGAGAACAATAATTCATCCTGGAGGAAAAAAACCCCAGATCTGTGACGTGTCTGTGGAGTACATCTATATCTACTTCATTTAGTCGTATCTACCCACCTTACTGTCCTACAGCAGTAAGAGTGCTTGTTTTATTTTGTTCCTTAGTATTTCTTTGGAACATCTGGCCAGTGTTCATTTGTGGATGATCTGTGCAGTTGTAAACAGTCTTGATTGACCCTGTGTAAGTTTTTTTGCTAAATGTCATTGAGTTTCATGGATGTCAATGGGAGACTAAAGATCTTGGTAACAGCGAGCCTTTGAACAGCAGCGATGACATTCCTGGAAGAGCAGTGTGTGGCAGGACCAGTATAGTCCTTATGGCCCTGCTGCTTCAGCCAGTGATTATAATGCTGGATACACAACTGGAGGCTTGTAATTTGGTTTCCTTTTAGAAGTCTCTGAGATAGACTGCAGCCCAACAGGAGAGCATCTACTTTTCTTTTTGCTGAAGAACACTGCTGGAACTTCCTTATATGCGCTCACTTAAAAAAGAAAAAACACCCATTGCTTGATTTTATTAATATGTAATAATTTGGCTCCTTTCACCTACAGAAAATCACTTATCTGAATAAAATGCAAGAATACTGTCTAACGAAAGGGGAAGATAAAGAGTATAATTGTGTTAATTATCAGAATACCAGACGTGTAATTAATATGCCACAGGAACAAAGAGCAAATGTACTAATAGCACATAATTGGACTTAAACTACACCCTTGGTAGAAGTCTCTGCAATGGAACTGTTGTGTTTGTGCTCCTTTTCAAATTAGCAATAAGGAATAAATTAACATCCATTTTCTTGCCCGTACAAAGACGCAATCATATTGTGGGGCAGGGTAATGAATTCAGAGAATGCCTTTACATTCCCATATGGCTCTTAGGGAGGGGAATACTCATGCACATGGCTCTTCTCCCTTGCAGGAAGGCAGGCAGAGGGAAGAGGAAAACCTCATTGTATGACCAAATGTTTGCTGAATACCATGATCTTAAAGAATACAAAAAAAATCTGTAAGCTGAGTAATTTAAACATTGTCACCAGTACCTGGTGCAAATATTTGTGTTGGTTTATCCATCCATCCTTTTATACATGGTACGTTACTGTATTGTTTTGTCAGATAAGAAAATAGGTAGGGCGGGGGCTAGTCACTAACCCAAAGGGACATCTGTGCTAAAACTGGAAAGAAAACCCATAATTCTTCAGTGTGTCATCGTCCCCCCAAAATAAATGACTAATTCAGTTTTCTATATTAATTAGGGAGTCAAAGCAGTTGTTAATGTGGGCATGGCCCACTATGCTGCCCTTCAGAACAGGTTAGTACAGTACACAAAGAAACAGTGTAGAACCACCAGAGTCCTTAGTTTTTGTGGACACAGATTGTAGAAAGACTCATCCAGAGCATCTGACTGTAATTCTTACTTTATTGAGTTAGGGAATGATTAGTAAAATAACTTACTCCTGATGCTGCTTCACTTTTTGTACTCTCTTCCTCTGCCTTCAGTGGTATCTTACTAAGATTCATAAATAATTTATTTAATGCTTTCCAGAGGCCACAGTGGTTTCAAAGACTTAGGAGACCTCAGTACCCCTTCAAATAAGGAAATAAATTTTTAAGAAACAGGTCCAGTTTCATTCAGTCTCCACTTCTGTTTATATAACACAGCTTAAAATACCCATTGTGGTATTAGATGCAAAGACTTGGTTAATAAAGCCTAAATTTTGAGGTCCTGAAGTCAAGTATTGCTTTTTAGCTAAGCGCTTCAAAGCCAGTCTGTTCAAGGTATTTCAAGGTATTGCAGTACTTCTTAATTGTACCTACCCTCTTTGTGCCCTGCTTTCCTAAATATGCAAATGAAAAGCCTAGAAATAGTCTTATTCAATTGTGAGGCACCTGTCATCACAATATCTAGACACCTGCCTTTCTACTTCACATAAGTATTGTGAGGGTGCATTAATTAACGCTTGTAAAATGCTTGGAGATCCTAGGATGGAAGGTGCTAATGAGTTGTAAAATATTGTAATGATGTTACAGAATATTCAGTCTCTTTGTAAGGAAAGACTTGCATCTTTCCTTCATTGCTTTCATGTGTCTAGATGCATATTTTGCAATAGAAGGTAAGTCTAAACAGGAAAAAAAAAGGATTAAACAAGGTAGAAAGATTGCTAATGCTGCTAGATTTCTTGTGAGGAAGCTGGTTGTTTTTATGTACTTCTGTGCTTATTGAATTTTCTTTTTGCCTCTCTGATGAACCCATACTTCAATGGCTTGTTGAGAATTCTCTGAACGTTCAGAAATGTCAGGGGAGAAGATTTTCTTCTTCAGATTGCCAAGGCCTTCATTTGCATCCCCTAAATCAATTCTCACACATGATCAAAGCAGTTCTGGAAATTTTCAAGTGTGGGGAAAACCAGTCCTCTAATTTTTCCTCCTCTAATATATGCAGCCAGGTTCCAAAGCATTAAAATTATATAAAAATAAAAATAAAATCATCCACTGAATCTTAAAAATGCATGAATGTTATGCCTCTGTGTTCAGAGGATTGCAACTGTGTATGTATTAGGGACAGCAAGGCTAGAAAAGGTGTTAACAGGTCATCTAAGCATTCTCTTGAAGCTGGTAGGGGCATTGCTCTGGCATTTTGTTCTGGAGTTTTCTTTTGACCTGACCCAAAAGATGCCACTTCTGCCCATTGCCTTACGAGAGTACTCTCTGTTTTCGTAGATCTCATTGTGCAGAATTAATTTTTTTTTTTTTATTCACCTTGAATTTTCTTTTTCTTCGTGTCGTTATTGTTCATTCTTCCTGCTTGGCTTAGCCTGATAAAGCCATATCAGAACCAAAAAATACTAGCTTTCAAAGTCCCAGAATACTTTGGGATTCTCCTATTGCTTTCTCTAGTGGGAGCTGTAATGCAGCTTCTCAGAAACTGCTCTGTTGTTGCCTTCATCTAATATTTTGCTTGGCTGTACGTGCAACTCTCTCATGAGCTTAATTATGTTACTGCATAGTCTCTATGGCAATTGGTCCCCTTTCAGAAGTGGTTCCAGGGCAGCTGTGATAAACCAAATGCTCAGCAGAGGAGTTAAAGCTATGTTCTGAGTCCTGTTAAAAGCAGTCATAATCTGGAAACACGCTAGTCTGCAGGCACTGATTGTACTGAGATGGCAATCAGCCCACACCCAGCTCTAGCCTCTGTATTTAAAGACTGGACCATTTTCCTAACCCACTTCTAGACTGTTTGGGGTTTGGACCCTTTGCCTGTCCCACACCTTTTGAACAAGGGTCCAAATCTGTCATCTAGAAGAAACAGTGCATATTCTGTGTGTATTCGAAATCGTTTATGATCCTGAGCTCTGACAATCGCATCCAGATCCGCTGTTGACTTAACTGAGCATGTCTCACTTCTTTCCGTCTCTCTGTATTTATGGTATGTACCGGCTTCTGTTAAGTAGCAAGCAAAGGCATTCATTTTTACCTATCACCTTATCTTTTCATTTCTGGCTGCTCAGCTCCATTCTGACAAGTGCAATAAATGTGCCCTCCTGGGTCCTTGCAGGCTGGGCATTAGTCACACTGTGCATTTCAAGGACATCAGTCCAATAGTTTTTCAGCTGTAACGGAAAACATGTTCTGCCAGGAGCCATTTGTTCCAGTTTTGTTGCTTACCAATAAAATAAAAATCAATGGTTTTTTGGAGCCTGAGAAGCAGGTCAGAGAGTAGGAGGGAGATAGGTGGGAAAAATGAAGGTGCTGAAGTTAGTTCTCTGAGTTTCTCTGAAATAATGGCATGTGGCATTTCAGATATAGTGAGAATCTCTGTCAACTTGTGAAATGCAGTTACCTCTGGCAAACAGTGTAGCCATTGTTTAACAGCAAATGGGACTGGTGCATGGCAGGTCTCACACTGGGCAATTTAAATCAAATTTAGCTTTGTGAAACAGAAGGTATCTGAGAGGATGTTGTATGGGCCACACTTTCAGAGCAAGTGCCGGTGGAGCACCAGTGGTGACGTGGATCAGAATTTTGTTTTACTCTCTCCACCACAGATAGAGGACCTATACTATCATATCTTCAACCAGCCTGCTGCCAATTCAAACCACTTAGTCATCTAACTAAACAAAATCATCTAACTGATCTCAAAATACAGACTGAAGAATTACTGGCTTTACTGAATCAGTGCCTTAGTCACAACTGACTTGGAGGAGTTTTGCTTGGGGAGTGAAATGCAAATGCAGTCGGTGCCTTCTCCTTCCTTGCAAATGTCCCAGTTTCATCATGACTGATTCAGCTGATTAATTAATCTGAGCTGGTGGTGTCACTGTGCAGTAAATAAGGCTTACCTGGACATAGCATTTCTTCTCTTGAAAATGTCTCTCCTTCCTAATTCTGTAGAATGAGAAGCATTTAAATGGGTTAGAACAACCAACTGGACTGCAGAGCAAATTTTGCTCTTTAAACTGTCTTTTCTGCCACACCTAGTGAACCTTGGTTGTTCCCCGGTTTAAAAGCAATAATAATTTATTTGGCAGAAAATGTTTTAGAATATGTGTATATATTCGCATGCCAGCTGGCCACTGACTTACAAGCCTTCTAATATAAAATTACCTGCTTTTATATTGACATTCAAGCTCTGTACGTGGTTATATTCCTAATCAAAATCCAGTATTTGGGCACATTGATTTGTGTTATATCAGGTACTCATCAATGGGCCATCATCTTTTAACTGATGACATCTTGCCTTGCAGATCTCCAATAATGGGGTGGTTCTTGCTCACGCACTAAGTCAGTAAGCCTAGTTTGGGAGTCATCCTGAGCTGGACAGTCCTTCTGCTCTCCGTGCAAAAGAAAAATACATAATGTAGCATACTGTCAGCTGAAGCTGCGTTGGCAGAATGTAAAGACTCAGCTCTCTGGCAACAGATGGGCTACAGGCTTCTTCTGACATGATCTGCCATCCAGCATATGTTAGACAGGCTGAGAAATCAAGGGGTTTTAGACTGAGGCTTTAGCTTCATTTAAAAAAAGAAAGATGCCTGAGCTCTCGGCAGCGCAGGTAGCCTGCGGCGCGCAGTCGGTGAAAGGAACGGGGCTGACTTGGTTGCTTGGTTAAGGGATGGCTCCGCAGCACGGGTTAGCGATGGGGTGTTGTGGTGCACTGCGGCGTGTTGCTCTTCACATTCCTTCTTTGCTCTGCACGTGCTCGTATTAGCAATTATGCTTAAGATACAGCAAATAACGATGGTTGGTTTTGCCATTGGGGGGGCAGAAGGGCTTTGGACACCCCAGTGCACTGGCTTGCTGCAGGGCGGACTGTGTCGGCGTGCGGAGGGCTCAGCGAGCGGCTGGGGGCAGCGGGGGCTCAGCGAGCAGCCAAGGGCAGTGGCCAAGGGCAGTGGCCAAGTTGGTTTCCCCCCTTGGGTTCGCTGGTCACCCCCCCCCGGGGGGTGGCAGGGAGGGCAGCGCTGTCGCTCGCCTTGGGGATGGGAAGGGTGCTGCAGAACAGATCAATCTTGGTATTTAAATCGTGTAGTGTTTTAAAAGAAATACCACATCTCTAGGATCTTGAACATTCTGGATTTTATTTTTATTTCGCTGTGGGAGTGAAGTGGCTAATAGGTACCAAGCATGAGTAGTCATATCTAATTATAAAATAAGTTGGTTGCCTTAGAATAAAATAAGTCGGTTGCATTTTAGTCGTCAAAACCCTGATCACGGTAAGGTATTTTTGCTCCCGATGAAGCATTTTCTCATTGAAATTGTTAACGAAAGAGCCAGTAACAGTTCTATTGCGGGGCAGGTTCCCTGCAACGTCATTACTGCCGTGGGGCTGGCTGAGCCAGGACTTGGGACTTTTCCCAAAAGGAACCACCAGGCTGTTGCCTTAGGGCAGCCGGTAGATGGACACTGGGAAGGGTTCCTCACCCCGCAGAGGGTTTGTTCCAGCACCCCCGACCCCGCTCCGCACCCCCGGGGCCGGGACCCCCACCGGGCCCCCCCACCCCAGAGGGCCCCCCCAGTCGTCTCAGGAC
>JAVJGI010000040.1:111935388-111949866 GCA_035590275.1 Ibycter americanus
CGCTCCCCCGCCAGCCGTGCGGCGGTGTTCAACGTTGGCCTTGTGGCTATTGATTGATCTTGTGGAGTAAAAGCATACGCATTGCAGGTCTCCGCCTGAGCAGATTTCACTAAGCGGCTTGCAGGCGCTTCCCTACCTGAAGGTTACCCCTTGCACCGAGAATGCCGTTTCTGCAAGGTTTAGCTGATCGTGCGGTGCGATTCGAGACCTTGCGTTGCATTTGAATGGCGATAGAAGCGTGGCTTTAAAATGGCTTGCAAATACATCGAAAGGGAAGTTCCTGATCTTAGACAAATACAACTCGTTAAGGACATGCAGTCTTGCTGCATTTCCCTGGGTAGGATCAAGAAGCTGCTGCTGTAGGAAGGCTTCTGCCAGCTGTTTGGGAAGTGGCTGTAATTTACCTGTGTAAGATCTCTTAAGAACCACCCATTCACTAGCCTTCTTGGAACCACGACATTGCTTACCCCGCACCAACACCGAAACACAGTTTCATCGGATTCCTAGGCTTTTTCCGTCATTTGAAGTGATGAATAAAACTAAGATCAAAAACCCTTTTCAAAGAAAGTGAGCAGGTACTTGGAAACGTATGGCAAATTCAGGTGGTGGTGCACAGGACGGCTCTGTTGGGCAGCTCCTCTGCAGTTACAGGCTGCGCTTGTGTTCAGCCTGATCTATGGAGCTGCTGGGCTGCAGGTCCTGATCTGTTAACACTCCATCACGAGTAACACAGTTACAGTATGAGGCCTGGTCTGGCTTAGTCTGTGCAGTTGGCGTTAGTCCTCACGATGTTTTGGCTACTCTAGGTAGGCTTGTTAATAATGTTACATGAAGGTGCATTTAATGGCAAGTAAGCTTTGGAAAACAGTTGGAAGGCTGCTAGGGCAACTCACTTTCCCTTTCCCTGTTGTTAGAAGCATTGGTTTGGAAGCATTTATGGTAACCTTTCAGGTTTTGTGCTGTATTATCAGTTCCTTTTTTTAACCCCCTGAGTGCAGCTTCATTTTTTTTCCATTTCTGACTTTGAAAGTCCTTGTTACTGAGATTGCTAACATTTATTTTAAGTGGTGGAAACTGAATTGTGCTTGGTTCAGTAACGTGCAGAAAGGGACTGGAAGGGCACCACTGGAGTGGGGAGTTCAACTCTCCAGTCCTGTGTATTCCTGTGGTTGGAATGGGAGCAAAAACTGGCTTCTTTTTTGATGATGGAAATAGCTTTTCAGGGATGTGATCTTACACAAAAGTGGAGCTAGCTGACCTGCCGTCTTCCCTGTAGTTATTTTAAGGAGTGCAAAGAGTGGTGTTGGGTTCTAAAGAGTCGTATTGCTGTTCAGCTGATGCAGAACTCTTAATTTAACTGGATTTGTCTTGTAATTGGTCAAGTTGACCCAAATATTTCTAAGCTTGTTGGACTAACATTGCAGTGGACAGTAGTAGTTAGCAGTGTGTTCAAATAGTGTTTGTCACAGCGAAGCAATTGGATATATAGCAACAGAGCTGAACAGGGACTGGAATGGATTGACTTTTCAGATGGGAAGGCAGTGCATCTAATGGCTGCTTCTTCCATAGTTACTAACCAGGTAGAGCGATACACCTCTGTTGCCTTGGGTCGCTTCCAACTTACCGTCATTTTGGAAAGGTATTGACCAAAATAATACTATCTTGAGGAAGCTTTGCTGATCTGTGATTATTTCAGGAAGTTATGTGGTGCTATGAATGTCTTAAATCCAAACCACAAACCACTTTCTCATTGCTACCACAGTCTTACTGCAGATGTTTCTTTGACATGGGAACAGCCTTTAGAATACAGGGCTGGTGGTTAGGTTTCTATCTCCTGTTTAGAGGCAAAGAAATTCAAGACTACCCTAAAGCGTTATGAAGAGACAATTTGGCTGTTTATGGGGGCTGGGTATTTTTTCCTCTAAGGATTTATGAAAGGAAGAGACAGAATTAACCAGTGCTAGACCTTTCTATGATGCATGATGCTTGGGAAAGCCATCTGTTCATGCACACTATTTTCATCTCTTTTTCTCTATATATTATATAAAATAATACACTGCTGTGGAACCTGAAATGGAGGGGAGATGGCCTGGGCAAGCATGGTTTACTTTCTGTCTTTGGAATACTATCGTGCCAGTTCTCTTCTCGTGTATTATTAAACTGTAGGTTGTGATGTCTGTGCCAGGTTACCAGGAAAATTCATCAACAGAAACTTTTCTAGACTTCTAAATGTATCTTTGGTTTGAGGTCTTAATACTTCTGCAGACTTGAAATCACCAGTTCCAGATCATTGGAAAGACTGTGGGGTTTTTTTAAGGAGGACAGAAGCTAGGCTCACAGACTTGCATTTCTCATGGAAATTAGAAGGCTTGGAGTTAAACCCACATCAGGCCACAGGACAGCATAATGTGAACATCTCATCTCAAACAGGTTAAGTTAGAATTCTGTTGTTCTGGGTAAAGCAGCATTTTCTGCCATGAAAGTCTAAGTATCTGATAGCTTAGTGACTCATGGCTATGAAACTGTTCTGCAGGGGACAGAAAACTTCTGTAGTCATTGATGTCTTCTGAACAAAAGCACTTTTGCCATTTGTCTGAGCCTTATCTCTCATCCTATTTGTATTCAGAGAAGTCTCTCTGAAATTTTGTTTATGATATTAAAGGGCATACATCTTGTAGCATTATCATTATTGTCAAAGACAGAAGTAATGCCTCAAAACATGGGAGAGTTTAGTGTCAGAAGCCTTGGTCTTAAATAAATCTTGTTTTGCACGCTAATTTATTTGATTTGTACTGATTGACTCACATTGGCTTCAGTAGGGACTAAACCTCCTTA
Source organism: Ibycter americanus (assembly GCA_035590275.1). Taxonomy (NCBI): domain Eukaryota; kingdom Metazoa; phylum Chordata; class Aves; order Falconiformes; family Falconidae; genus Ibycter; species Ibycter americanus. Next base: position 111,938,224 of record JAVJGI010000040.1, read on the forward strand.
GGAGCCTTTAGAAGGGATTATTAGAAACCTCAGTGCCTTTGAAGAACTCTCTGTCTGTCCTTTGTTTATAGTATTAGGTCTCATCTCACTGGCTTTGTGTTCAGATTGAAAACAAGTTGCTGCTACTGCTCCCAGTTGGTTTCCCTGTTTTTAAATGGAGTCAACAACTAGAGCCAGAAGTGCTGGCTACACTGAAATGATGTTTGCTCTATCTGTAAATAAGACTGCCTTTCAAGGAGTGAAATTTATAAATATGACAACAGGTAGAAAGCAGGTGATTTCTACTCTTGCACTATAATTAGCAACATTTCAGAGAACATTTATTAAATGAATATTTACAGTTAGAGGCTTATGTTTTCTATTTCAGTGTTCTGTTTAGTTTAAAACATTTTACATTTCACTTCAAAAATTAAGGCTTTGTTGCCTTAATCCTGTTTAGACTGTTTTGTGGTGGGATATTTCTGTTTTGCTGTTTTCCCTGTCAGGCTTTTATCCAAATTGAAATCTGGTCAGCATATCCTCTGTCCAAGGTCTTTGGGATTCTGAACGTTTCTGCTGTTGCAGTTGTGGATAATACTGCTACTAGTTTCTAATCAGTCATTTGCATGTACCTGAGTTTCAGGCTACTAGCAAAACTTTCATCTGTCTGTGTACAAATAAAACCAGATTTAGGTGGCTGGTTCAGTGTAGAACAGGAAACTCTATAAGTGGTGATAAACCAGAAGAGGTTTTTCCCTAGGCAAAATATAATTTAATAAAACCTGTTGAATTCCTGCGGCTGTTAGTTTGAAGGTGGTGTTTGGAGAATTAGCGTTAATTGTGCAGGCTCAAATTGCAGGCACCTGACAATTTTTAAACACTACCTTACGCTCCCAATGTGTGACAGTTGAGCTTCCAGAGCACACATTACAAGTGCTCCTTAACTGTGGCAAAGAATCCAAGACAGAGATCTGAAAATGTGGGATGAATTTCAACCACCTGAGATCCTTTCAGCTAGGAAGCGTAGAGGTAAACAGTAGTGGATGCCCATACCCTTACCTAATCACTCTCCTAGAGCAGATTCATCCCCCTATATTTTGTTACTGCCCACTGTTTTAGTGTCCCAGTAATGGAAATTGTAGTTTGTCTTGGAAACCTGTACTATAGATAAGTTCCATGGTACTGAGAAACTCAACGTTTGAGCAAAGTTTGTGTTCCATTTTATCCCATTGTTTGTGCCTGGTTGTAAGATGATGGTTTTTGCTAAAGTTCTAGGTATGAGAAGACCTAATTAAATAAACAAACACAATAAATCTTTTCATTACCACTGATAATATATCAAATTGATAATATGCAAAGTTAATCCTCACCCTTTTCAAACAGAAAATAAGAGGCACAGCTCTGAATTGCAGGCTGGTTGAGTCCAGGGCAGGAACAGAACACACATTATAATCAGACCATGCTACAGCCTTCCTTATTAAACTTTACTTTCAGGGCGGAGAAGGCATATTTTATTGTGTAGATGTTTACTCCTTGGCTGAGGTCTATTTTTCTGTTATGTACTACACAGACTTGTTCTTTTAATGATATTGCATGAAATTTCATCAGAACAGTACTAAATTATGGATATTCAAGGTAAGACATAGTTTAGAGTTTTTATTGTCTCACTGAAAGGCATGCTTGTATTCTCTTACATCGAGAGGAGGACACAAAAGATGTAGAGCAATCAGTTTTTGTCGGACCTTCAAGATAGGAGTGAAGGACTTTACTCAGTTCATTGAATGCAGTTCATTTGAATTAACAGAATATAATTATATTTTTAAGCAATCTCTGGATTTTTCATGAAGGTCTCCAAGGTGTATTTTGAAAATGAGTATTTTATCTTTACTGTCACTGACTGAACATTTAGCTTTCAAAGCCTAGTACTTGTTACTGAGTTCATTCAGTGTGTTTTACCAGTTAATTCTTAAGAATTTGTTTTGACACAAATGATCTTGATCTGGTTCTGAAGATATGTAGCGTGGCAAAACAACACTGTATATTAAAGTAGTTATCCAGAAGAAACGTTGTTTTCAGCTACAGTCCTTTCTGGTTGAGGTGTGTCTAAATCTTCAGTTATGTAGATGCCAGGTCCTAAGTCAAATGAACTTCTGACCACTTGTAAGAAGATAATGGAAGTCCTCAGAAAGGACTTTGATAAGTACATTTAATTTTAATATGTCCGCAATCAAATAATAGAACTGAATTAATTCTGATTGTCTTAAGATTATAGCTTTTGATTAAAGTTTCTGTACTAGTGCTAAACCCCATTGCCCTGCCTACACATTCATTTACAGTCATTAATTCTTTTAAACAGCAGCAAAAAGTTGCTGCTGGTTGATCTGATGGATTGCATTCTGCAGCATCAGCCATTGCTCTTGGTGAAGCATCCTTTCTTTGAGGCACATTCCTTTTTCTGCAGAACAGTCAGTAGTAGTTCCAGTCGGTGTTAGTGAAAGCTGGTCTGTTGGGTTTCACAAGAAACGGAGCACATTTACCTAGAGCAAATGGTGTTTTAAACCCCTGTGTTCCAGGGACACATCACATCAGGCACCAATTCCCTTTCCTCCGATAGCTTAGCAGCAATTCTCTTTAGATAATCGAGTTAGAAGGTGGTGTGTGCTCAGTGATTGCTTGGCAGCAGTAAAGGCTCTAGCATGAGCTTGACAATTCAGTTTGCTACCTGGAGAAAGAGCTGTGCTTAGCTGTCTTTTTAATTTTTTTTTGGCCACGATAAACTAAGTAGAAGCTTGCTGTGGCATGCCCAGGGTAGCTTCCCCCACTTGACTAGATTAAGTGCTAGTTGGGATTTACAACAGATTCCAGTTGAGGCGCTTACAAATAGTGTGAATATTGCATTTCAAGGAAACCAGTGTAGTTTATCCCAGTTAAATGGCAAGAGATTAACAGCTCAGGGCACTTTGTTAGTGTCAGGCTTGGGATAGGCCAACTGTTTCGGTTTGGAATTGACAGTCTGGCCTTGAACAACTTTCTCTGTGGATTTCAGGAGTTTCCTGACCATTAAAGAGGGAAAAAATGTGAAAGGTTAGTTTTCAGTCCAACATTTAATAATCTTTCAGCCGACTGAGATCAGAATAATGCTCGGTTGGTTTCGCAGTTGGTTCGAGGGAAGCAGTAATGTATCACTCGTGAGCTGTGCCTCATATTTCGAATGCTGGCTTGGGAACTTCTTACAGTATGTGGTTATGCTGGAGTCAGTAGATCACAAATATGGATAACGGGCCTTTCCTGGATATTCAGCAGTAAGTTTGGGTTTTAAAATCCAGTGATGTTTAGCCTTCATAAACACAAAGGGATTTAAGCTTTATGTTTCAAAATCTGGTGATGTTTTAGCCTTCCTAAACACAAAGGGGTTTAAGCTTTATGATTTTATTGTCTACAGCACAATGAAAGGACATGACTTTGCTTTTAACTGGGCCTGTTGTTTGAAGGTTCACTAGACTCTGCAGATGCTTAGCATACTCATAATTCTGTTCACATGTGGTTACAGTACTTCAAGCTTTTGTAGAACTCCCTACCCTACAGTAGTGGGATTTATTGTAGGTTGCTAAGTTAGGAGAAGGTTTCTCAGTGCTTAAAAAACAAAAATCGTCATCTGCGTTCAGAAGCATTAGAATGGAGATGGAGTTTCTTCGGGCAGAGATCTGTTCTAGTATTTTTTACTAGGTCCTTGCAAAGACTAGGATGAAAGGACTCTGGTATGTTCAGTTGGGGTGCGGCTGCCCCAGATGCGCCAACAGAAAAACACACAACTGCGTCCTCCTTGTGCTCCTACCAGCCATAGCTGTATTAGTGGAATGCTTTCCTTTAGAGCAGGTTTGAATTGAGAGGTGTGTTTCAGTCGGAGACTCACGCTTCGGCAGTTACTGGCGCCTTCCCTCTGAGGGAGGAACAATGTGTTAGTCCCTTTGAGCATGACAAAGTTCGCTATAAAACGCCAGGTTCCTCGGAGGGTGCTGCAGCACTGTGCTTCTCGGCGTAAATGGAACAATGTGGTTGACATTTAGCTGGCTAGCTGGTATGCTGAATATTGAAAGCATGCCCATGTGAGTCTATTGAGGCAGTAAAGATAGCGTTGCCATATTGAGTAAAACCACACACGGCGGTAATTAAATAAACACTGTTTGCATTAAAATAGTTTGTTGTGAGTTCTCTCTTGCTGCATTGTTACGTATGAAGATATTATATCCTGTCTAGCAGTTTGTTGCTACTAACCAGTAAAAGATTGCAGATGAAAGCGTATTGGGAGACTATTATCGTTTCCTATATGAGTTCTTTACCTCTAGGTTTAATCATTTGTTTAAGTGTCCTTTTAACACAGTGTTTTTAGTTCCCTTGGGTAAGCGTTATGACAGACATCATGAATCCATTTTGGTTTGTTGGAGACGCAGGATTTGAAAGTCTAGGCTATAGCTTAGCCTTACATCTCTGCCTCTTCTGACAATCTGCTTTATATAATTCTTTAGAGAGGTGAACTAGCAGGACTCAACTGTCTCAGTACAGTGTAACTACACTACTGTGTTCTAGCTGTAGTATATACTTTGCTGTGACTGCACAGGCGTTTGTTTCAGAAGTTGTAAGTACTTGATCTGATGAAGACCAAAATCTGGGTGATGTCACCTGTGGAATGCCGTTTGGTGTGTTTGTTATAACCTCTAGCAAAGCATTTATTGATATTTTGCTATACATCATTTGCTGAAGATGACTTGGGTTTTGTCTGGTGAGAGGCGGTTTTCTGGCCCTCTAGGTGAATGTTTTCCATAGGTTCTAAGCAGCTAGGTATGTACAGCTCTCCAGAATTAGATCTGGGAAAATAGTATTAATTTAAGAAGCGCGAGTATGTGGTAGCCTAAGAGGTTTTCTGAAGTAGCAGATAAAAATTGCCCAAAACAATTTAGGTAAAACTGATGCATGTAGAACCTCGGCACGAAGAGAGCTAGACCAGGAGAAACAATGTATTCAACTGTCAAGAAGAATTAGTTGTTACACCACTTACACTGGTTCTGTGGACTATGAGCTGTGTTTATCTTTGGAGAGCATAACATAAAGGTAAATACTGAATAATCAAGGTATGCTCACACTGGATTGTCACGTAGTAGATGATAGCCTGGTAGATAACATGCGATTTATGTATGATTTTGTCTTGCATCTTTTGTGATGTACTGGAAAAAAACTGTTTTTGCAAGCTGACAAGGAAAGATCCTGCATTTCTTTGCAGCAGAGGAAGAAGATCAGTCATTCTACACATGCTCAAGTGATCGGTTTACAGATCCTTCTGTGCGGAGTTGAAGAATGCTTTTATGGGCGATTTTTGAGTGGAGTTTCCCAGTCTCTTAAAGTGACTACTAAATAAGTGATATAAAAAATAGTATTTTACTCAGATTTCAAGGCACTCTATTAGATGACACAAAAGTCCTGAGATTTTGGTCCCCTCTTCCAGCAGTGTTTGAAGTCTGCACCAGGCGTATGTTGGATTAAAGAGCACAGAGTACAAGTCCCCCCGACCCAGCAGGGCCTGGAGGCTTGCCGTGTGCCTCTGCAGCGAGGCGTGCGACTCCGAAAGCTGATGTCTCGCCCCTTCCCATTGCCTCTCCTCTCTCTCCCTTTCTTGCATTTTGCATAGTTCCCCAGCATCAGCAGAACTCCTGGGGTTCTCCTTCACCTGGGGTGCTGTATGAGTGACTGGTAAGACTGATACCAAAGGCTCTAGGTGTAGATCTTACGCTGGGACAGAAATGTCTGTCGCTCCCCATTTGTTTCCTCAGCAAATGTCTTTGGGTCTTGTGTAGAAATTAGTGAAGTTTGATCTCTTTTCCGCCTGTTCTCTTAATGATAATAAAAATACCCCATACAGGGCAAAATGCTGAAACTAGAAAAAGCCTTCGTGTTTTCTGAAAAATAGTCCACCAACCGTTTTCCATGTTGGAGAGAGTTAAACAAACCCTTGTGTTTCATGTTGGCCAGTCTCTTTTCACCTGGTGCTGAATGTCGGTTTTCCTGGTGTCATGCTTGGCGCTCATGTCAGCGGCTCCTTGTCGCTGTTGGAAGGTTTTTGAATTGCACTTCAGGGGCATCTTAAATCCCAGCATAGTTAAGAGACCAGTTTAGATTCTCTGAGTTACTTTTGGAAAGCCTACAGGGACACTGAACTCTTCTGAACATACTTAGCCAGGATTTTGTCTCAAATTTTTTAATTTCATAAAATGCTGATTCAGATATAGAAAAGTGAAAGAGGGAAATACTGAAATCGGTATTGTAAAGTATTTTTTAAAGTCAGTTTCATATGTTTTGAGTTTGTACTTTGTTCTCCTTTCAGTTAACAAGCATAAGCCATGGATCGAAACAACCTATCATGGTATAGTTACAGAAAATGACAACACGGTGCTCTTGGACCCCCCCTTAATAGCCCTGGACAAAGATGCGCCTCTGCGTTTTGCAGGTAAGGAGTTAATCTGCATTTCTTTTTTAAGAAGTGGAAATGCTTTCTTGAAGGCAAATGCTGTGTGTTTTCCCCAACAGTAGCATAATGTTTCAAAGCTGTTAGACTGTAGGAAATGTATGTGCATGGACCAGAGTTTTATTTTGTATTTACAGCTGTAAATATACAGCTGTATCCAAATATCCAAACCAGAGAGTACTCTATATTGCAGGTAGTCCATGCTGCTTTCAATTTCGTGTGTGTGTGTTAATTCCCACCCCCCCAGTTAATCTTTTCCTCAATCCTCTGGATTCCTCATTTCACAGCATTTACTCTGAGAGTTTTGAAACTATTCTTTTCTTACAATTCTGAAGAGAGTTTTTGGTTTTCTTGGTGTTTCTGATTTGTGTCTTAATAGACTGAAAACAGTAATTAGTAGAATTAAGATTGCATTTCTGTGATAAGTTTGCTTAGCAGTCTGGGGTATTTTTAAAAGTAGACAGCCTCTCCTACCTGAAGAAAAGGCTTTTTCTCCTTTAGCAAAGAATATGGAGAATGATACATGAGATATCTGCAAAATGACGAATTCTTCACTTTCAACATAGGACTGACAGATGACAGTTTTCTTACAAGCTTCTGCAGTAGTTTTTTTTCTGGAAACTACTGTTTAACAATACTGTATTCATTAATTGGATGTAGTAGTATGGAAAGTATTTTTCTGGTATCACAAAATATTGGAAAATGGTGCTTGAAGAATACCGTTGGGCATTTGCAGGTATTTAAATCAGTTGTAGTGGATAATGCAAGCTTAAATTAGATACTTGCAGAGGCTTGCTTGGTTAAGTAAAATTTTAGAATTAAGAATCCTAGTAAAATACCTAGAGGATGTTACATTAGCCATTTTTGGGAACACTGCTCAGCCTGGCTTCAAGGAGGAAGTGGTAGAAAAAGGGAGTGATTAAATTAACAGCCATTTGAAACATTCAGCATGCAGAGTTATGGCAGCTCGGTCACAATTTCTTAAAGTGGTACTTAAAGTAACAGTTGTGTTGCGTTATCATAAGGCTGTAATTATCTCCAAGGCTGCCTTACAAATGCAGGAAGTTCAGAGATAATGGTAAACCTCTGAAATTCAAAACTTTCTCATGTATTGGATACATACGGCAGAGGCTCTTAAGTGATCTTAACTGAAAATAAAACTGCTGTCTGTGGACAAAAAAACTTCTCATTTCCAAATGAAGAAGCTTGCGTTGGGATACACAAAATCTGTTAAGTAAAAGGAGTATAGGAAGGCTGACTTGTGTACTTGGTAATTAGGAGACTATGAATCATCTCTTGTAGTGCTTAAGTGGTGCTGGTAGTTTTGACAGCATTGAATAGATTCTGCAAATGGCAGTTTTATACCTCGTGGTGGATGGTAAAGTTTTCTGGAGTGCTGGCTATCGTGAAGCTTTAGGAAAGTACTGGCAGAATATCTTCAGATACATTGTCAGATTTGCAGAGGAGAATCCAGTGTCAAAGCATCTCTTCAGACAAGACTGCTTTTCCATTGTGTTGATCTAAATTTGTTAAACCTCCTTTCTTTTAATGAACGCTTTTACCAACTGGAAGTTGGTTTTATTAAACGTTTGTGTAAACATTATATATTTTGGCTTTCAAAAACTTAACATTTCTTAAGCAGCAGCAAAACAATGGGTTTAAAATAGTTACCTTAGATTCTGAGTGTAGCATGCTAGTGTTGTAAAGAAATTTTCCTTGATGTGACTTTGTTGGATTTGAATTGCGTAGATTTTGAATGACTGTGCTTTGGGAATCTATGGAAGTATTTGTCTACCATTAAATGGAACAATACTTGAATCTGTCTTTGAGGAGACCAAATGTGGGAGACGTGTTGAATCAGCGTTACCAATTCTAGTTGGTGGTGCTGTAGTCATGTCCTAGAATGGAGAATAGCTTTGTTATTGTCCAGCAGCATCTTATGTGGGTGTTTTTAAGTGTGAGAAGCCCGTTAGATCAGTGACATGTTTTCACAGCAAAACAAAGCATTTTCAGGCTTAAATGGCTGTTTCAGCCCTAACTGGTATATTCCTGCTTATAAATCAGATTTATTCATGCTTCAAAAGGTTGGATATTTTAATTAACTGTGCCCACTGGCTGAGCTGTGAAACTTCTGAACTGTCTGCAGGTTTAAAATATTTTAAATAGAGCTTTCTGCTTTATTTCAATTTTGAGCATGTCAAAACCTCGTGAAACTAGTTCATTTAAATACTTTGTAGTACATGAACTGTGGGGCAAGTAAAAGCATTTTACTGCTTTGCCCACTCCGTGCTGTGGGTAGGATCCTAAAATTCAGGTGTGCAAAAGTAAGTAGAGTTATGTAGACATTTATTTCTAGGGTAATTGGTATGGTTTTAAATCTGAAACAACACACTTTTGAAAATGGAATTTGAATATAGTCATGCCAGGTTGCTTTGCCATACTGCCCGACATATAGAGAGACGCTACGGAGTCAGTCTTTCGTGCCACGGTTGTTACAGATCTGCTTGAGAAGGCAGTGACCATTCTTGTTCCTTAGTGAAACTTTTCTACGTTGCAAATTGAGTCATGTTGGAATTTGGCCCTAAATGGTTTTGCTGAAAAAAATAAAAAGGCAGCTACATCCTCTGTTGTACATTAGAGTAATTCATGTTTTAAATAATTTTGATGTCTGAAGCTCTCAGTATGGATTTCCCCTTTACTGTGCAAAAAGGAACTGAATTTTTATTGCATTTGAAACAGTATTATATCTGGATGCCTTTGCATAGCTGAATGTGTTTTGTTATAAGATTATAACGCAGGGTCTTGCTAGCGAGAGGTTTGAAATGTTTCCCTGGTGGAAGGATATGTTTCCTTGGATTTTTGATGTGTCTGTAACAGGGTTTTAATCCCTCTTCCCCCCCACCCCCACCCCTAGGGAAAACCACTTCTCAGCCACAATACTTGTATTTTCCCCTTACTAATCTGGGATGCAGGAAGTATTTTTGTGGGAGTTAGGAATGTTTTGATTTAGAGCATGAATATGCATAGAGCTGTGAAAATGATCTCGCAGAATCTCTATTCTTTGTTTCTTTCTTTTTTTTTTTTTTTCTTTTTTTTTTTTTCCAAACCCCCCCAAATCCACTGAGCCTCTCTGTCAGCCTTTGCCCGGAGGCATGTGGGGTTTGCATGTGGCAGTGGGCGAGTGCTGGTGCCCTGTTGCCCCGCCAGCCCATGTTTGCTTAGGGCAGGGAGCTGTGCTGACGTCCTGTCTGCGGCAGCCTCTGTAACGCGGCGCTCAGCCGGGTGACGGCTGTAAAGAAGTGATGTGTAGAGATGATGAATGACGCTGTGTAATCAAACAGGTAAAGATTTTGATCTTGTCACATCCAGTGAGTGATTCAGTTGCACAGCTGGTTGGCAAACCTTAGAGGAAATTTTGTTGTTAAAAATTACGCATCTCTTTATATTACATATATATTATAAAATAGTATCTCAGCCATTTTTGCATCAAATTTAAAGCATGTGTGGAGTGACGTTTTGGTTTGCACTTATCGTGCAGCCAAATACAAACTGAAATGGAGTTATTGCTAATTGTGAAATTTAAAGTTGGTTTGCTTTTTATCGGTTTTGTATGCTACTAAGAAATACTTGTTTAGGAGACACTGTACATGTGTTGAAATGGGAGACTTCTCCTGAAGGCTTTCCATGATCCTCATGTAGACTGCTGCTGGGTTACAGCTGGGAGGACATACTTCATCTCCTGTGGAATGGAAATGTAGAGGGATAGCTGACTCCAAACTTTGAAGAGTGTCTAGTCAAATGCTGTATGTTCAGTTTAAATATCTTGCAAAGCTTTTTTATAACTATATAATACAATTATTTTACATCATTATATGGTAACAGTACAGAAAGAGATAAAAAGGTAAAAAACAACAAAGCCTTAAAATTCTACCAAACCCTCACTGTCATTTGATTGTGCTACACTAGAAAGGAGAAATACAGAATGTCTTTAGTATACAGGGTTACTGTATGTCTTCTGGCTAACATAAGTTCCACAGACCTGTATTATCTGTAAAATGAAATGGTTTTTCAACTGTAAGTACAGCTGAGGGGAACACTGTAAAGTGCTATCCTAGTTACAGTTTATTCAGCTGAACAGTTCCCAATATGTCAAAAATAAACTAATTTACAGATTGATCATCATTCTGTTCTAAGATTAGGAGAGGTAGAAATTTATTTTAGTAATGTATCTCAACTTCAGAATGAAATGAGAAAAAGTATTAGGTATGTATGACATAGCATGAAACCTTAGGGAGCATAGTATGTGACTGAGCTTACTTAATGGCAATAAAAAAAATTCACTGCGAAGAATTCTGTAATCACACAGAAGAGTCTTACCTATACTATATAAATATATGCATTTCATAACTGAGATGAATATTAGTATCATCTGAGTATGGGACTATTAATCGGCAAATTGTCTTATTTGGCTTCAAACAGCTCTGTAACAGTCTTAATATATTTGGAGAAAGGAAAGGGGAGCTTTAATTTTTGAAATATTTTGTACTTCAGAGAATTATTTCTTTTTGCTTCTTTTCATTGCAGAGACACTTTGAAGAAGGGAGCTTAAAAAGCCTGTTAGGTTGGGAGCTCTGCATTTGCTTATTTAGAGCGCTTATAAGTAACACCATAGTTTTTTGTGCATTTTAACATTTTCAGTCAGAAGAACCTTGTCTGCGTAGTAATGAAAAGGCTTTTTTGGGTAGTCTTACTAGTGTGTGAAGTGGAAAATGTGATTGCATCGGGTCAGTTACTGTTCTGAGAAACAGCTGGCAGGAATTGAGCTATAGTACACCTCAAACTGCAGCTTTACACCTTAAAAAGCATCTGGAGACACATGGATATTTACTGGAAAGCTTATTTATGTCTTATGCCCAGGAGCCAAAAATACAGTGCCTGCATGTCCTAGCAGCCAAATTGGGGCTGGTGCCAGAGTTACAGGTCACTTGAGATGATAGAGAACTGACCAGTTTTTAAACAACCTCCCCTTCTCCCAAATAGGTGATTGCCCCATTAATATACTTCTCCTTCTTCTCTCCGTTGTCAGGCTTTGTGCTTTAATGTTACCTTCCATTGCCCCCCCCGCCCCCCCCCCCCCCCCCCCCCCG
>JAVJGI010000040.1:111949876-111981428 GCA_035590275.1 Ibycter americanus
TCTTAATGTTTCACACACAATGCTTGACTCTCAAGGTTAGAGTTACTGGAAGGGAGCAGGGAGGTGCGTGTACGGGAGGAGGACAGGTGGAATATTTAGAAGCTTGCAGTGGGAATGTCACTTCTGGCTGGGAATGTCACTTCTGGCTGATCAGTGGTGTCGGCCATGAATTTTACACAGTGTAAAATTTTCTTGAATGATCCTGTTGCCAAAACACATTAAAATCTGGGGTTATATTTATATCCCATGTAAGAATAGACTGAAATACATTATGTGGGTGCCCCAGGAGGCAGCATACTTGGTGCATTAAAATAATAAGCTAATTATAAATCTAGGGATTACCTGAAGTGAGTTTCAGGGAGAACCACTGGAGAGCTGTTTCAGAAACTGGCTCCTTTTAAAATGAAGGACTAGAAATCATAATACATTACGAGGTAATTTTCCTTAATTATATTTCCATTTCGTTATTAAACTGTAAATTTGCCTTTTTAAGAGAAGTATTTCTCTGTAACTGTAGTGCCTCACCTCTCTTCAAGGCCGTTCTAGAATGGAGACTTGAATAACTGTGTTACTGCAAGTTGTTTGAAATGTGTGAGAATTAATGGGAGATCTACCAGAAGTGATTTCAAGGGTACAGGTCTGCTTTGTTGTACTGGATTTGAGGTCAAAGATGATGGTCATCAGGAAAAAATAATTGGTATGCTGGATGGTATGTAAAATGTGGCAGTTTGAGGGTCTAAGAAATTGTGATTTGCAGGGGAGTGAAGAGCAGGATTAACTGTCTTCTCATTAGAACTGTGAAGCCATTCCAGGTGCCTGTCAGCGCCATCCAATACCATTGTAAAGCTTGGTTGTATCTGAGATCTCCTCTGAAGTGTGGAAGATCCAGGACACTGTGGAAGCCTGTACTTCTCTGGAGTGGCTGGAGGGGGCAAGGCAGGCAGCTCCAGGGCATCCTCAGTACTAGCAGATTAATATATTTGAGTACCTGAATCTCTTGTATTTCAGCAGTAGAATAAAATGGTAGAAGCTGTTGGTTGCTTGTTTAACCTGGAAAAGCAGTATACTGCCAGGAAAATGTATAGCTCCCCGCTCCCCATTTTTTACATTAAAGCTTTTATGTTCATTAGGATCTCAATTTAATGTATATATTTTTTATTAATTAATTATGGCAATACTGTCAAGTTTGATGTAGAATTCAAATTTTGAAAATGCAAGGTGTTATCCAAGACTGATTAAAAATTTATGTGAAAACACAAAAATCCCATGACTACTTAAAAAAATTTTTCTGGAACTTGGGAGTATGAAGTTTTTTAATTGTAGAAATGTGGTGATTTTGGTATAATAGATAAAATCTTATTTAAAATACTTAATGTGTCTTCTTTAAATAGAATAGTATAAATAAATTCTGATAAATACTACTTTATGGATAGTTCATCGACATGGAATTCTGAAAGTATCTTTTCTTTAGCAGTTGGTATTATAAAAAAAAAAGGAAAAAAGAAGCCTTTTGAGAAACATACTAAATACTTCAAAATTTTACAAATGACAACCTGAAGTTACAAGATTAAATCATACTTAACATAACTAAAACTCTAAAATTATAACAGTTACAGCAAAACACCACTGGAATTTTAAAATACAATTTTTCCAAAGTTTTTCTGTGTGATGTGTGCATCTTTGCCTTTTCCTTATTTGCTCCCTTTCAACCTTTCCTGTTACTGACTTGGGTTTATCTTTTCTCCCTTTAGAGAGTTTTGAGGTGACAGTCACCAAAGAAGGTGATAAAGGGTTCTTTCTATCCCTTTTATGAATATTAACCTACTAACTTTGGTTATGAAATGGGGAATCAGCACTTAAACAGAAGATCCTGTCATGCTCTTTTGTCCCATTTATTCTCCCAGTTTTTTTCTATTTTAAAATATATTGATTAAAAACTGTTATGTAACCAGACCCTTGGTTAGAAATATCTGTAAATCAGACATCCATTTGAACCATTTGGGGTTATTGTACCTTGTGCAGACACTGAAGAAGTTGGTTTTGGGGGAATTAGCATTTTCTGATATTTTCACTGATGGCGTACCTCTTTGAGGCATCTTAAGTTTTGTCATATGCTTTGTAAAGTAACATTTAACTGCCGAAGCATTGTAACACCTTCCCTGCAGTACAGGTCCTTCAGTACATACTTCAGTAGTTTAAAATCTGAATCTAATACCTTTTTTTTTAATACCTCTAGACATGTTTACAGCAGGAGTGCATTCTTGGTACTATGATACCACTGCAACTATAATAGCAAAGTAGTGTTTTATGCTGGTGTAAGAAAATCACCTTCAAAATGTTACCAAGTTACACAGGTAAAACCACAGTGTGGGTGGTGGAGCTGTTTATTGAGTGGCTTTTGTTAGCCCAGCTGGGTGTCCTAGGCTCACTCTGCATCACGTGCAGACAGATTGACCTAGCTGTGCCAGCAAGAGATCTTGTAGTGTAAGCTTAGGCTTAGGTGTGTTTTGAAATGATGTACTAGGGATTTCTCTTGCCAGTCTGGTAGGATGAAGAGTTTGAACAGAAAGGAAAGCCTACTAAATCATTCCATGTGAGAGCTTCCTTGACTAACATATTTGGTGTGTGTTAGTAGATAGCTGTTGAAATGGATGCCTGAGAAGTTGGTATTTCTACCTTTCTCATTCAGTAGTTTATTTTGATTCCCTAATTTTAGCCAGGTACATTGCACAGGAAGACTTTGTTCTTTGATCTGTTGACAGAATTTCTGTAATGATGGTGCTGAACCTATATGTGAAGCTTTTTCATCCCTTGACTTGTAACTGTGCATTTTTAACCTTTTGCTCTGGTCAAAATAAACAAGCTGCCCAGCTATTCCCAGTAGCTTGGCATAGAAGATATTACCAGTGGCCTTGGCTGTATGCTCTCATAAGATCTACTGTTACCCTAGAGCTATCTCAAGTACTCCTGTGAAATGCCTGTCTACATTTCTCTTTTTCTCTTTTGTATTCCTGCATGAATGGATGCAAAGTAAACAAGTTGCTTGGAAGGCAGACGTATGCTTCTTTTTACTAAAGTTCCCAGAAATCACCCATTTTAAAGCACAGTGCTCTTGCTTTGTCCACAGACCCTCACAAACCCTTGGCTGCAAAATAGTTGGTCATTTATTTTTAAAATGTGTAATAATTTTGACCAGTTCTAACCTCTCTTACTTTGAATCTGTAGGTGAGATTTGTGGATTTAAAATTCACGGGCAAAATGTTCCCTTTGAAGCAGTGGTGGTGGATAAATCCACTGGTGAGGGAATAATACGGTCTAAAGAAAAGCTTGACTGTGAGCTACAGAAGGACTACACGTTCACCATACAGGCCTATGACTGCGGAAAGGGACCAGATGGAGCGAATGCGAAAAAATCCCACAAGTAAGTAGATCTGTGGTGGGCTCAGGGGAAGTTTGGTTTCAAGCAGTCTTCTGCTTGTGGTGATTTATGGTCTGTGTATTTAGAGTAAATGTAAACCAAGTGTTAATACTGGAAGACTTCCATATAATGGCAGTATAAATAGCAGCAAAATGAACATGAACTGTTTTGACATCTCTTTAGCTGTATTCTAGATGATACTGCTTTATCCCTCGATGTTGCTGAATTTACCTTAGAAAATACTGTGGGGATAGAAGCAGGAAAACTGTTGTTATAGTTAAAATCTGGCTTGAGTGGATTTAAAGAGTTGGCGTGGGATGCCAAGCCTGGACATTGCTTCAGAATTCAGTTTCTAAAAATGAAAAAGTAGTTCAAGAGGTTCAAGAAGTCAGTCTATATTAAAGTTGACAAAATGAAAAAGCGTTACATGTTGCTGTCATTTCCAACGGCCTCACCAAAAAAAGCAAGATCAATAGCATAAGGTTCGTCTCTGCCTAGATTAAAGAATGGGAACAAAGCAGTCTTTAGCTGATCTTTATCTAAAGAAAAAAGCACAATGTAAAATGCTCTCTAGAAAATCCACATGAGAATAACTGTTTAACACCCTCGTGTAAACATCTGCAGAGCATATGGAAGATTACCATTTGCATGAAGCAAAGAGGGGCATAAGTAAGATGAGGAATCGGCTAGCAGCAGTCATCTTGGTGACAAATACAACCTTGTTACTCTGTGGCTGTATGCTTCAGATAGGCAGCAGAAAGTTAGCTCCTGAAGGATTACACTTAGGGAAAATAGATGTGCCCTCAAACTCTGTTTGATACCCGTTTGACTTTTGAAGAAATATTTTAAAGAGTAAGATGGCAACAAATGTTTTGTTGGCTTGGCTGGAATTACGTTATTTGTTCAGTTTGATAGTGTACAGTTCCTTCTCTGCTCTGTGCTGGTTAATTGAGGTAGAAACTTTTTCCTGATGGGTCTGATAAAAATTATGGTTAGCCATATTCGTGGCTATGGAACGAACTAGTACAGATGAAGCAGCATGCTCTGCACCTCTTCTTTTCCTGCAGCAGATTGATGAGTTTCCAAGACCAGCACCTGCAAACCACTGTTGAAATTTCCCTGGCCCATGGCTGTCTGCGTTATGGTTTTTAGTGGCCTTTAACCATCTTGGAGTTTAGCTCTTAAAGTCCAGGAATATGAAGTCTGTTTGGTACAGAAGGCCATTTTTGGTGGCATTTATTTAGCACATAGGATAAAATAAAACCTTAAATACTTTTTTTTTTTTTAGCATAAGCGTTAGAAAACTTTTGCTTTTATGGAAGAACTGTAGTGATTGAATTCTTTATTGGTTTACATTCCAGATAATTTTCATTATTCACCTCTTCTCCTTGGTCATGGACAGAAACTGCGTTATTTTCCTATTCTGTATATACCAGCAATCAGTGACAAGTGTGAAAGGACAGAATTCAAAATCCAATCTGTTTATGATTGTCTAGCTAGCTATACAATGTGTTAAAGTGTATTTTCTACTTCTGTGATTCTTCCATTTAAATTGGCTGATCTCTCATTCCTACATCCAAGAAACAAGCCTGTTTTCTCTGACTTGGACAGCTCAGTACTTTATTAGCAAAAGAAGGCCAATCAAATGTTCTTGTCTGAGCTCTTGGACCAAGACCAGTCTTAGCTGTCATTCTTGTTCACATGAAATAAAAATTGAATGTTTATATCAAATACTCTGACAGCAGGAAGGAACTGGAAGGATTGTACTGGTTTAACAGAAGTAAAAGCCTGTGTTGTCACAGCTGTATTTTGTATTTTTGTAAAATGGTGGCAATTTAATAGTTACAGTACAAGGGTTTGAATTTCACTTGCAAATAAACAGCAATAGTAAGCAATAACCTAGAACTACACTGAATTATAGCGCAACACACTGGAAAAACATCCACTGCTTTCCTAGTTAGGGTAGTTGAGATTGTTAGTTTTATTTGTCATTGATCACTTCTTTCTGGGAGCTTAAATTCTGCAGGATAGACTCACCTGGAAAAGAGGGAGCTGTCTTACCAGATCCCTTGCACGAATGGAAGTTTTGCAACGTGTAGGAAACTGACCTCTGTGTTTTTGTTTCCAGAGCAACAGTACATATTCAGGTGAATGATGTTAATGAGTATGCTCCTGTGTTCAAAGAGAAGTCATACAAGGCAACAGTTATTGAAGGGAAGAGGTATGACAACATCCTGAAAGTGGAAGCAGTGGATGCAGATTGCTCACCTCAGTTCAGCCAGATTTGCAATTATGAAATTGTAACTCCGGATGTACCTTTTGCTATTGACAAAGATGGTAAGAACACGATGCGAGATGGAGCGGGAATTACTGTAATTTGCCACCCTAAGAACAGGACTTCAGACCGGTCAGCATCAAACTTTAAAACCCTGTTTTAACCCTTTCCTACAGCATAGTTAAATGGAGGTGTTGACTTTGGCTATCCAAATTGATGATGAAAAGTAAGATGTCTTTCAGTGCCAATACCATGTGCTATCTACTGATGTAAGGAGCAGATGGTGTGTTGTTTCTTCTAACATGCTTTTCAAAATAAAGGAAATATGGTAGTCATATTTTATTTTAAACCAGCTCTTAGTAGGCTTTTTTTGGTTGCCTGTAGTTTTCTATTCTGTATTAGGATAGCTTTTGCTAATTAGCTTTCAGAAATGGGATTCCAGGCGTGTGCTTTTCATATTTGAGATGCTCAGATGTGGCTCTGGAGACGAGAGTATCATGGTTATTGGTTTTGAAGTGTAGTGATTTGTTTACGTAATTTCCACTAGTGATCTGTGGAGCCTACAGAGAGGTTCAAGCAAGCTGGTAAAACAAAGCCAGACAGCTTTTAGTGGGCTTTAGTTTGAGATTTTTGGGGATCCACATTGCCAGTGAATAATTTTCATGGATGTGTGAATTTAAAATAGTTAAGAGAATCCTGGCATGTGTCAAACAATTTATGTATCAGTTGCCACCTGTGGACAGTTTCATTTTGAGTAATATAATATGCTACTAAGAGCCTGATTAGTGCATACCTGCTGTTCTTTGTATGTCTGCTCATTTCTAGATTTATGTAATTTTTAAGGTTCTGGGCCTGATGTCTGGCATTGAAAGGTCAAATAGTGAAGGGCTAATTCACTTGCAGGTGTGTCTGCTAAAGTCTTGGTGCCTCTATGAAGTACATAGGTGGTATCTGCATGCATTCAGTGCAGTGGTGACCCTGGGAGATGGGTAGGTACTGATGTCTGATGATTGCCTTTTGCCTTTTTTGTGTGTGTCAGGTTATATAAAAAACACAGAAAAGTTGAACTATGGTAAAGAACATCAGTATAAACTGACAGTAACAGCGTACGACTGTGGGAAGAAGAGAGCTGCTGAGGATGTGTTGGTTAAAATTAGCATTAAGCCGACATGCAAGCCTGGCTGGCAAGGTGAGTTTGATCTCCTTCCTGTCTGCTTTTAGCATTTGCCAGTACATTCAGATAAATGTGAGAGATTTTTAATGTTGTTTCTTTGGATAAATATACAGGCTGGAGCAAAAGAATAGAATATGAGCCTGGTACTGGTTCGTTAGCTCTCTTCCCTGGCATGCGTTTGGAGACGTGTGATGAGCCAATAACCTCAATTCAAGCAACAGTTGAACTAGAAACCAACCATATTGGTAAAGGCTGTGATAGAGACACCTACTCTGAGAAATCCATTCACAGGCTCTGTGGTAAGAATGCTTTCTTTAAAACAAAGTGGTCTTTCTTGCTTATTAGTTTTTCTTTGAATATTATGCTAGACCACAAATCAATGAGTAGATACAGTCTTCATTTGCATGTAGTTTCATCCAACTTTTTTCCTAGCAGACAGTAAAAAGCATGAAATTAGCTGAAGGTGACTTTTAAAATAATTCCCAAATGCAGTGAAGAATCTCTCTTTTCTGCCTCTCTACTAGCTTATATAGACACATAATTTCCCTCACATGAGATTCATGTTCAAGAGCTGAAAGAATGCTATATATGCAGAAGGGTGTAGCCATTAAAACCTCTCTGTTTTTCTGAGGTGCAATGGATGTGAAGGATGCAATGTAAGAAATACATGATGAAAAAATAGATGAGAAAACCAAGGAAGTGTGGTTTGGAAAAAACAGGTTACTTGCATCAATTACACTTACACTGTGCTTGCCTGAGCGAAGGGCACTTTGGCATCCACACACACTGCAGTTAAAGGTTTGATGAAAAGTTTATGAATCCTTCGTAGCCAGTATGGAAGATTTGAGATTACAGGACGAATTACCATTGATGATTTACATCTTCAACTTCAGGTGAAGTCAGTTGAAAGTGTGAATACAGTGTAACCCTAGAGACCTGGGCAATTCCTGAGCTGTTCCCTGATGAGGTCACTGTGACATTAATGATTTCAGCTTGAATTGGGGGAAAAACAGCAAGCAGAGTACCTGCTGGGTAGCGTTGCTCCTGACCATGATATTATTAGACAGTGATCTGGGAGAGGATGCTTCATGCAGTCCTCTTCAACTGGATGGATGTGAGTCTTACAACTAGTACAGCGTCAAGAGAAAGGCGTCATGTTCACAGACCTGAGGGGCCAGTGGTATTAATGTAATGACTCCTGAGACAGAGGAAAAATGAGGCGCTACAGCTGTAGAGATCATAAGCAAAACAATTTCAATGAGATTAGTTGTCTACCCAGAAGTTAAATTTATGGAAATCATCATGATATTAGATGTCCGTAATTTGTGCCACATTATTTAGAAGGAGAATTGCTTGGTGTGTAATGGTAGCGTGTAATCCTGATGGTGCTGAAAAAATAGTGCTCAGAAAAACAGTTTGGTTTGAAACTAGCTGTGATCTTTTAGTTTCTGCCTTTTTTCATTTGAGTGTTTCTGTTGTAGGTGCTTCTTCTGGCACAGTTGAGCTACTTCCCCCTCCAAGTAGTGCTGCTAACTGGACAATAGGACTTCCTACTGATAATGGTCATGACAGTGACCAAGTCTTTGAATTTAATGGCACGCAAGCTGTGAAGATTCCAGATGGCGTTGTCACACTCAATCTAAAAGAGCCCTTCGTGATTTCTGTATGGATGAGGCATGGGCCTGGAACCAAAGAGAAAGAGACAATTCTGTGCAATTCAGACAAGACAGGTTTGTCAATACTTCAAGTATAAGCAGTCTCATTGTTGAGTTTTGTTTGTTTTTATATGCTGTGGCAGCATATGTGGGACCTTAAGTTTTTTCTTTGGGTTAGGTTTTTCTTGGAAGTGAAATGGACTGTAAAAGTCACTCTTTATTATGTGTACCTATAGGCATGGCCTTACATTATCTAGCTTCACATTAGGCAGACTTGTTTTTCTAATTCTGTTTCAATTTACATTATGCATTTGTTTTTGCCATGGTAGATGACTTATTCTGGCAATGCAGTGTTGATTTTGCATCTCCGGAGATAGCCTTATTCTTGATGCTGCCTAAAATCATTAAGATACTTCTGTGAGGTTTGGTGATGGCATTTGCTGTTGTATCTTTTTTTTTCTAGGAAGAGATAATTTCTCTTTCTCCAGTGATGAAGGTTTTTTTCACCCTATGCATAATTTCAGTCTCTGTGAATGCTACAGACACATCATTTTGAAGATGCTATTAATAAGAAGGAAATCTGATAACCCTGTTTCCATAATTGCTGTCTAATGGGGGGTAAAAGAATTCTTGTCTTTGTTAGCTGGAGCAGTGAATTTGTCCAGTGTATTAGAAAGATACTTTATTGAAAGAACTGCTAGGTTTTTCAAAGAAAACTATGCTGAATATATTTTAAATTATTTTTTTTTTAATAAAGATTTAACAGCATTTATAATACCCTAAAAGCATTTCTTTGAACAGGAGAAAAGTGACTGTCATTCAGAACCAGGTACAAATATTCTTCTCTTTTCCTTATCTTCACCCATTCCTGTTAATCAAAACCCAAAGCTTTGGATTCATGCAAGTAAGTAAACGGGAGAAAAAAGGCAAATTGTAAATGCTGCAATTTTTCCTGTTTTAAAGTACACAGTAGGCAGACCTTCAAAAGAAGTTTTCCTTTTTTTATTCCTTGATTTGACCTAACCATATAGTTTTTGCGACAGATTAGTTTCTGGTAGTATAAATATGATTTGCCTTCATTTCAGTCTTACGTTATGCAATATTGAAAGACTGGAACTAGATTTTTTGGAGGGAGGCAATTCTGAATATACTGGAACAATACAGTCAGGTTTAATGCTGTCAGGCTGAAAGATTGACATGATTTGGGCATTTTTTCATTCCATTCTTTCTTGACTCACCCATGCCATGGAATGGATGATGTAGCTAAAATGTTTCTTTTCCTTACTCTTACCTGCTTCTCTAGCATCTCACCTTTGTATTTGTTTTAAATGATAAATCATTTAGAGCTACAATTACGTAGTTTTCTCTTAGGAAAGTGTGTCCACCTGCCATCATGGGTATGTGTTCCAAAACAGTAATTAGATACAGTAAAAGCTACTCATTTGTAACAAAAAAGCTCTTCTGTTTGCAAATAGAGCTCTTTTTCTCCTGCTGACAGGTTTATATCTGCCTCTTCGGTCCTGTGCCTTGGTTTAGATTGGATTTTGAGATAGACGCATCTTATTTATTGTACAGCGTATTACTCACGGATTCTTCAAGAATGTTTGCCCTAACTACTATTACAAAGTTTATCACATTCCTCTAAACATGCCTGATTTACTTCTACATTTGTTTCTTCCTGTCAGTTACTTGGGGATTTATGTATGAAATTACAGAACAGGTGAATTTTGTGGAGTTCTTAAGGTTTACAGAAAATAATAATGTTAATTAAAACTCTTGTGCAGATATGAACCGGCACCACTACACACTCTATATACACAACTGCCGACTTGTTTTCCTCTTCCGCCAAGATCCTTCAGAGGGAAAAACATACAAACCTGCTGAATTCCACTGGAAACTAAATCAAGTAAGTTTGGAAGGACAGTTGGTAGGGTGTTAGAATGCAGTGAAAAACATTGGAGACTAAACTTCCTGGTAGTATAATTATTAACAAATACTTCTTGCAACTCCGTGCTCCTGATGTCATGTTTTATAGAACCCAGCAATGCTTACTCTATTTGTGATCAAGTGTTAGAGATAGATCCAGCTATACATTTTCATTTTAAATATAAAATGCTGGTTTAGTGGTTTTATTAAACCCAGTGGGGTACTCAGGAAATCAGGTGCAAGTCATTGTCCTGAAAGGTATGAAAATGTGGATTTATTTGTGAAAATACAATGTCAGTCTTTTAGCTGTGATGTCAGGTATCTTCACCAAATACACTATAAGGTAGTGTGCATGAGAACAGAGCAGGTATTCTGGTTTGTTTATAGCATTGAAGTACTTCTGAGCATGCAACGTATTTGCAGATGAAAGTGTTCATAGGATAATGGAAGAACTTCTTAATTCTTTTGCACACTGCCATACAGTTACTATTACAGGTCTGTTTTGCCAGTTACCTAACAATGAGTTAATATCCTGTTTTCTGTGCGGGGCAGTGTATACTGTTTTAATGGTAAAATGCCCATATATGCCCTTATGGGAAGACTGTTACTTTCCAAAAGCTAATCAACTTCCACTATAAATAATTTTGTTGTGGAAGGCTTTTTTCTGTTCAGAATGGTCACATTTTTCTCTCAACAGTCCCTCTCAGAAAATAAGACAGGTCCTTTGTCAAGTAAGGATGTGTTACAACAGCATTTCAGAATGTGCTTGCATGTAGATACATATTTTTAAATGGAAATATGCTGTTATTAGATATTTTAAAAATCAAAGGAACGGAAATACATGCAGCTTTCTATATTGGCAATAGGAGAAAAGAAACTATTTATAAATGCTTGACAGTTGGGTTGCTTTTTTCAGATGCGTGCCATATGTGTGAAACAAAGTATGTCTATATAGGCTTATAGGTTGTCAGTATGTCTGCATGTATGTATTTGCAGAATGTGCTTCAGATCAGTTATTCAACTGTAATTTTTTTTTAAAAAAAGTATAATTTTGAAAACTTTCTTTACTCAGGTGTGTGACAAAGAATGGCATCATTATGTCCTCAATGTTGAATTTCCTGCGGTAACTCTTTATGTAGATGGTGTTTCATATGATCCTTTCCCAGTGACGGAAGATTACCCTCTTCATCCTTCAAAGATAGAAACGCAGCTAGTAGTTGGAGCATGTTGGCAAGGTAACTATTTACAATTGTTAATATTTAATTAACTTCTTTTATTTTAAATGAGATCTTTGTGGGTACCCTAGAAGTACATAGCAGATCTTTTTAGTGCATGAAAGATCATTTGTTTTGACTTGCAGATTATTTTTGCTCCTAGCTAGTATCACATTTCCTCTTTTAGTCTTTTTCCTTGAGTGTTTCTTTGCTCGGTGGCCACAGGTGCATATGAAATACAAAGCCACTCAGCCAAGTGATTTTTGTGGTAACCATAGAATATAGATAGCTTATTTTAGTAACAGTTTTAAGAATACATCATATACTTCAAATTACTAAGCAGAACACTTAATTTCAAGTAGGTTGAAAAGCATATTGTAGCAAAAGTATTCTCATAAATGGAAGCATGACCAGCAGACAGTTCAGCTAAGCAACACAAGTGATGCTGTCTCTTGGATATTTTACCATTTCTGCTTATAAAAATAAATATAGAAAGCATCTGCTTTATTGTATGCAGACTGTGGCTTAAAACACGATGTTCTGCAAGCTGTAAAATGCTGGTTCATGTGCTTTAATACTTGGGACACGTACTCTTCAAAGCCTGAGAAAAAGGAGAAGAATGCATCTGGACATGGACGCTGGTTATCAGAGATCTTTGAAACAAAGGTCTTGCTTCACAGTCCTGAATGGAAACGCTTGCTTGCTGATAAAATTATTCACCCTAGCTGGTATAAAGCTGATATTTTTGGTCAGAGATAAAAGTGTTAAATCATTCGTCTTTTAACTGTAGTTCAGAATATAACTGTAGTTGCAGTCTGCAATAATGCAGAGAAGTAGCTGGTGAATGAATGACAAATGGAAAGCTTTGAGTCATTTTAATCAAATCAACAGTCTTCTGTCTTATGATGTTTCTTTTCTCTTTGAATTTTAAGGCTTTCAAGTGTGAATGAAGGTTACATTATCAAAATATCCTCTCCATCAAATTTACTGTTTTGCAACAAGTTCACTATCTTTCAGTATTAATGTTTTTTCAGTGCTGAATTAGTTCTGTTGTCCCTTCCTTTGAGTCAGGTATTTTCTCCATAATTCGTCTCATTCTGTTTGTGACTTTCCAACTATCTCTTCTAGCTCAAAGGGAAGCTATAGTAGCTGGTTTTCAAGAAACAGGAGCTTGGAAACTCTGTTCCAGCTAAGTGTATGGATTGTATGATGGCTTCCGTGTATGTTCTGCATCCTAACAAAAGCATATACATTTAGTTTTAAAACTCCTGCTCTCATACTGGCACCTTTGTATGATTCTTTAATTTCTTCTGACATTAATTTTATTTTTAATGGCAGCAGACTGAAATTGGAGCATTAAAGTCTGGAATACAAGAACTTGAGGCAGTACGTTTTAAAAATTCCACCAAAAGCCTGATTTCTAGGGGGTTAGAACATGGGAAAAAAGGATGCCAAGGAAGTGAAGTTAGTGCTTAAGGCCATCCTCTTTGTCTTACCGAGATTTTAAAATAAACCAGGCTGCTCTAAGTGTTATATATACAGCTTACCTCTTAAGAGGAAGGAGATTATATGCTCCTGAAAAAGTTATTTTAACTTTTATTTTAAAAGATTAAAAGCAGTTTTTCATTTTTGGTCTGTCCATCCCCATCCCCCCATGCTTCCATCTGATAAATTGACTGCTTAATAGATATGATACCATTGCTATGAGAAAAGATCTGTGTCGGTAATAGCTCCTTTTGATCAGCATTTAGTACCTTTTGGTGATTGCTGATGTACGCTGGATTGTGCCTTCATTTCCCCTTCAGTAGTTGGGAGAGGAGAAAATACTGAGCCGATTGATCTCATTACTAATAGTGGTTTGTGTGAGATTGAGTATCTGTGGTTGAAGTGTTCTCCAGTGTGACTGTTTTTACTGCAGCTTCTGTATGGGGCTCTTCAGGTTGTCTTGTCATGAATGTTATGTTCCTGTAACAACACAGTGATGTTCCTTCCCTGCATTGCAGCTATTTGTGTTTCAAAGAATTCATAAACCTTGAGAAGCTGGGTCGAGTATAAGCAGACTTTTTGGGGGAAGTGCTGCTTTGTATTTTTTCTGTGATAAGAGAGTTTGCCAAATTGTGACTACTTGGTCCTTTCCCTATTGTCCGATTCTTTGTCTTGCTTTTCTACAGAATATACAGGAAATGAAAATGACAATGAAACTGTGCCTGAGACCTCTGCAGGTTGCTGGAGTTTTTTCCCTACTGTTTTATTTCATTTTTAAGCCAAGACATTGCTTCATCTCGCACACAGCATGAAATGCAGGCATTGCATTCGGGCCATTGACCTTCACATAATCCTCTCCTAGGCTTGTTTCTTCATTGTGCTTCTATTTCCAGAGCTTCATCAGCTGATTTTTTTGCTTTTTTTGTGGGTTTTTTTGGGTTTTTTGGTTGCATCCAAATGCACATCCATGTACAAATCTACAACCATTGTGATTTCGGTGAAGTGGTGTAAAATAAGTTACTGATACAAGATACCAGCTATAATTTCTTTCACCCAGTTTTGTTAAAACATATATGCACCTCATCCTATATAAATATATGTATGTAGGTATGTGTGCATATTATAGAACTATTCAGTGGGTTGGGAAGGACCTTTGGGAGTCAGGTAGCTCTGCTCCCCACTTGAAGACTGATTTCATATTTAGTTCAGGTTGGTTGTGTATAACTCAAAGACAGACCTGTAATTTACGGTGGATACGCACTTGATCAGGAATTTATATAATGTTCTAATTACAGTGAATGGGCATAAAAGCTTTGGCTACCAGGTGTTTCAGGCTGGCTGCAGGGTTTTATTTTCTTAGAAATTTTTAGTGATAGTTCGGTGGATTTTGTGTCTCAAGTTGAGACACTTAAAACGAGTGTTTATTTCTAAAAGTGTGTTTAAGATAAGTACTCTTTCTGTGAAGTGTAAGAATTCCTGGAATAGTCTAGATAGAATTGACTAGAGGTTTCTAGGTGTGCATCACACTTTGATTTGGCAAGGAGGTAACAATCCAGGGGCTAGAAGCTGGAGCTGTACAGATCTGAACTGGAAATGTTAAAATTTCTAACAGGAGAATTTACTACTGAAAATTATATTGTGTTCTGCTGGGGGTCTTTCAGCACTTAGAATCTTTAAAACAAGCTTAGACATCTTTCTAAAAATCTGGTAGCTTTGTAAGTGATGACCTTGAAATACAAATTTCTGGCCCTGTTATTTAGCAAGATGGACTAGTTGGTCGTCGTGATGTCATCTTCAGAAAGCCTAAGCAGTTAAGGGGCTTGCTGGGTTGCAGTTCATCAGACGTCACTCAGCTACCTGAACATAAGTTACCTGAGTTTAAACTGCTGGCTTGGATCCATACAGAGAAGGCAGCACCTTTAGAGGGGAGCAGTTACCTCTTAGACACCTTTTTCAGAATGAGCCGCATCACTTTGTGACATTTCTTTCTGTCCTTTGAGTGTAAAGGGAGCGTGTAATGATGGGTTTAGGTGTGGGTGTAACATCGAGAGGAAGGGTGCTGTCGTCTTCTGGTGGGCAGTGCCTGTGTTGTAGAGAGCAGACGGGTAGCAGGCGCTACCTCAGCGTGAAGGTTCAGCTTTCATAGTTCATCTCATCGGTTCTGTCTTTCATTTCTGAAGAACACCACCTGGCTGTATGGGCGATTTCTTTTGAAATGTTTGTTACGGAAATATTAGCCTTAGTTTTACAGTTCAAGATGGCCACACCTGCTCTGAAGGCCATATGCATGGTGAACTGTTTAATCCTTTCTTTATGCTTGAACATAATCACAAGGTTAACACCCAGAATGGATGAAAACTAACCCGCATGTATATAATACTTTGTGGTACCAGAAAACATATTTGTTGTTTTACCAAAGAAAAAAAAAAGATGGAAAAAATTAAAATGTATAAAGGTTTTTTTCCTTCCTCCCTTTATGAAGGTGGTGAACTCCACATGGCTCAGTTTTTCCGAGGCAATCTGGCAGGTTTGATGATTCGTTCTGGTAAACTGGAAAACAAGAAAGTGATAGATTGCCTGTACACTTGCAAAGAGGGACTGGATTTGCAAATGGCTGATGGCGTTGGCAAAGGTGTGAAGGTAAAGTTGCATATGAATTAAGGGGAGCACGTATATTGCTTTGCTGGTAATAATTGCAAGTTTCGCTGGCAGAGTTAGTAGGGGTGTCCCAAATAAAACAAGCTAATCTATTGTGACATTTTGCATTAAAATTCCATGAAAACTAGGAAATTTTTCTTGTCTAGATGTGGTCTTAGTGGAGTTTAAGGATGAAAGTTACTGTGTTCTCTCTAAGTCTCGAAGAGAAATCCTATATTTGTAAGCCTCTCTTGTTTTACCAGCTATACCAGGCTGTCTAATAAAAGATAGTGATTCTTAGCAGGCAGCTTAGAAAGGGACTAACTTGCATGCCTTTTTTTAGTAGCAAGGTTGTGTGGACAGAGCTAAATTTCTCCCTTTATACTGGCTGTTTCTCTTCCATATTACTAGAATCTTCACATCAGAACTATAAGTGCCTAGATTTTTTCCTAAAGGACAAAACAGTAAATACATTCCACTGGAATAAGGAAGCGAGTAGGGAAGTTAGACAGTGTGTACTACAGGGCCAGTAAAAAATAGCCTTATTGCTTTGAATACAGATGGAATTACCCTAGCACTTACCAGGCTAAGCAGTGCTGAACTTCCAGTTTTAAATGCCAGATCATGTTACTGTTTGCGTGTTCTCCCCCCCACCCCCCTCCCCGTTGTTTCAGATGCACATGAACCCAAGTCAGTCAACGCTGACCTTGGAAGGGGATGATATTGACAGAGTTGATAAGGCCATGCAGCACATCTCCTATCTGAATTCCCGCCAGTTCCCAACACCTGGGATTCGGAGGCTTAAAATCACCAGTGTTGTCAAGTATGTCCCTAGTGCTGAAATAATGTGCCACTGTACAGTGATACGGAAGCCTGGAACGATGTCGATGTGTCTCAGTTGTGGTAAACAAAGGAGCCTTGCTGGATGCAGCCATCACGCATTTGAATACAGCAAATGTTTTCTACACCAGCACTCTGTTTTCTTCCTGAGAACGTAGTAAGGAGTGTGTAAGAAAGGGAGGAGCTTACTGCAAGGGTACTCTGTATGTCTCCAGTATCACAGCCTTCAGTAAAGGTGTTCTGTGTGGCTGCTAGTCATAACATAGAAAATGGGGCTAAATGTTAACTGTAAGTAAAAATTAATTGTGAGATTGCTCCCTTGGTAGGGAATTCTTACTTTCCAACGTGGCTGATGAATTCATCTAAGACTCTTGGGTCTGAGAGAGCTTTTCAAAAATTCATAAAGCAATTACTCTGCATAATTGTGCCTCCCTCTCAAATAGCCTCCCTGACTGTGCAAAACTGCTTCTGTATCTCACAGATGCTTCAATGAAGAGGCCTGTGTCTCCATTCCTTCTGTGGAGGGATATGTGATGGTCTTGCAGCCAGAGGAACCGAAAATCAGCCTTAGTGGCATCAACCATTTTGCCCGCTCTGCTTCAGAGTTTGAGAGTTCTGAGGGTGTTGCCCTCTTCCCTGAGCTTCGCATAATAAGCACCATTACTCGGGAGGTGGAGCCAGAGGGAGATGGAGATGAAGATCCCACAGGTAACATCCTTTTCTGCTTAGGAATGTTGCCTATGCTCACCTCATTCAGTGATCACGTTGGAGGATCTTCCTCTTGCAAAGAGGTGTGGATTTCTCTTTTAATACTGAATCTAGTAGGGGAAAAGAAGGTGTATATCTCCTGTGAGAAGGTGTAGATACTGTGCTCTGGGCTAACAAAAATTTCTCCAGAAATGGTAGTAAGTCCAGGCCATTATCTTCATGTGAGTATCTCTTGTTTGTATTTTGGGGTTTGGGGTTTTTTTCAGGCGTTACTTCCTGAATACTTGCTCTCTTCACTGCAAGCCCAGATCTTAATATTTGTTCTGGAAGAAGAGTTGAGTTTGCATGTGACGTTTGATAGCACCTGGGCTCTTGTCTACTTCACTTTTTGTATCTGCTTACCTCTTTGGCTTTTTTCTCTGCTTTTTAGTACAAGAGTCTTTGGTATCTGAAGAGATCATGCATAACCTGGATACGTGTGAGGTGACAGTGCTAGGAGAGGAACTAAATCAGGAACAAGAAAGCCTGGAGATTGACATGACACGGTTACAGCAGAAGGGCATTGAGATGAGTAGTTCCAACCTGGGCATGATAATCACAGGTAGGGGTTACTACTCTTGGTCTTTTTGTAGGAAGGGTGTAAAGACAGTGATAATGGCAACAGTGTGCTAAAGAAATGGTTTGTAAAACCTTACTCCGGATACTTTGTTTTTGACTAGAATTTCAAGCTCAGAGGTGTCACAACGATTTTGTGGAAAGCTGTGATCATTCTAGAACCTCCTTTCTGTTCCTCTCTGATATCCCATATTGCAGGTTACCTCTGGACTGTGGAAGTGAAATACGCTTTGCCCCAGAAAAGGCTTGTTCCTTGTGCAGATAGATAATCCAGTGCCTAGGAGCATGCATCATTCCTTTCCATTTTGTATTCAGAATATGGTAATGTCTTTGCAAGGAAGACTCCCAGAATCCCTTCAAAGACTAACTGGGTCTAGGATTTTATCACAAAATCTCCAGAATTTCAGTGGAGAGGGGGGTGTGTGTGTGTCTATGGTGCTACCTTTTTTCTACTAACTGTAAATCTTGCAGTCAAGAAAACTTTATTGAAGAAAGAGAGTAGTGTTTGTCAGGTTTATGATGTTGAGCTAGCCTTTTGCGAAGTAATTGTTTTGCTTGTTCATTTCTCTCTACAGGAGTGGATACTATGGCTAGTTATGAAGAAGTTTTGCATTTGGTACACTACAGAAACTGGCACACTGTTTCTCTCTTTGACAGAAAGTTCAAATTAGTCTGTTCTGAGCTGAATGGACGCTATGTCAGCAATGAGTTTAAAGTGGAGGTACGTAAACTGATCTGATGAGAAGTTTTAGAGCATGGATGGCTAATAGGATGGAAGTTATTGCCTCAACTGATCAATTATTGATTTAGATTTTTGTCCTGTAAATAAACACTAGTATACATGCATTTCAGGCTGTATTTTGTATATAAACGTGTTCTTAATGCTGCAGTTCAGCTTTCAGTAAGGTTGCCTAAACAGAAGTGAAACTGTTGTGTTGTAGAAGAAATGGTATGACTAATGGAAGTGTGAAGCCAAAGAGACTGAATTGGAAAGACAGTATATTAATTTAGCAAAAAAGTAGCAAATATAGAGTAAGAGTAGTGCTACCAGAGACTTGAGTGGTCTTCATGTCTAACTTCTAGGGTTTCACAAATTTACTGTTTTGTTTGTGTGATGCTTAAATTGCTGATACTAAGGGCTTATGTAAGAGCACCGACAGGCTAAAATTGCATTTCCTCTGCAGCAGAGTACAATTTAGTTATTACTTGGTACACTTACATTAAATATATGGAAGTACAGCAAAAGATAACATAAAGGGCGCTAAAATTTCACATGCTGGAATGTGAAGTTATTTATACTGAGAGGAACTGTCCTGTCTCTCTGCATGTTTCAGCTGTGAGCTTGAATCTTTTACATTTTAAAGCTGACAAAAGGGATGACAGGAAAGTGAATTGTAGTTACCACTAGTTGGGTGGTTATGGTGGGCTGGGGAGCCTCCTGTGTCTCAGAATAGACGTTTTTGTGTTGAAGTAATGTGGTTTTGTTTCCTGAGGAAATTCTGTGAGCTTGAGTTGGGATCTTAACCAAACTGTTGAACTGCACATGCTTTCCTGGTTCTGTAGCAAACATTCTCTCTTCCTGTTGTGCAGCTGGTCAGGTACCTGTATCGCAGTGTTCCACTGCAGGAGGGGTATATTTAGCTCTGCTTGTTTGGCAAGGAAATGTGAAATACGCTGTTCAAATGATGAGCTTGCAGTTGTACCTAAAAGCTAGCTATGCGAAGTGTGGGCTAAACTTTATAAAATAATAGGGTTTTTCTTAACCCTCTGACTGTTATATGGATTTTTTTCTTTGCTGTTAGCTGAAGTTACACAGCAGAATAAGAAAAGATGGGAATGAAGAAAATACAATTAATGTATTACGTATCTTTGTATATACTGTTACTTCAGGATTAAAATAGCTGACCACCACATTTGATAATAAACTGGCTTCATCTGTTTTATTCTGAAATATTGGTGTCTGTACACAAACTTGCCAGACTAACCAAAATAGATTTGAGAGCTGTGAAACTGAAAGGTTTTGTGACATATGGGGAGCTACTGATTGGAATGATTGTCCCGAGACAAGCCATTGCCATGTTGAAGGAGAATTAGATGTCTGCTCTGGGGAATGGAGTTTAAAAATTTTTATTTTATTTTTTCTTTTTGTTTCTATCTCTTCAGAAGTAAACTGTTTCATTTCTGGAGTTTAGCAGTTTCTTTTTGTTCCTAGGTGAATGTTATCCACACAGCTAACCCAGTTGAACACGCTAATCACATAGCTGCGCAGCCACAATTTGTTCATCCCGTGCATCACACATTTGTTGATCTCTCTGGTCACAACTTGGCTAACCCTCATCCGTTTTCAGGTAAGAATTCTGTCACTGAAGTTCAGCTCGGTTTTTTGGATGTTAAAATGTCACAGAGGCTTCTTGCTGCAGGGAGGTTTCCCCCAGAGTTTAAATGGGTGTGTTGGACTAATAATTGAACCAGCTACTCAGTCCTGTTCTGCTGTTGCCCAGGCAGGGAGGAGTTGCTGACTAGAGGTCTAGCAAATAGCTTTTCCTGGTGGCAGGAGAGCTTTCTGTTGGGGTGTGTACATTGGAAAATGGGAGGTGTGCTAGTCTTAAGGGGGCTATAAGGTTTGGATAAAGGGCTGTGAGGAACTGGGACAGTATTCCTTCTGAATGGCATGATGAACCGCAGCGGTATTCCCTTGATGAGTCATGGTGTCTGTCCTTTCTGTTTTAATTATATTAATTTGGCATGGGTGTAGGATGTGAGAGGAAGAAAAACAGGCATTTTAGAGAGGAGTCTGCGTGTGTGGTGGAATCTGCTTTCCATGTGTTGTCAGAATATAAGTAATTTTACTTAAGGAAAAAAGTTTTAGTTCTTAGTCTCTGACTGGCTCTTTAGGTGGTCTTAGCCAAACTGCCTCTGCGTAGCTACATATAATGCTTGCATAATGCCATTTCCCTCTTGCAGGTGGTGGGAGCAGAGGACTAGTTACTAGCATTGTGTATGAGTTACTTATCAGTATCATTTAAGAAACTCCTTTTGTTTTCTTGTCACAGTTGTTCCAAGTACAGCCACTGTTGTGATTGTAGTTTGTGTCAGTTTCCTGGTTTTTATGATTATTCTGGGAGTGTTCCGAATCCGAGCTGCACATCAGAGAACGATGCGTGACCAGGACACTGGAAAGGAAAATGAGATGGACTGGGATGACTCTGCTCTGACCATCACTGTGAACCCGATGGAGGTAAAGCTGGTGTCTCAGCACTTAACAATAAAATGCCCTTTTCCAGCTGTAATGGGTATGATTGTACACAGACAGAGGTAGTAGAGCAAAACTAACCACTGAACACGGACTAGAGACCTTAGCTGTGAATTTTTAAGGAATGCGACAAATGCCGAGAGCAGTTATGTTTGGGATCTTGCATGAGTGATAGCTTCATGCTGCATAATTGGATTTTACAGGTCAGCATCCAACACTAGCATTGATCATGCGGTGTGCTACCTTAACCACGGTCTGCATTTTTCCAAAGTTGCAAGAATTTTTTGTTGAAACATCTCTGTTTACAATGCTTTCTTCTCCTGTGATTTTTAGAAAATCAGGAACGAGAAAGATGTGCGACCTTAATGTTCTTTGTGCAGCCCTACTGAAGGATTGTTTTCCAGTAGAATTTGAAGTACTGGATCACACCTCAGAAGTGTTTAGTGTGACAGCACTGATAGCAGTGTTACAAAGCTATTTTAAAGAGTGCTCGTTCCTTTTTTTCCTTCCTGGTTGCCTTACTGCTGCTGAACTTCTAAAATCAGTAAGGCACCTGTAACAGCTCTTTCTCAATATAGTGTCTTGTGCCTGAATTCAAAAGAATAAAAAGAATTTTGGCCAGTATGATTTTAACAGCTAATTTCTGTCTGAACAGACTTACGAGGATCAACACAGCAGTGAAGAGGAAGAGGAGGAGGAGGAGGAAGAAAGTGAGGATGGAGAAGAAGACGACATCACTAGCGCAGAGTCTGAAAGCAGCGAGGAGGAAGAGGGCGAGCAGGAGGAGGACCAACAGAATGTTAACAGACAGCAACAGCTGGAATGGGATGACTCTACCCTCAGTTATTGATTCTAGCTGTTCCCTTTGTCTTTGTTTCTGCTCTAGAAGACTCCACTGTAATACACTCCATTGTTACCAAGGATTCATGGTGTTTAAAAAAAAAAAAAAAAAAAAAAAAAAAATTTCATTCTGGCCAGTAGATTCAAGCCACACACATCCCAGTGTTTGTGTTATGTCAGCTAGTTCCTGATGCTGTTTCTAGAATTGTGGTTAGCACCTCCTTTCCTTCAGCCATGCCTCAGTGACTGGATTTTTTTTACGCTATGTGAGGAACCACCTTGC
Source organism: Ibycter americanus (assembly GCA_035590275.1). NCBI lineage: Eukaryota > Metazoa > Chordata > Aves > Falconiformes > Falconidae > Ibycter > Ibycter americanus. The sequence goes on from JAVJGI010000040.1 coordinate 111,972,200, forward strand.
ACTTTTTTCTTCATGTCATCTCAGCTAAGTGACTCTACAGATCTGTAGCCATTGCACATGAATTTCTGAACTGTCTTTTTTGCTCAGTGAAACAAACTTGGCTTTGTTCCTTTTTCTAAAAGATGCAAAGATTGCTTGTTGACAGAGGGTAAAGCTGCTCATTTCAGCCTGTTGATTTCTTTTAATTTTTTCCCCCAAATTAGTGCATGTGTAAAGTGGCAGAATGAGGTTAATATGTAGAAGATTAACAGACTTTTTAATATTTTGTAAATATATTGGAATTATGTAATTATGTCATTTGTGGTAGTGAAAACAGGGATTGGGGTTTAAAACATGCTAAAGTAAAAAACCATGCAGCATGAAATATTACAAAGCTCATACTACTGCAGCAGGAGCACGGGCACAGTTATCTAGTGTAGATGTTTCAGTAATACAGTGTCATTGGCCTTGACTGCCATGTTCGCTCATGCCCCACTCTGTTTTAATTCTTCTTTCCTTTTCTTTAATCTCCTTTATTTTTGCAGAGGGAACAGACAAGCTTGTGAGAAATTGTAAAGGCTTTAGGCACCTCTGCAGAGGTTCAACTGCCCTGTGCAATACAGTTGTTTGTTTGTTTTTTCTTTTTCTTTTTTTTTTTCCTTTTCTCCAATTAAGTCTTGGCGTAAAGGGCTTTTAAGTTATTGGGGAAAAAACACTACTTGGATGGTGGGCAAATTAGTGTGCTGTTGCTGTGGTGTGTTGCCACAGCTGCTGTTAGTTACAGCGAGGCTGCCTGTAGCACAGTGACGGTCTGTTCATACTGCTGACAGGGCGGGCTGTTGATGCGGTCGATGGATTTGTTCCGTTGGTAACTGAAGCCGGGAAGCTTGAGCCCTGTGTACCTGTGCACCTTGGCTACCAGCCTACACAGGTGGGCATTCGGGGGTTTTTTTGGCTGTGCAGCTTTTCTAATTCGGTGGTGGGAGGGCTTGGGGCATAGCTGGCGTCATTTCTATTAAACACACTCCTGCTCATTCCCTGTAGCCCCTTGTATGGTAACTTGGACTGTTGGTGTATTAAGCCTTTGTTTACACTTAGTAATTGTGTTTTCCTGCTGGTGAAAAGCTATAGCTTAAATTATCCAACTGGAAAACCTTGGGAATCATGGTAATACTATTCCAAGTCCAGATGATTTTGGTTGTTTCTGATCAAAGTTCCAACTGGGAATTGCAAAGGACTTTTCTAAAGACGTAGCGGAAAGGTACGAAAAGTAAGTGAATGACCCTCGTGGTGGCGAGTGCTAGTTTTTTTGTAAGGCAGATCTTGTTTATTTAACTTTACTTGGTCTTATGCAGAGCCTTGAATAATAAATATCTGCTCGCTTGGTTTTTATGTTTGGAGGTGGATTAAAAAGAGTAACTTGTTTTGCTTGTAACAGGGGACTAGGACTCCGTTCCCTCCTCAGCACGGTAAGCAAAGTTTGGTTTTTGATCTTGCACGTAGCCCGCCTCTGTTCCAGGTGCACAGGCCACGCGTGGCGCAGGCTGGTCAGTGGCCGACAGCACGCAGCAGGGAGATGTGGCGCGGGGCACGCGTGCTGGAGGAGCAGCAAGCAAGCCAACGGGTGGGGGCACAAAGGGTCATAATTCAAAGAGCTAAAAGATTAGGACTGATCCAAATGTTTCTATAGTTTTGATTTCCAGAGCAGACCTATTCTCATCTAGTGATGTGTGTAATGGGATCTAATGGTGGGTTTTATCTGGGGTAACGCTTGACTGCGGAGTGCCTTTTACAATAGTAGATGGACCTGGAAGCAGGGAAGAGAACCCACACAACTAGCTTACCGTTTTTTGGGGTTGTTTTTTATGTAAAATTTTAGATTTCTAAAATGGGGAAATGGTTTTGACTACTTACGTGGTAAATATAACTGCTAGTTTTAAGTAAACTGGGAAACTTTTAACTTATGTCTGACAGTTGTCCTGTGTTAATGTGTAGAAGACTTATCCTTCCATATACTGTTGCTGTAGCTGCTGTATTTTAGACCAAAACTGATCATGACTGAAAGGTTGTAAACGTCCTGATGCAGTTGTAGCCACTGTGGGTATAACTTTTCAGATGTGTATATTGGTAACAGGTCAGTTTGGAAAGTCTATAAGCTACAATAAATTTCTGGTTCTAAAGGTTGTTTGCATTTATTTCTTACTGAATGGAACAAAGTTGAGTCAGGTTATATTAACTGTGTGTTAATTTGCTTCTGCTGGTAGAAGAGTTTTGTTCTCATTGATCTCTAAAGCACAGTAAGACTTTGGCAGCATGTGTGTACAATTCATCAGTTTATTTTTTTACTTACAAAACATGTACCTCAAGCAACTGAAACATTAAACATGTAAACATTTCCTTCTTACAGAACCATGGTTTGGCTTAAAAAAATACTTCTTTTTTCAAAGGCAGCAGAATAAGCACAATCAGTTTGTACAGAGTTAAAAAAAATAATCACAGAAACATCTCTAAATAAATAGAAAGGGATATCATTTTGAGCATATTTATAAAATCAGAAGCTACTTATTTATAGTGAAATGTAATATTTTCAAAAGTGATTTAAGTTTCCATCTTCAGTACAATTCAGCTTGCTGTAAACTGTCAGGTGAGCTGCTGCTTTGTAAATTTGGAGTCAAAGGTTCTTTGCTGACCCGATACAGCCACCAGGAGTTTCATTCAAGATGCTGTTCCAGGGGTGTACAAGGAAGAAGGTCCACTTGGCTCATCGGTATTTTTACTTCTTGTAGGTAAGTCAATTTTCTAGACTTCAGTAACCTCTCTGTAAAACTGTGCTGGGTGGAGAAACACCTTTGGAATTGTGCAGTTCCTGCAGTTTGCACCAATACAACTTGCGCTATTGCACTTCTGAAATTGAAGGGCGGATGACACGAGCCACTGCTGTGCTGTACTTCTGTAAAACGGTATTGGGGCCCGAGTTTTCCGGAAACGCTACCAAAACAAGGGCCAAGGCCATGTACTGCTGGAAGCCTGTAAACCAAGTACCCGAGAGTGACTAAGGAGATGACTAGGTAAAGCTGCCTCGCTGCAGCCTAATGGGCAGCGTCCTGAATGACCAGTTTGTGGCAACGCTGAGAATTGCTTCTACGTTCACAGCACTGTAGTATGTTTCTTCCCTTCCACAAGAATGTGCACACCACTGATGAGGTGGTTGTGGTTTGGTGCCTCTCAGCTTGCATGTGGCCTCATATTTTTGCATACTTTTTGCTCTGTAAATTTAATAAGGAAGGAAATAACAGTATTTGTCTGTCCTCTAAAATGGAGCAAAGTTGTGTGGCTGTAGGGAAGCAAACCAAGCCTGGGCATCCCCCCGCAAGGGAGGGAATTCGAAGAGGTCATAAATGCCTGCCTCTCCCTGCTGGGGGAGCAGTGGTTTAGATGAGTGCAGGACTCTTTTTTTTTCACTGTCTGACCACCACGAACAGAGCTCTAAATCCTGCCATATTTCTTCTAAAATCAAGCCAGCTGTTAGAGCTTGTGTGTTGGGCTTCTGTTTTCCTTTTTGCATTTCCTATTTAGTATTTCAGGAGAATCTCTGCCAACCTTAATTTATTCCATGATTGTGGCAAATTTTCTAAATACTCCATTAAGCTTGGTTGCAGAATGCTTGGTCTCCGCAGATCTGGCTCTTAACAAAACCCTCAAATTACAAAAGATGGCACCAGATCATTAGAGGACAATGGTGGAACCTTGTAAAAGCATCATCCTGGAGGGCTGGCAACATGGTACGAACAAGGTGCTTACCAGACACGGCGTGCATTAGTCCTGCACGCTGACTGGGAGCGAGCATCGCATAACCTGTTCTTCTGGGGGAAAAAAACAAGGTAAGCAACAGAGTCATAAGCTGGTGCAGAGCAGCATCGTGCTGTGAAGGCACAGACTTGCTGTCGGTCGTGGGAGAGCAGCTGACTTGCAGTAATCTGCTACCCCATGGAAATGTGTGCATTTGTACAAGTCCTTATGGTAATGGATTTATTTTTTTTTAATTGGATGTAAGAGATACAAGCTCCTTCCTACTCCTAGTTTAAATTGTGACACCCAGCACCCTCCTAGTCTGTGAAGCTTGAGGGTATATAATCTGGCACAAGGAAAGGAAAATTACTCTTCTGATACTTAAAACAGCTTTAAAAAAATAGGTCTGATTGTTTACTCTGATAATATGTTAACCAGTTCAGGTTTTGATACTACTGTACTGTAAATGCCAAACATGGATTCACTGTTTTAAGATTTGAAACCTGAGATCACTGTCTGCTGTGCAGTTCAAGAAAACTAATATTCTAGACTCGGGAGAACCACAGCAGTGAAGGTTAGTTACAGCCCACTGCAGAGAGCTGATCTTTCAGAGGACGGCACTCCAAGACTGCAGGAAGTTTCTTTTAGTCTGATCTCTAGAAGCAGCAGCAGTTCTAGAGTGCTGACTCCAGTGGAGATGGTGGTTTTGTTTCCTGCAGGTCAATTTGAACACATTTACCCGCTGTTTTTTTCCTAGTGTTATGGTCAAACGCATAGTTATGTGAAGACGTTTTGGTTCTGGCTAATTAAGCTGGTTAGTTAACAGAGCAAGTACAGCAAGGCAATTAGCAATTACTTGCTGCAAATGTACTGTCCGTACTGCTTGGTATGCTGAAGAACTGTTGGAGGAATGTGTTGGTAATTCGGATCACTTGGAAGAGTACACACCTTTCAGTCTTGGAATGTTCTGGCGACTTCTCAGTCACATACAGTATCATTTGAAAGGTGTAGAAACAAGGGATCTCCAAGGGTTCTGTGAAGTTAAAATGAATTGTCTTCTGTATAACTGCTGCTTCTAGTAACAGGTGCTCTATGAGAGGTTTATATTAACGTATACAAATCAGTATAGAATAGACTTCATAGAATAACATCTTTTTGTGAAAGGAAATGGCACTTTAAATCAGAATTTAAATGAGCAACAGCATAACGCTAAACCATAATCTGCTCATATCTGTTTGTATGTAAAGGTAATGAGGGGAGGGTTTATTACAGGTGTTCATACTCCATTCACTGCCCAAACCTCTAGTATTAGCTCGCACTATTGACTTCTGCTTGGGGTAGAAGGTTTTTTTTTTAAGGCAGTGTTAACTTTGTTCTTTATCAGCTGCATAGCTAACGTATTTGAACTTGTCCTCTTCAAAAAAAAAAAAAAAAAAAAAAGGTGGACTTATTTTCATTTTAAAGTATTAAAAAGATCTGAAAGTCAGGAATGAGTTGTGCCTATGTGCTGGATGCAAAAATAGTATCTAATCAAATTCATCCCATGACAGGGAAGATCTATTAAGAATAAACAGGCCCATTCAGTCTCTGCCCTAACCTTGCTGGTTTTGTAGGAATTTGAAACTAGACATGAAAGCTCAATTTACATGAGAGAGTAGTCTATTATTTTTGAAAGTACATGCATCTCTTGTCACCTGAGAAACAGGATCTGAAATGCCTATTTTTCACTTAGGCTTACTTATGTAGGTTAAAAAAAAAAAAGACAAGTTTAAAAAGCAGTTCTGTGAGTAAAGAAAAATTGCTCAACCTAGTTAAGGGCATACAAATCAAATACAGAGTTCCACTTCAGGGGAGTCTTGAAAACTACACTATGCTAGTCCATAAAAGGCAGGAATGGCAGCACCTCCATAGGAACCTGATGCAGAGAACATGGGGAAACGGAAGGCGGACCCCCAGGGAACTGCTAAAGGGAGCAGGTACCAGCCGCACCGCTCCACCTGTCGTCCAGCAGGACCCGTAGGCTGCAGCCTGCTTGATGCACCCTGCTACCCTGGGAGGCACCGAGCGGCAGCAGTGGCTCCTGTTCATCTGTCCCTGTGCAACAGCAGTGCCCAGAACTGCTCACCCGGTGAGCACACTAGCTGGAGACAAAAATATGACACGAGTAGAAATAGGTGATTGATTACAGCACCTTGTGGGAGATGGGATAGATCCTGCCTGGGAAGGAGGCAGAGGCAGCAGTGAGAAGGGGAGGAGGCTGGAGTCAACAGTTCGCTCTGATTTAGGTACCAGCACAGATGACGGCAGCATGCTCTCTGGCTGACCCCCATACGGACACAGGGTCTTTGCACACCAGCTCCAGGAACAGACAAGGAGTCGTGTAGCGTGGTTGGAAGGAGGAAGAGCGCAGAAAGGAACAGGGAATACATTTGTAAGAAGATGAGAGTTGAGATACAACTTACTCTGTGTGTTTCAGTGTTAAACCCACTCATCTGGCACTCCTCTCTCCTTACGCAGGAAGGCAGACTGGCCAAACGACTTAGGCACAGAACGGTGCCATCTGTCCCAGCTGACACTGGAGTTAGAGTGCCGTATCCCAGCGATTACGTAGGTGTAGGCCAGTGCCCTGCACGCACGGGTTACAGGGAAACCAGGTGGCAAACTAGCCCTAATGCACCCCAGTAGGAGGTACATGTAGCAACCAGCATTACATGCCAATTGTGAAAAAGCAATCCTACTGTTTTCAGGCTTAAAAACAGAATAATTGCAGAAGCCCAGGAACTTCGTGAGACTGAACTGGTCTGACTTGGGTTAGGTATTTTTGTTTGCTTTCCTATCAGCCAATCCAAGCCTATTCTTGTGGCATCAGTGTTTTGACAGCCATAGCAGGGTTCCAGTTCAGTTTCAGAACACGCTGGCCTCTGTAGCAGAGCGTGAGCAGTACGACAGCACGGGTATTTTCACCCTGTCACAATGCAGAGTATAACAATTTTTCCAAGTCGGCTTCAGTGGTGATTTAAGCTGACTTGCCTTGGTGTAAACTGAAACAGGGTACGAGGCACAATCACGTGGTGAAGTTAATGCCTCTGAGCTGTAACGGCAGACCTAGAAGATGGGCTATAGCATAAGAACTACAGGGATAGAAGGTTCTCAGTGTTCAGCTAAATTTTCAAGAAAATAGAAATACACACATTAACACACCAGAAGGATGTTACAACTGCCTGCACTCTTCCATTAGAAGGTGTATTTGAAGCTCAACACGTCCTTAAAGGGTACAGTACATCTACCTACCTTTCACTGTATGCAGTAATTTTATTGCCTCATGTCTCTCCCTTGTCCCCCAAAGATCTACAGCAGACATGATTATGTGGCTGATGACAGTCCAACAGTTTTTCAGTCATGTGGAAAGGTCTGATCTCTGGGAACGCAGGTCGGGGGATCTTCAACATGGCAACATTCATCAGTCTTTAAAAACCTGTCTGCAACTGCTGGACTCAGTGCAGGTGTTACATTCTCTTGGAGCAAGTGTGCAGGCTGACGTTGCTCTACTGTCTGTTATCTTTGGATACGTTGTGTGCCAGCCAGTTCACTTTGGTTTTCCAGCTCTCTCGCAGGGCTTCATTAAACTTTAGTCTGAAGTGCTTCAGTGCCTCCTCATCTGTTTTCCCAAGAGCCAGGGAATCCTGAAGGTAAGAGGCAGGAATCAGTGTAGCCTCACTGAAAGTGCAACTGAACAATTAACTGCTCAACTACTAAGATGTTTACTCACTAAGAAATGACTCCATAGAAAGGAGCACTGAGTAGGAAACAAGCAGCCAGTAACTGTTTTAAACAGTTACTGTACCTGCATGAAGTTTTTTCATTCTGATAAATAAATACATGCATCCTACTCTTTATGTTGGGCATAGGGAAACAGAAGGATTTTTAGTGCGCTTGTAGAAAGCTGCACTTCCAGCTGGCCAGGGCTAGGTGGTTTTACTTTAGGAGGCCAGCTGGGAACAGGGAATGAATCACAACCACAGAGCTCTGTCCACTTTCCCGCAAGCTGGTTCTACAAGGCACCTACTGTCTTTTGTGCTGAAGCATCTGAAGTTATTTCCTGAGCACCCATACCTGGCATTTCTGATGTCCTGCGCCACGAACACCAGACATCTACCCATGATTTTTGGAGCTCACTTACTTCTACGAATACGCTCTTCCCCCACTGAACTCCTCCTCCTACCAAGCTACAAGAGCAGGTATTTGGTTTATAACTGTATCTGGGCTCTACTTCTCTTACCTTTAAATACTGAATGTCTTTAGAGCAGCTGAGCTCCGGCAGGCCAGCAGCTTTCATCAGTGCAAACAAGTGCAGGAAGAGGAGACCATGGCGCCTCAGAATCATATAGGCTTTTTCACAATAACCCCTGAATCTGTTCAGAGAGGCAGATGAGGCAAAGGCATGAAGACTGCAAGCTATACCATTTTATAAAGCAAGACTACATATTAGTCTGAACCCTGCTGTCTGCACTGATGGCTACCAAGCTCTTTCACCTTCTCTAACAGGCAGATAATTTATTTACTTTCGTGTGTATAGACAGCTATAGGCTACTTATCATTGGCAGAAATAAATTCTGAAAATTAGGAGCTTAAAAAGCTTAAGTCAAATTTAACTGCTAACACTTACCTTTCAAACTTCTCATTGTTGTTAGTTTTTCCTTGCTGGATGACATGCACAAAGTCATACGTTAAGATGAAAGGAACTCGTTCCCTGTTAATACCAAATTTAGTCTTGAAGTTCCCCAAAAAGTGACCAAAATCAATATGGAACAGCTGAAAAGAAGGAAGAAAAAAATTTTTTTCAGAATAGTATCTCTTATAGCTGACAGATGTTGCGTTCTCTTCACAGTTACTGTACTCAAAAGATGCTGACCATAGGATTTTGGGAGGGATAAAAAGGACCTCTCCTACAGCACTCTTTTGGGATAAGAGGCAGTATTTACTTGCCAAGATACTCTCTAGTGTAATTAGATGCTGGACAGAACAGAAAAGGTACTTGCCTCTCCAATACTTGGTATATCTGAAGAAATCTCTGGTTTTTGTAAAGCTGTAGCATGGCACTAGTAGAAGCAGAAAGAGAACTAAAATGGGCACCCTACCCATGCAGCCTGCAGTCCCAGACAGTGTGTGGACAGATGTCCTGTCTTGAAGTTGCCACAAAATATTACTTGCTCAGGTAAGGCTTTTTTCCCCTCTTTTTTTTTTTTGTTTTTTTTGTTTTGTTTTGTTTTTTTTGTTTTGTTTTGTTAACCAAGCACAGCGAAGCCTAGCGCGTCGGTGGGAGGGAGGATGCTGTGCAGAACCTTGCACGCTACGGCAGTTTCGCAGAGGCGCTGCAAACCCGACATACAAACCCCGGCGGCGCAGCGCAGGGCAGCGGCTCCCTCAAGCGGACATGGACATGAGCGGGCCCTGCTTGCTG
>JAVJGI010000040.1:111981497-112007210 GCA_035590275.1 Ibycter americanus
CGTTAGTGTCTCGTTAGCAAGTGACACAGCGCCCCTGTCCTTGCTGCGACCCCAAAACGAAGGCACTACTGGATTTCTTTGACCATGACCCCTCGGTTTATGGGAATAAGATGTAGAGGAGCAGGATGCTACACAGAAAGAGTGCAGGCAGGCAGCTGCCCGTACGTGAGAGAGATGAGTCTCAAAACATCAGCAGCCGATTTCTTACTGTCAAATACGAACCAGCTGGCTGACTTCACTGCACCTGCGGGAGACTTACTTTGCACTGTCCAGCACAGGGCTGTTTTAGGCTTTGTAGAATTCACAAGTAAGACAGAAAGATAGACTTCCCCCTTTACCAAAACATTATTGATGTAGTTTAGTACACGTCCTGTTAACAAAGGGATTTTCTTTTTCCTAGTTTTGCCCTTTACCTTCCTTCCAAGCTACCCTTGCAGAACAGAGAAGTAAAGGAATCAGTACAAGTATCAATGTGAAATTAAAACCATGCTGATCACTTGCATTCTTTTTTTTGAAAAGCAAAACATTTTTTCTAGGAGAAAAATATCAGCTTGAGTAAGTAACTGAGGATCTTACCTAGCAACTAGAAGCAATTTGTGACTGCTGAAGCCAAGTAAGTCCTCAGACTGGTAAGTACAGTGCTCGAGTTTGCATCTGCAGACAATTTTAGGTCTGAGAGGTATGAATTGCTCCACTGTAATTTCAAAGTGGGTATTAACAGCAGCAGCTGATGGCAGTGATGCTTACAGAATTGTAATTCAAATTATAAAACTGTGTTTACACTCTTAATGATAGAGGCTATTAAGAATATTCGTCCAGTCTGCCTCTCAGCTGGAAGGTGAGGTACACTTCTCAGCAGTAGGATTGGACTGGGATGTGTCTGTCCGCTGCTAAGCAGCGTTTACACCCCTCTTCCAGTACTTCAACAGCAGCAGTGAATCCCCATACCTGTCCAGTTTCCCGGATCATGATGTTGTCACTGTGCCGGTCACCTATCCCCAGCACATACGTTGCCACGCAGTACCCAGCACAGGAAAGAGTGAACTCCTCTATAGCTTGTTCTAATGCGTCACTAAAGAGGGTAAGAAAAAGATTGAAAGAGAATTTTACTTTGAACACCAGTACTTCACCACTGGGGAAGTTGTTTTTATAGCTTCCCCCATGCAAACCTGCAGAAGGTAAGGGAACTGTGTTTGAATTTCCCATAGTGCTCTCCAGACGCAGTACTCCCATCTGTGCTTTACAAAAACTAGCTGAAAAAACAACACTCTGTAACTGGAGGGGTCCGGATAAGGTTGTGTCCACAACCTCAACAAAAATCTCAACTAGATTAACTCATTTCCAGATCTCCACAGATCCAAAGGATGAAGTGTGCTCCCAGAATGATTCCTGTTGGTGCCCTGTTACATCAGAGTAGCACTCATGTGTTGTGGCTGTGTGTTTCTGTATCTAGTAAACCCCCAAGCTACACAGCCTCTGTGCCGCTTGCTTTTTTTCACCTCCCCGTTTTGGCATTACCCCTTCTGCCCCTCTTCCAGCTGCCACCACGCTATCTGTCTCTGGAGAAAGTAACGGGGCCAAGGGGAAGGTCAAGGCTTGGATCCTTAAGCTATGGAAGATCAAAAAAGCTTGCAAACAGTAACCCAGAAGCCTCCATTTCTGCTCAGGACCCATACAGATCCACACGGTGCCAGGCAGCGAAGCAGCCATAGATATCATGGGACAGCATGGAAATACGCATAACTGAAGGAAAAAGTTGAGGAAAGCAGAAAGAAACTCCTCTAGATGGAAAGAAGCAGTAAAGCAGCACTGAGTAAAAGGTAAGCCCACTTACCCTGGGTTCTTGGATTTCAGCCAGTTCAGCAGTGCGTCCTTGTTGAAGGCTGCAGTGGCCACCATGTTGCTCTTGTTCAGCTGGATGTTGGCAATGGTGTCTGAATGCATGACTACTTCTATCAGTCCAGTCTTGTCTCCTGTGGAGAGGCAGCCATAAGGGGTCATCCTGCAGAGATGAAAGAAACCCTTCCTCTGAAATCTTGCCCAGAATTGGGTTGTGTTGACTTTTAAGCTTTCCCTTGTCTGCCACATCTGCTCTGTACCTACTCTGCATTTCTACTCAGTACCACAAAACCTGACTAGCTGTTCACAGAATACTACACAGACCCGTCGGGGACAAAATAAGCTTGCAGACAAAACGGCCTCACCACACATGATTCATCATTGAAGTAGGACAACTGTGTGCACGTGACTCACCTCAGGTCCAGGCCCTCCTGCTTCCACAGGATGTCCATCAACTGGATCATCTGCAGAGTCAGCATGTCCTGACGAAGATCTGTGCAGCATTACAAAGGAAAAGAGGGTCATAAGTACCTCCCATGCTCTCCTCCTCTTGCGCTCTTGCAGGTGGCACTTGTTCTGCCCCTGAAGCAGGCTGCTAGAGGGGCCTTTGCCACGTTTGTCACTTGCTAGATCTAGCTGGTAAAGAACGTCAGCACAGAACAATGTCTACTAGTGCAGTAAGAGTGTAAAGCGGCCATACTAGACACCTTAACTCACACACAATAATACTAATGGAGGTATATGCTACTTCACTTTGCCAAAGCTCTTCCCATAGCAGTCAAGGTGATACAACAGTGAGCAGGAGCCACTCCAACCCTACAAAGCTTGGACTGCTGTAGCTCCTTCAGACCTCACATCAGGTTTCTTTTTACTGTGCAAGGGTACCCAGGTACTACTGCACTAAAATCTCTAATGAAGAGGGCAGCAAGCGCAATACAGAGGAGAATTTATTACATCTCCAGATTACTGTCCAAAAAACTCAAATGTGCTGATGGCCCTCACTTACACAACATCTTCATGGTCCATATTTAGGCCCACTCACCATAATAAATATTTGAGACTATCATGCCTGTGAAAACATTTCCTTTAAAGACTTACCATCTCCATTTTTAAAAATAATACCCACTCCACCTCCACCAGTCTCTTCATTATTAAACACAATCCATAAAGGTTTCATTTTGGAGTCCATAAAGGTGCACTGATCCACACTAGAGGAAACAAAAACATTACCATCAGAGTTTCCATCTATTGCAACAGTGGCCATCTAAGGCGCAAATTCAACAGCATCTACAAATCCTAACACACTGGTGACTTCCAGGAGAAAAAAGACCTTGGGGTAGCCAGAAGCCTGACTCTACTGCTGAACAAAGCCTGCAGAACAAATTAGGAGAGGCAGCTATCTTCCTTACCAAACTTCAGTGAGGATAATGTTGGGGTTCAGGGGGGACTGGAGGTGGGAAAGTGCTTCAAGGTAAGTTTCCTGCTTCATGCACACATGCATCATCTCCTTGGTTTGAGGCTTGGTGGCCTTCTGAGAACTTGCTTTAACAAAGTCATTCAGAGCTTTCATCTTGTTCAGTGCTTCTCCCTGCACAAAGAGAGGGATGGAAAAGGGTTGACAAGGGAAATTCCTGGAGAAGGTTTAAAAACTATTAACGTCTACTGTGAAATGTAAACCTTGGTTGTATCTCTTACCTTCCGTTCAACCTGTGGCAATTTCATACATTGCAACCAAACAAATTTAGTAGTATCTGCTTGAGGGAGATCCATAATCAATCATGGATATTCTGCTGGGCACAAATGCACTGCAAGGTAATGACTGCACCAGGAATAATGCACATTATCAAGCACCAAAGGAAGAAGTGAGGTGCGCTTGCTGGAAGAGTTGAGACCTACAGCTCTTGCCCTTTGATGCTTTTGGAGAGTTATGCAAAAGTGCCACCCAGTCTTGAAAACAGAAGCAGCACTGGTTTGTGGGTACATCCTAGATATGAATTCATGTATAGGTGAGTCCCTCACTTGTGAATCAGGTACAGTGATCCTTGATGGATAACAGAGAAGTTTTGGAGAGTGGGTAAAGAGCAGGATTACCTCCACACAGCAACTGAAGGCAAGAGTGCCCTGCTCCGGATCAGCTCCTACTAAATGGTAACTCATTCGACTCATCTAGTAACAGCAGTGGTCTTTGAACACTTCAAACCATTCCAGACACATAGTCATGTGGGACATGTGTGGGTGAGTAAGAGATGAGCAAAGTCACATGTGATGAGGAAGTCTCGGCTCTTAATAGGATATGCCAAAACCAACATAGCAGTTGTAAGGCTTTTTTTGTATTACTGAGAATATTAAGCTGGAAAAGCTCAGACATAGCTCCAAGGAAGAGGGAAGTCAACCTTATCATTGAAAGCAATTTTTACCTGTTTCATCAAAACTTTCATATGGTGGGTGCTGCCTCTGCAGTATGCTTCCAGGATCAGGCCAAACCTCAAGGCAACTGCAGGAACATGCATTTCTGACCTAAGAGAAGAAGGGAGATTAAAGCAATTGTGACTCACTGCAGTGAGTGACTAATTCTCCCATTCATGTCAGCACAAGGAGGGGGGGAAGAGGACAGTGCAGAATACTAGCTTTATATATATACATATATAAGTTTTATAGATATACATGAATAAGAAATATATATATAAAAATATATATACTATATATATTAACTTCATATTAGTTTTATATATATGTATTTTTACATATATATATATATAAGTCTTTCTATGTAGTGGGGAGGGGGAAGATTAAAAAAAAAACGCACCCACCCCAGAAGATGATGTAGCAAAACCATTGCTTGAAGTGATGAGACATCCTTCTGGATGACTAAATTGCTAACCACTCCTTTGAGAACATTACTTCAGGAGCAAGGACAGTTCAGAGCCTATAGCCCAGAACTGGTAGGTGGCCTCAGGTGTCCAAAGTAAATTTCAACTCACAGGCATGTGTATATATGTATACATATAAATTCTGAAAACAGAACCTAATCCAAGCACCACCACCACAACAAAATTAAAACGTAACAAGCAAAGATTTTGTGTCCTCCTAGAATAATCCTTATTCAGCCTCCCAAAATAAAAAGCTACAGCTCCTGGCTTTTGGTAATCACAACAAGGAAATCCCACCGATGCTCTGATGAAAGACACTAGCCAAAGGACAGCCTTTAAATAAACACCCTGGCGTATATACACACAGACATGCTTGCTGCCTCACTTCACAGAGCAATGAGGAAACCAGTAATTGCTGGTTTCACTTGATCACTAAAAAGCCCAAAACATTTGCTCTTTACCTCAGGTGCCAGAAGAGGAAGTGGCCGATCTTGCGGTTGGATAATGCCCTGTCCAGCAGGAACTTGGTTAATTCACAGTCTAAGTAGGATTCATACTTAAGCACCTGGACAAGCTGTAGCAGGTATTGGAACACATCATGATCTCTGTGAACAGAACGGAAAAAGACAAGACAACTTTATCTTTACCTCAACAAATGTACTTGCAAAAACTGTAAAGACAGTCAGTCTTGCTTGCAGTCCCCCTCAGCAGCACTAAACGTAAATAGAAAGGGGCTCTCCATATCCCTTGTGGATAACACTTACGTCAGCTTCTTTAATGAGTTGATAGCAAAGGAGCCAACGTAACGGTCAGGAAAGCTAAAATCCAGCAGTTCTAAGGCATTCAGGACAGGCAACTCTGGCCAGGTCTGAAGCAGAGAAATCATCTGTAAGGGGAGAAAGGAAAAAAAGCAAAAAAAGGAACAAGTTTTTTATGACAATGGGTATAAATCTAAAATTCTACTGATAGAAGAGCAGCTTTTTGAGGGTGGTGTCACTATTTATAGATGCCTCAGAGCAAGTTTGCAGACACCAGGTCAAAAAACATCAGTCCAAACTTTCTAGCAAGGCTGACAGGTGGAGCCATCCAAGTCCACGGCAGGGTTACATTTGCTGTACCACAATTAGTGGAATAAGCTCTTTGGGAAAAGCACTTTTCTGCAGCATAATAATGTAGACTAGAAAGGGACCTTTAGAAGGTCCTGTCAAAGCTCTTGAAGTAAGGAGGAATGAGCAACACCAACACCAACCCTAGCGGATGTCTGACACTTGGTGGAAGAGATTCACTGACCCCCTGAGGTAGCTTGTGCTGGTCTGTATCAGTTAAGAATATCCAATCCAGATCCTATTTCTGCCATGGAATTAAACATATTTTTTTTCTTGCCTCCAGTTTCAAGAGGGAATAAGCAAGACACTGTTGGTCAGTAATGAGTCTGGGACAGTGCACGGAGCTGAACAGAGCCCAGAAGAACCTAAATTCAACTCAGCTGGGTACCACGCAGCATACGTTCGCAGTGACCGGTTGAGAACAGAAAATATTCCTCAGCCTCAGTGATGCCAAACCTACTTTCACAGGGGCACTGCGAAACATCCCTTGCTAAGCTGGCCTCCCAAACACAACACACAACATAGATACCAGGAGATGGATCAAAAAGGGAGCCCTGGCTGCCAACCCCAGCACTCTCACCTGGGCAACATCTTCACGCTTGTTCCACTTGGTGATGATAAGCAGCTTTGCCAAAGCTTGTGGGTACTGGTCACGGATATCATATCTCATCTTCCACACCAAGTCTTTCTCATGCTCATATAGTTCAGTGTGGCTCCTCCGCTCCAGTATCTCCTTCAGTTGCAGCTTCTGCTTGTGGGAATCACAGGAAAGTGCATACACAGGGCTCAGTCTCAACCCAGAAAACTTGCTCAGCCCAGAGAAACCCTGTTGGACTGGGGCATGACCCCATTTGGGGGAAAAAAGCTGGCTCGGAGTAAGGTGGAAACATGTAACTTGGCCTGTGAAACCAGGCTTGCACATAGCCTGCACGTAGCTGAAAAACTGTCACCAGAAGACTCACCTCCTCAGGATCTTCTGATGCAGCACGGGGTTGTTCTCCATTTCTCCCCAACTCCAGCAGCTAGGACGCAAACAAAGAGTCTGAGAAAGGCTCCTCCTTCCCTCTGCACTTCTAGTTCACCACCACTTCAGGCCATTACAGATCAGTCACTTGCCACCTCTGGGGAAGGGAATCACACCTCTCACAGCCCAAGGGTAGGTCACATCCTCGGCAGGACCACTCTGCTCAAAGGTGTAAACTAACTGCCCATAGAGCCTCGTCCCTGGTAGTAACAAGAATGAAGGGATGAGCCCTTTCCCCAAAAAGGGCACATCTGCACACCCACACAGCTTGTGAACAGGGGCTCTGGGCTAACGTGAGCCCTTCCAGATTCTTAGCACTGGCGTGCGCTTGCCAAGCAGACAGCACCGCCCAAGCCATGCTGCACACTGGCACAATCCGTTGAAGCTTCTGAGCCAGAACATGCATCATGGGGCAGCATGCATCTACGTCCCTGGCACAGCAGATCTCCTTTCTTTCCTGTAACAGGCACACTTCTACTACTTTAAGAGTCTGGCCAGTTGCAGTGACAGATGGAAAATCCCCATACCACACAGCATGTTATCACTCTGTGCTGAAAGGGAAGGAGCTGTCTACTTTCACCCATTTCCCCTTTTATTCCTCTTCCTTCCTACACAGAGCCTAATGCTGCCTGCAGTTTCAAGGCAGCCAGTTAAACCCATATTTTAAACAAATGCTCATCTATGAAAGTAGCTTTACCTTGGTAATTCACAGCTTGGAAAAGTATTCACTCAAAGGTCCATTAGTTAAGCGAAAAAGTCAAATTTTCAATTAATATTATCTATTCATCAAGTCTCCTTGTACCCGGTCCCTGTTGACTGCTGCCCAAGAGACAGGGACACTGGATGTTCCTGGCACCAGCAAAGCTAGGGAATTTCTGTGCCTCCCCAGGAAAGCATCTGTGTCCCCTACCTGCTCAAATGACGGGTAATACACAGGATGTGATGCAACGCTGGGGAAGCAGATGACCAAGGCTGCTGCACTTTCTGTGTTGGGGTTGCATTGTACCGTGCCCATGGGGTTCAGAAGTTCCCCTTTCTCATCTGAAAAGCAAAGCACATAAACCCATGAACCCAAATGTTCTGAAGCTTTGGTCCAGAAAGCAGAGAACAGGCTGCTTCCAGCTCCAACCCCTGGACACTGCCTGGCAGCTCACTTCATTTTCTTGACCTCTCAGAAGCGAAGCACACATGACATCTTTAGGACAACAGTAACCTCTTATGTCATACGTGCAGTGCCGAGCAAAACAAGGCCTTCACCTTGGCAGGGCTCTAGATGCCGTCGCAATACAGAGCAGTAATCACACTGGGTCTGCCAGTCTGAACTATTACGGCCCCTCCTACAACTACTGGACCACAATGCAGAACGCTGCGGGGCTCCTGTCTTTGTGGTGGAGGCCGAAGATGCAAAACAGTGCAGTAGCTCTAACTCCTGACATACCTGGAAAGGAGGACCACATGTGCAAGCAGCACTCCCCTGTTTTCAGCTGGTCCTTATAGTCAAAGAGCATGACATTCACCCAGGCAATTGGGCAGTCCTGCAAAGCAAAGGAAGCAGCTCATTTGGGTGCTGCAACTGCAAAAGCTGGATGAAGGGATGAGAAGAGCTAAGAACAAAGTGAGATATCCCCATGCAAAGCAAAGCCCTCACAACAACCAGAAATAAGGATTTATATAATCTTGATCTTTTCCAAGTCTGCGAATTGCTACAGGCATGTAACTTCCCATTCCAGAGTATATAGGCACGCCCTCGCCAAAGAGTTGCTGTAAATATACCACCCTAGGCAGCTGTGCCTGTCTGCTTACCTTTCAAGTTCTCCTAAAATCAGAGTACAAGATGGCATCAAATTCAGATATTTGCCAAAACCTGGGGTCTTCTGTGTAGTGCTGAATGGCACCAAACACCGCACACAACTACATCTAAAACTTCATCACTCAGTATTTTGCACAGCTGAAGAGTCCCTAAGTTTCCAGTAAGGCCTTGCAACTCTGCGCTTGGTATCTGAAGGAGCTGGGACACACACACTGCAACACTTCACAGTCTGAGGTGAGGGAGAAGAACCTTGATTTTGAAGCAGGCAACACAGAGTTAGCATGACTTAAGAAAACTAGGCAAAGAATGCTAGATATATCTGATAATGGGAAGAAAAGGCTTGGCTCCTTTGTACAATAATAAAACCTACCTATAGAAATCCAACTTTATGTTGCCAATGCCATACCCCATCACTCCCCCCGGAATAAAACCCACAAATCCAACCCAGTCAGACAAGCCAGTCTCATTCTGGAGGTGGGAAACTCCAGCAAGTAAAGCGACTGGGACACAGCCAAGAGAGAGAACCCGTCTCCCTGCTCTAACCCAGCTCCCTGCCACCAGAGCAGACAGACATATTCCACAAGTGACCTAAGATTTCCTGCAGTCAGGTTCCCCAAATGGAACAGTTTACTTCATATGACAGTTTGAGCAACACCAGCATTTCACTCAGCTGCTCAGAAAACACCAAGGCTTAAGCAGATGCTAGCACAGAGACTGACTTGCAAAGAGGTCACGAGGCAAAATTCTAGTGAGACGCACCCACAAACAGCGCGGTATTTGAAGGGAAACACAGCAAGACATATTGTTCCACTGAGACATTCTAGAGGATGGATCAGGCTTACCCTGAAGGTACACCAAAGGACGTGGTGGAAGTAGCAAAGTCAGCATTTTCCTCTACTGTGACAAAATTAATCGCTTCCAAGTGGCCTCTCGCAAAGCTTTGAGTTGATTTAATTAGACTAAGTATCTTCAGTAAAATCCCATTTGAGACATCAGCTTCCAGATCATAGGGAAAGGCCAAACAAAACCCCCCACCAGCAATAACCTTTTCTAACAGAGTAAATGACATCACAGCGCAGCGCCTGCCAAAATGCAAGGCAAGATTTTTGGTGGATAAAGTCCAGCAAAGCAACGATTCAGCATTGTAAGGACAGAAATATCTCCTGCATGACTTAGAGATGAAAGCCAACCCTCTGGGCGACACTAACCCTCTGACTCATCCCAGCCAGTCCACAAGCGTGCCAGTTTTTGTGGTAGTAAATGATTTAGTCCCACGTATCTGCTCTGGGCAGTCTGCATAGACAAACAACTTGCACGTAATTAACCTCCGAGTACTGTAAGCAAAGCAAGCAAAAAGATTATTTATCAAAAACAAAAATCAGGCTGCACTCTGACTGTAACTTCCTCTTACCAATCGTTTTAAATGAGATCTGAGCACCTCATTCAGAGCTGCAGCTGACCATGTGGAAAAATCCATTTCTGCAGAGCTCAGCTCCAGCAAATACTGTGATTTTATATTAAGAGCTCACCAGAATGTATCCACCTCACACCAGTATCAGAACACACGTGAACAAGATCCTCTTAACACCTCGGCTAACCAGGGTGGCTTTGTTTTGTCAATCAGAATAGGAAGATTTCCTTCTGATCGCTTCAAAACTGAAAATTATTCCAGTGTGACCACAAAAATGCAGCCTGCGGATGATTCAGATATTCTGTTCAACAAAAGCCTCCAGCAGGAGTTGGAGTTCTGCTATTCTTAAGTAAAAAAACAACAATAAAAAGGTTGATCCTTGTCCTGGCCTCAAAATGTTTCCAGTCTGAAGTCTCCAATCCAGAAATAGGTCCACACAAGCAGGACTAGCAGGCTGCTTGTTGCTGCCCAGACATTAATGCTCCGTAACCCTGAGAACCCTACTGATGTCAACACAACAAAGCTCAGTGAATTTGCCAGCAGTGAAAAGGAGCTAGCAGAACTGAGACTAAAATCTTCTGTGATCACATTTATCAGTCCCTCATTTCTCTGCACTCTACTAAAAGAGAGGATTAGTCATGCTATCTTTACAGCACAGTAACAGTGCTTTTGTGGCTGCAAAAACTGTAATTTGCAGAGGAACAAATGCATTTGTTGCCTGTAAAGAACACTCTTCACATGCAAAGAGCTAGAGGCATCATGCTTAAGTTACAACACTGGGAAACCAGCAACTCAGTTACAGGCTGCACTGAGCTCTACTTTTAGTTACTGAATTATGAACAGGCTAGAAGTTTTGGAGTAGAGGTGAGGAAACTGAGAAATATCACCACATCGCCCATTCAGAAGCTCAAAACAAGAGCTTCCAAAGTGATTCCTGTCCCCAGTTTGCTGCATCTGAACAGTAACCTTGAAGATTCTGCACTTCCATTTTACCTCACCTAAAGCTTTGCTGTAACCAGCGTTTACATTCCCCATTTTCTTCTCCCTTCTCAGCTGTTATTTTGCTACATGGGGGATTTGCATGAAAGACCTTACTAGAAAGAAGATGCAACACAGAAGATGGTTTAACCTCAACTAAAAAACCAGGAAGTTGCAGAACAGCAAAACAGGGACATTAATATACATGATTGCTCTGTGTGTGCATTGCATTCAGATGCTGGGTATGTTTCTTAATGGTCTTTCTGGATAAGAAATTACATTTAAGCAACCTTTCCTACAGGCAGCCACCCCTCAGTTTCCTGTTCCTGTTGAAGGAGTTACCGGCCATCATTCTGTAAGCTCTTATTAATAAAGTCTTCTTCTGAAAGCAAAGGGCATTCAGTTCAGAACAGTGTCCTGTGCCCTCCAGCACTGGTAAGCCTCACTCAGTCCCACACCGGCTTTACTTACAGCTTTCTTGGACTTCTTCTTGGTGGAACGTGCCTTCTTTGCCTTCTCGATGACAGCATAGAGGGCAAAGCAGAGCCGTGCCATACGGGGAAGATCACAGATGTTAATATCAAAATCCAGCCTCTGCTTCCACACTGGCTCTGAGCATACATTCACTTCAGAGCTTGACACTGTCTTGCACAGCATCTCATTGCCATGAAAGAGACCTGCCTGCACCACCAGCTGAGGGAAGGAGAAATAAGAGAATACCATGAATCCACAGGGACTTGTTTGCTGAAGACAGGTGATTAGAACAGGAACAGGACAGGGCATCCGTTTCCCTGAGCAGGGTGTCCTTACTCCTGTCTCTTCCCCAATTCACTGAGACATGCAAAAAGCAAAAAAGCTGCAAAAACTCAGGAACCTATCACACTGAAAAAGCAGGGCAGACACCAAGAACAGGGCAAGTGCTTATGCCAGGCAAATCAGCACCACAGGAGAAGGGCACGTGCAAGCAGCTGAGCCTGCAGTGCAGCGCCAACGGTGAGCTGTCTCCGGGTGCACATTTGCCTGCAGATCTGCACTCCTTTTGCCAGATCGCTGTACAGCTGATAGGCCAAGCTCATCCCCAACTTCACCTCATGTTACAGCATTGCTGGCTAGTCTGAATCACAGGAGTCCTCTGCAGGAGGAGCTCCCTGCAAATGATGGGGCACTGGGCAGAAAAAATAACTATTTCATTGCCTGTTTCTTTATAAAGCGCTTTGCCCTGCAGGACACCTGTGTATGCAATATAGTCTTGCCCTGCTTCCTCCCTTTCGCAAAGGGCAGCCATTCCCCCCCTCCTCATTCGCCTGCTCCCCCTTTGTGGCAATCCCCTGGCAAATCGAAGGGCTTTGCTGCATCATGCTTCCTGTCTTAGCTTTACCAGTCACCACCTCTCCCCATCACTCTCTCTTCTCAGAGCCCAGTTTCCCCTCCTCCGCTTTTTGCAGACTTCCCTGCCCCTCCACACCACTGTCAAGCAACAGATACTAGCACAGGGCAGCAGCTTTGTTTGCTACTCAGAAATTTTTGCAGTGGAGTATTTCTAAGAATGCATCGCTGGGCTGCTGGCTCGCAAGTTCCCTTCCCCTTCCCCTTCCTGTTGTGCTGCAGTTTAGAAACTGGCCGAAGGCTGAATGAAGCATAATGGAGGATCACGTGGTGAGATCAAGTTGTTGGCCCCTGCTTTCTCACCACACAAGCAAGACAGATGCAACTGGGAAAGCCAAAACACAAAACCAAAACCCCAAAGTGAGTCAGTACCTACCTTCATTCTCTCATCTGCATTGACCTTGCTGCCTTGCACCAGCTCAATGTAGAAAGACTGCTCTAAGGACCAGAGAGAACCATAGTTTGGCTAGAAAGAGAAAAGGGTTCCAATCAGAAACAGATGCAACAAAGACTTCTCAAGCCAGTGCCAGACCTCATCTCTCATCGCATGCTTTTTGCTCCAACAGAGAAGAGCACTGCATTGCAGGTGGGCAGCACTAGGGCTGTGACAAGCAGGGAAGCTGTGGAGGAAGCTGGAAGGCTGACTGGCAATTCCCAGCTTTCAGACTCTAGCCAGGAACCTGTCCTGAGGGAGGCAGGGAGAACCAGCTACTGTTCCCAGACAAGATCAGCATCTCCATCAATGGACGAGTTGAGGGTGACCCCACTGGGTCACTGTCCCCGCTTTTACCTTTTTCTTAGGGAGTGGGGGAGGCTTGGGAGCCATCTTTGGGGGGCTGGCAATACAGTTGGTTTGCTCATCTCTCATGGCAATGATAGTGGAGGAGTGTACCATCGTCAGATGGGGCGTCAGGCCTCGGTGGAGGCAGCTGCGAATATACTGCAAAGAGAGGATAAAGTCAGCATGGATGAAATGGAGCCGGGCTGGCAAGAGCAGTCAAGCAGATCACAACTAGCTGAAGCAGAAAGAGGTGGAAGGAGTAAGGAAAGGACACAGCAACAATCCAAATTCAGTTTTAATGTATCTCCTCTTGCTTTATAAACCTGCCAGTCACTGGACTTACGTTGCCAGACCTGAGAATATGAAGTGCCTTTTATAGCCGGCATTTCATTGACTGGCTCAAGTGGCTGCATTCAGGGAAAACACCGAGAAGGATTCAGCACTCCCAACAGCAGTTTGCCCTGCCAGGCGAACACAGGATACAGGATTACTTGCCCAACTTTCAGGAGAAGAGCCCCCAGCCCACCATGCAATCAAGAAGACATTTCCAGAACCATAGTCTATAAATGCATTTGCACAGTACTTGGTACCCAGGGATGGGCTTAGATCACTAGCCCTCAAAACATAAGGATCTGTTAGGTTGCCAGAAGTATCCCTTGCCCTAAGTAGCATCCAGGTCCTGCCACTGATGTGTTGCATTCCTGTAATCAGCACTGCCTCCTGGATGGAGAATAACACGTCTCAATCCACCCTCCCAGCAAAAGGAGGCTGCATGGGAACAGACTCATTAATAAAGCGAGACACAAGGCTCACCTGGAACTGGTACAGGGGGTAGTTCCCATAGAGATATTCACATTTCCCATTCACCTGCAGGGTGTAATCCTCTGGCTTCTCCACTGTCTCATGGCGGAAGACAGTAGCCTGCTTCTTGATAGCATAGCTCATTAATGTGATGGGGAACTCCTTTGGGGAGATCTGGAAAGTGAAGCTCTCCTGCAATCCCAACAACACAGCACACACTGTCACATACCAGCAAAGGGCTGAAATCAGCACAAGGAGCAGCAGTAGCTCAGCAGATAGGCAACAACATTCCTGTTGCTGACAGTAAAGAGAAGGATAGGAAGGCAGAATTACCCACCCCGACATACACACACTAGCAAATAAGTAGGGGTGTTTGCCAAATTGGGCAGGAGCACAAGCGCAAGGCTGGAAATCAGGAACTTGTATTCCATCCAAGTCCAGTTTAAGCAGAATCACCAGTTCATGTGGTTGCTAGTTACTAAAAATCTTCCCATTGCCATTCCACCAGCAAGGCAGTGTGGCTAGGGTCACCATGCTCAAACACCCTGCTTTGGAAGGCCCTTGTCCCGTGGGGGTGGCTCCTGCCTTCATGCCCCAGCACAACATGCAAAAATAACATTAACCAAGGGTAGCAGGCAAGAACAGGGGCCCACAGGCAAAACAGCCCAATGCCTGCAAGCAGTGTATGCTGAGCATGAGCTGAGCTGACTCTTGGGCTTCAAAAGGACAGGCATGAATTGGGTTCTGTGGTCCTCTCCTACCCCAAACCAAAAAGCTTTCCACCACATGTACATGCAGCAACCTCAGCTACCAGCTAACCAGAGACCCAACGCATGTTCAGGAAGGGGAACAGCTCCCTTGGTTGGAGGCTTAGAGTCTCCCTCCCAACAATCTCCACAGGCAAAGGAATCTGGAGAATGAAGATGAACACTGAACACATAGCAACACTGTCCACGCATACATTATTCTGTCTCCAAATGCCCAAAGGTCCCCAAAGGGAAAGCACAAACCAGTTAAACCTTGTCACAGAAAGGTTTGTGCTTTACCCCGCCAGACTGAAACTTGACGTTGACAAAAATGTTCTTGGTGGGGATATGTAGAGAGCCAGTCCCAAGGCCCTTGGCCATGGGCT
Organism: Ibycter americanus; assembly: GCA_035590275.1. Classification (NCBI taxonomy): domain Eukaryota; kingdom Metazoa; phylum Chordata; class Aves; order Falconiformes; family Falconidae; genus Ibycter; species Ibycter americanus. The sequence continues at coordinate 111,996,636 of JAVJGI010000040.1, forward strand.
CCAGCTGCAAGGGAAAGTTGTACTCCATCCAAGCTGCCCAGCTGAGCTGCTGCCGCTTTGCTGCTCTCTCCTCACAGAACTGGCACATTTTGGTGCGGAAATCATTCACCTCCGGATCCTGCACAGAGTCGAATTCATGCAAACCTAAGTGGAGAGTAAGAGAGAAAGGCTAAATAAGATTCCGCACCAAATGGGGGAAATGAGCCTTTGATAATCAAGCGTCTGTGAAACAGTCTTCCTAAACACAGGCTTAATATTTGGCCAAAAGGAGAAGAGTCAGCCAAGCTACTAGCAATTGCTATTTACTGTGTACAATTGCACCGACTCAATTAGTATTGCCTCTGCCTGCAGGAAAGATGGTCTGCACACACACAGTTCTCCCTTACCAGGTCCACCAGAGACCAAGCTTTCTAATTCCGTCACTGGCATAGGCAGGGCTCCATCACCATTCCGTACATAGCAAGGCCGTCTGGGACAGCCTGTGCTTCACCTACAGCCGACACCCCTGCCACACTCCTGGCGAGACCAACAATGGGGGAACGGACCTTTTCCAATGAGCAGGCTGATCTGGGAGTTAATAACCTTCTTGACTCTGTCTCCTTCTCGAGCCACGAGCCGCAGTACTGGTAGGAAGGGCTGGATGTCACAAAGCCGCCGCTGCTCGTCCTCCAGCTCTTGCTGTTCCGCCGTCTGGTTGATGCACGTGAAGACGTAGGCCTCGGGGTCACTGAGCATGTGGTACAGCGGCTCATACTGAGCATGTTTCCACACCACCTGGGCCAGACCAAGGGCAGGGTGAGATGACAGCTGCGCTGCCAGAACCTCACGTTCTCTTGTGGCCGCCCCACAGCCCCACTCTCCCGAGGCACGCCACGCAGTGAAGGCAACGCACAGCCAAACGTCCTCACAGCATTCCCGGACCTGCAATCGCAGGCAGCTTTTCAGCCAGGTCTGGTGATTCCAGCTCCTGCTGAACTGCTGGGTAGATTCATTTGCAAGTGCCGTTAACTGACTTCCTTTTTTTTGTGCTTGCCATTTGTTTCAGGCAAAGGAAATCCCTCAACCTGAGTATTTAAATAGCCCCCACCTGAACACCTCATCTAAGTACTGGCTGACTGCTAGCCTTGCAAAACAGAGGTATTACTCCCACTGGAAGCAAAATTGGGTTAAGAAACCTGCCCCCAGTAACACGAAACCTGTGACAAGAGCCAAGAACTTTTCCAAAGTCTTCTCAACACTACCCAGTTCCCAAAGACCCTTTGCTCCCAGTGCATGGCACTTGCACACAACTGTTCACAACCCATTTCTTCCCTCTCATCCCAAGCGCCTGCTACAGCAGACAAAACTCCGGGCCTCCAGTCCAACCCAGTGTGCTCACTGGCTGTAAAACACAGACCTGTAACTTCACAGCTAAAAACAATCAGCTCTACTTACAGGTTTTTTGGTTGGGTTTGTGTGGGTTTTTTTACCTGAAAATTGCAGCATGAGAAACCCTGGGATAATCTGGCACTGTGCTTCTGTCCCTTGTGATCTGTGACTCATCTAGGCCAGGTTGCTGCTGCAGAGAAAACCTTTTCCACTGTTTTCCTTCACTCTCCCCTAACTGTCCTTCTGCCCAGGGAAACAAGGAAGCAGCTACACTTTGTTTACACAGGGCTTCACTACAGCATTTTATTCCTCAAATGAAGCACTAAGAAAAATCCTATCATTACCATCTCCAAGTTTCAGTACTCAATTTCTGTGAGGCAAGAGAAGGCTGGGCTGGCATCCTGAATGCTTTGAGTCAGTCCAGCATTTGTATTTGATTATTTGGGGGCGACTTCTACTTGCATATGCATACACAAGAGCTTTCATAATGGAAAAATCCAGCACGGGGACTGGCTGGCTCAGGTGAGCAGCAACTGAACACACAATGCACGAGCCCTGCGTGGCCAATTCAAATCTGCCCTCACTCCTTAAGTTACTCTTATTCTCATCCCAAGGTTGGGCAAGTACCTGGAGAATTGAGCCTGATACCACTGGCACCACCACCAGCACCCTGTGGCCGGCAGTCTCAGCAGCTAGACATGGGTTTAGTGGCCTGCAGAGGCTGTCACAAAGGAGCGGCTCTCACAGCGAGTCACAAGGAACTGCCTCAGAGCAATGCAGAAGAAACCCAACTTGCACCGAGTTAAGACCCAACACACTTCCCGAGGTGCTCCCCAGAACAGAGTCCTCATCGCAGGAGACTGCGGATAAGACTGTGGAACAAGGCTGTTACCTGCTTGATGGTGCCCAAGCTGGCATTGCAGGACACAGAGAGGTTTAAGTATATGCCTGTGGGCAGCAGAAAGTCCACCTGGATGTTTTGGTTTTCCCCCTTGGACCAGAATTCCGTAGGGCAGTAAATGCCTGGGGGCATCCTGCTCACTTAGCTACCACCTGCAAGAAAAGGGGGAAAAGTCTGTTGCTGTTCACTATGTAATATCTCCTCAGATCTGTGCTGGACTCCGTGGGAAGTTAATGGGCAAAGGAACCCAAAGTAAGGAAGGTTAGCATATCCTCATAGGTCAGGAATATATGCAGCTTAGTCAAATTTCCAGTTCAGCGCCTTTAAGCCACAGAGGTGTCCTTGCTATAGCATTTGCTTCTATCTCAATGCAACCCTTTCTGAATCTCTTCTAGATTGGGATTAACATCTACATTTGACACAAAATAATAATAATAATCTTCACTCGAGAACAAAAGCACTTGTCCTGATACCTCATCTATGACCAAGCAGCCAACAGAAACAGTAAGTCCCTACCCCTGGCTTTGTAAGGCAATCCTCAGGCCACATGCTCCAAGCTCCACTTTGTTATTCCAGAGCTCAGTTCCAGTCTGCAAGAGGGAGAAAGAGATGTTGTCAGTTCTGAGTATGCATGCATTTTTAAACACACAAACAAGTAATACTCCACTGTATATCCCCCCCAAGTACAGGAAAAATGAAATCTAAGGCTGAGACAATCAAAATAGGTTTGTTAATTCCATCTGCATCCTTTCACTTGGTAGGGCTCTACGATTTATTCTCAGTACATCCAAAGAACGCACAGAAGAGAAAAAGAATCTGAACGCTATCAGGTACAAACTCTTGTTTTCAAACACAGGATAAACGCACACATGAACAGCTAAAACAAAAGGCATTCACCACAAGCCCATCGTACATCTTCTTCCTTAAAGACACGTAACACCAAAGTCAGTTAAACCCTCACACTCCATCCATTTGCCCACAAGCAAAATACTACAGCAGTATAGAACTCCAGCTTCCTCCACAGGTGACAGGCAGCAGCGCATGGTGTGTCCCCACATGCAGGAAGAGCTTGGGACTGCTAGCATTAGCTCCCCACAACAGACAGAGAAGTGGCTGTAACTAATTCTCTTCAACCACCTCAGCAGAGAAATCAGCTCACCTAAATTCTCTCTCACTTACCAGAGTTCTTCCACCAGGTTAGCAGAGAAATGCGCCAGCAGTACAGCCTGGAGGGTGCTCTCACAGCCGTGGCTCGTAGCTGCTGTGGAAACCCAGGCTTCAGCCTCCTGCCAGTCTGACTCTTTCCTGGTTATAAATTCAGCCCTGCACATGCCCCGAGCAATTCTAAGTGTCACTTATCCTTGGCCCGTGAAATCAGTACAAAATTTGCTCATTCACAACTTAAAATATGGCTTTGCAGATGTCAGACGATGTACAAACTCAGAAAGAGACTGAGCAACATGCTGTGGAAGATCTGGGTCTCCCAAATCATGAAGTCCGGGTGGCAGCTTCTCATGAGCCAGCCCTATGCTGCAGAATGACAAGAAGCCCAGCATCTTATCTGCCAGTGCCTGGGAGCACACCACTTCCCCATCAGCGGCAGGGTAAGGATTCCCAGAAATACGAGCTGTTTTATCTGTCCCGCTTCCTCAGTGCACATGCTGTATCACACAGAGACCGGATACAGTGACCACAAAACCACCCATGTGCCTTAAGAGGGAGGGAAGTAAAAAGGGGAGGAGGCAAGGTTTATAAGTTTGAATAAAGCAAAACAAGCTTGCCTTGTCTTCTGCTCATTAACAATTAAACCAGCAAGTTTCTAGAACATCTGCTGCCTCGGCCTTTCCAAGGGCAACAAAAGCAGCAACCTACCATGACTCTACTGACCAGCAGAGACAGGAGTCACAACAACGGCTGAACTGCTTCCTTCCGCTGAGGATTTCTACCCAATGCCATGTCCCATCGGATATATGAAGTACCTATCTAAGCTATTAGCACTACAACATGAAGTTCAGGTTGCTCAATCCCTTGTCTTTCCAAACTCGCTGATCATCTCCTGATGCAGAGGGATTTTTCCAACAGAACCTGGAGCAGATATGCCAAAGGAAGAATAACTCTGGACATGTACTATCTCTGGAACTTCGTTTACCAAGCCTCTCCTCTTTGCGTTGCTAAATTCAGAGTGCTCAACTAGTTGGACCTCAGATCTGATCCAGTTTTTACATGAAGCGAGCTCTGCACAGATTAATACTCCGGCACCACCCACTTCCATCTTCCCTTTTGCCTTGGGCAATTGGAACAGAGTTCTCCAGGCTGTAACCTTGTTTGCACTATCTTGACCTCATCAGCAGAAGTAATTACAATTCCGTTTTCTCTGGGTCATTTTGCCATTTGTGAATAGCCAAATACAGCATCACTCCTTTTTGTCAGGGTTTACGCTGCTGGGGTTGTTTGAGATAGATTGTCTTTCACTGCAACAGTCTTTAAGAAAAAGGGATTCCCTGTTGCAGCTGTCAATTTTTAAAAGCCCCAGCGTCATCTCAGACTTTCATCCTGGTGGACAGACAGATTATTGTTAAAAATCTCATATTGTGGTAGGGTTCCGAGCTGTACATCTGGTAGCCTGAGGTTCAAGTTAATCAACCCACACTTGACAAAGTAGTTTACTGCACAACTTGCCTATATCTCAAAGCTAGGGCAAGCAAGGGTGAGACAGAAGTTTGCGTTTTAGTGGGATGCAAACCCACACAACAAACCTCAAGCAGATACACAGGCTATCAAAGACCCCTGCTTATCAACACCAGGCTGTAGCCACCCACTTTCTGTGACAAGACACCCCCACTTCTCACTCTTCCTACTACCCCAAAACATCTTCTTGCTAGAATACTTCCACATTCCCCCACCTACATCTTCCAGTAATAATACTTCCTGCCCCAGCAGCCACATCTCCCACAACCCTCAAATACTTGTTTTAAGTGCAAGGCAGGTATGCTGCTGCCTTCCGACTCCCAGAAGGTCAGAAGTTTCGCAGGACAGGATGCACGTGGCACTTGGCATCCTGGGGCTAAGAAGCAGAACAGACAACCAGAACGCACAAAGCTCGCTGTCTATAGCTGGCACATACCCACGCTCCATCCAAGAGAGATATACCTCAAGACTGGCTGGCCAGCTCATGTGCTTGGGTGGCCAAACAAGTCCTAACAAGGTGAACACCCAAGCTCAAAGACCTGGCTGTCATGAGGGCCAAGTATATCGCTCTGTGAACTTCATGTGGCCCCTGAACTGTGCTACCTGCAGAACATCTGAGGAAACTACAGAGCCTCAAATACCTCCTCATTGATCTCTGCCAGCAATTTTCCTCTGGGCCTGCTTGTACACAAGCTTGACCTAAAAACTGCCCAATGGTACGTAGGTGCCCAGGCAGGACACCCAAGGTTGCGTGCTGTAAAGGCTGCCTACGAGCCATGCCATCATACTGACCCCAGGCAAGGGTACTGCACAGGCAGGACTCACAGGGGCAGTGGCTCGTTGGCAGTGCTGCTGGCATAGCTCAGCACAGGAAAACAAGATGCAGTTTGCTCAAAACATTATTCTGTTGTTTTCCGAGATGGGCAGGGCCCAGCTGCCCTAAAGAAAGAATCGCTCTTCCTACCCCACAGGAAGGGAGCAGTGGAAGCTCTTTTCCCAAAAGAAGCAAGCACACTTGATGGGAACCTCAGATCTCGCTAGGAAGATGCGAGGAGCGACCGGCCACAACCCAACGGGAGAGCCCAGCAGCTGGACAAGCAGTGCGTGGACTGGCTGATGTACAGCATGGGCTGTGGATATCCTCCGCGTGGGGCCATCGCAGCTGCTTCCTTCAGTCTGCAGATAAACAAGCTCTCAAACTGCAAAGCACAGTATCGCTTTGGACTTCTCAGAGAACGTAAGAGGAAGAGAAATGCATGCTGTCACACAACACAGGTCCCAAAGCATCAAGCACACGCCCAGCAGCAGATTTCCATGGGCCCAGACATGAAGCTATTCTCCACAGTTCCCAGAGAATTGAAGCATGCTCTCCTTTTCACACATTATTCTGCTCTGTGGAATATTTTGGTAAGGAGAAGGTGAAAGTCTGTTCAAGACAGGCTTTCTCAGGAAACCAGGAATGAAATACACACGGACCTGTTCCACATGGACCCCTGCCTCTGGTTCAGACAAGCACAACAAGCATCAAAAACTCCCAGTAGTGGGCAACTGCTCCATAATCCCTCAGCAATTTCAAGACGTGGAATCATGTCCTAGGGGAGCAATCAAGAAAGATGCATCTGTTGGTACTAATCACCTCCTTACTGAGAGTCATATGGGCACTGAACCCATCTTACAATGCCCAGACCTCTTCATAGCTGGGCAGAAAAACATGGAGGAATATAATCATGAGACAAAATTCCACGTTCCAGATAAAGGCAAGTGCTCAACCTCCTCTCCCCGCTTTGCCTCAATTCCTTATTCCGCAAGAAAGCTACAGGCTGCTTTGCCCTCCTTAAGGTTTGTCCCTGCATTAACTAGCGTGAAGATAATAAATGTGTATCTTTACCAAAGAGGAGAGATGACCAAGGCAGAGCCGACACGCACATGGGACTAGGCCACGTACCAGTCTGCCAGGCCAGAAGATAAAATCCCCAGTGTTACTGGATGCCACATAACAAATGCAGGCAGAACATCAGTAACAGGAGGCAGCGTATGTTTTGAGTTCACACACCCCGAGGAACACATAGTTGCACATAAAGGTAAATTTATGCAGAGTGTAACAGACACATTTGAAATTATCCAGGCAGTATTTAACAAGCCAGCAGTCAACATAAGCCACACTAACACAAATCTCCTCTGACAAAGTTTACCAGCCACAGCTCTGGTGTTTACAACATACAACTGCTATTGAGAGAAAAAAGAAGAAGAAGAAGAAGAAAAAAAAAAAGCAGCAAGCTAACAAGATCACACATGCAGTAGTGTTCCACAAACCTCTGTGAGGCGGCAGCGTTAGACAGACACGGAAGCTCTAACGCCCACAAACAGATTACAAAATTACTAAACCCCAGAACTACAAAAATACCTTTCAAGTTTATAAGAAATGAGTGGCGCAGAGCTCACAGGTGATGCGCCTCGTGGGAGACAGCAGGAAGTCAACATTCATTGCAGGCAACTGAGCGGGGGGAGAAGGCCACGGGAATTTTTATGTACGCACGTGCTTGACGTGTCTTTACTGTACAATCAATACACTTAGCAGATCTGAATCAACCCTAAGTTTTCATAGGTGCAGATCCATTTCAATGAGTGTTCTGAAAGTATTTTAAGCTTGGGCTTGCTTTTTTGGTGGGAGTCAAGGGGTAAAACAGGTCCGCTGTACACTGTGGGCAAGTCGTGTAAGCATTGAAGAATGAAGAACAGACCGGGAAACCTGCCACAGCAGGTGAGCGTGTCGAACTGTACATGGGAGTTTTGTAGGGGGCCCCATCTTTGCAGGGCTAACTGGATACTCACGCCCAGGTGCCAGCCATTTATCACACAGCAAAAACATATTCTATCTGCTTCCCTTGTAGCATAATGTAAAAAATCCTGATTCAGGCTCCAGTCCCATGATGCGGATGCAAAAGCAGCTCACAGTAAGATGGCCTATTGCCTGCTGACAAGTATTGACAACGTGGCTCTTTATTCATCTAAAAATGAACACATGCTGGTGAGAGGTGCTGGAAACACCGCCTCAGGGGCTGCCGGCTTGCAGAGGTGCAAGTGTCTGCTGTGCTGCTCCATTCACCCCAGCTGAGCTGGGACCTGCAACGCAGCAGATCAGATGTGATGCTCTGGCCAGCCTATGGAATCCACAGCAAACTGGACTGAGAACTCACAGCCATCCCCTGCAGACAGCCACCAAGAGTGACCCTGAGCCTGGACATTCAGCTAGCAGCAGCCTTTTATGCCAGAAGAATGGCTTTGCTGCCTTCTTGAATACCTGCTAATATCGTTTTGGAGGTAGCATTAACAGCACAGATTTTGCTGTCGTCTCAAGAAAAGTGTTTCCTTTACAACTTCCATTAAGCTTTCTGTAAAATACAGATCAGTGTCCCAACTGTGCCGTTAGGCCACCACTGCTCTCTTTCAGTTCCTGTGGCAGTATTGCACCTTCAGCACAGACCTGAGTTGCACCAGAGCTCCAACTGTCTCCAGCTCCTCCTTCAAATACATACACACAAGTGTAAGGCTTGGCCCATGGACCAGGTAGGGAAAAAACTAGGACCCCTTGAAATCAGGTGTGGGGAAGCACTCAAGTACTGAACAACCCCTAAAATCAATGCTTTTGTATCTCAGGGTTTATGTCCTCAAATCCTAGTTTAGAATATTCTCATCTCCTTTATTTGGTTTACTGTAATAAGACTTCTAGCTCCACCAAATATAAAAATCAAATAAAGGTTTTTGCATATTATCAGCTTATGTTTTGTACACTGATCTCATATCCTGCCACACAATTCCCTGCAGATTCATTCGTTCTTTCAACAGTAGTTTGTTGCTCATCCAATTCTACATAGTAGAACACAGTTACATTGGTTCGATAGTGCCTTTTGTTAGAGATTTCTAAGCCTCTGAATAATCACCTTTACTCCCTGCTTTGCTTACACAAACCATTAGACTGAGGTAGATGTACAGTGGAATCTGCCCAGGATAACTGGGCAAGGGATGAAAATGCCTGTGCCTGACTCTTCAGGCCCCTGAAACACTACAGGGTGCCCCTCTCCCTACCAGAGGGGCCAATATAAACCACTATTTATGTGCCAAAATCAGCATCCTCCATGCATCAAGATGTCAGTGGAGAGCCCTGGATTTCTCTGCCTTCCAAGGAAGCATTCTAGCTATGTGAAGGCTACAAGGATCAGGCTTGGAACAACCACTGGGTCCAAAGAATCCCTTGGCTTGTACCCTTCCCTTTATGAAGTAAAGGCTCCTTTACTCTGAGCATTTATATCGCTCAATGCCTGCCTTACACATGCACACCCCCATAAAATGGGCTCATAGAGAAAAGTAATGGGAAGCAGAACTACACTAATGTAATCTGAATTGGAGCTAACCTTGTTTGTGTACAGGGCTGATGATGAAAGGGGTTGTCAGCAAGGAAAGAGATAGGAAAGCAGAAAGTACACGTGGTGATAAAAACAGGCTGCAGTTCTGTGGGGCTCCCAGCTCCAGAGTAACTAGGGAAAGAGCATCGGGGCGATACACCTTCAAGCTCAGCAGGGCCTTAGATCCAGCCACAACTAATAATAGCCAGAGGGAGTGAAAGAGGAGCTCAGGTAAAGCAACTTAAGAGAAATAGCAACGTAAAGCCATACCTCATTCTGGAAGTAAAACAGTATCACTAGAGAGAGGCAGAGGAACATTGGGGAGTAAGAAAAGCATCTGATGGGAGGACTCGAGAATCTTGCTCTGGCAGAAACCTTCAAGCAGCCTTTTAGGCAAGGTCACAGTCAACCAGCTATGCTTTCAGTATTGTCTAAGGAAACATCTAGTGGGAAACAGCGTATTTAGTGGTTAAAGCAAGAGCTTGAAAGCTGACAAATTGCAAAGGTCAATTCCCAACCTTGAGAATCATTTGATGCACGATTTCAAACAACTAACTCCTCTGTGTTTCAGTTTTCTCGTATGCACAAGTGTACCTCATGAAGGATGCTGTAATTCTTAAATGCTGGCAGAGTGATTTGGAATCTTTGCACTCTTGCTATTACCGCTAACAGGGGCATAGCCTGGGAGTTAGAGGTAAATGTGATAAATGAAAGCTTCTGGCTGAAGAGGTTGCTGAAATCGGTCTTTTTCGAGAGACTCCCATGGGTGGACAATTCATGTTGCTGATGAAAACAAAAAATAAACCGTACATTTCTAATGACCCTCCACCACCACATTCAGCTCCCTTTACTCTCAGGTTCCCACCTTGAGCACGTACAGTGCACCGTGCTTAGGCGCTATGGAGACTTTTCTTCAGAGACCTCTTAGGAGGCTCCTTCGCGCCCGCCAAGGCACACAGCCCAGGGCAGCTAACCCGGGCAGCAGAGCCCAGCGCAGGCCCGGACCGACGGACGGGTGTTGCACCAGCCCCTGGGTGACTCTCACACGGCAGTGACACGGTGCCAAACCTGCCGGGGGCGCCAGGCAGGGCCCCCTCCAGCGGGTGACACCACGGGTCTGGGTCCCTGGCCCCTGCCCATCCCCAGCACATCTGCCCCTGCGGGGGGCCCGGCTGCGGGGCTGCCCCCCGGGCAGCGAAACCCCCACGTCCGACG
>JAVJGI010000040.1:112007941-112027918 GCA_035590275.1 Ibycter americanus
CCGCCGCCGGCGCGGCGCGGTGACAGCTCCGTTGCCGCCGGGGCTGAACCATCGGACACGACGCTGAAGGTAGGCTCGTGTAACACCACTCGCACGGGAGAGCTGAAATAGTTCGGGACTCGCCCCTTCCCTGGAAAGGGCTCCTTTGGCAACCTCAGTCCTGCAACCGCCCTTTCTTTCCCTGGAAAAGTTTTGGGCAACAAGGATGGGGAGGACCCCGAATCCCAAAGGACAGTCAAGCGATTTGGGGGATGAGAAGACATGCCTTGAAGGCAGGCAAGGTGCCTGTGGGGCCCAAAGTAAGAGCAGGGTAGGCACAAGCTGTAACGCGCCTGGCGTCTCACTAGCACCTGCGAGTCACGGGAGAGAGAGGACCCAAGCACACCATTACATGCTGGGGACCAAGGACATACAGGGTACCTAGCCATTTTTTTCCTCTCCCAACCTGTTGTACAGGTCCGTTGGCTGCAGGGGAAACCCAGCCAGGCACCAAACCATCCTGCAAGGACCCATCTCACCGGAGCCACGAGGTGCCCCAAGGGTCAGCCGCTTCTCGGACACCCCGCGGCACTGCCATCACTCTTTTGCCATCACGTCTCTCCGACTTGTCATGGGAAATTAGTGGTGCCAAAGAAGTGGCAGATGGGGGTAAGAAATGTTTCCAGTGCTCAAAGACAATCGCTCTCCTCTGTCTCATTAATTTTTCAGCAGCAATTAGATACCCAAAACCCATTTGCTCATTTGAAAAATCTCTCTCTTTCACATGTCTCCTCCTGCACTTGAGACGTGCCCACCATACTCTGGGTCACAAATAACGAGAGATTGTGAACTTAGATTTGTGCTTTTAATTATTTCACTCCCATACATGGAAACAATCTTGGTATAGGACACAGCATTAGTGTGTTGCCCTGGCTGGTCCTGCAATTTTATGACTCCCAGAATCACCATTTCTCCTAAAGCTTCTACTGCCAGAGGCATGTGATTAAGGTACAATATTTTTTTTTCCAGGTTATAATCCAAGAAAAGCTCATTATTCTTGCAATCTGACTCATTTTTTTCCCCTGAACATCACTAGTTGGCAATACAGATATCTTGCCATCGGTACAAAATGTGACTGTTGAAACATTCGTTCTTCAACTCCATTTGAATCTCTACTATCACATCTTAATGTGACCTTTTAAAGCTCAGAAATGGCCTATTTTAAATCATTGGCCCTGACATGTGTTAAGGATATTTTTAACACTGTTTACAGGAATTCTGGTTTCTGTTCTGCTATTTTTTTCCTTTTTAACAGCTTTTCTATTCATCATCTTCAAGTTTCACATCTAGGACTATACTGAACACTTCAGGACATTTGCCCACATGGTCTGTGAGAAATTGGACAACAGAAACCACAGGGAAGGGAAAAGGAACTGAAAGTCAGAAAAATAGTTGCAACCTGCTAGATTAAAGATCTGAGACCTCCAGGAAGAACAGAAGGGAAAAGTCAATTTGCTGTTTCTCCTCTGTGTTTCTGAGAACAAAACAGTGCTAACGGGTGTGAAGAAAATGCTGGTAAGAAGGGCTACTGGCATCCATGTGGCATTCTTTTAAATGCACCCAGTATTAGGCACGTGCTCGGCATCCCAGTTCAAAAAGGCCATCTCCACCCCATGCCAATCTGGTACAAATTTACCCAGAGTTGTTCATAAAGTTCCAAGAGGTTAACTTTGTATTCTCGGCTCTAACCTTTCTCTTGCCACGCAGTGGGCACTTGCTCCATGTCACTTATTCTGGTGAATTGGCCAGGAACATGATGCCATGCTCCTGCTGAGCCGGGGTCAGCCTTGTCCTGCTCGGCGAGTGATGCACACCCCAGCCTAGAATTCATGACTGTCGCACTGTGGTCCAAGTTTTATGCAGGACTCATTAGAAGAGTGCAGAGGAGAGAAGAATGGTTGCTTTTTGTGTAATTGCAGGGATGGGTCTCTACCACACCAGTTAAGAGCCCTGCCATAATAACAAATAGGGTGAAATGTGGCAACTAGAGCTTGACTCCAAGCTAAGCATCAAGCAAAGAAGAAAAATTGGTGTCTAAAACCAACGTGGACATAGTTGTTGGGTAACAGCAACTGACTCTCATTTAAAAAAAATTAGTATTTGCCATGTATAAACAAATTCACTTGGAAACAAGAAGGGATCTTCTCTCAGGCTGCATTATAAAGGACACGCACTGCGGACTACTCGGGGTTAACATAAAACTGCAGACAGTAGAAAGACAAATGGACACAAGGGATGATGAGTTTTTGGACACTCTGCATTGCACAACTGTGGGCTCAGGGTACAAGCCTTTGCAGGATGAGTACCCAGAGCTCACAGGAGAGAGGGGGGACTCCCTACAGATGAGGATGAAAATCCCACAGCACTCGGCTAGAGCAAAGGGCTGCTGTCTATTATATATTTACCAAAGCCAAATCTAAAGCGTGATTTTCTTTTCATCTTTTGGCTGTACCCCAGTTACAACTACTCACATTAATATCTTCTTTCTATATCCCTTCAACAAAGCCTTTTCTGAGCCCTTAGTCTTAATTATCAGTCTTTTATAGCTCCACTTATTGGCATTTATCCTCACATCTTTTTTTCAGGTTGTTTCCTCTCTGCACTGCTCCAGGTTCACCGTTCTTGCACGTCTGCTTATCATCTCGGCGTCCCTTTACACAATGGACATGGTTGGAAACACTGGCTGTGCAGCTCCTAACCATCTCCCTTCCAATCCCTTTTCTACTCCAATGTGCTGCACGAGAAATTCAGCCAGTGTTCATAGCCTGGATGATACAGCTGGTCGGTTCTTGGAGGAAGAGGGAACAGGGAGACAAAAGGGAGGATGACAACAAGCAAGTAATGTAACCACAGTGGTATTTACAGGATTGCCCAGCAAGAGCGCTTTCAACTGCCAGCGGAGCACCTGGAGAGAAAACCACTGTGCCTGCTCTCCTGTGTCCCGAGCCACAGAGATGTTAGCAATTTTAGTAAATAGTAACATTGACGAAGCTGCATTCACCACTTCTACAGACAAGGCTACAAGTAACCTCTCTTGTCCTCCACTGACTGGGGCATGGGGTAAACAAACAAACAAACCCCACCGAACTCACCACATTTAATTGCACCACAAAGCAAACAGGAAGCCAGTGCAGTTTTTCGAGAGTTGAAACTATTTGCTCCATGTGGTTAACACTACCCAAAACAGGCGGGAAACCGCGTTTTTGCTTCAGCTATGCAGCTGGTCTGCAAATACAGCTGGTAACTTGCTCTTATTTAAAAGTCAAAGGAGGCTTTTTTTGGCAATCAGATCTGAAATAGGATCACAGCCGCATGAAGTGTACAACACTGATCAACACCGGCTATCGCAGAGGCGAGCAGCAGAGCTCACCTGTGTAAGTACAGCCCCTGGACACACCCTTTGCTGAGAAACACCTATGGGCAAACCCAACAGTACTTCAAGATTTGAAGATCGCTGTTTCTTTTTGCACCTTACACGAAAGGTCTCTGTGCTATAGCACAATGCTACACTGCTACAGGCTTTTTGTTCTTTGTTGGGATTTCTTTAAACGTGTATATATGTATATAAAAACTGCATCTTACACCCTCCAACTGCTTGTACACATACATTTTCATATCTTGAACATACCAGTTCTCCATCTTCAAATAGCCAGAGCTGCCACAGCCTTACCAAGCAGCTTAATACTGCTCTGTTTTACAGACGTTTATTCAAGTAGGACACAATGTAAAAGATGAGGGGAAGATTTGACCTTCATCACTTCGAAAATCAGCACTAGTGCTCTAAGGAAAGCATTGACTAATCTAAACCAACTGCAGATCCAAAACCTCCCAAACTTTGTGGGGGAAAATCAGACATGAATTCAGAATTTTCATGTCAAGCCACAATGATTATTCCTATGGCAGCCAGCAGTATGGTAGGACATTAGAGATAACATAAACAAACAACCGCTCAGCTAGTCAGAAGCCAGAACCAAACACAGCCCAGGGAAACCAAGCTCTGACCCAGCACAGGGAGTGCAACAGCACAAAATTAATTTAACATATATTTCTGTTTTATAGAAATATAGCAGTACTGATAATAAGTAGTAAGTGTTAATATATGCAGAATATATACACTTTCATTTGTACTGCTTAAAAAACTTTAGTAGTATGTACTGTAAACTCCGCATGCTCATGCTTTTCCTCCTTTGTTGTTGATACACAAGAAAAACCAAGACACAGAAACGAACTGGCCAAAAGTTACATAGGGGGGATGTAGAAAAATCAGGTCAAATCTCTGGTGTCCTCACTAAAGGACTTGTTTTATTTGGATAACATAAATTTACTTGTAGAACATCTATATATCCAGTGAGGAAAAGAAGACAGAAGAAGAAAAGTGGAGGAAACTGTGACTTAAAAAACCAGTTAGGTCCAGAATAACTCTAGCAGGCTGGGAGGTGACTGGGCAAAGGACAGCAAGAGCATTGGGACCCATGACTAGTGGAAACATGAAGAGATGATGGACAACGACCACCCAGGAAAGAGCTGCAAGAAGGTGATCCCACAGTTCCTGTGATAATGCTGGGTCCTGCCAGGGCTGAGGAAGGGAAGGAAGGAGGCTGTGAGGGCGCAAAGAGAATCCCCCTAGGCAGAGCAGCAGCCTTGGGAAACACACACTCGCTGCAGCCAGCGGTGCCAGGATTGCAGGGCAGTAGCCCCTGACATGGGTCTCTGGAGAGAACAGAAACTAGCAAAAGGCTGTGTTGAATAAAACAGAGGAGAAATTAATCACACCACCTTCTTAAAATGAAGACTGAAACTACCACCTCTCTCAAGAGCTCACTACCACATGTCTCAGGTTCCACTTTCCCCCAGCTCAAGTCCCGCAAAAATGGCACGTCCTCTGCTAAGGACAAGGCAGAGGACAAACACCAGGCGAGGATGATATTTAGGGGAACAAAACCCAAAGGATCACAAGCACATTTACCAGCTTTACCCAGTATGGGTTGCATTAACCTGGGGGGACCACAGGTGCAGGAACAAGGACCTCACTGAGCACCCAGCTCTTTGCTGCCCAGGGCTGACCACCTCCACGCACTGCTAGCTTGTCACATCCCAATGCACATATCCTTAACCAACCCTGAAACAGGTGCTGGTTCTCCCCTGTTCTTCATCTACACACAAGCCATCTTCCCAGGAGGAGAATATTTCTCTGAAGAAAAATGCGACAGTTATTTCATAGCTTGGAATTTGGGACAGCTGAGTGCACAGTGGTTATAATATGAATTGTTTTTATTTCAAGAAAAAGGCCACAGTTTGCTTGTTGATATTGCCATAAGACATATTTCAGAGAAGGAAACCATGATAAAGCTTCAGCACGTTTTTATCTTCATTTGATGAACATGCATTCAAACAAAAAACTCACTAAGCAAAACCTTTCCATGAGCTGTACAGGAGCTGATGGTGAATTATTAGGGGGTGGGATTCAAGGACCTGAGCAGCCTGTTTGTTCAAAGAGCCTCTGAAATCTTGTCAGTCCCAGGACCCCTGAACGACAGAGAGAAGGGAGAATGACAACAAAGACACTCAGCTCTCTTGCTGAAAGCCAGAATGGTGTAATTTGGTGTCCTTGCCCAGAAAAAAAATACTGTTTTATTTGTGTGACTGCATTTAAATGAAGGATATTGCAGACTGGAGAGCAATGCATTCCTCCATGATTTCCCCACAAATGCTTGCAGAGGAAAAACAAGCAACAAGAACTGACCTGAGTTAGCTGCAGCAAGCAGCTGAGATTCCTATCTTGATCATCAGCAACACCACAAGACTTGTAAAGGAGAAAAATCCCTGGAGGCAGTTCTCCTTAGGAGGTTATCAAAATGAACCAGGAGGCTTCGTTTGATACCTCCTTGGTTGTTTCTTCGTCAGAATTTCAAAGTTACAACTTCTGTTAGTGCCAAAATATTGCGTTAAGGAAAAAGCAAGTTCTCTTTAATTGTTGGTGTTGCAAGCAGCACAACAGAGAATGAAGTGGAAGGTATTAGTCAAATGCTAGATAGGAGGAGATGCTACTGACCCAGTTCCGCAATATATGTGAGGCTACAGCTATGTCAGGAATACAGTTTGAGTTACTGACTGCAAAAATGTTAAGACAGAATGGTTTGGGGGACAAACACAAAACAAAACCAACACCAACAAAAATCCCCACCAATATTACACATGCTGCTCCAAAAACCCAAGACTTAATGCTTTCAAGGACAGGACCTGGAGTAAATACATGTTCTACTCCTCATACTGGCACAGATGCCATGGCTTTTAACAAGGTGTCTCACCTGTCTCTCTGCATGCAGAATACACATAATATTACTTCCGTGTTTCACAAGGCATTTTGTGAAGCTCTGCTGTTGGTACAAATCATTTAAGGTCTTTAACTGGTGGTGCTACACAAGTTCAAAGCATCAATGTCTCAACACAAAATATTGTTTACACCTTTAACACTTCAAAATATAATTACATACATACACACAGCATTTTCACACACACACAGAAGGAATGCCTTGCAAAACCTCACTTCTCTTGAAGATATTTTCTTGATACAAAACCAAAGAATGTCAAACAAGCACACAGAAGCTACACACTTTTTCTGACTATTGGTTCTTCAGGAGGGACAAACAACTTTCCTCTTTTTTTTTTTTTTTTAAATACCATTTCTTGGGAGTACTTTTTGCAGAAACTGAGTGATCTACAAAACCACAAATTTCCACTATGAGTTGTAACTGCCTGTTTAACTAAAACACGCTATTTAATCTTGAAATTACTCTTAGGGGATTCTGGATCCTTTTCTTTGCTACCAGAAGAAAAGCAGCACCCAGTCTTCCCACACTCAGAAATACAGTTCAAGTTCACATGAGTGAAAAACCAAAACTAGACATCAGTGATAAAAGTCAGAGCACTTTAAAAAAAAACAGTCCTTCATCCAATTTGGGAATTTTGGGGGTCCTTATTGTTTCCAGTAAGACCAGATCTTGCAAACTCTTGTGTGGGTGGCTGGCTGCACACTGAAGACAGACAGATGCAGGTGCCTGCCTGCACCAAATACTGTGCACAGACTCATGATTTGTTATATTTGGGTGGGTTTTGTTTGGCTAGTTTTATTTGGTGTTTAAAGTGTGTATTCCAAACTAAGCAACATTCAGAACCCAAACAAATACACTCTCTGCATAAAACCCAGGATATAGGTATCACGTTACAAAATGAGGCACATGCCAGTGACAAATGCTTGAAGAATTTTTTAGCAGCCACCTGAAAAATCACTTAAGAGTCAGAAATAAGTAGCAAAGGCCATTGCATGAGTCATCAATGACAACAAGGAAAAAAGGAATGTGAAGGGATTTTTTTTTTCTTTTTTTCTAAAACGAGAGATTGCTCTGGCTGAAAGAAAATTATTATTTTTACTGTTACCAGAGTAAAATTTCCATTTGTGAACAGGGGAATTTCCACCTGAGACATACTGATGAAGAATCATTTACATAGCTGGAGGTAAAACTACAACTTTTACCCTGGGAACAGTGTTGAAGAAAAAACAAACTGTCTTTGGTAGCAGTAAAGTGCAAAATTTTTGTCCTCAAATTTTGGTCCAGAAATAGCTAATGTTTGTTTTCATTAGGTCTTTAAAAATACTTACAAAGAAGAGAAGATGTATTTCACAGAAGCAAACAGTCCAGTTAGCCTAAACAGAACTAGGACTGGGAAACTGTACCGGACAACTATTAGCTACATTAAGCACTTACACTACAAGGGTGAGTGTGCCTTTCAAAACAAAATAAAAGCTTCATCGTCTATTATTACAGTATCATCATTTAAAACGTGGCAGCAACCAGGATTTGAGCGAGATTGGGTGCCCCTCTCACATCAGTGGGATGCACTTAAGCAGCGAAATTTGCTGCCTCAAAGGATTTTTGCAGGTCTCGCGCTGCATGCTACAAACTCGCTGCTGCCTTAGAACAGTTAACATTGAGCACTGGATCACTTAAGAGATTAGTGGGCTTTTTTCCCCCCGTCTTTACTGCTATCCCCACAAGAATGGGAAAACCAAGAGAGTACCACAAACTAGCAAAGTCTTTAAAATCAGTCTCCTAAAAACAGAGAGGTAGCGGACACTGGTGGGGAAGAGCCTTCAGGAAAATTCTCCACCAGCCCAAAACCAAAATCATCTGCCCCAGCGTGGAGATCAGCAGTAATTCCCAGCCCAAGCAGTAATTCCAGCCAGTCCTTGGGATGGGTCCCCTGGCACACTGTTTGGTCAGAAAGAGCTGCTTGGCGCTAGGCTGGCATCCAGTAGCCTGGTAACATTTTAATAGGACAGTATAAATGGGCATCTCCAGCAAGGCCTAGGTGTTTTGCAAGCTGAGCTGAAAGTGGATACGCTCCTCACATGACATCCCTAGGGATAAGCCCTCTTCCTATTAAAATGGTTAGAACTGGCATTCCTACAGCAGACAGCAATTGGCCTCATGCTGCCACGCTGGGTGGAGAGGTGCTGCCTGTGAGCACACGTGTGACACATCACATGCACATACAAAATAAGAGGTGAATTACATGGAAAACAGCAAAACAAGACACACAGAAGGTGCATTTAAGATAGTCATTGTATCTAGGCTATTGACAGAAACCCCAACTTACTCCCACATGTGTATCTTGTATCATAACCTTTTGGGTCACCTGGAATTTCTATCATTAATAGTTGCAGAGTTTGCTGCTTTTCTCTGGGACTTGAGAAACTAAAAAAGGCACATGATTCTGCAAAAATTGTACGTCATCACAATTTGCAGACCAGGTTTTTCACATGCAAGACATGCAGCTTCTTTCTGAGCATGCGCTGTCCAGGTCCTCTTCCCAGCGGCTGTCTTGCAAAGCCAAAGCACTGCACTCCTGCGCAACTCACCTTCCCTCAACACCCATTAAAAAGTGAAACAGAGTTATTTATTTATTTAAAATCTTTTTTCTTCAAGCTTCCAGGAAGACCTTGCTGCTCATTTGTCAGGGCTTATTTCAAGGAAAACACTTGAATACTTGAAAACTGGGGAGGGTGTGTGTGTGTGTCCCCTACTCATTTAATTGGTGTGTTGGGTGAGTCTAGCACATTAAGTCATCTACTCCTAAACAGATAACAAAACTGTCCACATTGGTAAACAATACTCAATATTAATTCAATTATTAAATCAATTGAACAATGGCAGTTTCCATATGCAGACGATCTTAATTGCTTACTAGAAGAGTTTGCAGTCTATCTTCATATTTGTACATTTTACAGCCCTGAGTAATGAGGCTTCACCTAAATGATTCTTCCATTTTAACAGAAAGCCAGCGACATAACACAAATTATCGCAGCTTACACACCTCTGCATATACAACTGCTCGGTCACTTGCTTGGAAAATTGTAAAGATCTTAGACTGGATTTGATGCGACTTTATTTCCACTAGGTCCTCAAATAGCCAGCTTCTGTATTAGCACAAGCACACTGCAACTCACCCCCCCATCTGTTTTAAATGGGGAAAAATTTCAGCCTTATCCAGACTGCCTGGAAGTCCCTTTTCTAAACTGTTGCTGCTGTAAGCTTGTTCTGCACCATCACAAAGACCTTAAGTCTGGCTTTACCCTGACACTAAGAGGAACAAATCACCCAACAAAACCAGCCATAAAACACCTGCAGCCTGTGGTGCTGGCAGGGGCTCAGCAAGATGACAACTTTGCGCTGGATTTCCTATTCTATTTCCCTGTTACCTGCAATGGGAAAACACTCAAACTCTCATTTCCTTCCTCCTTCCTCCTACCTACTTTCTGTTTAGTGTTTTGAGTGGCTGGTGTAAATTGGCTGTAGTCAGGAGTCAGATTTTCAATTTGCTCTTCTTCTAAAGGCCACAGGTAGAAAGACACAGAGCAAAGTCTCCTGGATAAAATGACAAAACGACAGGGGTAAGGACAGGACAGTAACAGACACACAGAGTCAGCAGAGCTCCCCGGCATCAGGAGCCATGATGCTTGGATGCCTACAGGAAGGTATCAGCTGCACACGACTGTCAAAAAGGAGGTGAATTGTGCCGCAGAGTTCACATGCAACTTTGGCAAGGTGATGCTTTCAGAATTAGGCTTGGAAATTTAATAGAAAAATTTAGTTAAGTCTGTATTGGCCTCTCCCCACAAGCACCAACTTCACAGGTATGTGCTATTATATACAGCACAGTCATATTGCCAAAGTACGTTGCCAAGCCACACTGCTTTGTGTGACTTTGAGAATAAAATGATCTGGAGTTCCCATTGGAGATACCAAGCAACATGGAAACCACTTGAAAACATTGACCAAATACAGCCATTTGCTAGAGTACCACAAAAGGGGATGTAGCTTGTTTCCAATGACCTGACCATAAAACCTTACTTCTAGAAAGTTCTGGAAGAATTTGCAACAAAGAAAAAGGCACCAGAAAAGGGAACTATTCCATTTACATTACTGTCAGTAACAAGTCTCTCTCTACCATCCCATTTCAGGCTGCTATGTTGTCAGCCAAAGAGCAGCTCTCGTGATGGGGAACAGTGGGAAATTTTACTTGCTTTGCTCTGAGAGGTCAGAGATGCCAGGTCTTGAGGTAGATGCTTTGCTGGGAAGCACTGGCTTCATCACTGTCCAAAGAGCTTATGGGCACTGAACTGCCTGTAGCACAAAGAGTGCCCTGCTTTGCTAGCTGGGCAATCCCAGCATTGTCACTCCAGTGCAGATGCACACAGCCTGCAAAACTGCAAACCGTAGCAATGCCTGTCTCGGGCTATGCAGGCTGGAGAAGTGATGGGTGAAAGTAAAACATGACTGACAATGCCTCTTGTTGTGGTTATCTACTTGCTAGATGTGTGGCTTGCTAGTCAGTCAGATGCCCAACAGGTTAACAAGCCTCCTGCAGACATACGGCATGGCACCCCAGTGAACCCCTAACAGCAGCATTTCCTGCCTGCTTTGCTGGCAACCACCCACCTATCAGTCAGGTTCCTTTGGGACACTGTGGGGAGCCAAGATTCTCACTCAACTCTCCAAATAAAATGTTACAAAGAAAAGGGGCCTTTAAAGACATCCCCTCCCTATCCCTGAAATCCCCCAACAAAAACAAATACACCTAACTACTACACATGTGATTCCTTCTGTGGCAAAAGCAAAAGAAATTCACGAGCCCTTTGACACTAAAAATATATCCTTCCTCCTCCTCAGACTTCTCCTTTTACAGAAGCATTTCTCTTTCTGTGCCACTTCCCAGCCTGTCACACTTGCCTCTTTTACTAGCTCCCACCCTGGAGCCAAATGCCCACTCAAAACACATTGCTCCTGATGATGCCATATGGGCTTTTAACGTCATGCCATTACAACCTGAGCCACAGCACCCACTTACAGACCATTCAGTACTATAAAAGGTCATGCCCTGACTATTCCTCCATGCACATTATTTATTTACCATTCTTCTCTTCCTTCAGTGCTTTATTGATTGCTGCTGCTGACTCCCATGCACTCTGCTTGTGCATCCGCTGTGTTGGGAGGTCATATGCAGCAGGGGGGAATGGAGGCTAGCACTACTTTCTGTCCCTGAAATACCAGTCTTTTCCCTGTAGTCATACAAATATCCACATAGCAAACTTTAAGACTGGAGAAGCTCCCTCAGATTAGCAAATGACAAAAAACCAACAAACCAACCCCCCAAAACCCACACCTGATTTTTTTTTCACTGCTGAATCAGAACCAGCAAAAGCCCACGGAGATTTGAAATGTGTTTTACCAAGAGGAGAGATGCACAAGTACATGCATCTGATCTCATTTACAAGAATAGCTGAGCTCTTGTCCCCCCATGGCTCCTGTCTTTACTGAACCTTTGTCTTCCTTCGTCTCTGCTAACAGACACCCCAGCATGTTTGGTGGTAACAGATTACTTGGCACTGGGAATTACTCCATCCAGAGCATCACAGCATTTTCCCCACTCCCCTCTTCCTGAGCCTCTTTTGTGGGGTCCAGCTGACCAAAGGAGGGAAGGCAGCTGAGCATCTACTCAATTTACAAATGACAAAAAATGGCACGGGAATATCCTGCTATACTGCAAAACAGTAGAGATGAGGACACCTGCCAAACTTGCACAGGAAAGAACTCGCAAAGTCTTCCCCTGCAGGTACTTTAGATAGCAAAGTGATCAGCCATGGGACAATCAAACCTTGATGAATTTTTTATCACCTTCTTGACGAGCTGGAAACACTGATCATCGACAGATGGTTGTGCCTGCTACCTTGGCTGTACTTTGGAGACCTTGTAGCTACAAGCTGGCAGGGTAAATGCATGTCCGGGAAGTTCTGCCACATGTGAATTAGCAAAGACTGAATGAGCCCAGTAAACAATGCTCCCACCATCTGGGTCCAAGGGAAAGTGATCTTCCTCCATGCTGGCAGCATCAGGAGAAGACACTGAGTGTGACTTGTCCAGCAGTACTCCCCACTTACTCCCCTGGGATCAGTCTTATAGCAGAAAATTAAAATCAGTCCCACTGCCTCTCTTATGTTGCAAAAAAATAGAGGAAGAGGCCATCAAAAAAAAAAAAAAAAAAGCAGCAGCATAACTGATTCTGAAAACAATGCTTTTGTCTGCTCTGAATGAGAAGTCAGCAGCTCTGATTGCATGTGTGCAAATTCCCCCAAAGTTTCCCTGAAACTTTCCATTACAGAGAGGCAACTGAGCTTTAGTGAAGACAGCCATTAAGTTTATGCTGATACTTGTTTATTTACTTCAGTTAAGATATCCGCTAGCTCTTATCATGGGTGACTGAATCAACCTCTACTACACATGTGTAGCTGACTGTCCCTGAAAGAAAGGAGCGCATCAGCAGTTCTACAGATTGCAAGTGCTCAGAAGACATCTGGCTGTAACGGGGCTTCTCCTGCAGTGCTTTCCTCCTCTGTTTAGCTGGTGGCCTTAAGTGAGGAACAGTGTTCTGGTGGGAGGACTGGGAACTGCCAACAGACAGGCTGTTTCCTTAAACGTACAAGACAGTTGTAGCTTTTACACTACCTGTGCGCATCGCGCAGGTTTTAAAAAAATTTTTTTAAATCTGTTTAGGTAATACAGGAAAAGATCTCTGCAAGAGACTGCATAGCGCCATGTGAGAGACCAGTCAGATGCAGCTCTCCAGGAGGAGTGAGCATCTGCTAAGTTCTAGACAGAGGTGCCTGGGAGACTTGTTGCGGGAAACAAATTCAGGAGGATAATGACGCTAGGAATTAATCTGGAAGACACGAATGGGCATCACCAGGAAATCACTACTGACAAAGTTACATTCAGCACACAGTAGCGACTGACTGTTAAATCTACATCCTTGTATCATAGCAGACAGCTCTGCCCACAAATCAGCGACCACAGCATTACCGTGCAAAAATCATTCATGCGCTTGCTGGTGGCTCTGGAGGGAACTGTAAAATGAAAGAGAAAATTGAATCCTAATGGAAGCCTGTTCTTGTCATTTGGGAACCTGGACTAACCAACATTCTGGCCAGTTCCTTTACAGCCCAGGTAGCAATTTGTATATAGAAAAGCCAGGCAATCCTTCTTGACAAACATTTGCACAAGCTGTTCTGGCCTCTCCTTGTATCACTGGTCGTATCTGGTACCACTGGTAACATCTGTTGAAAAGCCATGAAAATGGCATTTAATCTGAAGGAGCCTTCAGTGGAAGCCAAGAGTGGGCAACTTAAATGAGGAGGCATCCCCTTCTGCCTTGCCCTGCTCTAATGTGCACGCAAAGCTCATACATTAATTTTTTCATCTCTCTCCCCAGCCACTGATTAACAAAGCGCCTCACCCAATTCGCTTTCCTTTTCTATCTCCAGTGAAGACCTATCTTTCCATGCTTTGGCAGCTGTTTTTCTCCTCCTCCCTACCCATTTGCCTACTGTTATCTTGCTAACCATTTTTTAAGGCTCAATAATTTATGCAATCTTTCCCATTTTTCATCTTTTTCCTATGGCACTGTCTGGCAAGCCAAGAACTCCACAAGCAGCTGTGCTCAGCTGGCTGCCCATCCACCTCCTACGGAGAGGAACCATTGCCAGGACAAGACTTTGCAACCTAATCCTCTATTTACCTTTCCCTGGACTCTGCAACTGTTACCCAGAGGAGCAGCTTTTGAAGCCACTTAGTGACATGTTAGCAAACCAAGGCTGTTGTCAATAAAAACAGCATCTCAGAAACACCCATGTATCTCACGTTTTGAACAGCGTTACCTGTAGTCATCTAGCTCCATTTCTCAAAAATGTTTGCTTCTAGAGAATTTATCTTCAACTCGCTGGCAGACAAAGCAGCACCACAGTGATCTCAGATTAAAAATCACCTCCCGTTCTGCCACAATCACACTGACTAGAGCACAGGACTCCTTGTGTCTCTCTCTAGAGCATGTGGCGTTGAACAAGAGCACAGATCAGAAAAAAGTGAACCGAGTAGTGGTCCCATATGGTAGAGAAGCTCCCTCAACCCTACAAGTTATTCATCTACCAAAGATGAATGATGGGTTTAACTAGAGGGAGTAGAGACTCACTCATACTAAGTGTGTAAGAGACTGGAAAAAATGGTTTCAAACATTGTTTACAAGTCCTGTTCTGGAGAGGACTCTGCTACAGGTTTGACTCCAGCAGGACACCTCATGGTGCAGCTCCCTCATCCTGATGCTACCCTAGAAATCACATTTTGCCTTTTACTGATGATCAAACAAACCATCTCCCCCTCTCAAAACAGAGGGGAGAAAACATAGCAGTAAATACAGGAATTACACTGACAGCAGAGTTCCTAATGCAGCTTCGTTTTGTTTTGGTTTGGTTTTGGTTTTCCAAACACTGTCATGCATTTGAAAAACAGAAGAATTACCAGTTCTTTGCAATCCGTTAGAAATTGCTGTCTGGCTTGTAGTTTGGGAATCACTTCTCTGAGCAGTTCACTATTGTCCAGCCTTTGTACAAACTGCGAGCTGCCCCAGCTCACAGGAAAGTAGGGCAACTCATAGCTGTTGCACTTCAAACTAGATGCTTGCTTATTTCACACACCCAGCAAACCTGGACTGCATGATTTTTGAAGCATAAACCCCCAAATTCTCCAGGAATCTGCACCAGTGGCTCATTTTTCAGCATTACTCTGACACTGACTACATCTGATTATCGCAAATGCCTAAGTACAGGACAAATTCTAGTTCTGTCCATTCCAGAGGCACTGAGGAAGACAACTGCCAAAGAGGAGAAGCAAGGGGCAGTTCTGCTGCAATTGCGCAGCACTGGGCAATGCATTTCTGAGGAGCACATGCGTGCCACTTCCACCAAGAGCCACTTCTGTGGCACACAGTGAGAGGATTGCACCCAGAGAAATACATGAGCATGTCCTGCCTTTTCCAGAGCCTGCACCCAGACGTTTTGCAAGTGTTGCCAGAGGCTTCCAGTCTACTAACCTCCACCCCCTGTCCTGCTTGCAGCTTGTTGTTTCAAAGAGCAGTGGTGTGAAAAAACAGGAAGCCACGCAGAGGAGAGAGAGAATACAGATTGAGGCATGAAACTGCAGCAGCAACAGCTCCCCCAGCGCACACCCCACCCCCTCTTCCCTTCCACCCCCTTACCACAGGCCACCTTCTCGGTGAGAAACGCTGTACTTGCTCTTGACGGGAAGCTGGTTACGGAGCCACATGGCCAGAGAGCCACTGAGGGAGGGGAAACCCAGCAGCACGAAGGGAAACGCATCCCACCAGCCTCTGTGGGTCTCAGGGGCGGGGAGAGGTAGGTGTGCAGTCGGTATTAAGAGAGCTGGACTAAACCCACAGCTATCAGAGCTTCCTGGAGTGCCTGCTACACTTGACTATCAACCTGAGTCCTAGCACATGCTGTCCGCTCCTGAGCAGTGGAAAAGGCAGGACCAAGTGCAAAGAGCTCCTGTTATCGCAGTCTTCTTCGGGAGGCTGTGCTGGGTGGGATTGCTGACCATGCAGCGCCCTGCGTCTTGTGGCCAGGTTCTGGAAATGCTGCAGGAACGAGGCTGGCAAAGGGCCTGTTCCAGGTGTACATGGGGTCTGCAGCCTCCCAGCCACGCTCGGAGCGATGCCAAACTGACTGCAGCCACTGGCCTCCAATACAGAGAATCACGACCAAAAGACTTAGGGGAGGGGAGGACAGACTGGGGAGTGGTGGTGGTGGTGCAGCACACCTCGGGGAATGGGAGGTCCCCTCCAGATGCTGCATGAAGCATCATTTCCCATACATCCTCCTCTCAGAGCTCCCTTGTTGCTCTCACTAGGATCTGGGATTGCTCCTTGCCTCCCCTTCTCTTCTCCTGTGTTACCACTTGTCCCTCGCTAAGACAGCTCACCTTTCCACCACCACCGTCAGCCACCACTTTGAGCACAGGAGGCTCAAGAAGCTTAATAGATTTTGCTGTAATTCGTGTAGACTAGAGATGGATTTTTGAAGGGAGACACAAAGCTGAACTTTTGCCCATTTGTCCTCTTTGCAGCAGGCCACACAGCTATAATCTTGCTTTTTAAAGCACTGCTCTCTTTGTATCTTGGATAGGGTATTCTTGGTTCCTCGTGCACAGGATAAGTCCTACAGCTAGACTAGCTTGGGGAGATAACACAAGACTAATTCCTGCTCTGAAGGTCCCAGGGCCATGGAGTAAAGGGAACTGGTCAAAACAGACACTGCTCCATGGGCAGCTCTGCACCCATTTTACACTCTAAACTTCAAGGAAAGGTATGTAACCCCTTTATCCTCAAGAGTTCAGATTTGCAGCATCCAATATCTGAGGACCATTCTACAAGTTGTTTGAGCTTCATCTTTGACCTGCTGCACTTGAACAGCTCTTAGCACCATTTTTACACCCATGTATGTAACCTGTTTAGGGAATAAGGATTCTGAGTCGCATCTATCTGCTGAAGAGGGACAGTGCATCAGCTCATCCACAGCTCCCAGTGTTCACAGCTCTCCCAACTCGCCCTCTGTTGGCAAATTCTGACAGAAAGGTTCCTATTTTGCAGGAGTCTTCATTGCTCTCACCCTTATCTTTTCAGTCTTCAGCAGAAGGCAGAGAGATTAAAAGGGTGGAGATGAAGAAACAACAGTTAGGCACAAAAACACAAGTAGGGGACGGAATGGCCAAGCAAACCACTGACAAACAGGCCAACACCCTGGCTTCCATTTCATATAAAGTATTTCCGACTTTATCTCTGCATAGGCATCACCATGTTTACGTTTATGTCAACCAACTAACTGGATAAAACAAAAGGAAGAGAAGCAATGTCACAGGAATCCTGGCGATGCTGAGAGCAAGGGAAAAAAGCCAAACACAAAACACAGCTTGGCCAGTGCTTCTGGAGACCAGTACTCAAAATTTAAAGCAAATGCAGGTGGGGTAAGCATGCACAACCCAAGCCATAGTGGGTAACGGTTCACAATATGAAGCCACAAAATGACCTAGCACATCCCATAGTGAGTGACAGCTCAGGATCAGTTATAGGCCTGAACTCCTTAAGATATCAGCACAGCCTCTCCCTACACTGTACTTAGCTTGGATTTTGTCAATCAAAAGCCTTTTACACCTGTACTAATTCAGCATTGTGCACAGGCGAATTGCCCTTCTTTTCTACTGTTAATAAGACACAAAATTTTTTACATTGCTAAAACCTAAAGGAGAAGGAGTGAAGACACATATGAGGCAACTCAGCAGAAAAGAATTAAACAGTCTGGTATCTACCGCTGGGAAAAAGGAATGCAATATTTCCTCAGTCATTTTCAAAGCCTCTGTATTGCTTGCAAAGGGATACGCTGTGCTGTTTATTTAAAAAACCTATAAGAATGTTGACCCAAGGCTATAACTTGAAGAAAAATAAACAGAGGTCAGGTTTTCCAAATGCAGTCACAAACCCAAGAGAAAGAGGCTTACCAATAAGACCCTCTGCTGTTAGAGGCATGCTAAACACAGGAGAGGCCCCAGTACTGAGCTGCTAAAAAGCCGTGCAAACCATGAACAATCCCCCTGGCTTAAATGCAGCCACCACTACAGTCCCAGCACAGAAGTAAGGCGGGGTGTGTGTGTGAGGGTGCCTGAATGGGACTGAGGGGCATTCCCAGCGCCTCCCTTTGTTGGCAGAGCTAGTCTTCCTAGGCCCTTAGGTTTTTTGTCTTTTTGAATAACTGATGAAGAGAGACGCTCCTACAAGCAGTGATTCAGAGCAAGACCTTCACCTAAATGCTCTGAATCATTCTTTGGAAGAGATCATCTTTGCTGGTAATTGAAGGGGACTCTGGGCTAGAGGAGATTATTAACTCTTCTGTGGCATTTACATCAAGACATCCATGTAAGACCTAACTATTTGCTATTGGGACTGTGGCTCGTTATCCAGACCTGCTCAAAAAGAGGACAAAGCAGGTGCAATAAGGAGGATAATCACAGAATCATTCAGGTTGGGAAAGACCTTTAAGATCATTGAGTCCAACCGTTAACCCGGCACTGCCAAGCCCACCGCTAAACCACATCCCTAAGCGCCACATTACATGTATTTTAAATACCTCCAGGGATGCTGACTCCACCATGTCCCTGGGCAGCCTCTTCCAATGCTTGACCACTCTTTCGGTAGGAAATTTTTCCTAACATCCAACCTAAATGTCCCCTGGCATAGTTTGAGGCCGCTTTCTCTTGTCCTATCACTTGTTATTTGGGAGCAGAGACTGACCCCTCACCTCCTCTCAGGGAGCTAGAGAGAGCAGTAAGGTCCCCCCTGAGCCCCCTCCTCTCCAGGCTGAACCCCCCAGCCGCTCCCCATCAGACTGGTGCCCCAGCCCCTGCCCCAGCCCCGCTGTGCGGCTCTAGACACGCTCCAGCACCCAACGTCCCTCTTGTAGCGAGGGGCCAAACCTGAACACAGGGTTTGAGGTGCGGCCTAAAAGGAGGAGGAGGAGGAACACAGCCCCTTACAACATGGTCTGCAATCCAAATACTTGGACCACACAGAGTTCAGCTATCTGCATCTCTACTACTCTTACAATGAATAAAATAAATTCCACCTACATCTGACTGGACCTGCCCATAGGCCCCATCACCTTAAGACAAATTAACCAAGCCCAGCATGATGGGGATCCTGCTGGCAGGGGGCAAGCAGGAGAAACTACTGCCGGTAGAAATCACACTTGGAACTTATACTGCTATCTCCATTTGCAGACGTTTAGAATCTCCCTTCAACACTGCTAGGACATGTATTTACTGTTCCATTTTCCAGCGGGGATGAAGATGCAGAGGCCTCTCGCCACAGCCCTGTTTCAGCCCCATCACCAGCGGTCCCCGAGGCACGGACGCCGGTGCCAACACACCACCTACCGACAACCGCAAACGGGCCGCAGCGCAGCTGCTGAAGTGCTGGCACAGAAACCACTCATCGATTTACACAGGCTGCTAAAGGTAATAACACATCAACCCACTGCAGAGAGAGAAGACAAAGCTCCTTACCCTTCCACGTGTTCTCAAAAGCTCGAGACGCCTGTATATTGTTTTAAGAGAGATAAAAGCAAGAGCTGAGCCAATGTAACATTCCTGCATCTGTAATTACCTTGTATAATTTGACAAGATTATTAGTATTTCTTGATGCGCAGAACTCCTGTGCCCATTTATTCGCATGGTTCATCTTAAAATAGGATTTTTGATATATTGTATTCTGTTTCACAGTCTCTGCTTCCTAAGAGACATTCAGCATTTCATGCATCACCTACAACTTTTTATCCATTGCAAAAAGGCACTAGCACACTACTGAATTTAGTTTTGCCTGCCTTACGATCCCGCAGCACAGCTCCTGCGCAACCAGAGCCTCACAGATACAATGATGCTTATAGCAGCTGTACCCTGATAGTTTAATTAACATCATTTGTTT
>JAVJGI010000040.1:112033506-112063511 GCA_035590275.1 Ibycter americanus
GGCACGGCCCACGCCGCAGCGCGCGCACCCCACCGGGGCCGCAGTCGCGCGCGCACCGCGGTTCACCGAAGGCTGCGGAACACATCCACAGGTAAGGGATTATTAAGCGGGATAATGCCCGTAATTTAATTAAAACACACGCCCTCCTCTGAAAAGTGTTTCTTTGAGCACCCTCAATTAATTAAAAAAATAACAACATAGATTAAAAAACCGCCACCAACCCTCAATTAAAAAAAAAAACTCTGACTCACTAGTCTGGAAGGAATCGGCTCCTCTTTTCCAAAAGCTGGACAGAACTAAGGAACAGAAGGAAAACACTGACCACCAGGCTGTTGTCCTCAGTTTACAAAACCCAGCAACAGTAGCTCCGTAGCAGGGGGTCAGACACTGCTGTCACGTCTCTCGCTTTTAAAAAATACGGTACCGGTCTTTGAACAGCAAACTTTCACTGGGCTGGATGGAAATACTCAAATTATTAAGCATGAAACATCCCTACTGGTTATAACGAATCTGCCAACAGCAGGAGGAGGAAGCGCTTTGATGGAGCACAGAAGACTGACCTGTACGACCACAGTTTAGTTCTTTTTCCGCTAGCCCTGTGTAATGGAAAAGAAAGTAAACAGAACAGCACTGCTGAAAATAAAACCAGACTGCAGAACCAAACAGGTCTCTAACACTGAAAGAAGAGGGGGAGAAAGGAAGAGCGGCTGAGATGCGCATCCCCTCCTGCACAGCAATGCACAGAACTTCTCCAGGTATTTAAAGACAAGACACAATGCATTGCCAGGTCTTAAAGTAGCAGCACATTTTAACAAAGTAAAACATGAGTCATAGAAGTACAAATCGAGGAAAACTACAGCCTTTGAAGCCTGTGCTTAGAAAGCCTACGTCTAAAAGCTTATGTCGCCTGTCCTTCAATTTACATTACAAAACAAAAACATAAAGACCACAAAATAGCACATAAAAGCAAAATCCTGGAAAGCCTCTCAGCCCCCAGTTCACAAAGAAAAAAATCCCTTAAGTGCCAAATGAACACAAATCGTAAGGGGTGCATATAACCAGCCCAGCCCAACACACTGTGACTGTGCGTATCTTGCGACAAGTGCTGGGGCGTCACTCAATGTCCCTTACATGTGCCCAGTCCTCACCCATATCAATAATCCTCTTAGCTTTCTTGCAAACATAGGCACATTTGGGAGAGGACTGGATGAGGACCAAAGCACCTGCATTCAGTACCTCCCTTACACCCCTCCTCCCTGCCTACCAAAGTACTGAAAAACCAGACGAAATAGTGCTGGTGTTCCCATGTGACCCTACAGCCATCAGCTGATGTCAGGGTTCTAAGGAAACAGGTACGTAAATGACAGTCCCTACCCTACGGGAGTTCAAGACAGCAAGGCAAGGTCCCTGTGGGGGTGCAGCTGCATCCGGGGAGAAGTTCAGAACATCAGTTAATGGCAGGAGAGGACTTCCCTTTTAATTGATGGAAGGTCTTCAAAGCATTAACAACGTACTTGCCCTTCCACTTCCATCTCTGAATCATGGTCATGAGCTTCTCCTTGCTTTGGGGAAGCTCATAAAGCTTTCTGCTTTCTCTTTTGTTCTCGCTAGCTTTAAAAGAGCGATCAAAGTTAATTTGACCAGACGACGCACACCCAAACACAAATACTGTCCTCCCTTTCCCCCCAAAATATTCAGCTCCCCAGAAACAGAATCACACTACGCCAAAAACTTATCCGTTTTTATTTTTTAAAGAAAAATATTCCTCTTTAAACACAAAGCATGAACTAAAAACCTCTGAGGAACAGCTTCTCCTCCCTTGGAGCGCATTTAACTAAACTGTACAGTGTTCAAGCTCCCCAAACAAGTATACACATGTGACATACAGTCCTTCTTTCACAGGAAGTAAGGTTTAGGACTCAGAATTGTTCTCACCCTTCTCTAGATATCCATTCCATCCAGAAGTACTCTGTCCCTTACTCCTACCCAAAGGACACAGTGATGGTAATTTCTGGATGCAACATATATTTAAAAAACAAACAAAAGAAAGTATTGGCCAAATTGGCCCTTTATAGCCTTCTAACAAATGTCTGTGAGAGAGGTTGAGACCATAATTATTTCAAGGAACGGTGCTTGGAAGAAAACAATATAGCAGCATCCACAGGCAACACAAGCCCTTCATCCCAACTGCCCTGTTTTAAGGAACCCAGTCAGTTCAGCAGTGTTTTACAGATGTTCCCATCACCCAAGAGGGAGTAGGAATAAAACATTCACAGGCCAAGTCTGTTGCTTGCACAGACAGCCTACAATTCAGGAATCTGGCCTACGTACGTCAGCAATGAGGTTTTCATCCCGCATTGCCACAGGGACCAATATCATGTCCAAGACTTTATGTAAAAAGATACGATGACCTTCAGAAATCAGCAACTCGTTCTACCAATTCTCTCCAACCCATTAGATAGGTACATGCATAGTATTTGTCCCATCTGTCGAACTACCCAGACTGCGAAACTGGAACCAGACTCTAAAATCCAAATTCTTTCTAGTTCAGAACAGCAAAATCATCCGAAGTCTCTACGAGGCCTCAGAACATGCCTAACAAGCCTGTATCCAAAAAAAAGTACCGGAGCGTTTTCAAGGGAAGGTAGGTCATGGAAAAGGTCTGGAAATGGAGCTCATTTACATCCCACCTGATCATTAATTGTTATTAACTCACATCTTTATCAGATCATTTTTGTAAAGATCTTTTCCATTCCATACGCTCCAACAGATTTTACAGTAGGAAAAATATTAGAAAAATAAAATCTCACCCCTGAACAACACTGTATGAAGATCAACATCATCAGTCACAAAGATTTTCACAGGGGGACCAGATAATCTTTTGTTTCCTCCAAACCAGCTTCATATAGAAAACAGCAGCAAGATAGACACAGTATCTAAGAGCTAGATTAAGGCCAACAATATAGACACAAACATGGGCTCAGATCTTTTGAAATGAAGAAACCCTCCAAATGTTATTATACATATGCATGCACACGTGCGCGCGCGCACACACACGTATACTCGTGTGTACTAGTCAAGCGAAGGCTTCACAGCTGTGAAAGCACCACTGCAGAGTGTTCTAGCACCAGAATGAAAAAGTTGGTTGTCTTTCCTCTTCAGCAATAAAATCCAAAGTCTTTTTCTTGCTTTGGACAAGGTCACCAAATACCCTTCCAAGACCAGTTTCAGTGAGCAGATTCAGCAGTGACAGGTTGAAGTGTTCCTGTTCTGGAATACGGGCAAGAAGAGGTGTGTTCGGAGGCTGCAGCTCCTTGGTTGCTGGAAAGGAGGAGAAAATTTGTATTGCAATCTGGTAGAGACAGACCAGCTTGGACTCCAGGTGAGTGCGATGGTAAAACTCAGCGCAGACTGGGAGGTGAAAGTGGAAAGTTTGCATACGTGAAGTCACAGTGCACATCTGTCGGCATAATAAAGACAAGCAAACCCACAGCATTTTCTGGCAGGTTTGTCTCTGCATAGGAGGCCCCCGGGTATGCTGGAAGTTAGGACAAGGATCCATGAACGGGATGTCACACACTGCACAGGGACATCATGACACTCAAACAGCAGAGGTCTAAACAAAAGCTTGTAAGTTGGTCTGCTAGCACCTTGCCTACACACACGCTCAAGTGAGCCCGCAGAAGTCTGTAGAAGGGGCAAAAATCTCTTAACAGCATGGTTATGGGTCCAGTTTGGCTACAAGGAACAATTCATGCGAGTTACAAAAGAAGTAATCATCAAACCGCAGCTCATCTTTCTGCTGCAGGTCTCTACCCTGGATCTAGGCTTTTGTACAGGAGGTGCTGGCTGTGCAGCCCTTTACCAACACCCTGACCAGGCTGAGAGAAAGGCGCAGGGTCAGGAATGACATCTCCGCAGTCTCTCAGATCAGCATGTGTGGGCAGAGGTCTGTCCTCTGCTGGTAAGATGCAGAGCAGGCCAGGAGCAGCCCTCACTGACAAGGGAGGATGGGGAGCAGCAGCTGAAAGCGAGCTGCTAAAACAATGCAGGAAGGAATGGAAGAGACAAAGAGAGACTTAATTGTTCAGTGCTTGAATCACCAGCAGTAAAGCCCCATTTAATCTGTCATATAGCACCCTGATTAGAGTCAGGCTATCACTCACATGATGTACTAAGTGAGGCTGTTGTAGGAACTCAATTAGCACATGCAAGAAAAAAACAAAAGGAAGTGAAAAGAAAGGTGATCGACATTTCCAGGTGTGAATTTCAGGTTCAGAGCAGGGAATTACCAGCTGAGACACACTTTGCTTCTGTGCACATGCAAGACTACAATAGAGGGAACAGCAGCAGAACTGAAAGGGAGGAAAAGACACAGCACAACACTAATTCAAGATGCAAACACAGGACAACAGGGTGAGGGAAAGAGAAAAGAAGTTTGAGGTAAAGGAGCCCAAAGGAAGAGACAATAGTAAAACTCTTAACAGAGTCAGTCCTACTTCAGGAACTACGCAGCTAACGTCAGTTGGCTCTCTTTTCACCAGGTACCCCTAACATGTTGGTAAATCTTCTCTCTGTACCTGGGATTTAAGAATTAAAACATCAAGATCAAGGTATTTGTTGTTTTTCCCCAAAATGCACTAAATGTCTTCAAGTATTCAGCACGATACTCTAAATGGCCCCTGAA
Source organism: Ibycter americanus (assembly GCA_035590275.1). Classification (NCBI taxonomy): domain Eukaryota; kingdom Metazoa; phylum Chordata; class Aves; order Falconiformes; family Falconidae; genus Ibycter; species Ibycter americanus. Next base: position 112,038,194 of record JAVJGI010000040.1, read on the forward strand.
TTCTAAGCTATGCTGAAGACTCACCAAAAGCAGAAGTGCCCAAATTATAAACGGCTTTTGAAAATCTAGGGCTACTTCATTTGAGTTAGAAAAGAACCAGCTATCCGGAAGGCTGAACTGTCCAGAAGCAGGTCTGGCATTTCTCACTGAAAGCACCTTGGCATTTAACTAAGTAAGAAATATCTTAAATGGTTGCTCAGCAAATCCCAGTATCAGATTGAGGCATCAGGTTTCTGGATAAATGTATACAGACAGCTCCTCACATATCTTCTAAATAGAACAGATTTGTGCGATTTACAGCAAGAACAAGCTATGCCACTCACTGCTTCAGTGAAACCACCAGCAGAGTTGTGAGCTCAAGCCCTTTGGCTATGGTGCAAATCACATAGGGATCCCTTCCTATAACAGAATTAATCGTAACAGAATCAATGCCTCCTGGGTAAAGCAAGGCGCAGGTTTCCTCCTAACGCAAACCACAAAAGGATGTCTGGGGTTTGCGCACACCTACAGCAACACAGTGCTGGCTGGAGGATGTACAGACAAGTTTCTGAGAACCAGCATGACCAGAACGGCAACTGGTAAAAGTGGCCTCAGGGCACAGCCCAGGTTGGAAGCACATGGACATAAAAGATGCAAGGATATGACAGAGCAGCCAAGGTCACCTATGCGCTTAGGCAAGCTTAAGGCAACTCAAGAAAATTCACTGGTAATTTAGAGGAGAGTGCCAAAGGGAAGAGAGAAGAGGAACCACTGGGCAAAGAGGCTGGAAATGCTGTGACAGTAACCAAAGCCCAGCACCAGCTACTAAGCCATCCCCCTCTTCTCCAGCTCATTTGTTCTAATTCTCCTCATTTTACCAGCACCATCAGCACAAGGTTAATATGTCAGAAAGAAGAGCTGGGGATAGGTTCCCAAAAATGTAGCTTGCACATTTTCAGGCTTGTGTCTCAGATCAGTTCCTTTGAAAGAAAGTGCGTGAGCCATTTGACTGGCCTCTTGCTTTGAACTGGAGCTTTCTGGGAATTCTGCCTGCCACCTCCAGGGACAATCCTGGGATATGTTCTAGCTGGAAGTGATGGCAGCAGCTACCTGCATTCCTTGTCAGGACAGTTGAGCATACAGTAGTTTTTTTTTAAAAACAGCATGCACCAGTGGCATGACCATTAGTCATGAAGCCATGGTTGAATTCTTCTTGTCTCCTCGGAAGCAGGTGGAGCCAGAAAGAAAGGGAGTGTTGGCACAAATCAGCGCAGGCTCCGGTAGACATAGGCTGATGTGAAGATAGCATTGAGAGTCAGACTCACGGCTAGCAGACCTCGGAGAGCGGAGTTACCAAAATGACCTTAAAAGAAGAGGACAACACAAAGAAAAAAAGGGAGGAGTAAAAAGAGATATTAAAGAATTCGTGAGATAAATAACAGCGAACATATGTTGTGCTTTTTCTCTCTCTTTGCCCAGCATTTTCACCAGAAGCAGAAACTGCTGAAGCACTTTTCCCGTCAGGAAAGATTTCCTGTCAGGAAAAATTCCACTGCTCTCTTTGGTCCTGTTTTCATCTCATCGCTCTTCTCAACATCCGCATCCCCACCCCTTTCCCTCTGTCTGAGTTTAGCGCTCTGTTAGTGTTCTTCAGACAGTCCAAAGAATAGGAATAGCCTTATCAAGGTCTTAGAATAGCAGGCAGAAGATCCATTTTGCTACTAGTTATTTATCTGATCTCAGGACCAGATCACTACTGCAGCACAGTAAAGACCTCCGCTACCCCCACAGAAATGCTCAGACATTAAGCACTCACATGACTTGCACCTACCTCTCCAGCCTGCCAGATCTTCCCCTTTGGTAGTTGTGTCTACCACACAGGTAGATGAGTGTGATGAATGATCCTCCTTTTTGATGGAATTATCGCTGCAAATACTGCCTCCTTCCATAGCAGATCTCCTTTCTGCAAGAAGAAAAAGATACAAAATTCAGAAGGCACCAGAGGAAGCCAAAAGTAGCAGAAGTTACCAGACTAAAGCTAAACGTGAGTAATGAATTGCCTGGTAAAACTGCGAAAGGATTGAGGACAGGGGCTAGAAACAAAAGGCACATTTCACTGCTGCGCAGCAGAAGTTGCCTGCATGTTTGTCTCATACACTGTCCATATCAGAATCACCACATCCATGGTTAAAGGAGTTATCCTAACAAGGGTGAAGACAGTGGCAGTAGCATCCGTGCGGCACCACGAAGTGAGAAAAGGACATCTGTTTTGGCAGAAGAGGCTCTCCAGGCCAGTGGATTTTTACAAGCGCTTTGGTAGCCACCAGTCATCACCACCTGGGTTTTTCCTGAAGGTTTCCCATCTATCGCGTGGCCTAGATGATGCATGGCTTTGCTTGCAAGCCAACTCCTTCCTACAAATGCATTTCCATGCATTTATCTAGGTACCCATAAAAACACTTTTATCCCTACTGGCATTAGACGTAAGATGTTGATTCAGGCTGCAAGCATACCATGCATTCCCCGCTCGCTGAGGTTCTTCTTTGGAAAGGAGGGCGACTCGGTAGCAAAGATGTTGCTGTCAGAGTGGGTGTGCTCCTCTGAGCTAGTTGGGGTGAGCAGAGCCTCATTCTGAGATGGGAAAAGCAGCAGCTTCTGTCCTTTCAGGTTCAGGCGGGCTGGGCTGATGAGAGGCCGGCGGTACCGCAAGGAACCTGAGCTGGAAGTCACAGAGCCAGCCACCGACGGTGCCGGAGAGGGTATGCGGGAGGGAGCACAGCTGCCTGACAGCAGGGAGAAATGCTCTGAAATGGAAACATCGCCGAAGAAAGAATAACGAGGTTATAGTCCCAATACAATAGGCAGGTTTCTTTCACAATTCTACAAGAAAAGTGAACCGGAGTTGCAAACATCCAACATATCTTGTACTATAATTCTTTATTCATTTGAGTTCCCACACTGCAAAACACAGAGAAACTCCACGTGCACTTTGGTACACTCAAGAATTACTTTGACTAGAGATGGGTTTATCATGAGCTGCGTGAGCTTTCTCTCTGCTCAGCTGTGTCCATTCAGGAGAGCCTGCATTACACATGCTGGTCTGCAGGTAAATTAACTGTCCTGGCACGTCCTTTTAAAGGCTGTTGGGAAAGTGCATCAGGATGCAAGGAGGTTTGCACTGCAGCATTAGCCCAGGCTGCAACTGCATTTCCAGCAGCAAAGACTTAAGCAGCACAAACAGCCAAAGGGTCCATTTGGGGTCAGGAGGACAATAGACAGGTCACGGGAGGACACGGGAGCAAAAGGGCTGAGCAGACAGGGTAGCCAAATCAGCAGTTCCTTGGGCTGGGAAAGGAAAGTGAAACAGAAGAGCTGCCCTAGGGACAGTTTTGAAGTCTCCTATCCAAGCAGTCTCAACTCAGCTGTAGAGCAAGGGAGGGACCCTTGCTTTGTCTCACTGATCTCACTGTGAGCTCTCCCAGGGAGAAGGACACCCAACACATACAGCACCTTATTTTAATGCAATCCCACTCTTAGTTGTAACTCTCTCTGCAGCATTTCTAACTGCAAAACTGACATCTTCACTGGGATTGGAGCAGGGAGGAAAGAATTAAACTTGGATCATCATGTGTTTCAACCCGCTCACTGCAAATCCCGCAAAGACAGCTGCTCTGGAAGGCCCAGTGCATCACCTGATGTGGGAGATTCCTTGGACTGAGATGACTGCGAGGCTGGTCGACTTCCGCTGAACAAGTAGCCAGAATCTAAAAAGCAAAAATGAAACAGTTTTAACCCAGCTGGCTCAGCTACTGGAGGTCTATCCTTCCGAAAAGTAACTGCATCATCTTGTCATCAATCTCAGAAGGGCATGGGTGGTAAATCCAGGCAGGAAAAATATCCCTGTTTCCCTGGGTAGGCTATATGCCAGCATTATATATGCCAGCATCATAATAATCCACATTTCCCAGCTGCAGCCCAAAATCAGATTAAGACATCCTGCCCCAAAATATCTGAAATGAAGAGAGTCTAAATTTCCTTAGTGGGCCCCTTCTTCCCCTCGCCTACGCTGAGTCCAGAAGGCTCTGCGGGTTCAGAACACCACTGCTGCTCTGACCTGCCATTAAGCCTTTGGAGCTTGGGATATGTGACACAGCCCACCAGGACCTTTATCCTGCTCTGAGTCGCTCTTTGCCTTCAAGGGACAGTGAAGGCTGCTGTTCAGCGAAGACTTAAGGGGAGGCTATGAAAAGGCAGAAGAAAGAAAAGAGCTAGGCTTGCAGGGAGACTTACAGGTCAAGTTACACTTGGAAAGGGTTCTGTGCAATAGCGCAGACACCATCCTGTTCACTGGGCACTATTCTGGGAGTCTTCAGCTTCAAGACCATACCTCTTCTCAAGAACCCTCTCCTCTGATTTCAAATAATAGCAGACTACCTCTAGCTTTTAAAACAAGTGCACACGAAACCACACTGCTGGTTTACTACTGCGCGCAACTGCTCCTCTCCAGTACCAGGTTAAAAGACAAATGTTTACAAGCAGTAGATCTGCAAACTGTCTGACTGTCAGAGGGAGCCAAGACCTGGAGGCCACAGCCAGATGGGCTATGGTGTATCTAGCTGCTGCCTTACACCTCTGTGCCAGTGGACTCTCGTCACCGCAAAACTGGCTTATAGTAATTTATCTGTTGTTGCATAGGAGTAGATGACAAGTATGCACACAATTTAGTCGCTGTGATGTGAAGGCAGCAACAGAAGGATGTGGCAGCTTCCAAAGGTGGTAACTTCTTCACCTGCTCCTAGCGAAGCTCCTAGATGACTTCTGAGTAACTCTGACCTTCTGGTAATCAGTTAGTGACAAGGGAAGGCTTAGCTTTCCGTGGATGTAGAACAGCATTTGAACGCTATTTCCCATCTGTTAGGTTCAAGCAAAGCAAAACAGGGGGCTTATTGAGTTACTGGGAGAGTGTCTTTCCTTAGGCCTATAAAACTTCCCTAGATCACACAGAGCCCTTAGAAACAAGAGCAAATTGGGTCTCTAAAGCAGCCTCAACAGTTGGGCTAATGCATATCAAATCCAGACTTAGGGAAGAGCCTGCCTTCAGCTCTGCTCCCTTCAGCGAGAAAATCAAACTACACAAAGCAGCTAGAAAGAAGGGAGTGATCACTCTTGCCAGATCAGTTATTCTCATGCTCCCAATCACTTTCTAAAAGCTGCTCTTCTCCATCTTCCATGCCCAACCGCTCCTTCTGTCTCTCTCCCACACATAGCTTGTAGCTTGTGCCATTCTGCCACAAACGCCTGGAGAAGCCTCTGGCTTTCAGCAAACCCACAGCAGGCAAGCACTCAGTGAGACTTTTTGTTTCACCAGGATGGCAATGGTGTGCTGCATGATTTCTTAATGCCAAAAACGAAATTACCAGTGCTGGATGCTCCTCTGCACCACCGAAGCAGCCATCCCTAAACAGGACTGTAAAACGTGGATACCTCACAGCCCATTTCCTTCTGAAGGTACAATGGTACTGCTCCATTGTAATTTCCATTGGGCCAGAAAGTTTCATGCACACTTACCTGCCCTGGCCAAGGAGGGGATGGTACCCAGCGAGAGTGCCCTGTTGAGACGTCCAGGAAGAGAGGAAGAAGAAGTTCTGCGTGGGGACCTGAAGAGCTGTTGGTTTGTCAGTTGGAGAATGCTGGGTGGTGTTGGGACAAAGAGAGATGTAGCAGAGGAAGGGAAGCCATTCCCAGTGCCGCCAGGAAAAAGAGTAATTGAATCCCCAGAAAGGTACCTGCAAATGACACGCATGACAAACATTTAGCAATGAGTACATTCCAGTAACTCCCTCTCTCAGTTGTACTTCTTGCATGAACGCTTGCTCTGTTACCAGGTTTGTACAAATTTTTCAGTGCAGGAGTGCAAGATGCAGAATGCTTAAGACCTTACAGGAATGTTCCTACATCTTTTACACTGGGGAATGAAGAACTGCTCAACCCCACTTAAATTACTGTGCACCAATCTGTCCCACAATACAGGGTGGAAAAAATGGTGGAACAGTTTAGGAACTTGGCTGCAAATAGCCATAGTACCTTAGTTCTCTCCCTGGATAAGAAAATTACCCAGAGACCACCAGAATGCTTTATGAAGTTCAGGTACACATAGGAACAACAACAGCGTAAATCTTAAGTTTGTTATGTGCACATGCAAACAACATGCTTAGAAATGTCATGACTGTGGGAAGCAAGTTGTTATCTACTAGACTTTTTGTCTTTAGAAACCAGAATCAACATCTTACCTCTAATGCCAGTAGGGATAAAAGTATTTTTATGGGTACCTAGATAAAGATTTAGGCACAAGAGCTCTGTTTTACAACTAACCTTCAAATCTCTTTAATACATTTGCCTTTATTATACTTCTGTGAAGTAATGAAGACTCACTACCCTCATTCTACAGATGGGAAAGAAAAGCAAAAAGAAGCTAAGTGACCCGTCAACAGTCACATAAAATTCCTATGACAGAACAGAGACACAAACCTGGGTTTTCCAACCCTAAACTGAGGCCTCACCATCACATTTTCCTTTCTCTGCATATCATAATTAGCCACAAATATGTACTAACATAGCGACTCAGAGGGAACTGCGCTCCTGTAGCATAGACTGCAGGAAGTGTCTTGCTTCTAGTGCACAAAAAACAATTTCTGTTACTGTGCCTGGAAAAAATTTAAATTGGCAATAACAATGGCAATTGTATTTCTAGGTCTATGAGTTGTTTTCAGTGGGTTGCTTCCAAGTGAAAGAGCGGAGCTGTCGAACAGCATGTCCAACTTGAGAATGCAAGATGAGAGATAACGGACAAAACCTACTAAGGGTACCTGTATGAGTTAGCTTGATTTTTAGGTACTACACACAAACTGACTTCTGTTCCACTGCTAAAATAATTGTCTGAGAATAATTTGTATTTTAAACAGTTTTTGCAGCTAGTACTGCCACAGTATTTCACTCTTATTTACCATATGCAAATAAACTGCTATCCAATTAATTTCTGATAACCCCATTTCATCACCTACCTTTGCACTGGTTTAAAATGTAAAAATCAACCTAGGCTGAACAATCTGTCAAAAACTCACTCCTGTGTTTACCTGCTTTCTATTCCTCCTTGCAATCACATACTGATGTTAGGCTACGTGTACCATTTGACTACATTGCATCAGAAATGAGGAGTCAGATTTGGAATCTCACTTGCATCCTCATACCATCAAAACGAGCATTCTAAAGAGGTTGCAACGTTGAAAGTATAGGCATTTTGTATTATTTTTAACAATTGAATAAAATACTTGAGAGAAAGTCTAGAATATGAACGAGATCTCTCAAGGATCTCCTGTAAGATTTTTGGTTAGTTAGAATGAGGTAGTACACTTGTCAAGTAAGTCATGATGAAGTACTAACAATATGAAGCATACATATTTTAAAACGGAGATATCAGACTCCGCAGCCTACAACCAAGCCACAACATTTGGAGGTTTAATCTCACTTCTGATGAAAACAGGGGCAGATGAGAGCCACAGCACAGCTCTTCTTCTGTCAAAGGAAAGCCAGCAGTAAATCAGAGCGTGAAGGAACGTACATATCTCAGTCTTGCACTGAGGCGATTTATGCACGTGCCATTCTCTCTTGGAGATTAAAGAGGTGATGCAGCAATATTATGCAGTGCTAGCGTGTCCAGAAGAAGTTAAGATTACAATTTAAAATATCTTATAAAACTACTTATCTGCTAGTACGAGGCAGACATCAACAATCCCGAACAGTTTAATCAGGCTGAACAACATCTGAGCCAACCAGCTTCCTGGTACTTGCAAGCAGGACATGCCTTTAACAGCGGCAAGGAACTCGTCAGTCTTGCAGCAGAAACTGCCCAACCTCTTCAGGTTCCAGAGGACCTGGGAAGGGTGTCATGCTTCGCAACGTGCAGTCCTTTAGTGCACATAGATATACATTTGCCCCACCACACATTCAGATGTAAATAGCAGAGGTACATGTCCATCTCAGCTTTGTAAGAGAAAATGAATGGGAAAGGAAATTAGAAGTGCAGCTCGGGACCATGATATGAATCATATCAGAAAGACTGATACCTACCACTCACTGTGCCATGTCTGTGAAGGGCCAAATCAGAGCATCACCTGTGAACAACATAGCTCTTTTTTCCTAACTTTGCACCTTTTGTATCTTTGGACTAAAGGATCTGACCTTACACAACTCCTTGCTGCAGTGGAAAACAGCTTATCTGGCTTATTGGCTTTGGGTAGTTTTTCACTTAATGGGCTGGAAGACATTACAATCATTTATCACTCACAACCACAACCTCTTTGCTGGGATTTTAACTTTTTTTGGATGAGACTTCCACAGGCTCTGCTGCTCAACAGCCCCACTTCTCAACCTCACCAGCTTAGTGTGGTCAGATAGTCTGGGCAGCTGAGGAATCATTTGTCTTGCACCATCCAGAAAAGGAATTTTTCTGGTTAGCAAAGAAGAGTTGAAGAATTTTAAGCACATCATATTAATGCCTTAGGACTGAGTGCTGACCAAAGAATGGCTTAAATATTGATCCACTCCAAACAAAGTAAATTCCTGCAAAATGTGCAAAATCCTGTTCCTTTTCTACGCACTCTTCTTAGTGTTTGCCACCATCATGTCAAAGAGGGCTAGATGCTGCTAAAAAACAGGGGTGCTGCCATGGGAATGCACTTCATGCCTGAGAATGGTCAGCTGAACTAAAACTTCTTTCAGAAGCAGATAAAAAAAGGCAAAGAGATCAAAAGGATTGTAAGGCAGGATGCAGCCACATCACAGCCCTAGTATGGAGCAGTGCAGCTGTGTCTTTGCTCTCAGACTACTGCACTGCTCCAAGCCATTTGTGCGGATGGTAATAGTGGGTCTGGTAACAATGAAAAAAGCAATCAAAAAAGGAAGAAGGAGGGAGAAAAAAAAGGAAAAAACCCCCAAAAAACGAGGCTCTGGAGTCAGACAGTTTGTGGAAATAGTCAGGGCCCGGAAGCCGTTTATTTCAGAACTTGGTATTGTGAACATCAAGAATTGGGTATCTTAATTAGTGTTTACAATTATCACAGCATTACTAGACAGTTGGGCACAACTCTGCTACACGATACTTTAGAAATAAATAAATAGAAGGTTAAAGAAGACTATCACATGGTATGGGACAGTACACTGTCCTGAAGAAACACCTCCTGCCAGCAGAGCCTCCCCATCCAGTCCCAGTATCTCCCTCTTATCCAAAGACAACACCACATGTGTGTGCCTTTTTAATTCACATTTCAACCAGAGATGCCACATCACCCCTAGGATAGAGAGACACATGGGAAAGCATGGGTCAGGTCAGACTACAGGGCTGTAGATGGACCCACTCTGTCGTGGTTTAACCCCAGCCAGTAACTAAGTACCGGCTCTATCCCGGCTGAAACCAGGACATCCTACTATCAGTACACGACTTAAGAAGGTCAGATGCAGTCAGCCAGGCAGCTTGCTCTATGTGCCCAGGTTTATCCACCTGCAGGCAGCCAGGGAACCACGTGTCAGTCATGGTGTAAGATGTTTCCTCTGGACTGAAGGTCCCAGCATAATTTAGCTATGAGTTATCCACTCAAACTGCACCATTTTCTCCAGGCAGCATGGATGCTGCTGCCCAGACTGCAGAAATAGCTCACTGTTGCCTTACTGCTGGCTGTAAGATAAGCATGTTTCTGTAAGCTGACACTCACAGTCACTTGCCTGGTCTGCTGCATCACATCACTTAGTGCCATAACCCATGCCTCTGGTCAAGCTGATAGGAGTCAGGAGCAAAGAGCAATATAGTGAACAAAAAACAGGAACAGGGAGAGGGGAGAATAATGCTAAAAAAGGGCACAGGTCTTAGATACAGTAAGATTTAGATATGCGATTTAGAGAGCTAGAAACTTTAGCTGCCAAGACTAAGAATTCTTTCCTCCTATGTGTTGCCCTGCTTTGGATGAAAAAGGAAGGCTGAACTAGAGCTGAAAATGCTCCAGCTGCCAGGTCCTGCATTAACACCTTCTAGAGTACAGACGGATGTTTGGCAGCAATTTTGCCTTTCCTCCTAGCTCATGGCTCAAAGGTAGAGGAGGTGGTATATATGCACATTCTATGCCTACAAAACCCCAGACTTGCTGGCATGACAAAAATGTTCAGAGGACCCCTTCCCTGCCTGTGTACTTTATAGCTTTGGTCCCAAATGAGGCTTTATGGGGGATGACTTCAGGACTGAGTACTGCCCCTTTCATATGAGAGCTCAAAGAGGCCCCAGATGTACTTGCAGGTGACAGCACACCTGGAATCAACTAGCAGGTTATATGTGACAGCACACAATTTTAAAAGTATTTCTTTAAAAACCAAAACAAAGCCATATACCACAGCTCCCTGCTTTCACGAGTGGAGTCAGTCTGAAGTGATCATCTATTAATTGTATTCATTTTTATAAGAGTATAAATAATTTGTCTACAATACATCAATACATACTTTCTATAGTATCTAAGCACGATTATTAGCTTCACATAATTTCAGCGTACTTGAAAAATATTCATAAAGCCAAAATAAAACACCACTACGCCATTTTCATGTTCCCCTCTTGCCCTCACCCTTTGACACACCCAAGCTCAGTTCACTAGGGCATGCAAAGCACAGATGCAGGGAAGGAGGAGTTAATAGAAAGGAAAGAATGGGATATAAACATAGCATATTTAGAATTGTAAAGGACCACAAAGGCATCCGTTTGCATGCACTGATGTCAGCAAGGGCTTCAGGAAGACCAGAAGTAGCAGCAGCAGAGATGCTTACTTGTTTGCTAACTCTGGCTTCTCCCTCAACCCCCTATAGTCTGCAGAGCTGCTCAAATTTAAGAGCGTAGCCCAAGTATCCTCTTATGCCCAGCCACACTCACTGGTGGCAAATGAAAGACAAAAGCACTGGCCTGGCAGACATACAGGCACTGCTGTCCCAATCTGCAGCTGCATCAGTTCCACTGAAGCACAGCAACGTAGTGTTATCAAAAATCTAATCCAGGGAAAGGCACTTAATGAACGCACACCGGCCCCTTTGTATATCCAACTCTGCTGGGCTGGGTGCAAGATGCTTTTGAGTTGGCAGATCAGCCGTGGCCGCTGTGAGCCAGTCAGCTGCTTTGGGCTGGAGCAGATCTGATTTCAAGCAACATGCAAACCTGCTAGCAATCCCTCACCACCTCAGCTCCATTCTGTAGCACCATCCTCTGGTCCAGACACCAGCACATGGCCAGTGTGAGAAAAACAGCACCTGAAATTAGAGGCTTTTGGGCTAAAATCCTCTAGTACTGTTAGAATGTTTGCATGCTCTGGCCTGCATGGCTGGGAGAATCCTCAGGCAATTAAGCTGCATCTGGCGACCACAGGTTCCTCTGTGGCCTGAAATAAAGAGTCCAGCTAAGTGAAAACAAGAAGCTCAAAGTACTGATCAAGTGGTTCTGGATGATTTTGTGGCAGCTGTGTCAGTAAGTTACCAGCCCTTTGTAAGCTATCACCCCCTTCAGCAGAAGAAAACATATACCACACAAAATAGCACCTCAGCTTCATGAGGATGGTAGCACTGTGCTCAATGCTGGACTTGCACCAAAATACCTGAGCTGGAAGCATACATTTTTTTCTGCTGGACTCACTGTGGGGGAAGCAACCAGGCACAGTTAGATGATGTATCTAACTGCTGAGCTGTTTCCTAACTGAACCTCAAGTAAAAAATACAAAGTTGGCAAAGCACCTTCCATGCAGAACCTGCAGCATGGCAGAGTGTTTAGAATAGCCTATTTGGCATTGAAATCAAGTATTACAGGAACACTTACAGTAAAGGCAGTGGTGGTTTAACTTCCCCCCGCCCCCCCGAAACAGTCAACAGTAAAATACTGGTAACTTATAACTGATCTTCTTCAGGCCTAATTGTCTAAGGAGATACAGCTGGTACAGATGGAATGACAGCAGTTTATAAATCAGAACACATCTGGAAAAAAACACCTTTCTCCTTCCTTCCCTCTCCTCCAAAAGATCGATCGTCCTCTACCATCAGCAAAAGCACGTGAGACAAAGCATGTGAGAAAAGCAGAGAGGAGACCATCAGCATCAGAGTCTCTAGAAGACCAAAAATTCAACTGCTGCAAGTTTGGTTTTGAGGCTCTGAGGTTTCTTCTTGGTTTTAGCAGCAGCAGCAGCACAGACATGCTGAGGCACCAAGGAGTAGGAAAATAAGCTGACACCTGAGCAAAGACAAAAGCTTCTTTGGCATTAAAACTGAACCACCCTTCAATATGTGTTTTGTTATTTTGTTTCACCTCTGAAATTTTTCCAATTCTGAGTCTGAAAGTCACGGACAAAGCACCACAGAGACCAGGGTTTCAGTTGTACAGCTCGGCCATAAAAAGAAGTAGCTTTCTGGTGTTCTGATATATAAAATTAGTTGTAAATATACTTAATTTGTATTAATCCACGTAAAATGCTTGCGTGTCAATTGCAGTTAACATATCTCCCAGATGAAAAGATTTTAAACTCAGTATAGATTGCATTTGCTGTGCCAACAGAGCTAGAAATATTCCCTAACAGTATTATTCAGGCTTCACAGTGTAAACCCCACTCCTTTCCACAGTTCTGCTGGCTGCCTGTTCCTAATATCTAGTGTGCATCCTCCCCATCCCATCACAGCACTGCACTGGAAAAAAGGCAAGAGAATAAAAGAAAAGATCAGGCACAGGTAAACAACGTAACACTTGACAGATGGAAGACAAATCTTTTGGGTCAGCATTGAGAACACAGAAGAGTAGAATCAGACTTTGCAGATGCTGGATTCTTTTTGTGGACAAGTAAGTAAACAACTCTCAGAGCAGCATCATTCACAAGCACCAGAATGGAGAAGGGTGTTCTGTTTGCTTGGAGGCGGATATTGCAGTTATCTGAAGGCACCAGAAACAAGTTCCAAAGGAGAACACATATGGGAAGCAGGTTTGTGTCCCCCCTTCCCATGCCAGTTGTTAAGTTACAGGCACATGGTCCTCCAGCCAGGAGCTGTACCTTCCCATGACACACTCAACTTGGCTTATCGTTAACAAATCTCTACAGAGCTTTTGTTAGCGCTACCTTTCTGTTTTCACAATGAATACTGGTTTTAAGAACAATAGCTATGAAAAGCTATGAAGCATCTTTGTTTCCTTTAAAAAGCTATAATTTCACCAGCATCTGCAGCATCCAGTAGTGTCTGAATCTTTCAGGAAGAGATGAAAATACTTCACAGTGAGAGGTCCATTCTGATTATTTTAGTAGAGTTTATACAGAGGAAGATCAAGACACCCAATTAACTTACATTAGCGTGGCAAGTGCCATCGCACTATTCTGAACAGAAGAAAATAGCAGGCCTTCTGTAGCAATGCTATTTCCTCTTTAAAGACCCAAATTCAGATGAGAAATTCAGTGGAGTGCCTTGCAAAAAACAGTGCAGGATAATCAGACTGCTTATCCTAAGGGGCCCCAATAAGTTAATCCTACAAAAACCCAAGCAGCTGAAAGCTCCTTCCTCCCCACACAGTAACATCCAGTCATCCCAGCTTTCAGCAGAGGACCGTCAGGCACTCAACTCCAAGTCACAATTTCTAGACACTTCTCTTCAGCAGCTTTAGCACCGATGCCAGACATCAAAAAAGAACCCCTCCAAATAACAAGAAAAATCCATCTCTATTGCAATACAGTCCCACAGCAGAGTCTCCCACCCCTTCCTACAGCACATCCTCCTAATCTAGCACAGGTATCTATCAACGATAAGAAAAACATTGACTAAGTAGTGATGTACAACAAAAACTGACCATACACCATAGCATGAGGCTATTAGTCCCATATTTCTTTCCTTTCTAAGGCTAGAGGAGTGGAGGAACATACACATTTTTATCCAGTTGTGGTTTTTACACAGATGCTCCTCAGGGTGGGGGTGGGTGGGTAAAAAACCCAAAGAAAACCAGCATGAAAGCAACAGCCACAGGTAGATTTGAAAATTTAGCCTAAAACAGCTGAATGCTTTCAGATATTCAATCAAGACACCCTGAGCTACATAACCTTTTAAAGCACCCTTTTAAATAAATCAATGAAGTTCAGTCCAAAGCACTTAAGGATGCCTCTCCATTTAAAATAGGAGTCATAGGAGAATGGCAGAGTGAGAGCATGCAGTTAAGTGATGCTACACAGTGGAAGGCAAGAAGAACCAGGTTACAGACTACGTGCGGTCCCCTCCTTGTGTGCCTCTACACCATGCAGAGTTACTACAGCACAGTTACGAGGACTCGAATCCAGAGGCAATTTCCCATCAGTTCGAAATTAAAATGACCAGCACCATTAGAAAACTGAAGGTGGCCTGGGCCCCATGGTGGATCAAGGCAGAGGATTCCTCTGTGACTGGCTAAGGATGGACAGGCAGTGAGAAGAACTGGAAGGACAGGAGAAGCCAGAATCTCTTTGGCTGGAGAAGCAGAATGGGGAGGAGGCTGCATTTATGGAGCAGTTTGTGAAGCAGCTGCTGGAAGAATAGGCTTTGGGAAAGTTGTATATTTGCATTGCTGACGTAGGATTCAGGAGGAAGGGAGAATGGAGGCAGCAGGAATAGCTTCCAGGGCTAGCACCAGCAGTGGAAATGCTCCAAGCAGCTAGCACAGTGGGAAGTAAGGATGGGGAAAAAAAATTGTATATAAAGGAAGACAATATCTTCACTGCTTATCTAATTCAAAAAAAAAGAGGAGAGAGAAGCACCAGTCGCAAAGAGTTCACAAGGCTTTTTTTTGCTCCTTCCCCCAGCGTCACTGCTCTGGCTCTGACCTTCGGGGCCGGTATCTCCGATGGCCCGTTGATTTCCGCGTGGCCACTGCTGCGGTGAAGCCCACCAAGCAGCACAAGGATGTGGTGCCAAATTTGGCTGTGTCTAGCCAGCTGGGTGTTTCCGTCTTCAGGTACCTCTCAGCTAAATGCAGACTCATCACTATGAACCACAAGACTGAAGCAAACGCATCAATTCTCCGGAGCCTGCAATGCCAAAAAGAAATCAAATGAGACACAAGGTAAGAGTTTAAACACCAATGAACCCCCTTGGTCCTGAGCGTGGAGAGGGTACACACACTGAGCAGGTTTGTGTACGACCTCTTACTACAGTTGTATCATCTGCAGCCCTTCCCACTGCTGTGGTAAGTGCCTGAATAGATCAGCTCCATTTTCCACCAGACTATGGAGCTGCACAGCAAGCTTATCATTCACAGTAATTCAAGCTTAAATCGAATGAACCAAGGCACATATCCAAAGCAAGCTCTGCCGTCTCCATCCAGCTGACTGGCAACCCAAAAAATTATGAGGAGAATGGTGCTACCCAGTACTACATGCACCATTCTGACAAATGTTTACCCCTTGGCTCACCAAGTCAAGACAGGGCAGAAGACCTCCAACATAACACATTTTCCTTTAAGTGAAACAGAAGAAAAGAGCACACCCACCTGATCCGCCCAGCTAAGAACATGGCCAACAAGCAGGTGAATAGCCCAAGGACAGCGACTGCCATCTGGTGATTCCTCCCGTAAGCCCATGCAGCACTCAGGTTCTCCACCATCTGTTCTGGGAGCAGGCGGAGCAGCTCCTGCCAGCTTGCCACTGTCACAGAAGTGTCATTTTCCAAGTCTGCATGTGAGCTTGTGCCAGTCCTGTTCTGAATGGATGCTGGACCAGAGGAGAGAGGAGCAGGAACTGTTGCGCTGAGTGAGAAGGGGTCGCCTGACCCATACAAGGCCATCAGAACCAGGACCGCACAGCTGAGGAAGGCCAAGAACCGCAGAAATATCACCTGAGCTGGTGTGGTTATGGAAGCAGAAGAGGAGAACGAACATAAATTCTGCAGAGGAAGGGAGAAACACCTTGTCAGAAGCTGAATGAACTATAGTAAGGTTTTGAAACGGTGCTTTATGAGACACTTCCAGACTGTATGGTTTACTGGACAGTTTTAATCAAGTCCTTCTCAGTCTCTGTACTGGGTCTGACACCACACAGGATGCTGTAGACTAGCAAAGAGCAACAGCAGAGCTATGAGCAGAAGCCAAGGTCAGGCAGGGCAGTGAGGCAAGAAGGTCAGAATTCACCTTCCATCATTCTTACTTCTTTCTTCCCTCCACATACTCAGTAGGTTGCTGCACTGCACCCATAAATTGGCTTCCCTACCTTCCCTTTTCTGCCTTTCCCACTATTTTCCTTCCACTCTGTTATTATTATTATTATTACATTAGACTTGCTGGTGTCATTCGGTACAATTGCCAGAAGTTAAGAGGAAAACCTCAAACTAACATCAGGAGCATCTGCGGCAACTATCCTGTGCTCTTCTAAATTTCTGCTGTGCACCCAAGCTGCTGGAGTTAAGAGAGCCCGATGGCCGCTGCCTTCCTTTCCCGGCAGCAAACCCAGGTGCAGAGGTCTCTCATTCTCTGCACTTCCCCCTAATTTCCCTCATCTCCCTCCCCACGTACCTGAGTATAGGACTTGTCTGTTTCACGGCGTTTGAAATGGTGGCTAAGCAGCAGTGCCCGGAGCTGCCGATTCTGATGTTTTATGTAATACTCCACAGCAGCCTGGCATGGACGGCACAGCTTGTAGGTCTGCTCCAGATGGTGCTTGTATACCTCAATCTCCTCATCATATTTGCCCTGGTGAGAGAATAGGAGAGGAAATGTAGGTGAGAACGGCAGGTCCCTCACCAGTTACGCTTGCTAGTGACATGCGAGCAAGGCATGCTTCCAGTCTCCAGAGGAACAGCCCCCTGAAACCAGGCCTGAACAGTGACCAAGCTGAAGGCCAGCTATACAACCAGCTTCGCATACAGCTGACCCAGCCTCCATGTCCTAGAAGAGACAAAACAGCTCTTGGAGAAGGCTGCTGTGGCCCAGTTTCAGGATGTTCAATTTCTGTGGCCTGATTTAGCTGTCTTTGTGGATACCTGATTAACTCAACACGGAAGATGATACAAAAAACTAGTATTGCTCTTCCCCTCCTCAAACAAGAGGACACAGAAGACCTGCTGCCCCTTCACACCACCGTGCCGGAGAGAGACAAGCTCCTTCCAAAACTCCAGCCGCAGACTCGAAGGCTGTCATTGTCTGAAGGCCCTGGTGAGATGAGCGCCATAAATCATTAACAGCACTCGTAAAAACAGACAGTGAGTAGAGCCCAAGGCAGGTTTTTCAGCATCACTACAGTGGACCCATCACTTATCACAGAGGGTTCTAGGGCTCTTCTAACTCCACTCCCAGCCTCTGTCAAGATCCTTGCACCAAAAGCCGGCAGCTGAAAGCAGGCAGCTTCTTCGGCAGAGGGAAGCAGAAGATGCACTGTAGCTGCCCAAGGGCTTGCTGCAGCAGTTTCATAAGCTCCATCTGCTGGAATCGAGGAGGAATCACATGGGTGAGAATAGTAGCAGCAGGCTCACCCCTTACTGGACAGGCCAGCAATGCCGAGAGGCCACTGCTGTTACGGACACACGTATCTAACCACACTGGATAACAGGGTCCCATGTTTCTTAGCTGGCACAGACACTGCAGTTCACTGAATGCCTGAAAAGGGGCCAAAGGCTGGTGTTACTTGAGCTAGTGGATAGGTCTGGCAAGAGGCAGGGACTAGAAACAAAGCTGAGAAAAGGGAATCAGCCCAAGATGTTCCCATTACGATGACCAAATTTAAACCTGTTCTCTGGGAGTCATCCTGATTAAACTCATTACAATTACACAAAGCAGACTGGATTAGGCAACCCAGAGGATGAATGCATCCCCTTACAGTGCTGTCGTACAACCCCAAGGCTTGACCGTGGTTGAAAGCTAAGGAGTGCAGCACTGAATTCTCTGCACGAAACTTTGACAACCCATAAACTGTGAAGGAGAAACCCTGCTATCCTACCCTCCATCCATATTAAGGAATGGGAAGGCCAAGAGGCTGCTCAGAGGAAATCCTGCTGCTATAACTGTAAAATCCCTTTGCCCTTCTAGAAAAAAATGCCTAACCAGGGAGATGATGCGGTGCACAGGATTCCTCTCCCACTCCACTAGTAAAAGCGGAGCAGCACAGCCAAGGCCTCAGGAAAAACAAAATCTATTAAGGCTTCAAGGTGACAAGTGGGCTGTTGTGCCTACCAGATCCTGTAAGTTCAGCTGGGTCAATGGTAAGTACTGGAGTTGTAAGCTGACCTCGGCAACATGCATGTTTGTTTTTGGGCTCAAGCTTCAACTTCCAGCGTCCATCTAGAACAAGTCATGACATTCTGGCTTTGGAGTAGGATCAGGTAAGTTTGCAACACTAATCACCAACCTTCTCTGCACTGCAGTGCCACACACTGCTTGTGAAGACTACTGGAGCATCATTCCATAGCACACCAAAAAATTCCTATCTCCCCTGCTTACTAGGCTGCAGGATAGATTAAACAGAGCAGGAATAGCAGATACACGCAGGAGAGCGCCTTGAACAAACACTCTCCTGTGATGTCAGTCCCTAAGGAACACTTACCTCCTCCCTTGGTGAGAATGAAGCCAGCTGTTTGATCTTTGTGGTTTGATGGTTGTTGCATTTCTTGCAAAGCAAAATTTGGCTGCTCACCCACTGCTGTGGTTTAGTAGGATCACAAAAAGTTGTACCACCCGACACAACATGGTTAAGGTGTTCCATGTATTGAGCAGGGATCGGCTTGTTGTAGTCTCCATTCTGACAAGAAGCAAAAAGGGCAGCAGGAGGGAAAACAAACATAAGATCATAAAATCAAAGCCAGGTATCCCCTGGTTGATAATAAGATGCCCTAAGCTCTGACAGGAGCTCTATACTTCATGCATTCACCCATGTAACAAAAGAAGTAAGTAAAAAAAAAATCCCAAAAAACAAACCAGAAGAAAAAACGCTTCAAATCACCTCACCCCTCCACTGCTCTGTACACCTATTGCAAGCAGCTGATGCTGGTGGATTTTGGCTTGAGACAGGCTTTGGTATTTAATACCCTAAATACAGCAATTCAGTTGTTCTAAAATACAAAACCAGAGAAGAATTGTTCCATATATTTTTTTTTTTTTTTTAAATTCTTAAAAGATATTGGTGAAAATGTCAAGGCCCTTTTTGCCCTTTGAAGCAAGAGGGGAAAATTTGTCTTTATCATTCTATGTCAGCACATCCCAGTACAGTGGATTCTTTCTCAAATTTGATCAAGTGATCAGCTGCTGAGTTCACATGTGCGCAGCACAGAGCTGCCAGCTGTCAAACCGCTGGGTATTCACCTGCACCATCTTAAATGAGGAGCAGGGTTTTCCCGCAACCACTCTTCCGCAGGGCACGCACCTCCCCAGCCACCCTTCAAGTCATTTGTCACTGTACCTCTTGGAACCCATTGTACTGCTCACAGTTGGGGCAATCCCAGCAGTTGCGATTCCCATATGGCACTACCGTGTCCTGATTGCAGAACCAGCAGTTCACTGTCACATGTGTGGGCTTCTTCCTGTTAGGAAAGGAAACGTGTCAAGCATGAACACTGAACTCAGCTGATGTACAGGAAAGCAATGGCTTTCAAACAGGGAAACGCAGGAGAGGCTGGAATAACAATCAATCTTCCCATTCAGTATGTTAAACGATACAACTCAGAGTAGTCATTTTAGCAATGAAAAGATGGACTATTAAAGTAGAAATAAATTCTGCCTGATGCTGTATCTTTGTGCTAGCACCATGGACATGCCAGAACTTTAATAACAACCTCGTGAATAACCAACTTCACTGTTTTTCAGAGGCGTATTTGCGATGCAAGCCCTCTCCATAATCAGCAGCGTTACTATATGCACAGGGTGCAGTAGCTGCTTACTTATTACAAAATGCATTCATAGAATCCTGCTGAATACACAGGATTTTGGGAAATGGAAGTTACAATCCAGAAGAACTGCATATGGTGGTACTCAGAAACCCAGGAAGCGGGCACATGGTTACAGTTTTATGTGCCCTGCTTGTTAGAAAATTTTTCAAGGACAAAGGCCTATCAAATTATCCCAAGGTTCAGGCACTGGAAGTAGCTGTTTCTTCACAGCTCTAGATACATAAGAAACTGAGGAATCCACATGCCTTCCCCAGTTTTTATGCACTGGAACTGAAGAGATGAAGACTAAAGACCTGGATCTATGAGCCCCCTGTTTTTTAAAACAATCCTGTTAAAACAAGTCACTACAAGAGGACAGCTGCGACATGGCCCCATGACAACAGGTTGTGACAGATGTTTGAGCAAAGAACTTCAGTGGCCTGGACCCCTGAGCCTGCGTGCTAAAGGTCTGCATTTGTCTGGAAACTTGGTGCAATACCCAAGAGGAAGCTTCCTGGCAGGTCAAGGCAACACAGCCCAGCTGTGTGGGTTTATCAGAACCAGGCCCAATCACACCTCCAAGGCAGGGCAGCTGTCCGGGCAAAGCCCAGGCAGGGACTCGCTGTGGCAGCTATGCAGGCAGATGGGCCCAGCTGCCACCAGCCCCGTTTGCTGCCCAACTCCACCAAGTAGTCAGCGTGGCTCCCTCTGGACAGCAGTGAAAGCAGCTGAGCAGCGAGGCTCACTGAGGGCCTGGAAAGCAATTAACAGTAGCCAAACTGCTCACCAGCTGAGAGTAACTTCTTTCTGCTCTAGGAAATGTTCTCTGCTGCTACAATATTCTGCAGTAAAACATCTCCTGAATGCTGCAGAAATGTGGACGGGCACCCTGCAACTGAACAGGCAGGTGGTTCTCCCCTTAGTTAAGCTGGCTTCTCTCTCGGCCACCTTTATAGCTGGATGCCCACAACTGAGATTCTTCCCTACTATTTCAAGACCATGTCTTGAAACTAGATTCATGAAATATCAAACCCCCAAGTGACGCTTGAGCATCCTGTTTAAGTACTAATGACAAGGATAAGCTTGAAAGCACCAGAAAGAAGCCTAAAAAGCCAGAGTGCACCAAGGATTCCCTGCCAGATGCTGAAAGAAAATGGCTGGAGCTACTAGGGTGACAGATTCTTATCTCAAAATAGATGCATACACCCACACCCCTCTTAAAACGAATACTGGCTGCTCAACTTTTTTCATTGCCAAGGGGGCTCAAAACAGTAAGTGATCCGAGCTAAAAATACCACTATTGAAACTGACAGGCAAAAAACCCCCAACCCCCAAAAAACTTGTAAACCAAGCAGAAATCTAGGCTGCTCATCCAAATTACCCACGAGCTACCAATGTCGAAAAGCCAAGCAAATCACATATTAAAGCAGCCATATGAAGGATGGACAGCTACGCCTGTTGGTACTAGTTTCATCTCACTGTCGTAGGGGTAAAGGCTATGAAAATATAACGCATAGGCTTCAGCACACTAACCACCAAGATATAAATCCTACTGCACCTTCAGCACGGACTTCTGATAGCAAGCACAACCTGAACTCCACCCTCTGATGCAGGTTATTGCACAGGTCCCAGGTACTGTAGAAATTGCTACAATCCCACTGTCATGCCACTGTGGCACCATCCTCTGGCACCCATGGAAATAAGACAGGCCACACTTCAGTCTCTACCTACCACCTTAACTTCTGTGACATGACAGAGTAGGTAGAAGCACTAATTTCAAGGACAGCACAGAAGTGGAAAGCACAGGCCAAAAATTATTAAAGCATGCATGCTACAAAGCAAAAAAGGAACCAATGCCAAACTCTATCTGAGAACTTGCTAGCATCAAGAGACCAAATCTTTCATATACTCAAGACTTTTCCATCTTTTCCAAACAGGATTCCATTTCTCACTCGAGGCTGAGGAAGTGCTAGCAAGGTTGAAACAGCAACCATTTATTCTCAAAATGTATGTAAAAGAAATTGCTAAATCCTGGATTACTTAGGTTAAAAGCAATAATCCTTCCTTTTGTGAACCTATGATCTGTTGCCATAGAAATAGTTGCAGAAAAAAATTATAAGTTCCCAGCCTGCTGGATGCAAAAAAAGAGAAGAAAAAACACAACAGGTCATTTCAGGCAAGAATATGTAGGTAGGGTGTTAATTTTCTAGTAATTGGGCAGGACTTTAAAAAACAAAAAACAAGTACTGCATTTGGAAAGACTCTCAAATACGGATTTAATGACTTTGGAACTATATCTGCCATGACTGAATTCAGGCAGCAGCTGAACATAATAAGCTAGAGCACACACTGCTTCTGAAGTCAGACATTCTGTTATGAGACAGACAATGCAAAACTAAGCATTTACCATGTGCTCAATGTCTTGCAAAACACTAGGCAAATCATCACTTAAGGAGTTCATAATCTAACACTGTATTAACTTGAACTAGCTTCACTGGACAAAGAACCATCCTGCAAAATAAAACAAGCAACAAGAAGTGATTGAATGAATTACTGCATAGAGAGATTCCATTAACAGCTGACTTGCTGTACTAACTCAATATGTAGCCTGCACACCCAAACAAGCTAAAAAAAAATTCCCAGGTTTGGACAAACTGGTTTACAGGTAGAAGATTTTTGCCTAAGACACACTGGGGAGACACATACCTGGAGTAAACTCAGTTATGCGATCGACACCTAGATGTCTGATACTGCTCAGACAACGTGACAAAATATTGCTTTGTGAGAGACTATCAGACTCCTTTATTTTGCTAGCAAAAATCAGACTGCAGGTATACCCATTGTCAAACACTGTTTAGCAACTAGTTTGTGTCTCTCATGTAACATAAGAAGGAACTTGTGTTCCTTCCAACTCCCAACACTCTCCACTATTCCCCATTTATACATACATTTAAGGTCATGCTTCAGTCCAGGCTTTTAATGTATTGCCAAAACAACAGTCTTCCTGGTAAGCACAGGTCAAATCCGTTACCTGCTAATAATAAACTGGATTTCTAAATATTTTTATTTACATCTATTCTCCCCCTTCCTTTGCTGCTAGGTCAGAAGGTGAAGATGTTTGGTTTTTCACATTCTTAAAGAGAGGCCACAGGTGGATGTGCAGTTAGGTTACCCTCATCCTCTGCCAAGGATTAAAAGGAAAAAAAACAGTTCTCCATTGAAAGTATTTGAAGCAACACTCTTCATTCCGGCACAATTAGATTACAAAGCCATTATACAAACGCCTATGCCAGCAAATCTGAAGAAGAAACACTGGGAAGGGGAGCTCTTTTGCACAGATCAGTTTTGATCAGAACACCATCTGATGGCAGTTGCATATTACCAAGCCCATGGCACAGTACGGTCAGGATGACCCAGTCAAGAGGACTGCATTGTACCTGATACCGACTTCAGCTTACGGTTAGGGAAACTCCTGGGTGGCAGCGCACTGAGCTGCCGTAATTCCCAGTTGTGCCCGTGTCCATCACCTGTCAGTGAAGGGGTCTGCCAGTGCAGACCCAACGCTAACCCCCACTTTCCAATGTGAGAAAAACATATCACAGCTGCCTAGATTCCAGCAGGCAAACTATATCACAGAGGCATTTGCTCAGAAGTAGCAGTTGTGGACAGGGTTGAAGATTTAGCCACAAGACCAGATTTCTAGTACAGCGTCATAGACTATAATGCAGCCTGTCCTTTCCCAAGAGCCAGATTTTGTGTCCTCTTAACAGGGACAGAGGTGCACAGCGGACCTAGGCAGGGACATGGACACAGGCATAACCACCTCCTGTGCTGTCCCCCTCAAAGGCTGTCTTCTATGAAACTGCAGCTTTAGCAACTTTTAATACGCTGGAGAATACCGGCCATCAGGACAGGATCCTCCAGAAAAGGTGCCTCGTTTTGCCATCCCTGCATCCGTGACAGGCTTCTCAACTAGATGAACTAGCTGCACAGCAGCTCCTGAGTTCCCACCAGTCTCTTTCAGAGTGAGTGATGGCTTATCTTGACTTTACTTGTAGATGGAACAGCCTCTGCCATCACTGACCCAAAGAGTCCCAAAAGAAAGAGACCCTCACGGGGTGTTGCATGTTGGTACTGACATGTCAGTAGCTAATGATCAGGAGATGACAGAAACGTGGCTACAGCTGCTGGTCTGAACTCAGGCACCCAACTTCCAACAGCATGTAACAAAGAAGCAGCAAGTAGCCAAGTTGTGATCTTGAAGAAAGACCACAAATCATGTCAAGAGTTTTCGTATCTGGCCCAAACTCACCAGGTTTAAGGAGTTCCTGTGCATATTCAGGCATCAGGTCTTTCTTCTCCCTGATACAACAAGCACAGGCGCAGATGCTGGCACAGTTACAGCAGTGCAACTCCACATATTGACAGTGATTCCAGAACTACTTTCTGCTAAGTTGTTCTGATATATTTTATTTCTCTTTCT
The DNA here is from genome assembly GCA_035590275.1 of Ibycter americanus. Taxonomy (NCBI): domain Eukaryota; kingdom Metazoa; phylum Chordata; class Aves; order Falconiformes; family Falconidae; genus Ibycter; species Ibycter americanus. Next base: position 112,062,573 of record JAVJGI010000040.1, read on the forward strand.
ACAGGGGGTGGTAAAAGCATCTTGCTAGATGCATAAGCGCACTCACGCTGAAAATGGAGCAAAGCAGAGCTGTATCGCAACGTTAACACCAAAGATAAAAGCAGCAGCATGTCTGTGGATCACTCCCTTATAAAGCTGTCCTCCTTGATGACTTTGGAAGATACATTTAACTAAGGCAAAGTAACACATTAGGTAATATCAGAATAGTACTGAAAAACACAAATACGTAGCGCCAAAGAATTATCGAGGTCACCTCCTGAAAATATTTACAGCTCACCAGCAGTTTTTGAGGACTTGGGAAGAAACGGTTTCCATTCCAGAGACCTTCTGATGAACTTACGCGAACCAAATACATTCTCTTCCCTCAAAAAACATGTTACCCTCAACTGGGTCAAAGAACTGCTGCCTGCTTCACTGGGGATTGCTTTAGGCCACTAGTACTCCTTAGCTGCCCTAAATACGCCAAGTCTTACACCTGGCCTAATCTACCACTGACCATTTATCTGGTTATATCAAGAGCAAACGCTGCAGAGCACACTGGAAGTATTTCATTGTGGATGTAGAAATACGCTTCTATTTCCAAGCGTAAACCTGAGGCGACCCTTCCCGCGCGGAGCCCTCGGGACCGCCTTTTTCTCCAACAGAAGCGCTCGATGCTGAGCAGCCTGCTCAGGTCTGCTCTGTCCCAAAGCGCCTCTTACTCCCTATACTCCTACATGCATTCCAAGCTATGCAAAATCAAAGCCAGTCCAATCGAGCTTTACTCCTTTTAATGAAATCTGCGTCCCGATTTCTCTCCTGATGCTTTGCAAATCTTGCTTTCCGTCGGCCCGTTCTAAGCTCAGGCAGGCCGCCGGCAACCGCGGAGCGCAAAGGCCCGTGCGCTGAGGGCGCGGGTGGCGCCACGGCCCGCTGCTCCGCCACCGGGCCCGCCCCGCC
>JAVJGI010000040.1:112064571-112086967 GCA_035590275.1 Ibycter americanus
ACCCGCATTTATCCCCCCCCTCCTGCTTCATTCCTTGCCTTTTTCTCCCTCTCTGCCCCCCCCCAAATGCAGCTGCAGGACGCTGCATTACAAAAGCAGCTGCAGCCCCAGCGCAGAGTGGCTGCAGCAGCCCAGACGTGCACTGCTCCCTGCCCAAGCCTGGCCTCTCGGGACTTTTACAAACTACCCCTCCACCTGAGAGGATTGCCCTTCGAGGGCCGCATGTGCAAATGAAACTGGAAACAATGGGGTCCACCACAAGGCTGGGAACTGGCAATTAAATTTAATGTGTATCTTTGAGGAAAAGGGGTGCCTGTTTGTAGAATTATGGAAATGAAACAGGGGCAGAGGAAGAAGAGACAGTTCCAAGAAAATAGTTTTTCTTCAGGATGTACTTTCCTACCAAACCACCTGGTTGTCTGGGAAAAACAGAAGATCCCCCCAGTTACACTACTGTACCCCCCCACTGATTTTAACACACAGGTTATTGCCCTGTTGTGGTCCCTGATCAACCTTACCTGGTAAACCACGTGCTGCAAGTAACACCTCACTTTAGCCAAGGGATAGCCTGGCCAGCGGAGTGGGGATGAAAGTACAGGCCGTTGCAGGCAGTTCATTACCTGCAAGCCAGAAGCTGAAGGCTGCTGATCTAGGCTTTCCCTCTCCCTAGACACACTGATAAACAACAAAATTTTGCAGAAAGCCCTTGGGTCTCTGACAGGAGTAGCTCCCCAGGTCAGACTTGTTCAGAAGCTCTCCCCTAGAAAGCAAAGTAACACCCATTTATGCTCTGCCCCTCTCCGCATGCACGCGTGGGATTTACTGTTCTTGCAGAACTGGAAGCGGTTGGTGGTTTGACAGTCATGCCCTAATTTTACATGAAGTAAGAGGTAAGACCTCTCCGAAATATGAGACTGACCCCGCCTCAAATTGCCTAGCCGTTTTCCTGGTTAAACGAAAAAAATCCAAACCTTTCAGCACAACAGACAGAACTGCTTAAAATTCAGAACCAAGTTGTGTCAACACCATGTTTTTAAAAAGCCACAAATATAAAAGCTCTTCATAGACAAGTATTTGTACCAGAAGCAAGCTGTGCTTTAAAGCTTGTCTTAACAGTGGTTGGGGTCTTAACTGTTCCATTTCTATCTCCACAGATTTAACCACGGAAATTAATTCTGGGATAACAGTGGCTATTTCCACATGCTAAGTGCAAGGGGTCCATAATTTTTCCATCTCTCTTCCACTGTTTAGCTAATTATTTAGGGATTGTTTTATATGACCAAATGATAAGGCAAGGAGGATGAACCACCCAGTCATGTGGCACACCAAGACCTTCTGCAAGTCCTCTAGGACTACTGTACTTGAGAGATTGTCCATTTTTGTCTACAGAAGTCCCTCCCTACCAGCTGTATCTGTAGTATCGGCCCAACCACTGATGTATTGTTTACCAAAAGTTTCCTCCTTAAAAGGAGCCAATGAGGAACTTGTGCAAAACTACTATAAGTCATGGTGAGGGGCACAAGCATCTATCACAACCATCAGAGGGGTATCACCATCCCCAGAAGGATATCAAGGCAACCATGGATACCTAAAGGGAGGCAGTCTTATAGTGTAAGGACTTGAGACATCTTCAAATGCCTAAGAAATGCTTCCAAAGCTAAATTAACCAACACGAGTAGCTCATACTATTGTAGTAACACTGTGTTTGTAATTTCTATTTAACTGTTAATTTATGAATGGGAACAGACTTGGTCCTGGTAAAGTTAATGAAACCTTCGCGGTCACTTCAGATATGACCATAGTTTCATCACCTTACTGACAATTAAGCTACAAAGGGTCTAGTAATGAAATCTAAAGCTGGAGAGAAACTGCCCAGGAAATTCTAACTGGTAAGAAGATTACTTACCTTCCATGAAACTGACTTGCTGTGGAAGTTGAAGACATGGAATGAACAGTGAAAACTGCTTTTAGTTTTTCTTTCACAACCAGAGAAAGGGTGGTTATTTTTAAATTCAGGTATCTCTTGAGATAAAACTACTCCAAATTCTTCCCTCTGGTAGTAGGCTTATTCCATACTCTGTGGCATCAATGGGAATGCTCACAGAGCATCACCTAAAAATGTTAACTCTTTACAGTGTTAAGAAATCATGGGTTCAGAAATTCTATTAGCTCCCAACATAGCTTATTAACCCCCATCAAATTAAGACTAATCCTGTCAGGGTTGGTAGCCAAGCTTAAAGAACAAAACCAAAGATCCAGCAGAATTTCTGATTTTCCATCAGATTTAGGTGGAGCAAAAATTTGTTCACTTTCTCTTGCTTTCTCTCATACCAAGCCCCAAACTCCTCAAAAGGGTTTGGGTTCCCTCCCTTCATTCTCAAAAGATATCAGCAGTGTACACATTTGACTAACATTTTAAAAGTGAGCTAGTGTACTGTAAGTACAGAGGAATACTAATTTAGGAAAGCAAATTTCAGAAAATGTTTCAAAGTAGCAGCATAAGTGTCCTAGTTCTCAAAAATAGAAACAGCACAGTATGAGTTTTGACTCCTATAAAGAGACTAAAGCTTTTGCTGCTCATCGTCTCCATAAAAAAAGCCATGCCAATTTTTAGTTACTCAACTGTTTCCTCTTTTAGCTTAGGGGTAATGTGATCCATTTTTTTCAGTAAGACATAATAGAAATCAGTTATTTTTGCAGTTTTGCCTCATACTGAGGTATACACACATTCTACCCTTTTTGCACTATGCTCCTCCATCACATTGATGTCAAATACAACCTCAAGTACCCAGTCATCAGCTAGGTTCTAATAAGAACAAACGTGAAGGTTTGAATCCAGTTATCAACCCATTATGTTTCTACAACAAAATACTATCCTGAAAACTTTATCTTATAAAAGACAGCCCTACTCACTACTAGGCTGTTTCTTAATGCTTTGTGCGATCCTTCCAAGTCCAAACACCACCTCTGCTGTGTATGGTCCTTGAAGTCAAAGATGTCTGTAAACACTTGTTTAAGCTCAAGAACTCAACACCTGCTCAAATCATGAGAAGCTCATTGTTCAGTTCAACAGCAGGGAAGACTGAAGACAGGCTCAAATGCTGTAATGTTTGTCTCAGCTGCCAAAGCAAATGACACTCATGAATAGGAGAGCATAGTATGGCCAAAGCAAAACACAAATCTACCCATTTGAGTTCCAAAATATTTTATCCTGCACTATCAGTAATTATTCATATACATTACTTTTAATTGCAAGGTACTGCTGCAATACAAGTGGTAAAGAGACTACTAGAATTAAAAGCACATTCTGGTATTTATGAAAGGACTAATCTCAACAATGCAGGATATTTGATTTATAACTGAAAGGTAAAAACTGTATCATGACTACTGTTGAAAAATACCCTTTTGATACCATGTCTTTGAAGGGGAAGGCAGATATTGTATCTACATGAAACATGAGAACTGTTCAACAGGCTACACGAAGGTGGTGAATCCTTATTTCCTTCAGTAAGAAATCAAGTAATGACATAAAGAAACTATTTACATAGGCTGTGGATTTTTTTGGTGTGAACTCCAATGACACACTCATGAGATAACAGTATCTCACTCCTATCAGAAGCACTGCTCTACAAGGACATCAAATCAAGAGGGTTATATTCCTGAGTATCACACTGTAAAGCAGAATCCAGAACTGCATTTATAGTCTATAGTGTTTGGGACCCATCTTATCCTCTCTTCCACTCTACAGACCCCTAACATTGACTTATAAGGAAAACCTAAAGCCCCACAGTAGTAGAAGGCTGAGGTCAGGACACATGAACAAATTACTGCATCTCATGGAATTTTTGCAGGGCAGCCAGGCCAATCACTGACTGTCCTTATGCTTCTCAATCCTTCACAAAAGCAAGGTCTAAATGCCAAGTCACAACAGATCTGTTTACACACACTAGCATCAGCATGTATCCCAAATGCATAGGTGTGCACAGTACTGTAATTAAATTTTTACTAAAAGCCTCCAACAATCATATTCCAGCAACACTGCCAGCGTTAAATGGCTTTTCTAAGAGATTCCGGTGTGCATATTTCATGCATCAAAACAGATAAATGTACTACAAGATTGTTCTACTTGAACACTTTACAATGTTCACACAGCAATGAATGATGCACCTTGCATAAACCAGAAGAACTCTCAAACTTACTTGTGCATTAGGCTATTACAGTGCTAAAAAGTGACATGACTCCTGTGGTAAGAAAAGAGTTTCAAACTTCCAAACCAGTTCTTCTCCTGTTTTAATACAGTTTTAATGAACATCAGTCCAAGAGATCACTTGATAGTATGAGGTACATTCCTTGACCACATACGGCTGTGCTTAAGGAAAAGGACAAACATATACTTAAATTAAATAGTGTAATTTAATTTAGTAGCAGTTTAATTATCATTAAGTTAAAAAAAGTTATAATTAACTATTAACGTTAATGACTTAAGACCTTTCAGAAAGCATGAATCCAAAAGGAAATATCCAGCAGGTGGTCACAGACTTGCAGTTTTTCCACCAGCACTGCCACCTGCATCAGTCTCTTAAAGGACTATTTGTTCAACGAAGAAATTGGTCTACAGTCTGTAACAGGAGTCTTGGCTCTGCTACTTTGCATGGTCTTCTAACAGATACACAATTAACTCATAGGTGGATAACACAATGGCTGTGTTTGGTATCTGCCGGATGAGCTGGGCAAAGAGTCCTCTATAGAAGGCAAGATAGCCTTCTTCACGTGCGACCAGACGTGCTGTCTGAACGAAAGTCTTGTATTTGGTGCCTTCTTCTCGCAGCCGTGTCCTTATGACCTCTGCAGACAAGTAAAACAGAGTCCAAAATTAACAAGACTTAAACTTTCCCATTAAGAAACATGCCATTGCCAGGACAGAGTATGCAAAACCCAGGGACGTGAAAACCTTCCTGTACCAATTGCCTGCTGGTACTTTCAGCCATGGAATCCTGTACACATTGTCCTTCAGGCAAAAAGGCAAAGTTAAAGATGAGTTCCTTTTCATGTGGAATAAATGGCTTATTTGCTCATTCAAGCTAGAGAACTAAATGCTTCACTGATGCTCACATAATTGATACTGCTCTTTATATAGAGCCATAACAACATTCAGGTCTATCCAAAAGAATAACACTGCTCAGCCCACAAGTGTTTCCCACCACTTGATCACAGAATCTCAAAGGCTGTGGGTACTCAGCTAGATGAGGCCACTAGTGAGAACAGAAGCATTAGCCATTAAATTTCTTTTGGCATTTTGGAGTTGTTTTTAAACTAGGAAGTCCCAATCACCAACTATGGACTAACTAGGAACGGTGGGACCAGTACTGAAAATGCCAGTGCATATGCACAGGGCATGGTAACATGCATTTGGCCATTCAAATAAGAAAGAATTCTGCAGCCCTAAACTCCATCGTTCATCTTAGATTACAGACAACAGCTGTTCTATTGTAGTCATAAACAGAAAAGTTAACGTACCATGTGGATAAGCAATACACGAGGCACAGCCTTTGGAAACAGCAGCAGCAAACATCAGTCCAAAGAAGTTTGTTGAGTTCCTTTCAGTCCCGTTAGGAGAGGAAGGGGGCATCTGGACTTCCTTTAAGTGCTTTTTTAAACTTTCATAAATAGCAAAGCAGATAATGGTCTCAGAAATCCCAGCATAGGAGGCAGTCAGGCCCCTATAAAAGCCACGGATACCTTCTGTCTGGTAAACATATCTAGCACACTGCAAAGCATTCATTGGTTTTGAACCCCTGACTCTAAAAAACAAACAGAACAGAGCATATAATGAGCCCAGAAGAAGAACTGATATTAAAAAAAACCTCAAGGCTTTCTATGGTTTTAGTAACTACAGAAATGGTTCTCTGCTAAGTTTTACTAAAAGAAATCATCTAGGAAAGCTGCGTAGAGCAGGACTATCATGCTAAGAGTGCACTCTTAGCTTTGCTAATTAGCTAATACACACTCATAATAATTCTTTCAGCTCAGGTTCTATCCAGTCTGTCACAATACACACCAATGCTTTAAAAGACAATAAGCATTGAAGAGAGACTGCTTTGTGTTAAACTAGTAATTCCATTTAAAGCCATCTTCAGCAGGCCAAGAGACAGAGGTCTGCCTCCATAAGATACGATTCTTCATTTTAAGAGGCAGTGCTCAGTTCAAAGGTGCTACCCTGTGAAGTGCTGAAATTAAGTCTTATAAATTATTTGTAAGCTGTGGTGCCTTAAAGCATCCTTCTAATCTGACCTAACATATCCTTACAGGAAGGAATTTCCATTCTAAGCAGTCACACTGTTAGCAGAGTCCCTCATTGCTTTGATACCCACCAGTGACCGTGAATCACTCAAATAAAAGTTATTTCTGTCAAATTCCCTCACTATCTTCAGGAGGTATGGTTAACAGTAATACAATGCTGAAGGAAGCAAAAGAAAATTAAACCACCGCAACAGATTCTTATTGCCTCTAGAATGTTTTATGAAATGAAACTAATGTGACTTCATTACCATGTAAAAACATCACCTTTCTGTTCACAGCTACCTAGCTGTTTATCAGTAACCTTTGTTTGTTGCAGTCACACATCTGTATGATCTAGGATCAATACAGGTGATGCTGCCAAATGGGACATGGACTGCAACCTCATGCTCAGCCTCCCACATCAGGTCTTCTGACCTTTCCATAGCCTCTGTTACTGCTGTATCAAAGCATTTCAGTCCTTGAAGTATTTATCCTCAACATCAATCCCTGAAGTACAGAAGATTCTGTAAGCAGGAATCAGAGAAAAACAATGCTGAGCCCAACTTAAGATTTACAGTGAAACCCGAGACTGAACCTAACTTAACACTCAAGGCTACTCCCACATCCTTCACCATAGTTAACTGGGCATGAAACTGAAGTAGGACTCAGAGAACCTTAACCTTCAGTCTGACCAGGCAGAAGCGTGGTGGCTTGAAAGGTGGAACGGAGTCAGGGAAGCAACTGGGCAAGATCTATCGAAGTACAAAGAGCCATGAGTAAAAACAGGAAAGTTCAGTTTTCCGGAGGCTCCCTTAGCCACTCAGTGGCATCCAGTCTTCCTCAATCAGTTACTTACTTCCGTTCCAGTTGCATTCGGGTTTTCACCATCCATATAGGATTCATCAGGGAATTTGTGATAAAGGCTGAAAAAGTGAAAAGAAAACCAAATGTATAGCTGAATCCACGCTGATGTATTGCCATAGCAAACGTGAACTTTATATGCTGTGCAATGAGACAGTTCTAGTTACCAGCTCTGCCTAGAGGTTTCAAAAGACATGCAGGTATGTAGCTTATAATCTCTCTCTTGCCAGAGAACCATCTCATGTTAAATTTCAGGAAGTGTTGACCGATGACCTTGGAATTTCTTACAGGATTCTTCCTTTTTGCACTTATATTAATATGTACTTCATGTTCCTGAAGGCTGCTGTAGACAATACGTTACTTACTGACTGGGTTTTACAATAATAGATAAAAGGAAACCTGTGGGGAACACACACATATTAGTCTTCTGTTTTCCCCAAGGCTCTAGATGGTGCCATTGAGCCATGTCATTAACAGAATCCACCCATAACTAAGGGGTTAGTTTAGAAAAGATTATTTTTAATGATCAGTCTGGTGACTGATGCTGGAACTAGTGGAGCTCTTCTGCAGTATTCTTCCTACAAGAACAAACTATCTTCCCCATCCTGGTAGGAAAAATACCACACCCTAAAACAATATCACAACTTTGCTGGTGTCTACTAATATTTTTTTTCTTATGTTTGAAGATATTATCATAGCATTGCAGTTGTAAGTTCAGAGCTAGCAAACTCCTGTTTTCTGTCATATACAATCTCAAACTAGATGTATATTTTCAGAACACACCACATACTGGCCTCTGTACTCATTCATATACCACAATTATCCAGAGATGTCAGTCAAGATGGGCATGTTAGCCCAGGTCCTGTACAGACAGACCAAAAGTCCAGTCCCTGCCTTATGATTCATTCCATTCATTTCCTAACCATTGGGAGAGATAGAAGTCTTGTAGGAACAAGAGCTTGGAATAAATACTTCGAAGAATTAAGGTGCATCTCAGAGCCACACAGATACCACTGCATGTATTGCCTGCTGTTGGCAAGGAGCTAGACACTGGGGCATTGCTGCAGACCATATGGAAAACTAATTACAAATACATACCTGCAGAACCTGCAGAACAGATGTGCACAATGTTGCTGTTGGGCACAAAAATGCCATTAAATCGCTCTTTGGCTTTGGAGTAGCATGCAAAATAGACAGCTCTGGGCAGGGGGTGGGAGGTGGGGTGGGCAGGGAAGAGAGAAGAAGAAAGGCAATGTAATATACACCAAGTCAAATTAGGTACATTACTGTTTCCCACCCCCCAAAAACAAGACTTTCTCTCCAAAGAGGCCTTCACATTACTCCTTCCATCTACAAGAACACAGGGTTGCATGGTTTTTCTTTTTCTCCTTACGCTACAGCGCAACTATCTAACTTGACACCCACAAGGCAGAAATATTTTACTTTCACACCAACTCTGAGATGGGAGGCAACGTAGTCTTACAGACAAAGCAAGTTTGATTGGATACCTACATGAGCTCTGCCATTAAACACAATCTGTAAACTTGGGAATGTCACTTTCCCACCTGGAGCCTACGTTTTCCAAAAATTCGTTCCGCACTGTAACTGCATTAGCAGCACTTCACGCTTTAAACACTTAACCCTGGGCTGAAATGAAAAAGTTTTACACACCTCAAACCCCCACATAAAGCATAGGAATAGAGGAAGTTCCACTGCTCTGCAACAGTCAGTATGACAAGTAAGAAGCTGTCGGAACCAAGTATGTTCAGATCACAGCTCCTTAAGTAAACTGCTAAAAAAAAAGTGGATAATGGTGGCTACAATTTGAGAATTTCCATAAAGTACCTTATTCCAATCTTATGGAAGAACATGAAGAAACGCAAAAGACAGCATGAGTGAGTTGCATGAAAGGCAGGCAGTCTTGGATTCAGATCCCTGCTGCAAAGTTTACCTGTACAGAAACGGGATTCTCCGCTTCCAGGGGAACATCCTACCTACTGGGCAAGAGGCCAGAGAGGGAGTACACCACTCTTCCAGTTCCTTTTTAACTGGGTCAATTTCAGGCAAAGAACATCTGCCCATTTCCTGATTGCTCACAAGTTTTGACATTTGCTAGGCAAAAAGATCTTCAGCCCTGCTAAGAACGGGGCAGTCATAGATACATGTAGAAATCATTTAGGTACCTGTAGGACATTCAAACACAAACTTTGCAGCTACTTTTTTGTTGCTGTTAAAAAAAAACAAAAAACCCACAACCAAAAAACCAGGGACACATCCCCCCCTTCGGGGTTATGAGGCAGCGATACAAGCCTTTCCCCTTCAACTGCAGTTTTTAATTTGAGAAGAATTTAGGCAATCAGGGACCAGATAGGTACTCCTCTTCCCTGGCATCTAGCTCCTACTCAGTGTTTGACAAGCACTTTTATGTATTCACAGGAAAGTAGCAGATCATATTAGAAAAATGCAAATATTAATCCTACAGATTTTTCTTTCTCTTGTTTTCTCAAGCACTATAAGTGGTTCTTGCAATGACTTGGAATTTAAATGCCTTAATCTGTACCTTCCAGTGTCATACAAGTGTAAAGCGGATTTTTAGAAGTATTCTTGGTATGTATACTGTGCAGTATACATGCACAAATCTCAGTTTACATATGGGATAACTTCATGACCTATTCTTTTGAATCACAAATGCACTGCAACATTTGGGTTGGTACCTTAAATGTGTCTTTTAGCAACAGTTTAACTATTTACCTTGATGGTGCGACTCCAACCAAGTTTGGACCCAGCCCTCGGAAAAGTGACCTTGGTCCTTCTTTTTCCAGAATTGACCTTAAAATAAAAAACAGACAGAGGGGAAGAAAAAGATAGCATTTGGGTTAAAAGTTATGCTTCTTGTTCTTGTCAGTCAGAAGAACTGTACAAAAGCAACGAGTATCAATTGTGAAGCTGTTAGCTTTTAAACTACATAAAATACTTGAAAATTAGCAGAATTATGCACTACTGGATAAAAGTCACTATACCATAAAACTTCAGTGCACTACAGTCAAATGTGTGTCATATGGCACAAGGTTGTAATTTCCAATCTTTGAAAGCTATCAGGAACTGATTTAGTTTCATGGAGAATCCAGGGATAGTTTACTCTGATGAACAAAGAAAATTTTTGGCATTGTCTGTATCTAAGCAATTTAGGATTTAGCTTCTTGTGTAGAGACATGAAAAAAAGAAATCTTTTTCCCTTTCACAATTATCTAGTGATGTGTTTCTTCCCCAGAGTGAAAGGTGAATGTGGCAACCATACTACAAGCTATGTCTTCCCAGGTGGTTCAAGGGTATCTGGTTTTGATGGCATTCAGAAGAGTTCACATCATCTTTCCCATGTAAACTCCAACTACAGAGGCACCGCTCTGAATCACTGTCAGGACTGGACTTCATGATCAAGTCTAAAGCAGGAAGATTATCAAATTATGCTTTCCTGCAGTTCCACAATTGCTACAGCCCAGGTTTCCAAAGCCATTTCCACTCATCTTCCCTCACACCTTAGAAGGCACGCTGGGCTAGGATGTTGCTGAAGAAGATAAACTGTTTGGGCAGCTTCCTCCACAGCTGCCAAGTTCTGTACAATACCTTGCTGAAGTGCCTCATTAAAAAAAGACATCTTACAAATTCCTTGCACTACTAACAGCAGACATATTCACAAGGACTGAAACAACAGCCAAACACTAGTAAATAGCCAAGTATTTACGAGTGAAAGCCAGGTACAGTCCAGTAATCACTGGGATTTCAGTGCACAATCTGCTAGACAGCAGACCTCTTTAACTCACCATGTGAAAACCACGCAAGAAAATCCAGGTAATGCTGGGTTCCATGGGTAGTTCACATGCACCTGTGGAACTGCCAATTTTCCAGAATTTGCTTTCTAAGTCATTAGCACTGTTGAGAATGTTCCCCAGAGATTCCAGAACCAAGCTCATCAGACAGGAGCTTCTGAAACACTTTTTCTGCAGCAGAGTTGAACTTTCTGTATAAACTCCATGGCTGAGTGTCTCCAAGGAGACAGATCCACCAACTACTTGTTCTTTGTCACTTAACAGTCACGACTGCAGATTCCAGCTGGGCTAACTCATCAGAATCTTAAATGGATTAGACAAAAACAGCGTGTCCTTCTGGAGTCCTTTCTATTCAGCAGCAGGCTTAACCTGCCCTCCTACGTACCTACTTTCTTTCTATTTTCAGCAGTTAAGGGGCTTTCATACTCAACACCTTTAACTCTTACAGAGCGATTTTATACGTAGGGCTCTAATGACTGCTTCTTTAGCCATACAATTTTGCCAAACTAGAAGGCCCAAGTCATATCCAGTTTAGCACTATATGCATGACCAGGATTGAGAAAGGGATGGAAGAGCAAAAGCAAGAGACCTAACTTCACTTCTTTCTTCATATATTTGCATTTTATCAGAAAGATCATAATCAATAGCATTATCTGTTTCTTCATAGATACTGCCGGCAAGGGAATGAGAGCATAAATATTTTGCTCTCGCTTCTCAATCCTCTGAAGCAAGCAGATCAAAAACTTGGTGATACACGCAGCTGATCAATTCCTGAAGCAAAATGAAATCAAGATCACAATCACCAAATTTAATGAGCTTAATATATTAAAAGGTTGACCCAATTTTAAACGATTGCCTCTCTTCCTAACAAACAAAAAAAGGCAACCCCAGAAAAAGATGGGTCAAGAGAATGAAGCCTTGTACCTTGAAGTTTTCACTTCCTTTAGTTAAAGCTGACTGAAGCCCAATGCTGCAAGGTGAAAAGATAGCAAGGGAAAGGAGATGAAAATGAAAGGCAACTGGCACTACCTTACATTTTCAGTCACGAATTGCTACAGACTCACGTCTGAATAGACAAAGAAACGTTTTGGCATGGGAAAGCAGCACTGTTTACAATACAGAATCTCAAGCCCCAGAATGACTCTAGCCAGATAGTTCTGCAGAGAATTTGAATTAGCAATCTACTGTTATATAACTGTGCAGCTTCTCCCCAGGCAATCTGCCAAGCATGTTGGCCTTACATAAAATTGTTCAACTCGCTTTGCTAGTCATTATTTTCTTTGGCATTTCTGCTACCTGATCTAAACAGAACCTCTCTGCATCACCCTGGGGTGCCCAATGATCCAAATAAACTCAATCCATTTGCATGAGGTCTGAACCATAAGTGTATGGTGCTTTTGATATGAAATACAGTAGTAGAGATTTGTACTTCAGAGTTGCTGGCAAAACTATTCAGTACTTGTAAGCTAAATGATTTCACGTTTCCTCTTCTTTACAAATACACATCTGAAAAGGGAACAACTGGAACATCAACTGCTGCAGCGTGAACCACACAGAAGGCTTTTAACAGAGATCAAGTAATGCAGGTGTAGATAAGATTGATGCATAATAATAATTGGCAAAGACAACATCTAACAGCAAGACTTCAGTGACAATCTATAAAAATAACAACATAGAGGTATTATTTATGACTAGTAATGATGACAGAGATTCATATAAAGAAATGAAGCATTAGGTTTTCAGAACACCGGGAAACTTGCCATCATTGCATAAACAGAGGAGACCTCATTAAGTCAGCTATAGCTGAGAAAGATACAAGTTTCTAAGATTCCCACTAGACATTACATTTTAGTGAGTCTGCTTTTGCAAAAAGTGTCCTTCCCTCACTCCTGTAAGTTTCAGTTATAGATCACTCACACAGGAGTGCAGACAAGGGTAGCTTCAAATATATGGGAACACAGAATTCTGAAGGTCCTCTGGCTCGAACACATACTCAAAACAGAGCCGGCTTCAAAGACAGATCAGGGGCTGACATGCATCAGTAAGTGCAGAGAATCAGAAACCTTGTTACAAAGCTGGTCTGTTAAGTTGAAGGAAAGGCTACAGGCTCTCACTTTATATGATGCTTGGAAGAGAGCAAGCTTCAAGACAGGAATTAAAACTTCCCTCCAAACAGGTGTCACAGTTTAACCCCAGCTGGCAACCAAGCAACACGCAGCTGCTCGCTCACTCCCCCTCACCCAGAAGGATGGGGAGGAGAATCGGAACATAAAACTCAAGGGTTAAAAACAATTTAATTGGTAAAGCACAAGACACACACGCGAGTAAAGCAAAACAAGGAATTCATTATTTTCCATCGGCAGGCAGGTGTTCGGCCATCTCCAGGAAAGCAGGGCTCCATCACGCATAATGGTTACTCACTAAGACAAACGCCATAATGCCAAATGTCCCCCTCGCTTCCTTCTTCCCCCAGTTTATATACTCAGCATGACGTCATATAGTATGGAATACCCCTTTGGCTAGCCCAGGTCAGCTCTCCTGACTCTGTCCCCTCCCAGTTTCCCATGCCCCTCCAGCCCTTTCGCTGGCAGGGCCCAAGAAACTGAAAAGTCTTTGACTTGGTATAAACATCACCCAGCAACATCTAAAAACATCAGTGTCCTATCAACATGGTTCTCACAACAAATCCAAAACACAGCACTGCACCAGCTACTAAGAAGAGAAATTAACTCTATCCCAGCCGAAACCAGGACAACAGGTAAACAGCATGGGCAGCAATAGTAACAAGTATCTCTAGTAGCTACTGAAAGCAAACCGGGAACGGCTCCAGGAAAAGGAAGAAGACAGCATATATGGCTTATTCAGCACTACGATCATTTGCCAAGAACTGGCCCCAGCAAGGACTACCTGTTCCCATGCTTAAAGGGGACAGTAAACATGGTTATTCGCAATAAGAGACAAAGACGACACTTGTCAGTGTTGAAAAAGCCCTTTCCTCCACAATATTTTCTGTGATAGTTTCCCCAAGCTAAGGCATACTGGGAGTTTACAGTATGTCCTGTGTATTGATCCCTAGGAAGTCCTAACTACCAAATGTGAGGAGACAATTTAAAAGTAATGCCTCCAGATGCTTATTCAAATCAATTAGCTTTGGAAAGTTTTTAAGTGGTAGGAACAAATTACTGTAGAAGTTCAAAAGAATGCTCAGGAGTCCTGAACATGTATGTGTTTTTAAAAGAGTAATTTGTGTTTCTACTGCTGAAGGCAGAAACCCAACTGACATTAGTCCTTCCAGTGCAAGCATGGAGCAGAAGTTGCGTTCCGTGTTTGTACAGAGGAATTGAAACTCAGATCACTGGTGTTAAGCAACAGTTAATGACAGGAGGGGCAGTACTCACTTGAGAACACTAAAGAGCCCAGGTGATACAGACGTTGGCCTGACCATTCCTTCACCGCTGATGGTCCCCAGTTGGACTTGTGGATAGTAGACAGTGCGGAAGGCTAGCTTTGACGATTGGAGCCTAGTCTTTATTACCTCTAAGGGACATGTAAATATGGCACCAACGGTTCCTCCACATCTGTAAAATACAATTTAAACAGAAGACAGAGTCAGGAAAACATAGCTGCACAGATGTGTCAAATCACAGCATGGCGTATAAGTAAAAGCTGAAGGCTTGTCTTCAGTTGCTCTGCATTGGAGAAAAGTGATTAGGAAGCAGGGCAGTTTTGGCATTAGGCAAGGGAGACTGTTCCCGAGCCCTGGGGGATGGGAGAAAAGACTGAGAAACTGTTATTATGGTCATGTGCAGTGAGGAGATCGGTAAACACAAAGATGATATCCAGCACTAACAAAAAAAAATCCCTAACTGACCACCTGCTGGTCCCATGTTCTGCCAGGACTTGGAATTCTGCCTGTAAAAACTTCAGAGGCATCCATGTTTCAGAGGTTGTTGTCCTAAAACACACACACCCTTGGATGGGTTTTTCCTATGGGAAGCAGGAAGCTGACAGATGAGAGCAAGCCACTGGGGATCAGGACAGTATAGACTGAAAACACAGCAATATAATTCTTCACCATTTCAGTACTTATCATTGAAACAGCTGTCTACAGAAGTAGCAAATATCAAAACTACATTAAGTTAGGCCCTCTTAAAAACAATGGATATCAACTTTTTTTTGGAGGGGTGGGGGAAAGGAAGCTATAATGATGAGAGGGAAGGTGGGAAAACAGAACAACAAGACAGAAAGGCTACTAAAGAACAGAAATCCCATACTCTGAAAACAGAAGGACGAAAATAAAATATTATACACACAGATGTGTGCATATATATACATATAGACACACACATATATATAAATAAGAAATAAATGATCCTATAATAGGCATAGACTCACCTTAATGTAGTCAGACTGGGCCTCAGAAAAAGCATACCGGGCCAAGAACATAAGGTGTATGAATCCTGATTTTGATTTTAATCAGGGATCTGGAAAGTGACTGGTCAAATTATTTCTCTGCTGCCACTCCTCTTTGGTAATTGAATGTCCCTTCTGTTAAGCTTCACAATTATACATAATGCTGAGGTTGGCTAAAGGGTACTATTATCTAAATTTTATTAATCAAACATGTTGGGACTTAGGAAGACCTACGTAAAGATTTCGGGGGGTGGGGGGGTTCCAAGGGCTTTTACTACAACTGAACCTATTGATTAGGAAATATTCTCATTGTGTACACAAGCGTCAAAGCACGCAATTCCTTCAAAAACCTGTGTTTGTGATCTTCCTTAGAAAAAGTCATGAATCAACAACTTAACTCTCTTTGATGTTAATGTGAAATTGTAATTTAAGTAATTTTCCATGAAAGGGAGATGACTTAAAAAAAATAATCCTCTCCTTTGTCTCGCGCATAAATAAAGCATTGCTTGCTAGAGTCACAAAAAGTTTGCATGCACTGATCCAGGAACAGTGATCCATAAAATGACATTAATAAAGGTACTAGTGTGTATTTTCTAAAGCCCCATCTGTACAGGCACTATTTTACTAGGAGGATCTTTTTTTAAACACAAGGAAAAGGGTAATTAAAGAATGGCAGAAAAATCCAAGCTGTAGATACATACTAGTTTATAAATGCTTTATCTGGTAGTTTATTTTGCTTGCTGAAACAGCATGTCTTACACCAAACAGTAACCATTCTTTGCCAAAACCTCGATGCCCTTACACTTGCATTAACAGCCTGGCCACCCTGGTTGTACAACCACAAACATTAGGGTTCTTTTTAAGGTTCAAAAGGACACTCCAGACCACATGGCCGGGGAATACAACTTCCTCACTACAGTCTTCATGTTCTGCAAGATTCTGTCCAAGTATGTGACCCCAAACACTATGCTTTTCAGATGTAAACGCATCGAACTGAAGAAACTGTGTTCTCACTGAGACTGGCAATACGATTTAACAGCATGCTTCAATGAGTTTCTGCTCTAACTTCTTGATTGTTCCTCTTCCCTCCTGAAAGGGGAAAAAACCTGAACTAGGGACAATCCATACATTCAAAGTGACAGATGCTTTAAGAAAGAGCTTTGCCTTCATTCCTTTTAAACCACTTATGCTTTGACTGTTGAATAAAGCCACAAAGTTGTTCATGGAACTAGGTACACAGCAGCTGAAGTTGTGTCATTTGGCTCAAAAATGACAGTGTTCACAGAGACCTATCAGGCATCTGATTATTTTGTGTACTGAACCAGGGCTTGGACACAAGTCTTCTGTTGTGTCAGTGCTACTCTGGAGGACATTGCTTCAGTTTATCCTTCTCTGTTTTGTCAGATGCATCTCATGTTGCTCACATTTCTCTGAAATTAGATCTTGGGGGAAAAAGACCAGTCAGGAATGGCTTCTCCAGCAAACCCTTTCCTGTTCCCACAGCTCACACTTGTAACTCTGAGCAGGCAGGAAGCGTTTTGAGGATCTCTCTTGCAGACCCCCACTACCAACTTCCCTGCTATGTATATCCAATACAGACAGAAGTATATATAATTAACACTTGGCTAACCAACATACTCAAGAGAAATTTTAAGTCTGTGGCAATTCAATGAAGAGAATTCGATTGCCTTAATTCCCAATTCATTTATCTAGCAATGCTCCACCACTGTGCATGCTGTCTTCAGCCCTCATTTATTTCACATTTGTGAACACCGAAACAATACTCTCACAGTAACAATTCAAAAATTCAGAACACAAACTCCATTTGCTGTTTCTGGACCACCAGCTCCTCAGTCTAGAGTGACATCTCGCCATATA
Source organism: Ibycter americanus (assembly GCA_035590275.1). Classification (NCBI taxonomy): domain Eukaryota; kingdom Metazoa; phylum Chordata; class Aves; order Falconiformes; family Falconidae; genus Ibycter; species Ibycter americanus. The sequence goes on from JAVJGI010000040.1 coordinate 112,081,830, forward strand.
ATTTTTTAGCCTTTCTGGCATATTCCCTGCTGCATCAGGTGTCTTCTTGCCTTTCTAGTCCATTCCTTGCCTTCCTAGCCCACTCCTTGCTTTTCACCCTTTTAATTTGATAATTCAGTTAATTTATGCAGTCTTTAATATTTAAGTACTCCTCTGATATTCAACACAATGAGTTAATATCTGCTTCATCAGTTTTAACAGCTCAGAGTTTATGTTGTCAGTGTGACATTTAAGAAAAAAAGCATTGCCTAACAGGGCAATTCTCAGAATGTCAACAGGGTGCATACATTATGTCCGAAATATAAATATGCAGCAGATAGTTCAAGTAAGGACTTCGATATATTGGGCAGCTTTTTCAGAGGAGCTGATTTTCCTCCACATGGGAATTCTATGCATCATACCCTGGCATTGCTGTGTTCCCTGGAAAGGCAGCTGAAAACACACTGTGCATAAAAGAAACACTTTGTATTCCTAGGGTGTTCCAAATGCCTACATCTGGGAAGAAAGGAGAAACAACCAGCCTTCCTCAGCTACATAAACAGCCATAAACCTTGAAAGATTCAGACCATGGATATGCAGCCAGATAAATTTGATTTGGGAAAATCTTATGCTGTAATCAAGGCAAAATCTCCAAGTCTTCATACTGGTTTGAGTCAGGGTTGGTATTTTTTGATACATCAGTGCGCAACTACAGTTCCAGAGATGTTAAGCAGTGTTTACTACACTAGCCTCTTGCAAAAATACCAAAACAATGTCTAAATCTGTCCTTAATCGAAAGATAGAAACCTCTCTAGAAACAAAACATTACAGTAGAGTATCTTCAACAGGTCATACGGCAAGCATGTAACGATAGGTTCCCAGCTATGCCCTGCTCTGCATGTATCATAGATAGAAAAATCTTTTCCATATGAGACACCCAACCATTATTCAGCTTTGGCCTGTCACTTACTGCCAGAAAAATAGTATTTGTACTTCAGGCTTTGAACGTCCCCTCTAGTGACATGATGGGCCAGGCATATATCACCATTACAGCAGTAAAATACAGTTCCTCTGCTTTGTAATATCCAAACAAAGCAACTACGGAAAATCTTGGTCTGAGAATATGAAAAAAACTTTATGTTTATGGAGATACATAACATACTATATATTAACAGCTGCAGAAAAATTATTCACTTCCATAAAAACAAAATACTGTTTAAAAAACATGCCAAGGATGCAAATCTCAAAATCCAATTCCAATTTTCCTCTTGCTGCCAACCTTCTATCTTCACAAAGTCCACCCTCGATATACCAATGACTCGCATTTGAAATAAACTCTCAGCACCCACTAGCACAATTAATACAAATGCCAAGATTCTTAATTAAGAGTAGGGCTTACTTTATCTGTCCTAGATTTAATCACTGAGCAATATTCTCAATACAAATAATATCACAATGCTGAACGTTAAAGGAAATTCTGCAAAACAAACAAACAAAAAATTATGTTTAGAGTACCACTGACTTTACCAAGATCATAAGCAAAGATGATGATCTGCTTGGTTAGAGCAGTAACTTATAACCCAGCCTGACACATTTTGCAGGTGCAGGACCTTGCACTTGCCCTTGTAGAACTTCATGAGGTTCACTTGGGCCCACCTCTCAAGCCTGTCAAGGTCCCTCTGGACGGAATCCCTTCCTTCCAGCACGTCGACGGCACCACACAGCTTGCTATCGTTGGCAAACCCGCCCAGGGTACACTCAGTCCCATCATCCATGTCACCAACAGCACTGGTCCCAGTACAGACCTCTGAGGAACATCACTCATCACCATTCTCCACAAATGGAAACATTATTTCCCAAGTGGTTTGTCAGCATTAGCACACTGCTTCACAATTAACATCCTCGGCAGCAGTATACCAGTCCCTCTCCACACAACTCATTTGGTTATTAATTTGGGGAGCAACTTTTCATTAGTTCTGTGACCTGTACTAGACAGTCAGGCAAACCCAGGTCAAATTCAACGCTTTAACCAAGGCTCTCAGCAACCCAGTGCATCAAACACCTCTCAGCTGCGACCAAGACAATCAACCTATGCTCATGGAGACAGATGTCATCATGCCCTCAATTCAAAGCAGCCTGATGTCACCAACCTTCCCAAAGCATGCTTCCAACTCTTTTACAGGTGGCTTAAGCAAGCTTTGATACCTAAGGTTGCTTTTCAGAGCCATAGGAGCAAGGGAGTTATGGACGTGGGCCTCAATACCAAGACAGAAAAAAAAGTGACAAACATGGTTTTATTCAAACACACAGTCCCTCCAGTTTGAACTGAAGAACTAAAGAATACATATCACATTGTACCTAAATGAAATCAAGATACAAAGTCTGTTCTCAGTTTTCACTCTTTGCCAGCTTTATGAAGGGCACTGCAGCCTGTAAACACTTCTTAGGAAATCCCTGTAGTACAGCATTACTCCAGTTGGAAAGATAACATGGAGTCATGCCTGCTGCAGCCTAGTCCAGTTTTTCCCAAACAAAAACAAGTAACAACTGCACTGACTTCAGCCCAGACTTGTAAACATGCTTACATCTGTTGTGCAGCTTGGGGATCATTGCCTTTGGTGCTTCTGAAACCTTCCCTGCCCTCAGAGTCATCTTCCCATTAAAATGTCAAGACCCTTTGCTTTGCTGTTACTATTGCAAGTCTTAAAAGGAACTAACAGAAACAAAGAAAGCCAATGAATCTGTCTGCCTACAGTAAGTTGGCTAACATGAAGCAGTCTCTTCCCACAACTGGAGAACGCTTTCTAATATTCAAGTGCATTTCATCACTCCTAGCCTCTGAAGTATTAAACACTTCTATTCTGGCCATTAGTATTATCTGAGGCTGGCCTGCCTTTTTTGTGCACACATAAAGATACTGTACTACATTATAAGGCTGACACAGCACCCCATTCTCACCTCCACAGGAAGCTATCATAACACCAGTAATGTCTCCATCAAAATCATTTCAAGTGAATGGGCTGTTCTTGCTTTATCTGCAAAAAATAATTCACAACTGAACAAAGGTTAGCATCTTACACAACCTATGAAATATTCTGAACTTCCAACACTTTCTTCTGCTGGCAGGGGTAATTTTATCCAACGTGCAAAGGTAAACGTATTTAAAGGACTGAGGAAGGATCTCAACAGAGACTATTATGCAAGCACTAACACGCTACCAATTCTTTCTAAAATTCCTCTGATGGTATAATAAATGTAGCAAAATATTATCACAGCTGAGCTCCTTTAATCAGATTTTGTTGAGCAGGCATCCTTTACTACTCGTACTACTAAAAACCGAAATGCATAAGGCAGACGTGGCACAGAGCCTCGTATCTAACATGATTTGGGTTTCTAGCTCTCCTGTCGGCTGGCTGGTCCAGCATCCCTCCGCACACATCACATATTTCCTACAACATTTCTTACATGTAGAGAAAGGTGCTTTAATAGCTTGGGCAACAATTTGAAACCAATGTTCAATTTCTTGTTCTACCCAGCAAGCCCAAAGTAGTCTGTATTTCTCATTTGAAGTGCAGAGAGAATAGCATTAGTAGATACATACACACACAGGATATGGAAGTTCAGGGCCTTGAACAGGGAACTGCTCTGAAATAAACTGTTTGGCTGGTGGGTGGGTGTGTGGTGGGCCAAACACTTCCGCATTTGCTGGCACGTCCGAAGATTAAATTTGCCGTCTCATTTTCCTTTCTGTAACATCACAGCAAGATAAATGATGGTACACTTTTCTGTGTCTCTTTAAATAACAAGATATGCAGAACAAGAATCAGGTCCAGCAATGAACCCTGAAAAGCCTGTATACCCTAAAAGACCATGTCTTTCCTCTGTGCTGTATTTTCATTGCTACTATAGAAATAGATAAATCCCGTTATACCAGAGTGGTCAGGGGGATAGTCTCTGCTGTGTTCCCATTCTTATCCCTCCTGGTGACTTCCTAGGCCTGCTGCAGAAAATGTTTGTTTACTAGGATCCTTAGAGAAGGCAGAGGGTACATTAAATGAGTAAGGAAGACGCTGATCAGCCAGTACTAGGTTAACACACAGAGGAGTTTAAAAATCCCTATTTATTTATAGCCTGATGAGTGATGTGAGGGCACCTAGAGTCCTGGATAGGCATCATTACTATCCAAACAAGTTGCATGTGTACGTTCAGATCCAGTTTCTGTCACAGGCTCCAGGTACTACTCTAATGCAGGGGAAGAAAGGAATTAAATCAACACTTAGTGTTCAAGTCAGCAGAAGGGCAGCGTCTCCGAAAAGCTTACCTTTGTTGGGTTTAATACTACATTAAATAAATCTACAGCTCCAGGGACACGTCAGGGGAGACTGACGTCTCCTGTTTAGCAACGGGAGAAACAATGGTCTACTATTAAACAGATTTAAGCTAACAACAGATTTCACGTTGGCTTTCTCTTGTCAGCTGACAAGCAAAACACATATTCTACTACTTAGATAGTTTAAGCCATAAAAAAAAAAAGATTAAAATAAAGTAAGATTTCTGATAAGGACAGACGTGCATACAACAGCACTTACTGCCTGCAGAATCTGATTTTTAAAAATTTATTTTTAATTTACACCATAAAACCACCTCACCGGACAACTATTAAAATCACTGTACTAAGTTATTTAACAAGGGGTTTTTTTGAGACTTTTTTCTTGGTGGGTTGGGTTGTTACTTTAAGCTTTTAACACAACAAAAATACAAAGTTACGAGTCCTCTCATGAACTTAAAAGCAGCGGCCTGGTATGCCAGCTCACCTGCTCAGAAGTACCAGGACCTTCTCTAACTCTCACACTCCTTTTCCCTTTTTGAAGTACTTGCGTTTCAGTACAATCACCCGGGTCAGGCAGTCACACAGCCTCCGCTGCTGCCTGTCACCTATGCGGAGCCAACGAAAGCACCGTGCAAGTACCCTCCCCTGCAAGGCCCAGCTGCGGCGCACCCAGAAAGGCCAAAGCCTGCGGCCCCACCGGGCTCCTCGGGCACCCCTCGGCCCCGCCTGATCGGGCGGGAACCACGCACAGGGCAGGGCGCTCAGCAGAGCCGGGCACCGCAGCCGCCTGACGCTTCCACGCCGCACCCGGCCACACGCCACGGCAGCC
>JAVJGI010000040.1:112088036-112111786 GCA_035590275.1 Ibycter americanus
CGCACGGCTGCACCGCTGCAGCTCCCGTCCGCTCCGGTCGGCCTTGCACGGGTGCTCCTGCATCCCGGGCTGCCAGGGATGCGCAGCTTCTCCGCAGACGCTGCCAGCAGAGCGCGGTGTGCCGGGCCGGCCGCCGGCAGGGCCGCACGGAAGCGCATGAGAACCGTGCTGTGCTGCAGCCGGGCACGGCACGTCTGAAGGGCGGCATCCACTGAGCAGCATGGGAATAGTCCTTCTCCCTCCCTAGTCCCCAGGGATTCCAGGAATTTGAAGCTCTTGTTTATGCAAATGGCTTTTCCGGTTTTGTAATAAGAACAGAAGAAATATCTCAGTTATTTGAGTAGTCAAAAAAAAAAATAAAAATCAAAGCCGCTGGTTACGTACTCAAAGCCTGCAGCTTTCCTCCGGTCCTTTGAAGGCCCTGGGGGAAAGCTCAGACACCTGCACGCAGGCCAAGTGATGTGCTGAGTACCAGAGACGGCTCAACAAGGATCTCTAGAAGTAATTGTATTTGAGGTACACGTGACGTGAGGCTTTTAAATTTACACTCCCCTAACGTCAGTGGAAGAGCTTTGGCCCGGTGCAGTGGTTTACACTCATCTTTAGGCTAGGTGCCATCAATTTATATGCTGTGGGTTAATTTCACAGCCAGGACATTTACAAATATCTGGCTTTTAACATGAAAGTTAAAATCCTGAGGGAAACATTAAAATCCACAGAAAGACCCTCGGTCTGCATATTTTCCATGTGCACGAGTTCTCTATTTTCCTTGACAACAGGCTTGAACAAACAGCCTCCTAGTTTAAATTCAGATCCAGGCATGAACTTCACTCCTGCCTTATGGCACAAACCAAACTTCCCAGTCCTAATACTGCCAGGCACTGGAGTGTGGAATTTGGGTACAGGTATTCCTAGCATTTAGACATCAGCCTACTCAGGGGGACAAATGGCTTAAGGATTAAAACCAAGAGATGAAGGAACACCTGGGTCTGCACTGGTGTAAGTGCTGTTGGGGTGTGCCCATCCTGGGTCCTCAGTCTCCAAAGAACAGCCCTTCTAGACCTTTCTGTGTCTTTCTGAGGTGATGATGATGAACCCTAAGGTGCTATAAAGAATGGTTGCCTTTAAGTGGACTTGCATGGTGGCTGAAGAGTAATGATTACTAAAGCAGAATTACTCTAGTGGACAAGCATGATTGGATCCCTTTCCCTTGTCTGCTGTTTGCTGAAACTGAGGAATGAATACCGCATTAAGTGCAAATAGGATCTGAGGCAAAGTTACAGCTCTGACCACCTGGTCCCCATACATCCTGGGATCCTGAGGACCCCAAGACATCATCGAGATTCTATAAAGTTACTTTTTGTAATGACGTAGAATATATACCAGAGATCCAGGCAGCAGCATGGATTTGCTAATTGTAAATATAGCAGGGATGCTGGGCCTGTCAAGTGGTGAAATAAATGAAGAGTTTTCTCTGAAATGTAATCCCATCGGATCATGCGGATGAATCTAAGTAAAAAAATCTGGAGAGATGACTCTGAAGAGAGCTGATAACCATTGCAGGTTTATAAGAATGCAGATGACTCTATTAACATATCTTTTGTTTGCTCCAGGCATTGATTCAACCACCATGCGATCTTTGGAGGTCCACCTTGTTTATAGTGCCTCTCACCAGCCAAAAAACCACACTGACCTTATTACAGCAACAAAAACTTCCAGGTAGGTATAAGCATGGAGAAAACACATCTATGGCACTGATAACATCAACACAAACAGAACTGACTGTAAAGACCCCTTGGCTAAAACTTCCAGCTCAGCACAGCAGTGGTACACATGCACACTGCAAATACATAAGGATTCACATAAGCACACATATACACAGTGAAAGCTGGGCCAAACGTTCTCATTGACACACATGCATAAACTACAAATGCACAAAGGCAGAACTACTAGCCTTTTGTATTCACACACACAGGGCCCCATTACGCATACATCCACGTAGTTTGCAGTCTGACAGGGCTTGGCCAAGTGTTTTCCACATGCCCAAACAAAAAAGCTCCCCCTACACATCAAAACCAGTTTTGAGCCCCAGTCTTGCGCTCCCAGTTCCACAGAGTCAAAGCAGCCCTTCTCACAGGGCACGAACGTGCACAAATACAAGTTTGTGAAGACATAAGCAGTGGCAGGTTATTTCTAGACCACCAACAGACTTGGGAAAACAGCTCCTAGATCACATGGGTTTGTATAGATAGCCTGCGGAGGTGCCAGGCAGTCCTTTACGGTGTGGAAACAAGAAGCTTGACCTGAGTGACAGAAGAAAACCTGCTTCAAGCAGGGGACAGAGGAAACTAAGGAGAAACTGGCTTTCCTGGACAACAGTTAGTGGGGCGACTGTGACATGGGAGGGAGAGGAAGAAGGTGAGATGTTCAAGTAGGCAAGGTATCAGTGAGCTGGTTTAGGGGCACAAAGATGGGGAGGGGGGGAAGCTGATCCTGACAGGATCTGACAGGCCAGAATTGTGCAAGCTGTGTGAAAAAGGATGGGGAGTTGCTATAGCAAGGGTGGTTGGGGAGAGAAGCAGCTGTGCCTTCTAGGCACAAAGAAGGATGGAAAAATCAGTTTAAGTAACTGGAGCATATAGGTTCCTTCAGAATGTGCACATGGGATGGGTGCCCTTCCCCTTGGTTTGTTCTATTCCATCACTGTTCCTTTGCTCTTTCCCTGCCCTTCTGCTGTGCACATTGCAGAATCTCTTGCAGCTGGCAGTTGGTAACTGGGCAGTGGGCAGTTTTTCTGTAAGGCACAGGGCCAGGCAGGAGCAGGAGCAGCTGCCAGACAGGAGGGAAGCACCAGGGCCCTTGTCTTGGGTGGCAGCCCATGCGGGAGGGCGTGTGGGAGGCGTAGGCTCATGACAGCCACTCATCAAACAGCTTCCCAGAAAAGCCTCCGGACAAGGGTTTGTAGCACGGCTGCCTGTGATCTGAGACCTGGGGAAGGATGCTCCAGAGCTGCCATTTGGAGCCGTTCACTGGCATGGCAGGGTTGTGTGTGCAGGAGGCAGGTCACATTACAGTTCTCAACAATAAAGCTGTAGGGCCTGATTTCCACTTTCTCTGTTTCCATGTGGGCTAGGCTGAGGTAGGACAGATGAAGGTCAGCAAACTTTATACTCTTTATAACTTTGGTCTAATGTACTCTCTGCATCCTACGGCCCCATACAAAAGCAAAGATGGGCAGCCATGGAAAATAGCCGTAAGGGCAGACGGCAGCCCAGCACCTCCCTGTCCACCCTCGTGTGAGATTTACCAGGCCTATGATGACTTCTTTAAATACTCAACTCCTACAGAAGCATCCTCACTCGCTTTATGCCCCTTGGTACTGCCAAAGACATGCAGCAGCGATTGAATTTTGGTACTTGAGCTCTCGTAATTCATGTGGAAACAATTTAGATGTCTGACTGTGGGCAGCAGAACTGACAGAGCTGACTCCCCGGTCTACAGCAATTCAAGTGTTTGTAGATTTCAGTTAAATTTAACATATTGCAGCAGCTAATGTAGGTTTTTTAGGCAGTAACCAAGACTGTCTACCTATAAACACTTTTCTTCTTATTTCTCTAATTGCTGTAGGGTATGAGACTACATATCACAATTTATACCCACTGAGAATATTTAGGAACAATTTGCAAGCTGTGGAGAGTTTATACAATGTCAGTGAGGTAGCTACAGGCTCTTTATGGACAGCATTGCCTCTAAAGAACACTAATTTAAGGGGAGGACTCTACCATAACGTAACACCATACTGGTTGGAACCAATATTTTGATTAAAACTGTACCTTTTCACCTCATTGCTCATCTGCACTATAGTGGCACTTCTGACCGTGAAGCTATGTGTGCAGAGCCCTCTGATGGAAATACCATCTAGAAGCACAGAAAGATGGGGGTTTTCCACCAGTCTACCATTGTCAGCTTCTGAAAATTACAAACGTACATGTGACAAAAGTGCTCTTCTGGGCTACCTGCCAGGCTAAAGGATACTTGCAGCCACGCTTGCCTCTACCTCTCATTCCCCACCAGAGAGCACTGTAGGAGCAATGTTAGAAGCAGAGCCACCTTAGAGCAGTGAAGAACTGGGCATGTAAAGCTTGATCTTTAACAGATTCTGTGCATGTTCTCTGACTGCACCTCCAGTTTTGCCTACATATGCCTATCATCCCCTCTGGATCTTTGAAGAGACTGACTTATGGCTCCTATTCCTCTTCACGAAACACATCTCAAAGGGGAGATCAGTTCTAAAAAACTCAGACATTGGTTACTTTTTCTGAAGCCCTGGAAAACAAAGTCTTTGACAATTTTGAGCACCTTGCTTGCTTGAGCCAAACAGCAAAAGTATTACCTGCTTCCTGGCTGTCATCACCTTTACTTTCATTTTCCTCTGCCAGGTGGAACAAAGAGGTATGTTTGCTTGTATCTGCTTGCCTCAACAGCTGTATGGATGGTGTGCCTCTCCTTCCCCATCATTGTTTTCCAGCATTGATCTCAAATTGGGAAAAATACTGACTGTCCAGTCTCCCACACTGCTTCACCTGCCCAGTGGGATATTGTTAGAAAGTCAATCTCTTTCTTGCTTCAGCCATCCATTGAATTTGAGCTCTTGGGGTACCCTACACAATGACGTGTCTGCTCTTGGGTCACACAGTGTGCTTCACCTACAGGACCTGAAAGAAGGAGCATGCAGAGTGTAGGTATTCAGTCCAGGAGATGTGGCTACAGGCAGGGAAATCAAAGAGGAAGACAGTGTTTGTGGTTACACTATGAGCATATCAAAGCAGCAGGAGAATGGGCTAGATCTGGGAAAGCACTCTGTTCCAGATGCTGTTTTTATAGTATGTTGAGTATTTCTAGGGAATTTCATGAGGATAAATGTGCACAGAAGCATTGTGGCCTCCACAGATCAGACACCACAGGAGCCACATCAGGGGAAGTTCCTAAATTACTCCCTTGCCCAGTACAGCATGAGCCCAACCAGGAAAGGGTTGAGCTGGCTATTCCTGGGACTTGTTTTGTCTGGTGGTTTCCTACAAACTGAAGCAAGGACTCACCAACTTGTTCCACATCATTAGCAGCTGGCAGCTTCCCAACCATTACCAGTGTAGTCTGGATTGCAGCCAGCAACTTTGAGATGAAAGACATTGCAGCACCACTGCACTCACTGGTCTAGGTCCCAATCCAGCTCCCACTGAAGTCAGTTAGTCTTTTTCCACTGTGTGCAGCTGGAGTTGGGTCTGACATTTCTGTAACAGTTCTGTCTCAAGTCCTTCAGCTAGCTGAAATATTGGTAAAATAGTCCGACACAACAGATAGATGCCTGCAACTCAGCTATTTTCTGGCATTCAAATTAAAAACAGCAACACAGTCAAGCAAGAGCATAAGGAATTATGTTTCTTCCCTGAAAACACTGAAGGTCTGAACTTAGAGCAGCCAAAGCACCTGGTGAAAGGAATCTGGAAGCCTGCATTAAGTGGGTGTCTGTCAGGAGGCTGATACATATGTGAAGCTCTGTTCTTTTTCCCAAAGTTTATCCCTGCCGGGAGCACCATCAAAGAAATATCTCTGGTGGTGGTGAAGATACTGATAGCACTCAGCTGCCCTAAGAATAGCTGAGGTCATTGCTTAGATTTTGGGAGGAGGCTTAGGAGAAGTGTATACCTGAAAGAGTATCCAAAGTCCAGGGTGTAGGACCATGCAGGACATACATGTGTTTTTATGAACACAGCGAGGAGACACCTCACCTGGCTATTCTGTCAGCAACATTTTGTTGAGAGTACTTTTAGTGATTTAACGGACATCCTAAAAGCTGTAAACTATACACACATCGTGAATTCCTTCTATCTGTCTTATTCTGCAGTGAGCGATTATTGACTCCTGCTGTTTGTACATGTGGAAAGCTGAAGTGCAAAGACAGCAGGCACGAAATGAGCAAGCCTTGCCTAAAGGTCAGCAGCTGTCCGTCATAACACGTACTGCCTCCCAGTCCAGCTGTGCTCAGGCACCACAGATGGAGGGCCTGGTTTGTTACCAGGCTAACATTACTAAACATCTTGTCATTGCTAAACTAGGCTTAGTTCCACTTTCAAGGCCAAGATACCAAGAAGCAGCTACCATTTTAAGTAGTGTCATGCAACCACTGCAGGGCTGACCCGACACCAGGAGCAGGCTGTCAGCACAGGAACAGGAAGGGTATTCAAGGGAATGAGAAACTGGGTAGAATTAAAACTGGCAAAAGAATTTTTTTCCGCACTAATGTGGAACTGGATTCAGAAGTTTGTGGTAAGAGGATGCCACTGGGGCCAAGAATTTAGTCTTTTGTTTTTTTCTCTCTAGGAGAATAGGAGATGCAATCAGTTGAAATGCGTGACTGAGAGCCCCGAGAGCCCTTGGTTACGGGGAGACTGTTCAAAGACTGCCTGTGTACAGCCTGGCTTATTGCTGACTGAGAGGTATGCCAGCCATTGACTGTGGGAAGACCAGCTCTGCTTCTGCTATGAACATCAGAAAATCCTGTTGACTTTACGCTGTGGGCAAGGATAACCTGTAGCATAATGCTGAGCCAGCGTTACTGAAGTGCAGTGGACAAGCAGAGTTCCTCCACCCTGGGCAGTTCAGTGCAAATATAGCCTACATAGCCAAATACAGGCAGAAAGAATCCTGATTTCTGGAGAATGAAAAGGAGAACATCGGGAAAGAATAGTAGCATCCCTCTCTGCGAGCCCTCTTTCCTCCATCCTCATACCAAGCTTCTCTTCAGGCAAGACTAGGATTAATAGGAAACATATGGGAGAAGAATCTGTGATCCAGGGCTCCAGGATGAGCAACTGAAGCACTGAAGAGCTACCTGGACCCCATTCAGGAGTGAGCTCAGGGATCAAACATCTCACAAATGGGGAGTGGGCTCTGTGGGGAACTTAAAAGGTACGGGCTCCAGTTTGGTGCTTCCCACCCTCCCAGGGCAACGTGCCAGTCTGAGAGGAACGTTCCAGTTCCAGCACAACGAAGCGTGAGAGTCACAACTATACCCTGCACCTTCCACACAAGATCTTTTTTTACTCCCTGCCCAAATTAAATTGTTAGAACTGGACTCATATTAAGCCATTACGGTTCTAGTGTGCTAGTCCATTCTGCTCTCAAGCTCTGAAGCCTTAAGGTGTTTCCATGAAGCTACATCTGCAAGCAATGGGCTGACAGCAAAATCAAATGCCCTTCAACTTTGGTGGAGCTGAAGACTGAATTCAGAGGCTGTAACTCAAACCCTCTATGCAATTTGGTGGAGGTAGAGTCCCCCACTCACTGAGGGACACAGCCAGGGCTCTCCACTGTTTTACAATGTACAAACAGATCCTTATCCTCCCTCCTGCTCCATCCTTTTTTCATCCTCTTTCCTTCTCTCTGGATTTTCTTCCTTTTTTCCATCACAAGAATAAAGCGAGCATTATCAAAGCCCATCACTCTACACTTAAATAAAATCCAGCTAAATATCTGACTTAACAGGCAAGGGACAGCTGTAGAAGACCAGCTGAACAGAGTGAAGGGGTCTGTCCTGCATGCCAAAGAACTGGTCTGAAGTATCATGGACAACGATGACACAAACCAACAGTACAGTTACACTTATACACCAAATACAAATCTTGTCTTTGGGTGAAAGATGGGGAAAATGGCCACAACCATTAAATAATAATACCCCCACAGCTGAAGAGATTTTGTATCTATACCAACCCTCACACTTGACGCCTTTTTCCACAAGAGGTGCAAACCTGAATTATGGATGCAGCCACCTTTGCACCAAAATTGCATAGCCTTACTTTGTGGAAAAATGACAGCTTCTTCCTGTACCAGGTTTCTCTGAGCCACACAGACATCCTTTTATTAGTAGCATCTCCTTGGCTGAACTTCTCTTTCCCTGTGGAGTCCAGAGGCTCTGGCAATCACACTACTTCCTCATCATGTCCTCATCTCAGTCCTTGAAAGCCAGGGTAGTGTGAGAATGTGGTAACGCACATATGAACAATGCACCCAGTGCCATTTTCAGCTGTAAACTCACATCAATACCTCAATTAACCGCCCTTTTGGTTAGAAAAGCGCTGGCATTAGACAGTGTGCTCTGGGCCTGTATAATGACCTGGGGGCTCAGAAAACATGTGCTATTCCTGATCTCACACCGACTTTCTGGAAACCTGGAACAATACCCTGTGTTATCTACTCAGGGTGTGATCTCTTTGGAGCAGGTGTTGAATCTCTCCAGAGTTTAGCAAGAGGGGACATTGGTCCTTGCTGGGGTCTTAGGACAATGCTATAAGCAACTGAAAGATATAATTGTGATGCGGAAGAATGTTGTTCTTCCAATTTAAACCATAATATCATGGTAATGGACTGCATCGCCTACACGCTCTTGTCATCCCCTAACTGGAATTACAGCAGAAACAAGGTGGGGAAAATCTTCAGTATGATCTTGTCATCCTCCAACTGGAATTACAGCAGAAACAAGGTGGGGAAAATCTTCAATGTGACAGTGATCTGAATATATTTGTTTCCCATGTTTGTGCTTCGCTACAGTTTAACTAACAAAACAGCTGCAAAAATGAAACGAAATAGGCTTCATCTCAACAATACCTCTCACCTCCCTGGATTTGTACATCATCACTTCATTCATTCTTTCCCTTAAAATTAAAAAGTAGGTTTTTTAAAGAGGAAAAAATTAATTTAAGTAAGAGTGGAATGCATGAAGGAGACCAGCTCAATTACCAAAAGCTCTGCTCTTTTATTAGCTAACATCAGCATAAAGTGCTTAGCAAAGTGGCTGTCTATCCCATCAGATTTATTACTTTCCACATGTGCTTTTTTATTATTATTATCTTAGCTTTAAACAATCCTTTCCAACCTTTCCTGACTCTTGATTTTTGCTGTCCTCCCTCCCGAATTCAGTAACAAGGCTGTAACCAAACATTTTCCATGCCTTACCGTACAAGGTTCATCAGGTTATTCCAGGACTACTTCCTTTACCTCATCCCTGACATCCTGATTCTGCCATGAAGTCTGTGCACAGACCCCCTGAAATTAGTGAGGCTCTAACTACAACATTAAAGCTCTGGGCAACCTCCAGATTTATCTCAGCAAATCCTTCTGTCCAACATGGCTTTAAAAAGACTTGGTCTAATAGCCCAAGATGAGGATTAAGTTTTATCAAAACAAAAGCAATAATTGCTACAATCTCAACATATTTTTTCCTGGGTTTGTTTTTTATTCAGTGGATGAGGATTGTCACTTAAATATGCTCTGTAATGTTACAGTCTGGATACAGGAGCAATGAGCCAACATGGATCTTGCAATACAGCAGTAAACTGCACAAGGACTGGCCCCTATTGTTACAGCTTTATTGGCCCTGCCTCTTTTCCTACAAATTTGACAATGCTGATCACCAGATCCTTCCAGAAAGCACCTCCCAAGACAAGAACTCCAGAATAAACTGCAATGCCCTGAAATATCTCAGGATTTCTTTTGGGATCAAATCTGGACCCAACGATCTTTCAAAGCTCAGTCCTTCCCCTTTTCCTGATGCTGAAGTGCTGCCTCAGCGTCATTGCTGCAATGCACTTCCTCAGTCTCAGCAAGACCACTTAGAGGTATTTACACAAGCAACATCTTACACTGTGGCTCCTTTATAAGCTGTATTAATTCCACTGACAACCAGGACTCTGTGAGATGGGGACTCTGCACTGGCCGTCCGCCAGAGGCTGCACTGTTGTGTGTGGTACATGCAAGACTTTGGAGGTTTTGCTCTGCTGGGGCCACCAGCCTGGAACGCGCTTCCTCTTGATGTGTCCCACTGACACTCTACTTTAAAGGAGCTCTTTTACTTTCTCTCGAGTGTGTGTGCGTGTGTGTTGTGTGTTTTAATCACAACCATGGCTATTTTATTGCTCATTTAGTGTGTCTCTGTCTTTTTGTCCCTTTGTGATTTTATTGCAGGGCTAGGCTGGTTTTACTCAATGAGAAATGGTTTCATGAATGCTCTGCAGCTTCCCACTCTCTTCCCAACCAGTGTGCTTTTTCAGAAGAATGGTTATTTATAAAGAAAAGAGTGCGCACTGTTACTGTAACCCCACATTTCAGCACAAATGTTGAAAGAGCTGGGGAACCAGAAGAGACTGAAGTGCCCACAGCACAAAGACATCACCTGGCTCCATGTTTCATTTCCCATAAGCCAGAATAAATGGCATGGTTATAGAAGGGGTGGGCTAGCCATTGACCACAGGCATTCTGTAGGTAGATTTATGCTGCGACTGCAGAAAGCCTGGATCTAGCCTGCTCTGCCTCTCTCCCACATGTGGTTACAAAAAGAGCAAGAGAAGGAGAAAGGAAATTAACACAACAGAGAATTTGAAATAAAAGTGTTTTATATCATCTCCTATAAAACAACCCATAAATCCCTGCCCTCCTGCTCCACCCCTCACATGTTTTTCATTTTGTTGGCTGGCTGAAAAACAGAGAAGTGTAGGGTACAAAGCACATATTCTTGGTGGGAGAGGCTCCCCCCTTTCCTATGCACTTCCTACTCACACCTTGTCCCTGTGCCTACAGCACAGCATTCTCTTCTGGTGAGTAATCAAAACGTGGAGGAATTCAGCATCTGTCTACCATTTGCCTAGCTCTAATTCCTCCTGCCCAGGGATCTCTGCCCCTCTACCAGCATCCTCAGCTGTCTTTGCCCAGTGCAGGGGAAAGGCACTCACTTGGGCAAAACCGCTGGGACTTTTCAGCCAGCAGTGTAAACCCACCGGTAACTGGAACACTAGACCACCAGCAATGCTCCCAGGCATACAGATTGGTCATGCCCATGATGGCACAGAAGGTCACTGCAAACAAACAGCTGCCCCCAGGAACCCAGAAGGGTTTAGGCAGTGTCTTCCACATACCACCCCTATACTCAGAGAACTCACAGCTCTTCAGAGACATTCATCCCTCTGGATGATGCAGCAGCCACGAAGGTTTTCTGAAGAGAGCAACAGAGAATTTATTTCTGCCCTGGAATTCATCACTCATTTAAGTAGCTTTTCTGAACAGTAAATCTCTAATGCCTGATCATAACCTAAACATACAAAGGGCTCTATAAATGCTATTATTCACTTCGGTAGAGCTGGATGAATTGAAGCAGTAGCAGAAATGCTAGTGCTTCAATTCTAGCATGTACAGCTGTGAGAGTTTTGCCGTTGGAGAGAAACTGCAGCTCGAGAAATTGTTAGCTCCACATTCTCCACAGAGTTAGAGGCCCAGCGTTCTCTGAAGCTCTCAGGAGTTGCAATGCTGTCTGTCATCACTAGCACAGATGCTAGCACGGAGGCTTTCTTTGCTAACAAGAGAAATCACACACAGCAACTGATTTCCAAGATCAGCTAGGCTTCATTCCTCTCCTCCCACCTCCACTCCTCACCAGAAAGAATGACCTGGTGTAATTCCAGGAGCCAACCAAACAGAGAGAGAGTGAAAATGCCTGCCTGACTTACACAGAAAGGTAGTCACCTTTTTTTTTTTTTAACAGGATCTGGTAGGACAAGCTCCAGGCTGATGCCAAGAACATCTTGTTCAGAGGCCAAGATTTGGAGCAGGTTTATTCGAGTGTCCTTTCCCTCACTGGGTGGGGACTTACACCAGCTGATACCCATTTTCTTCAACCAGCTGGTGAGATGCACTGTCAGTCCTGGACTGTGTCAGACTTTAGTTCCAGCCCTTCTGGGAGGAGAGTTGGGGTTTGTTACCATAGCAGTCTGGCATGTAGCTAACCTGGTAGTGACTCTGTGTATGTGAGAGCTGCTCAGACAAATACAGTTCAGACCAAGGTTGCGTGCGGGTGGAGGGAATGTACTTTAACAGCCCACTGTACAATGGCTTTTCCATTTTCCACTTCTCCCAGTGCTGCTGGGCCTCATTTTGGCTTTGGCACTGGTATCTAAACCAAACCATCTATCCACTACACTGTGTAAGCTGCCATCCTAACACCCAGCTTTTGCTGGCCTAGCAAGTAACAACCTGCTGGTGCTTCCCCTCAAAACCACTTACACATTTGCTAACTTTAGACCTTGCCGTAAATGGATTCGGCACATGAATCTGCTGGCAAACTGGGGAGTTCTCTAGGCTCTTCTTGGAATTCATGCCAGTCACCTCCAGAAGTGGCCCTTCAGCTCATGCTCTGTTTTCTAACACGCTGCCCAAGCCAATCCATAAAGGAAATGTTGGATGGGCCCTAAATGCCACTGCAGTTGTGACACATTTTTATCTGATCCTCAGGATTCCACCGCAGTTTTAATTCCATTGTCAAGACCTACATGGTCCACGATCTAAGGGGGTAAGTCAGATAAAAGAAGGAGAACTACTCCTATTTTGTGGATGTGTAGAGATGTCTGCGGGAGCGGGCAAGTGGCTGACTGCAGGGTAGGCCAGTGTGTGATCTTAAGGTATGTTGGCTACTGTGAGAAACATGACCATTGCTGATCTGTGACTCCATGGCAAATGTCACCATTTGATGTAGTTCACACTTCGTCATCTCTGACTGAAACAATGAGGGAAGGCAAAGGATGAGAATGAGTTAAAAGGGAAGGGGAAACAGCATAAGCAGATTTAAAAAAATGAATTAGTCACTGCATTCAAGGCAAACAACAGCCTGTTGATATATCCCACCCAAAGGGGACTGAAAAAGTGACTTCATGCTGCTTGTCAAATATAATCCCATCCCTCCCATGACTACCTAATGCTACAGCTCCATCTGCCTGGAAGCAAGTCCCCACTGTACCAGGGCCAGCTTTATCACAGAGACAAAACAGTGCTAGTAATTTTTAATGACTGTCTATTATACAACCTACCCTGGTCAAGGCATTTTCCAGTAAATCTAGGAGCAGCAAAGAAATACTTAGTCTTGCCTTGTAACATGCACGTGATGCAGAATGGTTGTGTGCTTAGGTACAAGTTTATGTCATGCTATACACGCTGTACAAAAACCCTCAATTCATCTTGATACTGCTATTGTGCCTAAAGAGCTAGTCACAGACCTGGATCCTCAGTGTGCTAGGTGCTGTGCAACCAGATAAACAGGAGGATCTCTGCCTCAGTTTTGTTGCTCAACTTGTGCATAATGTCCTTAAGTAACGCAATCCAGACAGGCAGAGCAAATTGCAGCAACCATCTCAGCAGTAGCTGATGCATCCTGTGCACCTGACAAACTATGCAAGAACTGATCACAGATTATCACCTGGGCATGGAGCGTAAAGCTGCAGAAAGTCTTGGTCCCTCTTATCCAGGAGCACAGGCCCAGAATATAAAGAGGAAAGGCTGCCACTTTCTCCACAGACTACTGCTCTTTCCTTCCTCCCTCCCATTTCTGAGGCATCTAAAAATCCAGGGACATCTTTCTTCTTTCCATTCAAGCCACACTTTTGTCACAGCAAAGCAAGATGCAAGCCACGGCTGAGCCATGCTTATAGTGCCCAAGCTACTTCCATGCAGAGAAGTCACACTCTGTCCCTGGCTACTAGCACATATACCCAGCCACAGTACTGGACCAACACTGGCAGAGTTGCCACCTGCCCTAGTGCTTTCTATTTCTTTTGCTGTTAGTTTCACGGATGAACGCAGAAAGTAACCTATCACTGACTAAAGTCTAGCAAAGCTCTTGGGTGCAAGGGACTCAGGTTGCTGCTCGGACACTGTAGGGAATGTGCCAAGTGGCTGTTCTGCCTCAAGGATCCTTGGGAAAAATCTGTGTGTAAATCTTTCCTCTTAGATGTGTTTCATGGAGCCATCCAGAGTCTCAAAGCCACAGACGACACAGAGGTGGCAGGGAGCAGCAGCAGGTGGCTGGATATGATGATGCAGGATGCCACCTGAAAAGATCAGGACACTACAGTGCCTCTGCCTGAGTATGGTTTGTCAAGAGCTCTGAGCACAGGTTGAGCTTCAGCCAATTTGGCTTGCACAAGTAGCTTTTTACTGAGGCTTTTATAGGGCTCCCTGGGACCTTGGGCAGTGGCAGCTCCCCTCCCCCCTCCACCTCATCGCCCTGATGCTGTTATTTTACAATGATTATCTGAAGTCAGTGTTTAGCTGTTGCCCAGGTAACAGCTCAAACATGCCTCACCTCATGGCCTCCCTGCAGCTTCACATGGCTGCTGGAGAGCTGGGAAGCAGACTTAGTGCCAGGCGCTGAGGAAATGAGCTCTGCAGCCTCCCCAGGACATCCCAGAATATTGGACAGCTTGGAGAAGAAACACCCCCAGCCAGATTCCTGGGCAGGCACCTCATTCAGCACACAGCGCCTGACAAAATCCATAGCATCCTCCCCCCACCCCTCACACCCTTCGGTTTCTCCAAACACATGCAAACCCCCCAGGCAAACGTGGTCCAGCTCACACAGCTCCCATTAGTACCTTGCCTCTACCTGCAAAGGCAGGCCCCACAACACAACTTCTAGATAGTATGTGTCCTCTGACATTCAAGGAGTACTTACAGCCAAATATATAATCCTGCAGTACATACTCTGTCCTCTGGAGCCACAGCCTGAACTGAGGAGATACATGAACTCAACACACACAGCCTTTCAGTCATTGCAAAGGGTTAAGGAGCTGGAATGAAAGCTGTGGCAGGCGCTCAGCAATCCTGTACTGCTAATGTAGGCAACTCACTCACTGAAGTCACAAAGAATATAATCTGCATGAAGCGGATAGTATCAAGCCTGGTGTCCCTGATGTGCTCATTTCCTAAGTTAAAACACAGTTCTAACAGTGTTGAGGCTCAGCCTGCTATCAGGAAACAAAATAAACACATCTGCATGTTGCTTGGTATATCATGATCGAAATAAGGGTGCTGCCAAAGGGGCAAATGGGACTTGTAGTGATGATGCCTTGCATGTATTTCTGGCCTAATGCACAAGGAAACAAATAGCAAGTCATGTTACCAGCAATGACAAGAAGGAGGCAAGCACTGTGCCCCTGGTGCTGCAGGTCATTGCTGGAGCAGGGGTCAGGGGACATGTCAAACAGGGAAACCATAGCCATTTAGCAAATTCAGTTCCTCTGTGCTCATAAATCTGCAGAGAGATTTTATGGGTTTTTTTTTATTATCTCTTTGGCGGTAGTTGTACCCTAGCTCACACTTTAGCTGGTGTCTGCAAACAGACATGCTTCATGCCCAAATATGTTGTTACAGTTCAGTTAGGCAGTCACTGGGTACTTTCAGCACCCCAAAATTTTTTTTTCTTTCTTCTCCTCTTCATCCTTTTCTCACCCCAAGTCAATAAGTGAGGGATCAGTCCCTGAGCAACTTGGAACATCTGTCTTTGCACCCTACAGACTCACCATGAGGCTCCAGGACAGCCATACCAGATCAGGCTTTGCCACCTAGCCACGCTGAGACCTGCATCTTTCAGGGCAGTAGCACTTCTGCAGCAGATCATGTCTGATATGGCCCAGATCTCACATCTTCTAGGCATCAAAAGCACCTGTCAGGTATTCTGGAGAAAAGTACAAAGGAATCCAGGGTGAAACCTTTCATACTGAACGGGTGGAAATCTTTCACCAGCAGAAATAGTAACTGCTTGGGTGCTTTCTCCCAGTCAGGCACTGGCAAAGCAATCCTTGGGAATTCTTCAGTACTTTTAAATACTGTGAGATGATGGTGTGGCTCCAAAGCATAACTTTTTGAATTGTTACTCAATTTCTTTTACTGTCCCTCTGCTGGGAGCCTTGATATGAGGGAATGTTTAATCCCATGAATGGGAGCAGTTCTCAGATTACTGAAGAACTGATTTTTCCCAGTACAACTGCAATCAAGTTTGCATCAGATTTTTTCTTTGGTTTTTAAGACTAACCCCAGAGTGATCATGTAAGCCGTGTGGGCACTAGCACAGCGTGGGGAGCAAAGTACCAGTATCCCCTGCAATTTTCCATGAAAGAGATTTCTCACGCATGTCTTTGTCTTGTGTTCCCTTTGAAAGCAAGAAAAGCACTGAGTCAAGACCTC
Organism: Ibycter americanus; assembly: GCA_035590275.1. Classification (NCBI taxonomy): domain Eukaryota; kingdom Metazoa; phylum Chordata; class Aves; order Falconiformes; family Falconidae; genus Ibycter; species Ibycter americanus. The sequence goes on from JAVJGI010000040.1 coordinate 112,104,096, forward strand.
TGTAATCCTGGCAGCACAACAACACAGAAAGAGCTAGAGTTGTCAGAAAAGAAAACTGCTGGGACCAGGAAGTACCATCTTCTCTGTGCATCATGGCAGGGAGAGACTCTGCCCCTCTTGCCCTGTGTTGACAGCCAGATGATCATCCCTCATGGCTAAAGCAACTCTGTCATCAGCCAGCTGGTCCTTGGCATGGCAAGGTGTCACTTGGGTGGATTGGATATTTAGAATCACAGAATCGTTTAGGTTGGAGAACACCTTTGAGATCATCAAGTCCAATTGTTAACCCGGCACTGCCAAGCCCACCACTAAACCACCTCCCTAAGTGCTGCATCTGTGTGTTTTTTAAACACTCCCGGGCACGGTGACTCCCCCTGTTCCCAGGCCGCCTGTCCCAGTGCCTGACTGCTCCCAAGGTGGCTGCGGCTTGCCATAGCACACACGAGGTCTGCTAGCAGCTTCACAGCCCGCACCGTCCCGCTCCTGCTTTCTGGCAGGGCCAGGCCGCCATCCGCGCTCTGCGTGCCAGGAAGCGGCATCACCGCTGCTTGCCAGGGCCAGGGCGCCTGTGCCGGGGTCCTGTTAGCCAGGGTCCCGTTAGCCGGGGTCACTGTTAGCCAGGGTCCTGTTAGCTGGGGTCCCGTTAGCCAGGGTCACCGTTAGCCGAGGTCACCCCTGGCCAAGGCCAAGGCCACGTTGGCCAATGCCGCTGCTCCCCGAGGCTGCGTTAGCCAAGGCCGCATTAGCCGAGGCCACCGTTAGCCAAGGCCGCTCTTGGCCAAGGCCAAGGCTGCGTTTGGCAAGGCTGCGTTAGCTGAGGCAGCTGTTTGCCAAGGCCAAAGCCACATTAGCCAAGGCCGCTGTTCGCCAAGGCCACATTAGCCAAGGCTGCCACTCACTGAAGCCACATTAGCCAAGGCCCCCAGTGGGCCTGTACCGCCCGTCTCCGGGCCGGACACCCATGCAGCTCAGAGCTGCGGGACCTGGCCACGCCGTGGCTAAGCCTGCCCTTCCACTGTGCCCGGCTTGCTGTGCCTCCTGCTGCTGCACATCTGTATTTCCACCAAGTTATCACTGACCCATTTTACTTCCTTTCTTTTTTCTCTGATTTGGTCCTTTTCTCATTCAGCTTTGCCATCTTGGGCTTGCTTAGAGCAACTGGACCCACTGGGGGCTGGTTTTCTTTGAATCCATGTGAGAGGCCAGTTAGATGCGATGGGGTATAAAAGAAAAGGAGTGCCAGCGCTCCCCATAATGGGTGCACATTTGCTCCAAGTCCTGTAGAAGCTCGGCTGCATCCAATAAATCAGGGACTTCTCAGGAACTGACTGGCAGTTCTGTGCTCCCTGCTGTTGCAAGCCCTTCCTGCTACATGCCAGAGCCACACTGAGATGTTCCACATTCACAGTCAAGCCACCAAAAGTCTGTCTCAATTCCCTGTTCCTTCAAGGAATGCTGTGGCCTTTGTGAGTTAGAGAGGAGCAAAGCTGTATAGCAGTGAGCCAGCCTGTGGAGTCAAGCAGGCTTTAGCATGCTGCTTCCTAAGGTTATGGTCCAGTGAGATTTCACCAGTGTTGGCACAAAATATATGCAGAGCCAGTGTGAGATGTGATCCTCTGTTCTGTCATCCATCCATCATACAACAGTCCTGCAATATGCCAAGAGTGCTCCTAGCCTCCAAACAAAAGCCAGACATGGGAAGGAGTTCATGTAGCGTCCCTTACATAGATACAGACAATCTGGCCTTAAGTGGTTCACTGTCCTTAGTCAAAATACATATTATCACTCACATGTTGCATGGGGAAATATGTCAGCTTTGCTTGTGACTCTATTTACTAGCAGAGGTTCCTGTTGCAGCCATATCAGTGTGGCTTCAGCAGGCAGCTAGTGCTTGTTTGTTCTTCCTCTCCAGCTCAGGCTTGCAGCAATTCGCCACCCCCCTGGTACCTCAGCCCTGCTTGCCAGCCCAAGCCGAGCCTCAGCCTGGATCTGTCCAGACTAGTGAAGGTGAGTCTGTGATGTTTCGGGCCTCTTGCACTCAATGGTGCATTGAAGCACATCAGGAAAGGATAAGGTCAGGTATTTCCTTTGGGCTGGGTGCCCAGTAGCTTTGGAGCAGGGGAGGAAGAGAGTTTCCAAGGCCCCTTCAGAAAGCGGGGCCAGTGCTATTCTGGCATGGCAGGAGGAGAGAATTCTCTTGCCAGGTCCCCTCTGGACCCCTGATCAAACACATTGGGGCACCCCCTTTGTGCTAATAGATGAAACCGTTCCTCTTATGAACTTGGGTACCCAACGCCAAGTTTAGATACAGTCTAGACGCAGTAGCTTATTTATAACCTTGGCACATGATGTGGCAGGCAGTGGGGTACAAACAACATTCAAAAATGATGAGGCGCAAAGTTATTTATACATCAGAGTGCTGAATGTAGGGTACCACAGCCCCCAGGGAAGAAGTCACAACTTACTGGAGATAGGAAGAAGCTGCCTATCAGCAAGAGCAGGGGTTTTGAGAATGGGACACAACAGGAGTTAAGATCGCTGTCTAATCCCATACCTAAACACCAGCAAAACACCAAACTGACCTCATCTCACTGGTAATTTTGAACTGCAGTAGCTTTTTCTTCAAAAATAAATCTGATTTTACTTGTTGCCACACGAGAGGAAAAGAGTGAGAAGCTGGCTCAGCCACTGCCTGAGAAGTAGGCAAATATCCATTCAATCACAACAGCAAAAAGTCCATATTCATTAGGTAACATTCACAATGAAACTCTACTGACACTGTCCAGCAGATTGAGTGGCAGCAACTCTCTCACAAGTCTAAGAACTGACTAATTCATGACAGTAACAGAAGTCAGCATCTGTACCACATCCTGAATACAGGAGAACTTGGTACAGTGAGCCTGCAGGCTGCTCAGGCTGAGAGGGAGTAAGGCATTACTGGATATACAATCTCAGCAGTTCCCTGCAATTAATCCAATTTTATGCAACATAGATGCAGTCCACTGTCAAGCAAGGTTTGGGTGACACTGTCCTGAGCTGACAATGACAGCTAAAGATCTAGTTAAGGAAACAGAAGAGTTACAGAATGGTTTGTTCCAGAATCTTAGTCTGTTTATGAATAAAATTGATCTAGTGTATATTTAATATCTATGGACCTCTTTGAACTTTTAGGCCGAAATGGGGTGGAAGCAAAACATATTATTATTTACCTGGGAATCTGAGCTTTCAACCAGCTCTCTGGCTTTCTTGTGGAAACTGCACCTTTAGAGTAGGCTCACAAGATGATTTTGGTTCCATCTTGGCCTACAGAAATGAGATAGGGGTTTTAACTGCTTATACATATCACCAGACAGTGGCTCTCTGGTATGTGGTCATAGTGTGGCTAAGTCATGTCTGGTGGCTATTAATGTCCTAAACCTCTTACAATATGGACACCCTGCCAGACAGGCTGGCTGAGACAACCAGGCAAAGTGATGGCATCAGTCAATGATAACACAGTGAAGGAAGTTGCCTTCTCAAATCTTCCTTCAGCCCTTCAGGGAAAGGAGTGTCACATCAAGAGCTGGACATGACTGCTCTTCCCGCTTGCTACAAAGGGTTTTGGTTACTGCCTCTAGGTGTGGAGAACCGGTTCTGCAGGTGATGGTGGGGGAGCAGAAGGGGAAGAGTAAAGTTGAACTCTGTGGCAATAAATACCCATCTATGTCCTTTGTGTGACTTACATGTCATGAAATACCTCAACCTTCCACCCGGAAAGAAACTTTTACAGACATAATTGGCTTTAATAATAGCTTGCACAAACACAGTACTTTCTCCTGAGAATCTCATGCACTGGGCAAACATCTGTTCTACAAACATCTGCCCTGAACACAGAGATGTCACTGGCACTCAGAGATGGATTATCCAAGCAGAAAGTACACTGTCCCAATGTTAGCTCATCCTAGAAGTCAAAGAAAGGTCAAAGAGCCAAACCCTTCAGTGCTTTCACTAGGAAAATGTCCCTTCTCCCTAGCAGGTTCTTAAGGAGGCTGTTTTCCTAATCTGTGAGATTAGCCTTACCTAGCCATGAACAGGGGCCCCTGATTCTGTGCTGCACAACACGTGCATAAACTGTGGGCCAAACACCTCCCACTGAGAGCTGTAGTTTTGTATGTCGATTTTGCAAGGGCTCAAAGCAAAAGACCATCTTTCATTAAGTGCAATGTGAAGACTTTCAGCAAAACAAGATTATCCCACACTGCAAGAATAAGAATGTGCCATTTCCCCATGCTGAGTCTCGTTTCACACTGGCATGGATGCCAGGGGCTCTCTGCTTTCAAGTACCTGCTGCCTTTTCAATAAAGTGAAGGGGGATGTCAGCAGAAACTGGTTTCCACAGCATCTAAGTCTTTGGAAGGAGAGGGACAGACAACACAGTCCAGAGACTTGCAGATCTTTGAAGCTTTCTGGTGGGAAGCCTCATTATCAGTAGTGAGTGCCATGAGTAGTGAGTAGTGAGTGTCAGAACAGCCTCTCCCCTCTCTGATGCATCTGACCTGTGAGAAATTACCCAGTCCAGGCACTTGAACTGGATTTAGACAGAGAAAGAAGTGGGCAGTGCAGTGAACCTCTGCCCATCTCAGTGGGCCAAATCTGACAGCCATAAATGTAACTGTAAGGGGGAAGTGTCAGCGTGGGGTTGCTGAATCATCTCATCCCAGAACAAGCTTTTGAGAGGTCACCTAGTTCATCCTCCTGCACAAAGTGGGGAACAACTACATCAGCATCCTTCCCGGCAGCTTTCTCACTGCATCCTCCCAGCTGCAAAGAACCAAAGACTCTCCTTTCTGTTGAAAAAATGCTTGCACTCTTCTCAGGCTACTACTGAGCACATGGTCCAAACATCTTCTGAATGCCCCACGCACTAAAACTCACCTGCACTTTTACATATGAAGGTGAGAAAGTACTGCATCCTGTATCTGAGCCAGCCATCTGCATAGCACAGACCATTTCTGTTTGGACTTCCAGCATAACATTAAGCAAAGTGTTGAGACTTTACAGGTATGAAAAATAGGAAAAAGAGATGTGTGAGAGAGAGGGAGGCACGGAGAAATGATCAAGAAGATCAACCTGTCTCATGCCTTGTCCTCTTCCTCCCCTCCCCCTTTTCTGTCTTTCTCAAGCAGCTATAGGGCATTATTATTTGGTTTGTGCTGGACTGAAAGGATGCTGCCAGGTCAGCAGGATATGTTGTCCATTTGGACACAAGGAGTATTATTTAGTCTAGAGACTCCCAAAGGAAATATCCGTTTGCACATGAAAAATCTCTAGAATTCCATTTGCTCCCTCCAGTGTCCCTGTATCTCTGCAACCTCCAAAATGCAGCTGCTGCTTTCTTCATTCTCTGCTGTCTCTGCTTCAGCTGAACTCACAGTGAGTTTTTGCCTGCACCAAGCATGTTAAACAGCAGGCTGAAAGTTTTTCCTGTATCCCCAACAGAATTGCTCATAGATGATTTGCTGATGACTGATTGAAAGGCAAAGTTTTCAAGCTTCCTTGGAAAGAAAACTTTGTGCTGCTCACCCAGTCCAGTATCTACCCTCAGTGGAAGGTGCTGATGTAGCATGGTGCCAGGAGACTTTGCTGAAAACAGTCAGCGCATAGATGGAAGTGGGAGAGGAGGCAGGTGATGACCTTCTTTCTTTGAGTTGTGGAAACAGATTGACCTCTTTGCCGGTTTGTTCTGTTTTGTTTTGTTTTTAATTCACTTCTGGGGTCTCTACTCATACTCCACTCCTGCTCTATGTTAATTTCCTTCATTGCGAAAATAGCCTAAAACTATCTAGGAAACTGAAATGGCCTGCAATACCATAGCAACTGTACATCCGAGTACCACAAATATACTATATTTGTAGCGCCTCCATGAGGTGGGCCAGTGCCTTATTCCCAGGTGCATGTAGAGAGCAAGAGTGTCTGCCTATGGTCATACATCTGTGAAGGAGAAAGGATTTGAATCCAGGTCTCTCAAGTTGCAGAGAGGAAATTACAAAGGAGGGAGCAGACATGGAGAAAGATTTCAACAACCAAGGCACATCTGCTCATTGAAAGATCTCTAAATGTCAGTTAGCTAAAATAGCAAACCCACCATTTTTCTTTCATTTTTAAGAGGATCAAAAGAAGCCCAGATACTTTATTCAGAATACCTGGTTTTCAAACTGAAGCCCAGATACTTTATCCAGAATACCTGGTTTTCAAACTGTCACCCTCAAAATTTCCATGTTAGAATCTCACCCTCACCCCTGCCCATCACACCCACAGTAACCCGCTGGATGACTTAGCATAACTCCCTAATTTGCCAAGGAAATGCACATGTCAGCCTGCAGTGATCTGTGTCCACTCAATTTGTCACTGACAGGGTGGAGCTTAGCGACACGCAGAAATACAAGGTGGTACAGAAATACAAGGTGGTACAGACACATGGACTAGAACCAGGGAAAATTCATGCTAAGGTTTTCTCTTTCATGGTTTTCTCTTCTCACAGCAGTGAGGACAGCTGGAAAGCTATATGAATGTTGTACTTTACCTACAGAGGCTCTGTGTCTGGGGGAATGAGGCAGTCTTCCTAGAAAGGTGATTTCTCTATGCAACAAGCCTGTAGCTCTGACTCGTCTCACAGTGCAATGATTGAAGGCACTCTGAGAGCTGGGAGGCAGACTGTTAAAGAGCAGTGGCACAAAGAATATGATGGCAAAGCTGCAGCAGCCTCCCTCCAGGTGTCCATTACACATATTTTCCAGCCAGACAGTTGGCTCTGGTCTTTCCCTTTCTCCATGACTTGGGCATCCATCATCCCAAGCTTACCCTGGAAACCCCAAGTAATAGACATCTGCTTCTATGTTGCTGTGGTGGGTTGACCCTGATTGGATGCCAGGTGCCCACCAAAGCCACTATCGCTATCACTCCCCTTCTCAGCTGGACAGGGGAGAGAAAATACAACAAAATGCTTGTGGGTTGAGAAAAGGACAGGGAGAGGTCATTCACCAGTTACCATCATGGGCAAAACAGGCTCGACTTGGGGAAAAATTAATTTAATTTATAAGAAATCAAATCAGAGTAGGATAATGAGAAATAAACCCAAATCTTAAAAATCCTTCCCATCACCTCTCCCTTCTTCCTGGGCTTAACTTCACTCCTGATTTTCTCTCCTCCCTCCAAGTGGCACAGGGGGACGGGGGATGGAGGTTGTGGTCAGTTCATTGCATGTTGTTTCTGCCGCTCCTTCCTCCTCAGAGGGAGGACTCACACTCCTCCCCTGCTCCAGCACGAGGTCCCTCCCACAGGAGTCAGTTCTCCATGAACTTCTCCAACATTGGTCCTTCCCACACGCTGCAGTTCTTCCCAGCCTTCTCCAGCGTGGGTCCCTTCCCTGGAGTGCAGTCCTTCAGGAACAACCTGCTCCAGTGTGGGTCCCCCGTGGGGTCACAAGCCCTGCCAGCAAACCTGCTTCAGTGTGGGCTCCTCTCTCCATGGGGCCACAGGTCCTGCCAGGAGCCTGCACCAGCATGGACTTTCCACAGGGTCACTGTCTCCTTTGGGCACCCACCTGCTCTGCCACGGGGCCCTCCCTGGGCTGCGGGAGGGGATCTGCTCCACCAGGGCCCTCCCTGGGCTGCGGGAGGGGATCTGCTCCACCAGGGCCCTCCCTGGGCTGC
>JAVJGI010000040.1:112111886-112126843 GCA_035590275.1 Ibycter americanus
GGGAACCTCTGCTCTGGCACCTGGAGCACCTCCTGCCCTCCTGCCCTGCCCTGGGTGGCTGCAGGGCTGTTGCTCTCCGATGTTCTCGCTCCTCTCTTCCACTGCATTTGCTGCCGCACAGCAACTATTTCCCCTTCTTAAACATGTTATCCCAGAAGGGCCACCACCATTGCTGATGTGTTCAGCCTTGGCCAGCAGCAGGTCTATCTCGGACTGGCTGGCATCAGCTCCATCGGACATGGGGGAAGCTTCTGGCAGACTCTTACAGAAGCCATCCCGCTACCAAAACCTTGCCACACAAACCCAATACATTTGCTTCTACTTTGCCATCAATACCAGGTGGAAAAGGGGCCTGGGAAGTCTGACAGCATGTCAAATGCATTTTCTCTGACTAGCAAATTGGGCAAGCTCATAAACAGGTAAAGCCGAGAGCACCTGTGCTCTTTAATGAATGCAAGCCACAGGTATATCAACACAATTCAAATCTCCATGGGCTTGGATGAAGTGGGAGGCATAATAAAAGAAATCACGGGAAGAGAGAGGCTCCAGGAGGCTCTTGGACACAAGAGCAGATTTCAAAGACTGGCTTCCTCCTCCACAACCATTTCCTGTGCAAGCATCAGAGACCCGCAAACCCACCCCAAGCATGAATATGTGGGAATGAGAAGTGGCAGGCACACAAGGCAAGCTGAGGAAACCTGCACATGCAATGGTCATGGCTTGTGTTCACTGCTCCTAATCCCCAACACTTCTTCCTGATGAGCAGATGAAGCACTAATCGAAACTAGAATCTGCAAGGACTGAGAAGGTTTATCCCCACTGGTCCTTTCCACTTCTTTAGCAGCAGGACAGCAACTGGCTTGCAGGCTTTAAAGATGATAGGACTGACAAAATTATCCAGCCCCTTTGTATGGGGAGATGCATGAGGGACAGTCCTAGCAGCTGCAGCAAGACTATGATGCCAAGTTCAGCTAGCTTTCACAGAGCTCTGTGCTAAGCTGTACAGTCTCCACTCAGCTGTCTCTGCAGCTGTGTTTAGGTTTTCTTTATTCCTATCCAGGAATATCAATGACACAACCAGCTCTCTCTGGGCTGTATTAAGTCCTTTCCCCATGTACTGTAATGGTCTGCCCCTACCTGGAGAGCAATAAGCAGTCCTCCCTCCAGGGCCATCCCTCACAGGCACCAACCCCTCAGCTCAGGTGACAGGCCCCATATGCCTAGAGCCTAAAGGGGTGGCCCAGGATTGCCTAAGAGCATCAGAGCCAGCACCTAGAGTTGTGTCCATGCACACTTTCCCTTCATCCCTTCCCAAAGCCTTCATGCTTCCCCAGGCTTACTGGTGGAGATCTGTATCATTGTATTTCCTGTCTTAAGATTTATCTTGTAATGAGCTTACTGAGATTGCAGTAGTGACGCACTTGCCCAGTGATGTCATCACCCTCACCACAGCTTCCAAGGCATTTTCGAGTCATTCTTTTGCCACACAAGCAGAGCTACTTGGCTGAATAATAAAAACACCTTCCCCTCCCAGAGCAGCAGACACTCAAGGACTGAGAGTGAGCAAGCTTACATGCACTCAACTGGTGCTGGGAATGAGAAAGCCTGGTGGATTTGCAGCCATCTCTTACCCACTCTGGGCTGGCCAAGTTTGACTGGGTTCTTCCCTTCAATCTCTTGCTGTAGTTTCAACCTGTCCTTGCCCATTTTTACCCTTATGATTAGGCCAAGTGCTATTCTTACTTGAACAGAAGTCTGTGCTAATTTTGAAGAGAAGAAACAGAACTCCTGCACTACCAAAGTCTGGCAGAAGCGAGCAGTGCTCTCCAGTTTCTTTAGTACCTGTGCCTAAATGATGCTGTCCTTCTCACCACTGGATCACAGCCTGCATCCTTGTCCTTACTCCCATGTTGCCTTCTCCTTACCTCTTAATTGCTGGCAGCTCTGGTCAAATTCAGAGACCTCCAACAACATATTAAGCATAGAAGTTATTTAATGTAAAAACATTAGTTTCTTAACATGCTCATTTAATTAATAGTAAAGCACAGAAACAAAAGTGACAACGAAAAAAACCACCTCAATTCAAGCTTCAAATTTTTCCTGTCTCAAAATGTAAAAAATTCAGAGCTATACTGGATGTTGTGATTCTTGCTGCATTTCACACTGTGCCTGCCAGATAACAGATTTCTCACTTTTGCATGCTACAGTCCTGGCAGCTGGGCTAGGGAAGACTCCTCATTAACTGCTACAATCAGTAGATTTATAACACACACACACAGAACAATGGCTCCAGATTGACATAAATTAGGAAGCAGCTAGTCCTTCTCAGGGAACCGCTATGAACATCAGCATGTTAAATTACATGCCTTGCCCAGGTCTTCCTTTATGAGATTGCTAGTAGTTGTTACCTCTGAAGCAAGACTGTAATCTCCATCGGATTCCAGCAACGCCTCTGTCTTTTTCTATGGCCTTTCACACAACTTCACTACTATAAAGGGATCTTTATCTGTATAGGTGTAAATAGCTGACAGGAAAGTAGTGCCTATGTGGATACGCAGTAGTTTTCAGGTCTGTAAATATATTGCACTTGTTCTACAGCCAGTGACATCCAGAACATTGTACTAACCACGTCAACCTCATGGTTGGAGGAGAAACTTAGGTGTAAAATGTAGCTCAGGAACAAAGAGGAACATCATGTTTACATTATGTAAGATTGATACGTAAGGCAGCACAACTTTAGCAGTATGAACAGATTGCTAGGGAAGTCTTCGGACTAGGAAGGAAGGAAATGATACAAACTAGATCCAACACACTTTCTATTGTTAAAGATTCCTGAGAAATTCATACATGCACACAAGAAAGACAGAGCTAATTCTGCTTTGCACAACTACTGTTTGCCTCCTAAAATATTTCTAGTAATTTTACATCTAAGCTTTGTACATTTCTCATTTTCAGTGCTAGTTATCTGATGCCATAGATAGACAGTAAATTACACCGCAAAGCAAGAACACCTTTCCACACACTATGGGCAATCTATCTATTTAGCCAGCTATTCTGAATTTCAAATCACATATGGTCATGACACACAACAGAACAGCAATGTCTCAATGAGACCCTTGCTGGCTACCTTTCCACCTGATCTGCAGCTCCCCGCCTAATTAGGGAGTGCCTTCCAAAAGGTGTAGAGCCATGACAGCTTGTACTTAGTTCTTTTGATATACACAGTATGTGGGTAGCACAACAGTCCTTTCTGTGATTTTGAGTACATGTGTTCTACTGGACCATAGCCTCACTCACAGAGGAGAAAAGGGTTCTTGGCAATTCACTTATTTCTGTTGCAAAAACACCACTTCTGACTTGATTTCTCCCCCTGCTTGGTGCGCAGACACTGACTGTGGCTTCATGATACGGGAATAATTGTTGAGAAGTTATAAATAGCTATCAGACAGGGGTCACTAAGTCTGTGTTACTCACAGCACACATGTCAGCCAAAGTTCTTCCATCAGGAAACTGCATTTCCCACCCGCTGTCTGTCTCACTCTATCCTCCCTTCCTAGAGGTGTCTGCACAGGGTATTAACTCCTATCTCTCCAAGTTCTTTTCCTCTCCAATTCCTGTTCCCTCTCCTTTCTTCAATGTGGCAGGGTGAGAGACATACAAGCACTCACTTCAATGATGGAATCGTTCACCGGGATCTTCTCCTGTCCTGACATCATGGTTTGGGAAGTGCATTCTGCAATAGAATAGGGAGGTGCCCAACCAGTGCTGCTCTTGTGACAGTAATTAGTGTAATTAAGCTCTGTGCTCAGTAAAGAAGCTATAGTCAGGTCATACTAGTGAGTCAGAGTAGAAAGAAGCAAATAAGGGATGGAAAGTCACAACACTGAGTTGCTCAGGACAAACTCCCCAAGTCTGGGGAAGAGGTATACCAGAGACATCAGTGAATCCACTGAGGAAAGGGCAGTGCTTTGTACGTGTCGAGTAGGCCTTTGTCACAGCCGATGGGAACCTCAGCTGGGAAGCCAAAATTGAGATTAGGCCTTTCTTAAGTAACAGAGAAAAGGCTGGAAGGGTAATAATTTTGGTCCCAAAGACACAGCTGAGATTACAGAGAAATTAGTGTTACACAATCGTCTTTCAGAGAGACCCAGGGGCATGTGAAAGGGAGGACAGGGTTCCATTTTCCCTTGAAGTATCTATACTAACTATTCTCAGAAGTTACTGAGCAGAAGACTCAATTACACAAGTTCCCAATATAGCAAGTTATACAATCACGGGCTATTTTTATTTTTTTTCTTACATTTTGACTCACTCACTTGTACACTTCTAATGGTAAAGGTCTTTACTCTGTGGAAACTCTTCCTACCAGAACTTGTACTGACTCAAGGGAACATTTATTTTGGGAGACTGTCCTTTAAAAAGAAAACAGAAAAAAAAATTATTTTACAAAAATCTCAAACTCCAAGCACTATTCACGTTTATTCATGTCTTGAGTAAACTGCTTCCTGTGCAGACAGAACAACATAAAAACTAGGCAACACCCAAACACAGAAGCACCGTGTCCCTGTGAAGAGAGCTCTGGGCTGGAGTTCAAGAGACTGTGGCTAGATTCCTAAATCTACACTGGCCTTTTGACTGCCATTCAATGAGTCGATTCATTGATCTGTGCCTCAGTTTCCCTACTTTTGTAGCAAGCAATGATACAGACAACCTTGGGGGTCTCCTCCTAAACACTGCTAAGTGTTAAATATTGCTTCTAGTGGGCTAGCCTAATTCAGCCTCAGCATGATCCCTGTTCCTAACGTATTTACTAGACTTCATTCTTTCTAAACGATCCTGTACTTCAAATGCTTCTTCTTAGAATAAAAGGCAAAAAAATGTATACTAATAAGTAAACAAACCACAGCTCCATCAACCAGGAAGAAAAAAAAATATGCAGACAAAGAGACTTATTTGGCTAGGTGACATCCTGCCCAGGCAAATTCCTAATTGCCCAAGAAGCACCTTGTGAAAGGAGCTGGTTTTGTGTCCTCAAGTGAGGGCATGTTCCATTTGGGGAGCAGGGGAAGATGGAAACTTCACAGAAATTAATTCCTTTAGCAGGGGAGAAGGAAAAAGGCTATGTAAAGATGACCCTAACAAGGTCATGTCAGGAGTCAGCCTCCCCTTTTTCAACAAGGACCTCATGAAGGTTGGGCTGACCCTAGTGTCTGTCTCCTCTGGCACCCTGAGGTGTGTGGTTTCAAATCCTGTCTGCCTCCCAGTCCTTCTGAGCAGCAGTGAAAGCCAGAGACAGAGGCTGGGGGGGGGCGACAGCGACAGAAAGAAAAAAAACCACCAACCAACCAACCTAAACCCAAATCTCTTTAAAGGAAGTTAAAGGCCAGATGTTCCTTGCTTCCTGTCCACTGTTGCTACAGTTGCCATAGGCTGTGGTTGTGGTTAGTCTGTCTAGAGCTCATATGTGAGAGACGGAAACTGTGTTTACTGGAAACTCCCCGCAGCTCTGTGGCTGATCATCTGCAGCAGTCTCTGACAGCAGATGGCCTTGCAAAAATCAAGGTTTATCTCAAAACGGGAGGGTTTGTTTCTGCTGGGCTCCCTCGTGTTGCTGACATTCAGAAAAGGTGTTCCTCCCTCAAAATATAAGATAAGTAAGCAGGACATTATTTAAAAAAAAAAAAAAAAAAAAGTGGACTTTGGCCTAGTTTTAAAAGAAGTATGGCAGAAAATGGTTAATAACTTTCTGCATAAAGAATGTAAAGAAGTTGCTGTATCACATCTGAGGCTTCGATATTGCAGCTCCTTCTGTGATACAGTCATTCTATGCTTTCTGCAAGAGCAAAGATTGACTCTGTAATCAAAATCAACCATTTTCAGCAGGAAAACACTGACAGAAACATCTGCTATGATTACAGTTAATTCAATCAACCATTGTCTGCTGATTAAATTATAGAAACTCTTCCTTGACATCAGCAGGTGTTTTGACTGGAAATGATCTTTCGGATGGAGTCCTTTAAAAGCTACTCTTCAAGTACAGCAAGGAGAAGAATCAAATCCAGTCTATTTCCAACAGGTAAAGGGGAAGGAATCAGTGGAGCAGTAGAAAAATTATGCTTTTTAAGCACCATATATTGCTCTTCCTAATCCTGCTAAAGAAACATAGGCTAAGTTAAACACACTTTGTTGGTCTAAGTATAGGATCTGCACAACCCTTTTGCTCTGGCCATACAATTTATAAGTCTAAGGCCAGTTTGGACAGGGGCAGATGATGAGCCTATACCAGGTGACAATATACCTGGTAGAATCAGGATAAAAGATTTCTAACTGGCAAGCAAAGAGTGAACATTGATCACAGGATTTTTAAAATTACTACATAGATGCCTAAGATTTAAGGAATCTACCTGCATCTTGTGATGGGGAATAAAATCAGAGACAGCCCAGAAAGCTACACTTTTGGTCTGAGCACTCCCCCTCCAGTTAGTGTAGAGCACAGAGAATATTTATGTGCCAGACTTCCAGGACGCCATGAAATCACAAAAAGGCAGTACACATCTCTATCTGCATTTGTACCGATTAACAAGCACATCCTTCCTTGACAGTAAGTTACGGAAAAGCCTCCCACTCAGTCCAGGAAATGCCAGGAATGGACACCGGTGCTATTTGCTAGTACCCATTGTGGGTGCCAACACTGTGCAGTAGCTGTGGATATAACGTGTCTGGCAGCTCTACCATCTGGCCAGCACTGCACTGTTTGCTAGAGAACACTAGCACAGAAAGATGGTAATAGCAAGCCTCACGTTGCTCCATTTGGCTCTTTACTCTGAGGAACTGGGAGGATTTAAAGACATTATATAACTGAAAGAAAGGTGCCTTTTGGGCTCTGCCTTTGTGGGTGGCCAATGGCTTTCACACAAACGTGGTATTCCCCTCTCCCCCACCAAACAAAATATTTCTGGCAGCAAAGAAACTGAAATCAATCCCCACACCCTGCACAGCAATCTCTTTTTGGTCTTGTTTTACTGTATGCAAACATTCTCAGTCCCTTTTGTGATGCAGGTGAATAAAAGAACTATGTTTCACTAAAAGAAAATACAAGCACACATGCTTTGCTGTAGCACAGAGCAACAAGGAGGTATTTCTTTAAATAGTTGGGAAGCTTTCTTTTGGCGCAATGTCCTGTGCTAGGGAGCGCCCCAGAAACTAGTTACAGAGTCAGACATGAAATGGTAGTGTGTATTTAGTAAACACCATTATATTGGATCATGTTTCTTCATACTGCTTCTCTGTAACTGGCTGCGTATGAAACGCACAAAAAGTAAATACAATTGTCTCTACTACAGAAAAGAAATTGTAAGCAGGCAGAGCACAGAAAGCAAAGCAGACCAGCTGCATGGCATATTTTGGCAACTACTGAATAGGTGGAGTGTGTAAGATGGGCCAGCACGTATACACATTGATAACAACTGCTCACAGGTCTTCTGAGATCAGGGCACAGCAAGTAATCCAGAGCAGCTTGGAGAGGCTGGGCAAGTCTGCAGTAAAGTGAAACTAGAAGCAGGACATAAACAATTTGTCTAAAATGTTGACAAGGCCCTGATAACCTGTATCAGTTTTTACCCTGCATGTAGAAAAGTGTGGGGTTTTCTGCTTGAGAAATACAGAAGGCAGCAGTAACAGTCTTAGTGAAAATACGTGCAATGCCTGGGGGTAGAAAGCACTGTAGAATACTATAGCAGCGTTTCTCTGTGCAGATCAGGGCCTCAGGGACCTCATGGCCTTCTTTCCCTTCCTTACACCGGGCACTCTCCCTCTGTCTTTTATTTAATTGTGGTGTAATCCTGATTAGTTACAGCCTGTTCCTTGCTTCCCCACAAAGCCATGTGGGCAGCACCACTCGCACAAGGCTGTCTGCCTCAGCTCTCTGAAGCAGAGCCAGAGCAGGAGGAATGAACCACGGCACTGTCTGGCCTCCTCTCTGTCAGGAAGCTGCTCTGCTCACAGCACAGAGGCCTTCGAGGTGGCTGCAGGAGGATGTCATCCTCTCCACATGTGGTGGAAAAAGGAGGGGGGCAGAGCAGGAGTGCAGAGCAGGGGACCTGCACAGGGAGGAAGCGTATAAAGCAGGAAAGAGAGGCAAGGAAGAACAAAACCAAGGGGGCAGAGCAGCAAGAAAAGTGAATCCAGACGTTAGTATAAATCACTTCAGAAACGCTGAGATCAACCAGTCTGAGGGACTGGATCAGTTCCATCTGTGGTATCAATCCATTGATGTCAGCAGACAGACATACTATGCAGTTGGATTTGACCGCTTGGATGGGGCAAACTTTTTTCCCTTCAGAAATACCTTCCTCTGCTAAAGCACAGACTTTTGGCAGCCCATTGGCTTGGGACAGTGGGCTCAGACACTTGCGTGCCATTCTGTCTGGCGCACACTGCCAGGCTCATGACTGATGATCAATGTGTGCTTCGGTCCAAAGTGTAATTTGCTCACACATCACACCTCATGCCCTCTCTTACACCTGGGGATAGGTAAGCATAAGAGACTACTGAAGTCTGTGTCATCCACCACACTAATTTCCACTGGTGCTTTAAATCAGATCAGTAGATATGAAATAAGTACATGTAATAAGTAGCCTCTTCTGCTCTCTCTTTTCCTAGTGATCAATAGCCGCGCACAGGGAATGGTAACAGAGACCCTGGCTTATGAAAAAGTGCCTTTTCTACATAAAAAAAAGTAAAATGCAAAGGTATTGCTGCTAGTTGCAGTTACACACATGCACTTGTGGCACTTGAATCAGAGGGGAAACAAATCCACCCAAACCACAGCTGCTTGTCCCTCTTTTTTCTGGAACCATATTTTGCTGCAGAGCAACATATACACATAAGTGTAGAGACTGCACCACACCTAAAAGGGCAAAGGATCCCTATACCTCCATCCTCCGCTCACCTGAATTCAAGCACGGGAAGCCTTAGAAAGCCTGGTCTAGAAGAACAAATTCATACTTCCTAGAATAATTTGTAGTGTAAACACTGGAGTATCTCCAGTGGAACACTGTCCCAAAAGGGGAGGGTCTAAGAAAAGGGTGGTGGATGCCTGTTCGCTATGACTTCAGTCAGATGGACATCTAGAAGAACTCAGAGCTAGATAACTTCCTATAGATGAAACACTTGTGCTCCTCTGACATTTCTAGTGTCACCTCTGCTCTTGGAAGGGTCCATTCTGCATAAATGTAGAACATCATCTACTACAGGGTTCCCAAGACAACACATCTCCACTGAGGTTCCTACACATTCAGCTTGCTTCCAACAACCTTGACACATACCTCTTGCTGTGGCCGTATGTTGTACCTTATACCAGTTTGTCTGTGTGACCTTAAGAAAGTGATTTGTTAATTAAACATGACATTTTCAACCTATGAAGTCTACTTAACCAGCATGAACTATTCTGCTTTCAAGTGGTTTTGGCTGCAATTCACAATAATGAGGGGGATTTTCCATGCTTGTCCTCTTTTTAAGCAAAACTGATTTTTCTGCCTCTGATGTTTAGCTTGGGTGGCATTTGGCCACCAGCTATATGCAGGAATCATATGTACATCCAGCAATCTTAACCTGGTAGAAAGGAGCAAGGAGCAAACCTAGGGGTTTGAACTCTGCTGATTCTCCCCATCATTCAGCTCACTTCCCTGGGTATTTATGCATACCAAAAAGGAGCCAGTTGCACTTCTGTAATCACCAGGAAGGAACAGACAGCTTTATACCAGTGTGAATGACAGCAGTATTGCATTCAAAATCTCCCTAGATAGTGCCTTGGGTCACAGTCCTCTAACACGTTGAATCATGTATCCTTAACGGTCACAAGCAAAGCAGGCAAATTCTTTGGGGTCTGTGTCTTTTGCAAACTTCCTATTCTGGTTGACTTGGGAACTGACTTGTCTCACACATACTAAACTGGCTGTACAGGGGAAAAAATTCACCACAGACATTTACTCTGGCAGTGGCAAATAAATCCTGGCCAGTTCCATGCCACAAGGAAGCAAAGGGTGATCCAAGGAAACACTGGATGCAAGTAGTATCATTGCTTTTCACTGCCATCTGCCTGGGGCAGAGTTGACACCCTAACATTCAGGTCATGTGCAGACTAAAATGTTTTGCCTGGCCCAAAAATCATCTAAGGTGCTAAGGCAAAAGCTCAGTCTATTCAGTCTATGGACAGGCCTCCTCACCTTTCATATCCTTTGTATCCAGGACTGAAACGGACAACTCTGAACCACATGTATTTAGGTAGAGATTGATATGTTCCAGTTTGGCCTTGAGTTTATTGATGATGAGAAATAGCTGTCATTACAATCAGTCATTACCACGATCAATCTAGTCCTCCCTACCCCTGCCTGGATGCGCACTTTGTGAATAACATGCCCACTACAAGTAAAAGCTTGGTGCTAGCCTTGGCAGAATAGAAACAAGCACTCAGAAGATTCAGATAACAACTGGTGCAAATCCCAGCCTGGGCTGGATAAGACTGAGCTGAGCCAGATGTTTTCATCTCAGAACAGACTTTCTTTCCATGAGCAGCCTGTTTCCACTTACAGCAAGACAGGGACGATGCACAGTTTCCCCCTCTGAAGGGCAGGAAGACGCAAAGCTAATTTGTATTTCTTCCTGCTCCAGGATTCATAAAGAAAGTCACACTGAGTCAGACCATTTTTCTAGCAAGTATTTTTCTTTGACAGTGGTTTGTAACATGTTTAAGGAAATAATACATGGTAGACTACAAGCAGGCTGTGATCCTTCTTTTGATTTACTCCCTTATTCCCATCAATAGATGGGTTAAGATACTGCCAGGTTTCAGGCTTGTGACAGAGTACCTACCACCTTTTCACTGTTCTGATCCTTCACTAACATTTGCTTGTGAGGCCTAGCATGCCAGATGGAAGAAAGGGAGTCACATTTCCATGGATTTGTTTTCCAGCTTTACCACTGGCTCACTGTGGGACCTTTTGTGTCTCAGTTTCCCTAGCTATATAAATGGAGCTGGTAATTCTTTCTCTGCCCTTTATTAAGTGTAAGAGATCTTTGGATGGAAGGTATGATACGTATGAATGATCAGGAACATGCATTCCTAGCTTGGTCTTCAGTGATGCTGAGCAACTGTAAGTCCCTGTAGCTTCATGGGATGCAACGTGCTCAGCACCTTCGAATAAAATCAAATCAGTAGTGTGTTACACCACTGACTGTATCTGACAGGAGATAGGGACCCAGAAGACTTAACAGCCAAATGATGTGTGTGCAAGTTAGCCTAAAAGTCAAATCGATTCTCCATCTGTAATAAGCAGCAAGCAAGCAACTCCTTGTATTTACAGAGACCAGGCATGTACTACAGGTAGGCGTATCTGCACTAGCACAGGAACTAACTGAAGCCTGATTTCTTGTGTATGTGTATCTTGTGACTGGATTCTCTCACACCTAATAAGGTGCAGCTCTTCCTACACTGGAGGTAAAATCTGCATCCTTGGGAACTGAAGTCACAAGGCAACACTTCCCAGTAAAGACTATCACAAAGAGGATCTCTGCCCTTGACCAGGTGCCATTTCAACGACATTTGCAGGAACTTAGGAACCTCTTCCTCTCCATTAGACTCATTTGCAATGGATCAGTAATTGTTCGTGCAGCCAGCGGGCCTAAATCCAGGCTAAAACAAATGAAGTGGTAAAAGCTATGAAAATTACCCTCTCCGTAACCAACATAATTCATGACTGCACTTCTGGGTCACACATGATCTTTTGAGGGACACCCGCATTTCATATCTGATGCTGTCAGCTTTTCATTCATAACCATGACTTGTGTTTTGCACCTGCACCTCTGTCTGGAACCAGTGCCATACCTCAGCATCGAAGCTTTAATCACAAATGAACTTCCTAGTCCATGCCTCAGGCTTTCTGCTCTCTTCTGCCACAGCTCATTATTTCAGTCTTATGCAGAACTGTGGGTGGCAGCTGACAGAACAACCCAAAAGCATTCCATGGACAGGAAGCTGCACTGCAATTGCATTTACTCCGCTGGGATTCTTCTCCCCTGTGTTTTGCAGAATAGTGAAGAAGCTGAGAATTATTGGTGATGTGAAGCTCTGTGAATTGAGGGGAAGGGTAGAGAAGGTTCCTATCAAAAGTCTTCAAAATCTTTCAGTATGTGGTTTGAATTATGATCCAAAGGCCTCTAAAGCCCATGCAAACACACTCACAGTTTTTCCAGTTTTCTTTGGATTTAACTTCAGGTGAGCTGAAAAAGATTGTGCAGGTGGTATTTCCAAAGCCAGGGGAAACGATTCAATACTGCCCTTTCACTGAATGGCTCTACCACAACTGGTGCTAAATGCAAAACTACCTGTCAGTATTTAGCGCTGCTGCATGGGCCTAACAAGCAGAAAATAAAAGGTAGTATAAGGAAAGCAGTGTGAAACATGAATGTGACAGAGGGCTGCTGTGGTGCTCTGGTGCATATCTGAAGTTGTCTCTCCTGGGAGCAGCAATTACAAGCTCATTTCCAACAAAAAAAGAAACAGGCATGCAGTTCAAAGAATAGGTCTTCCCAGGACTGACTGGGAGTGGGAAAACAGAGAAGATGGGAGGATGTTATTTCTGTAATCACAACTTGCAAAGCCACCAGACTGAGTGACAGGAAGAACCGCAGTCAGTGTAAAAGGGCGGAGAAAGAGGCAAGAACAGAATCAACCTGAGCAGGTTAAAGCACCAAGAAGGGAAGTCAGCCCAGGTCAGGGTGGAATTGAGACACTGTGTGTGCCTGGGCAATCTTTTAGCTTCCCCACACCTCAGTTTCCCCAGCTGTGAAACAGAGATGACAGCCCTTCTACACAGCAGCATTGTGAGGCTGAGCTCATTAATGTTTGCCAAGCTGCTTAGAAATCCTCCAACGGAAGTTGCTGCACAGCATGAGCACAAAGTTGTTGTTTTTTGGGTTGTGGGGGTTTTTTTTTTTGGAAACACTAAAGAGATATGCAATTGAAAGAGTAACCAATGCAGGTCACTGCCTCTTTAGAAATGCCTGGTGAAATCCTAGCCAGCAAGGGAAAAGGGTTTGCAAGGGAAATGAGAAGAATGCTGACAACAAGTCCAGTAAGAGAGTTCTGGCACAAGGACGATGAAAGTATCCATTCTCTCTCACACTCGCCTGGTGAGGAGAGGGGAAAAAAAGAAAGAAAAAAGGAAAAGAGAGAAGAAAAAAAGAAGGGGGGGGTGGTGGGGAGAGAGAGAAAGAAAGAGGGAGGGAACAGCAATCCAACGTGGTTGGAATAAGTCTGCTCACTGCAGCCTGTCCAACAACAGCCCTGGCGGATCATAAAACAGCCTCTCACATCCATGTGGTTTTTGCTGCTAGGAGACAAGGTACAAAACACACAACCTCATGCCAGGCTCTGTAAAACCTTATATTCCCCTTCAGGCTCAGAGTTCATCTGAAGAATTTGCATCACCAAATTAGAACCAAGCCAAGTTTTAAAACAAAAAAAAAAGTAAAATAGAAAAAATGAAAAGCCCCTTTCCCTTATTTGTCCCCTTTTCGTGATTTCAGTCACCATAAAATTTGAAAAGTACCTTCCTGACCTCTTCCCAGGACAGTCTCCACGCAGAAGCTTTGCTGGCAGGTCTCAGTAGGAAGCACAGCTGAAGGCTGAAGTCACTCCCGTTCAGTGGTGCCCAGAGGCAGGTGTACCCCGGTCCCTTGCCTCCGTGGAGACCTCAGCTGCTGTTGGCATTTGCAGGGTGGTTTTCCTGCACAGAGAATGAGGAGCCAGTCTCCGCTGTTACAGATAGTGTGATGCTTTTTCTCTTTTCTTTCTTTTTATATCTTTATATTATTTTTCAGTTGTAAGTCAGGTTGAAGCATGCTGTGGCACAGATGCTTCAGCTAGCGTTGTCTCTCCCTGCAACGAAGACCCTCACAACTTACACGAGCAAATTTACTACAGTGAATTTCCTTCATGTGTGAATGCACAATGCCTGATACTCCAAATCTACGATGCAGCTTTATTTACACATCCTCCTGCTAACCCTGTCCAGGGCCTCCCATGACCGCAGGCCATCACGCGTATGAAACAGCATGGCAATTCTGTGGCTGCCTGGGAAAACTGAGGCTCGGTGAGTGCAGGCTGCGGTGGGTCATGGTTGCCCTCTGCTCCCTCATGCTGCCCCGAGGGCAGGCCAGCCCCCCGACAGGGAGGCCATGGGCAGCTGCTCCAAGCAATGGCCTGGCAGCTGCCAAGTGCGGGAGCCGGAGGAGCGCTGGGGAGGTGGCCGATGGGTGCCCTGGCTGGCACCCAGGCTCTGCAGCCGGCAGAGCACGGCACGTCCCACCTGCCCACACAGAACGCAGGTCACGGGGCTCTGCTGCTGTCCGCTGCCGCGCCACTGGAGCCTTCCGCCCGGATCTGCCAGTCCATGTTACCGTTCCTCTGTGCGGGGGCCGTTTGGAAGCTGCGCCAGCAGTTATTTAGCCTCGTGGCTAAAAGCTCATTGTTTTCTCTTATTTCTGCCTTGCTGCGGACAGGGAGGGGAGTGTGGGGATGTGCTCCCCCTCACCCCAGCTGGCAAGAGGGTGGCCCGGCTGGCTGGCAGCAGGCCAGGCCCCGGCTCTCCTCAGCCCTCAGTGCCAGGACAGCGCAGGCCTGCAGCAGCGGCAGCCCGGTGGGGAGAGGCCACTGCCCAGCTGGGCAGCTCACAGGGCAGGGGAACACCGCCGTCCTTCAGGGAGGCAGGCAGAAGATGCGCAGAGCCTGCTGAGCAGGCCCTGAGGGTGGGAAGGAGCTGCTGGCCTGCTCAGCTCATGGAGAACATGGGGGGACTGTTGCAGCACTACAAAACTAGTCAGCTGCAACAAGGCTTTCCCACACAAGGTTCCAAAAGTTCATCTACTGTCCGTGCTGTTTCTTCATCCTTTTCAGG
>JAVJGI010000040.1:112126943-112180588 GCA_035590275.1 Ibycter americanus
ACAAGCCACAGCTGTACATTATCCACATCAGCCAACCCACACCCCAGAAGCAAGCCCACAACTGTATATAATCAATGTTAATTAACCCTCTACAGGAGGTGAGTGCTTGCAGGAGTGCTCTGGAACCACTTCAGCACAGCTTCCCCCGTGCCAGGTCCCAGGATCAGGCCAAGCCAACACAATCTAAAGAAGTGATGCTAACAACCCTTAGCAGCATCCTGCTGACATGGCCAGCGCTGCGCCATGACAGCTAGTGTCCGTCCAAGCTGTGGAGAGCATGCTGTCTGGTGCGATCCAGGGCGCAGGCCCTGTGGCCCATCCATGGGGTGGAACAGCAAGGTGCTGATGTGACAGTGGCTGCTGCGCTGGTGGGACCGAGGAAATGGAATGCTCTTACAGCTGTAATCCAATGAGGCCTAGTGGCAGCACAGTGAGGCCTGTACAATACCAACATAACGTGTTGAAATCTCACAGCAGGGACAGGCCAGCTGTTGCTGGCTCTGTGGGGCCTAGAATGGCACATCAACGCTGTGTGGCTAGAGGCAGACTTGCGGTGGATGCTACAAGGATGAACACAATATCAGGACCTTTGTCAGAACTTGCCAGGCCAGTGTGAAGAGTAGAGCTTGAGACCTTTCCTTGGCTGGTTTCCCCCTGCCTACCCAGACTTTATTGCTTTGGCTAGGATTTCAGCAGAGGGGCTCTGAGTAGGGGACGTGCTGTAATTGTGGGTTCAGATTATATTTTGATTACAGAGGCTGTGAGCAGTGTTCATTCCTGGTGGGTGTATCACGGCCATGGCTTCCGGAGAAAGCAGCCAGTAGAACAGCAACAGATCCCTGACAGGGAGGGCCATATCCGCTACAGTCTGTACAGTCGAGAGGATGCAGCTGTATCCTCCCCACCAGGTTTGCACTTGCATTTTCCTTCATCAGAACTCAAGCAAGTGCTGCACCTCGTCTCCTTGCAGCCCCAGTGATAACGGACCTCCTAAGTGTGCCTGCCCTGCACAAAGTGCTCAGGTGGTGGGCGAAAGGGAATTAAACATGTCCACCCTCATACAGTCAGTCACCATATCTGCCAAAAGCCTTGGGCTGTCTGCAAGAGGAGGCAGCTGGTTTAGGAGAGGAGTTACTATAACCTGGACTCTGCAACTAGAGTCCACCCTCACAGTCTTTCAACACCCACAGAGACACCAGCAAGGCCCTAGCCTAGAAGTGCTGATGTCAAGGAGACCTGATGGACACTGTATGTGTCACTGTGCCAAGTGAGAGGAAAAAGTTAACTCAGGGACAGAGAGCAGAAAGAAAACAAGGACCCTGAGGATCACATGCTCAGAGGATGAGAGGGGAAAGAGGTCAGTTCCTGACAAGCAGCTCAAAACAAACCCATTGTTCTGAGTGAGACTTTGTCGTCCCTCTTTCACCAGGTGTTACCTGGAAAATCCATCTGCCCATTCCCCCTCCCTTCACCATTCCTCTGCCCTGGCTGCCAGCAAAATGGGGAAATTTGTGAGACAACTGTAATGGCACCAGCTTCCTGGCCAGTCTCGCCTCACCTTCCTAGAGGAAAATCAGCAGCTCTGATGCCTGGAGGAGGAAGCATGCCCTGGACTGAACCGGAGAACTCTGTGGGAGAACTGTGTACCAGGCAGCCCTGAGACAGAGTCCCTTTTTGGCAGAAGCACCACACCCCATGGTAAGACACTTACATTTCATTACTTCTGTGTTTTTTCCTGGCCTATATATATCTCTTCTGTGGGTTCACCAGCCAGGCATTGCCCTGTAGTAACACATACCAGGTTTATAAACCATTCCAGCCCATAGAAATACTGCTGTCTTTCTGGCCTCCATACTTTTTCCACTACCTGCTGTCACCTTCTGGAAAGGCTAAAAGGGACAGACAATTTCCTCGAAGAATGAAAGAAAACCCACCTGGGCCTTCCAGGCCTTTCTCTGTATGTGAGAAAAGAAGCCCAAATCTTTTCCCTGCCCCAACTCCAGCAGCTCCAGTGAAAAAAGTTCCTTCTGGGTCTTCTCACATACACTCCAGGGCTTATCCATAAGACATTTCAGTTCAGAACATCCTAACAAAGACCGTAGCCTAGCAAAATGACGCTAAAACACAGTTCTCTGTCACGTCCATCGCTGGCCTTGCATCACAGCACCACTTCCCTGAGTGGTGCCAGAGCAGGCTCCATGGGTACACATGGAGTATATAAGCCTTTTGCACAGCATAGTTATTTTAAAAATTCCTTGAGATCATAGTGCCAAAGAAAGGACCCTGCAGAGGCCAGTGGTGCATATAAAATGAAAACATTATACTCCCGAGAATGCTGTCATGGGGAAGCAACTCAGAGTAGAAGGGAACTTCTTGTCATGGTTGATTTATGGTTGCTTTGGCTCACAGCCAGCTTGGCAAACCCCAAGCCTTTGGAGAACCTATGGAAATTAAATGCTGAGGAGGTTGTACATCCTCTCAAAGAGTCAGCTAAAAACAAAGTGCAGGTTTTATAAGCATGGTGTGCATACACTATTAAAAGACAGTCTTTCTGCTGGGTTTTGGTGTTGTGTATGATACTGCTGGCTAGAAAGGCTGGCTGGGAGCAGGAATTTGGAGATTTCTTAAAAATGACAGTATTGGAAAAAAGTTGAAATGTTGACATTTCCTACAAAATGAGAGTTCTGAATTTCTTTTTGGTCAGGAACCATGAAACTGTATAATTTTGCTTCTTTTGAAATAATATCCATGTTCAATACAAGTGTGTGAGCATGATTCTTCCAATATTTAAAAGGGGACATGAAAATTTTAACAATTTTTTGCTCTGTAGTACATAACTGCCCCTTTAATTGTCAAGAGAAAAGCAATCCACCAAAAGCTTTTAAAGTTGTGTGATTTTCCTTCTTTTTTTCCTGCAATAATCTCCCTTCAGGGACGCTAGCTCTGAACTGGTGGTAACAACTGACAAAGTTAACTCAAGCGTACTTTACAGAGGTCACCTAGTGAGTGTTTAAATTGGAGCAGGTGCTAAAACCTAGCCTTAGCATGTTCCCGAGCTGAGGTCAAAAGCAGGCAAACAGAGAGATCACTGAATCCAGCTTTGCCACTGACATCAATAGGATTTAGCATAAGCCCATTCCTAATTACAAATACAATTGCCATTAAAATTGTAAGGCAGGACTTTTTCTGATATCTAGGTGCTGTCGTATGCCATTCATCCCTTGTTGATGTGAGTGCACTGGTCCTTAGCTGTAGCCTTACTCATCTGTTTTTTATAAGGTACAGCTACTATTTCAGATTAGAAGAGAATGTATTCTGTGCACAAGTATCTTGTCTGCTTTAGAGCATGGTAGTTCCCAAGCAGATGCCACTCTGGCTCCTAGCCCCATCTTCCAGAGTCAAGCAATAAATTCCATTCCTTCTACACAGTTTCGCAAAGGCCATATGAGTCATCGCTGGGTGTAAGGACAATGATAAATGTCTCTTTAAAATGGTTTCTGCTCAACTATTCGTTCTTTAAAAGGCCTTTCGGGAAGATCTAATCAGGTCCCTGGAAAGAAGTGCTGCCTGGGGCCCTGACAGGCTGTATAATGCTTTCTGCTGTGAAAATCTGAAAAGACCCTTCTCCAGGTAATTAAAGATATTGTCCAGCTCCCCAGGGATATTTGCAGTCAGGCTATTAATTTCACGGGCTGGTTATGGCTTGGCTGTGATGGTAACTGCATGGATCCAGTTGGCTATCTGGCTGCTTCTGCCCTAGTCAGTGAGACTTGAGTGCAAACAGCAAGGTAATTCTCAGTGGATGTAGCCATCGCCGTCTCAAAAAGGTTTGTTCTTTCAATTAGCACTGAAGATTTCCATGAAAATTTTGGGTAGCAGGAGGTGCTACTGACAGGCAGGAAGAGATTTCTTTGTATTAGAACAGAAAATTCAGAGGCTTTGGGGTTGCAAGTGAGCAATTATTTTCAATGTGTATGTAATACCTACTTGACTGGTGCATTTATCTGGAAGATGAGGGATTACTTTAAACACCTATGGCTCATAAGTCTGTTGACAATGATGAGAAAGGCATAGAACTATTAAGAGTTCACAGCTAACCATACTTTTTTAGGGCAATTTCATTTTCCTTCTCATCCATCTATACCCCCTTCACAAGAAGTAAAGGTAATTGCTTAGTGTACAGAGCCTGCACAGGGATGTGCTGCAGACGGTACTGAAACATGAAAAAGAAACAGACAACTTCAGCTGCATTTTTCATTCCCATACTCCTACAAACAGGAGCAAAGTTCTCTCATCTGGGCAGGTGGAAAGGGAGGAAGTACTGTGTTCCTCTCTTACTGCAGCCTCAGGATCCTGGCAGCGAATTAGATGCATCTCTGCAGCTGAGCCAGTAGGTATCTATTGCAGCTGCTGTAAGGAGACCTTCCTGATGCTTAAGCAGTGTCTAGGATTGTAGATGAGTAGGTGGGCAGAATCCTTTCAGCCCTAAAAGAGTGGTTCTGAGTGACATTAGAGTTGACATCATCTTCTGTGAGGAACCTTGAGTGGTCAGTAAGCCACATGTACAATTTCTAGAAAGTAGAGCCAAATAAAAAGATTGTGAGGACCTTAAATGAAGCATCTTAAATACCACTTCTCACCCTCATATGTAATTCTCCCATTTGAAACAAAGAACATAAATCAGCTCTGTTGCCAAGCAGCTAGAGAATATAATTGGTTTAATGTTGAACAGCTGAGAATGAACACGTACACATGTTTGTAAAAGATACAAACTTTATATAAACTTTAACAAACAAATTAAATCGCCAAACTAAACCTTCAGAGTCTGTGGTAGAAAGGTGACCAAAGTTATACAAACTTTGGTTTCTTGCCAGGAATCTGGGTTTGCTGTATGAAACTTAATGGATCACACCTTGACTTTCCCATAACCAGGACAGTTTCTTTTTCCTTGTTCTTTTTAAGTACTGTCATTCTTTAACCTGCAGGTAGCACTTCAGTGGGAGCTGTTACTGTAGGTGACTGTTCTGGGATATTTATGTAGCATTTTCTATGGGCTTAACTCTTGTCAGTTCTGCACCTTTGTTCCAGGCAGCCCCCCTGTTGACTATTAGCACTAAGCTCTCACATTAGATGTCCTGAAAACACAGATTTTTTTAGGAAGCTGGCTGTGATCCATTCCTAGCAGTGTAAGAGTCATTGCTGTACCAAAGCTCTGCCTGATTCCTCTGGGAGAAGTTTACCAAGGTGTCTTAGCAGGCTTACAAGAAGTGGGGCACATGGGGACAGCTCCAAATATTTTTCTTTTCCTAAGCACAGAAAACATACAATTAAGAGAAAAAAAAACCCAGAATTTACTTCTGCAACAAGATACTGACAACGCTGTCAGATGGCAGCAAGTACAGTACAGGCTACCAGGCTATTCTACAAGTGCATCTCCATTTTCAAAGTCCTCTCCTTTCACTCCATTTTTCCTTCCTTATGCATTTTGGCATGAAAAAGGTAGGTCAGGCACCCAGAATTCAGCCAGGAATGTGCACACCCCCATCTGTGACAGGTATGCGTGGCCTAGGACGCCTATATAGGCAGGTATCCTAGGAGCATGCGAAAGCATCTTATTAACAACTGCAGCTCCACCATTAGGAAAAGATCACCACATGCTTTAAGTGAGTATAAATGCTTCATTAAATAGCATCAGAAGAGGGAATTTAGCAAGACAAGTTTTGATGTTAGAGAGATCATGTCTGCAAAGGGACAACAGTCAAGGATCCTACTCACCTCTCCACCACAGGCTCTGAAGGTTTCGTTTGGCAATTTAATTTGCTCTCCTCCACAGTTCCCCTGCTCCATAAGAGACAAATCTTAGTAACAACCTTGTCAGACTGGACAGTAAAGCTGGAGAATAGTTCTTTACTGACTGCAACTTCCCTAGAAAATCCCCATTGAAAGAAGCTGCTGGCAATTAATACTGCTCAGTGGGATGAATAAAGGGAGCAAGGTGCGAGCCAGATGCATGGAAAAGGCTGGCAAAAAGGGAGAAATGCAGCGCTTCCCTTGGCAATCTGAGCTACATATCCACATTTTATATAGGCTGTTGGTTCCTACAATTCATAAATGTGGGTCTTAGCACAATGTTCTCTATTGCATGCGCCCAACGCTTGGGGGTGGCAGGTTCTAGAGAGTGCTGCACAGCTGCAACAAAGGACAGAAGCTGCAAGAAACTTCCCCTTCCTGCAGAAAAAAACAGCTGAAGATCTATACAGTGAAAGCCATGGGAGGCATAAAAAATATTTCCAGTGCTCCTCTGTGAAGCCTAGGAGATGTGCTTTGTAATTGTGAGCTCCGTCCCCTGGTTCCTTGTCTAGGAACTATTTATATTTCTGAGGCACCAAGCATCCCATGGCATGGCCCCAGCCAGCTCCAATCCCCTCCAAGATATGGCAAAGGAGGTGAGAACTGTGCTGTGCCTGCCTTCACACGGCCAGCCTCTCCTGCAAGCTAGTTTGAAAAGAGAAGGAAGGGGGAAAAAAACCCACAAAAACCAACAAACCCAAAGCCCCAAGACTATTTTTATTTATGATCATGTCCATGGGCCACTCTTTGTCTAGACAGCTGGTATTAGTATCTGAAGCTGTCCTGGAATCTGAAATACCATCTATTTACAAGGGAAATAAAAGCCCTGGATTAAACAGTTCATAAAAATAATCTGGGAACTGACATGGGGCCCAAGGAGACCAAAGGTAACAAGATCTAGAGCAGGCATCTTTGTTTGTCTTGGCTGTAGAGATGTTTTCTCAGAAAACAAAACAAAACAACTTCCCCCTCCCATCCACTCCCCGAAAACAATTTGGCTTCAGGAGAGTGTTTCCTTTTACTTCCTCTCCTCCCACCTTTGTTTGGCTGCTTTAAACACATCCCCATCCACGCCCCAGCAAAGGAAGTTTTCAAAAAAACTGGTCACCTGACTGAAAAGTAGGACAGGAGAGGGACAGCTCTTACTCTTCCAAGAAATTCTTGGAACTGGGAGCTGCTATATTTTCATGCAGAGAGACTCTGAATGTCATAGATGCAGCAAAATGTCGTGTTGACACTGACATCTAGCAATTTTTTTGTTTCTGTCTGCAGCAAAATATAAAAGCAGGGAGGTCAATAGCAGGAGCCCTCAGTTTGCCCTTCTGCTGCCACGGTGGCTCTGCCAGGCAGTGATCAGTGCCTACTGCACTTGGAATGGCTATGTGGCAGACCACCTGTTCGGCCTTCATACTGCACTCATTTTTTTACTGCCAGTTGACAGACTTTAGGAGGTTTCCAGACATGGAGCTAAGCAGTAAAAGAGCAAAACAAACTTCTGGCCTCCCATCTGCTCCCTTCCCTTGAATAAGCAGTGCACCATCACCCAGGGCAGTGTATAAAAAGAGTTTGATGGACTCACCCTATAATTTTACACAGCAGCTGCCAAACTTCAAAGACAAGCTACGCTAAGGTATGAGACCGTCCCCTTTTAGAAGGAGCCACTGGCTCCTTGTTGAAGCAGAAAGACCACATTAAGCAAAGCATCAGACCTAAAGCATAACCACTTGGCTAGTGAAGTGCTACAGTGCTCAAACCACACAGGGACAGTTCAATCATTAAGGCAGCAGCTGCAGGAGAGCACAGCAGTATCAGGCTGGCCATGGGCTGTGTGCAGCATCAGCAGGGACAAGAGCTGGGTTAAGGGTGATGGGCAGAAGTTCTGAGCAGTCTGAAAGTATTTTGACTCAGAAGTCTACGAGGGGAGAAGCAACCCCGAGTTCTGTGATCCTCAAATTAAGGGTGCCAAGCCCTTCTATTTTACTTTGTTAGTATCTCATGTGGGGTTTTCTCATGCAGCCATTCTGGCAGCCCCCAAACATGAATGCAGAGCATAGGCCATATTTAATGAAACTACCAACTACAGTTGTTAGTCTCATTTTAACATACAATCCAAGGAAATCTGCCATTTTAATCCAATTGCAGGCAGTGAAGAGGGAAACAAAAGGTCAATGCTGGATTAGGACCAGGGCTTAAGTCAAGACACAGCAAAAAATGTCACTTTATTCAGGTGCTTGGTTCTTGAAAAAAATCAGCCTTCCCAGCTATATGGGACAGCCTGGAAAGAAAGATGCACGCTAGTGCACGTGCTTAATTTCCAGCCATGATACAGAGTTCACAAACAGCCTTGTGCAAGTCGCCTCTGTTGCTTGTGTTCTAAAATTCAGCTATTGAACACGGTAGGTATGAAACTATTCCCCCTGTCTGCTTTGTTTAGAGGCAGATACTGTCTTCCATAGTGCAAAGAACTAGCACAAAAGACTGTGTATATTACACTCCTTTTCTTCTTGCATGCTCTCTGCAATCTTTGAAGCATCTGCCACACTACCTAGAGGGCCACCTTCTCTGGAGAACAACCGAGTTCTGGCTACCGTTACTGGACCATGGTCCTGACCCAAGATGGCCAAACTTGTCATAGTATGGAGACACTGCTAACAAGATCAGAGTCCGAAAAGACAAATTCCAAAGCACAAAGAGAAAAGGATGTTTTCTTTTCCGCTGGACAAAACACAACTTTTCTGGCAGGCACAAGTAGGACAGTCTGTCCACTTTGGCAATACCCTGCACGCCTGGACGTACACAAGTGTGTTTTTACATGCAACCCGGCCTGATTACACAACCTCCCTCCAAGAGAATTTGGCAAGAAAGGTATCTGAGAGACTTTAGAAACAGAGCAGTCTGCAGCATGCTACTTCTCTCACACTATTTCTAGCACCATTTGGAGCAGCTGACCACACGGAAAACAACCAAAGAAAATCACCCTAACTGTTGATCAGATACCCAGGCTGCCATTTTAGACATGCCACAAGGTTGCGGGTTCAGCCTCAGTTGCGAAGTTGTACCTACCAACCTTTATCAAACAGCTCAACAGCTTGGTCCATGATCAGAACACTAAACCAGCCCACAGGCTAAATCTTTTTCTCCTCTTTGTTTTCCCAAGAATTAGTCTGAACCTTTGCCAAATGCTTCGGGTAAGATGTCAAAGGCTTTTCCTGACCAACAATCTTTTTGCACCTTGGCTTCTTCCAAAGTTGGATCTGCTCTTTCAGTGTTCATCCCTTTCTGAAAAAAACTGTTTAACACCCATCTGGGGAGACAGTATTTAATGCTGGTGCTCAATCCTCCTAGACTCCAAGATAAACTTTCTGGGAAATGCATCATAGCTTGTCTTAGGATTCTCATGCTTGCTTAGGTTGCAGGTATCCTCCCTGTAGGACCATAGTATTATTTTATTTGTATTTGCTGTTTGTAGAGAAACGTATGTGTCTCATGCTTACTGAAACGTTCTTGAGATTAGTGCTGGTGCCAGGCAACCTTAAAGAGGAAAACGAGTTTATTCTAGTAAAGGTCACGGTTAGCCCTGATTATGAAGTTAGAAATATAGTTAGCAGACACAAACATAAACACAAGAAAATGCAGACCTAAAGCATGTATGGCACAAGTCTCTTACTCTGTTAGGCATCTTCCAAGGCATCGCTTGCCTGTGGATCTGCAAGCCCACCTCAAGAGTGTCTGAACTCCAAGATGCAGCTTCTTAGAGTGGGTTCCTGTCCAGAAAAGTCTGCCATCCTTTTATACTCCAGGTTTATTTGCATTTTTCAGACTATTTTTTAAATGCAAGTAAAAATGTCAGATGGCATATGAAGAATCACCTTCTTTCCTTTCTAACAATGGCAATCTTATTGCACAGCACTTCACCTTGGAATAGACAGTTAGCATCTATGAGAACATTAATTGAAAACATCTGTATTTATCCAAGCAGGATGCATCATAAGGACTTTGAGTGCTCATTCTTCTAGGATTTCCTTTACAAAAATCAATTGAAAAATTTATTTCTAGCATTCTGTACATCTAATTTTCATTGCTGTAATTTCTTATCGTGCAGCACAGTTTCAATCCATTTTCATTTAACGGCATTTCATAGAGACCATGTGAGACATCAATACAGCTTACTGTTTTAAGGGTTTACTGTGTCAGCGTTGTTATCAAACACCACAGCCAGTAACTTCTGAAATCTGTGCACAGTTTATACCAGGTCAGAATGCAAAATATCAAAATGTCAGCCTTAGTGATCAAATTTCCCCACTCATCTGCTTGATTCACTGACTTTCCCTAGGTTTCTGTATAGCTCATTAAACAAAACAAACCAAAACCCGGCCTGTATAGAAAGAAAAAGTTTGACATGATTAACTAGCTTTGCTGGTAATGTGTGCAACCCACCCAGGTGTCTAGACAGTTTGAAAAATACAGATCACATTTAGGAGTAACAGCTGTTACTCCTCAAGTCTCTCTCGGTTGGACCTCAAATAAAGTAGTAACAGACCTTATCAATATTAGGTGGTCCTCTTCCAAAGGAAACATCCAGCACGTTGCAGGAAATTAAGTTACTGGTTCAGTGGGTGGCACTTTACCTTTCAGATCAACATACCACTTGCACAGTGTGCAAGGAAGTTCTGCGCTCCCAAAGGTACCTGCTTTAGAAAAAGCTAGAGAACAAATTTCAGACCCACAGTTGGGGGAAACCCTCGGTATTTTTTTCATAAAAGGAAAAGAAAAATAAGAGATCGACCCTTGTGTCCTAGCCAGATGCCAGTTTAGTCAGGTGTTTCTGGCGTGCCCATGTACCCTTTATAATAGTAAGTTAGGGAGCATGTTTGCTTATGCAGGTTTTAGACAGCAAAATTTTGTTAGGCCCTCCTAAATAATAATTAATGATTTAAAAAAGAGGTTATGAGAGGGAACAATGACAGATTCTGGTAGGAATAGACATTTATGGAACTCCTCAGGATAAACAGGGTACTATCTAGAAGGTTATCCAGAAGTAGCATCTATTTCTTGGCTTATGTCCCCCACACTACTGTTGTGCAGCAAAGCTTCCCTGTGCCATAATCTGTTCACTGCTTACATGATGTTGAAGGCAAATGCAGTGATAGGTGCCTAAGAAGTGTGGACCCAAGTCCTATGATTATTAAAAGATGCAGGTCTGAGCAAAGTGAAGACTTGCAGTTTAAAGCCATTTAACAAGGACTCTGCCTTAAGATGCTATTTTTGTATAGAAGTGGTTTTGTAGGAGAAGTTGTGTGGTGCAGAAGCACAGAAAGCCAAGGATATGTGCTTCTAAACCTGTAGGCATATTGGACTGCTCCCAGCTGCGAAAATGGACGCAAATAATGTAACCGGCTGGGATGCTGCTGGAGCTGGGCAAACACAAAGGAAATCTTGAGGTATCCCTGTCCAGCATTTATATCTTTCAATTGAGTGAAACTCGTCACAGTTCTGAAAAAACACAAAGGTCTTTGCCCCACTTCATTGTATTTGAGAATTTATTGCCCATCTTACTAATGGGGGGAAAAAAATATTTATAACTCAACTAAGTTACAGCTAGTCAAAGAGGCTGCCCAAGCCATGAACTGTGGGTGTTCAGTGTAAGGTTGTTTTGCAAGGCCTAAATTGAGGCCATAAGTGCTTTTACAAGAGACTGTAAATCACCTTAACTTTTATACACTGTGGCAACATGTGAGCAGAGGAATGTGGCTGGTCTGTGCTAGTCCCAGAAAAGGTCCCAGACGAGGCCAGCAGATTGGGCAGCAGACATGCTATACTGAGCCTTTGAGTAAAGTGACTCAGACTTGTATCCCCGCTGTGCTACATGCACTGTAACTAGGGCGAAGGGGCAGGAAACCAGCACAGAGGTGCCACAGGAACAGAATGCACAAAGGCAGCTTGAATACCCGATGGGAAGAGCATTGCTAAGCAGTAAGCAAATTATAAAACACAAGTCAGACAAAACATCTGGCAGCTGCTTCAAATAGTTTTCTGTCTGAAGGGCAGACAAGCCTGCAATACTTTCAAATCAAAACATGTGCAAGGACAGGATCAGTGCTCCAATGCGTTTTCTGCGAGCACTGAATGAGTTTTGTTCCCTTTAGCACTCTTTTGTATGCCAAGAAAGGTTGTGTTTTGGGTTAGGCTTTTAATTTTAATAAACTCCACCAAATAAATCACTATGTATTTCCTCCTCCAGTCAAGCGCAACTTAATCTTTGGCATAAGATCAACAGCATTAGCTCTGCATAGGAAGAATATGGGAAAGGTGGGGGGGGGCATGCTAGGAGATGTTTTTCATAATTGCCTTACCTTATGCAGGAGAGGAGGTGTGACTGCCAAACGCATATCCTTGTAAGTTTGCACATCTCAGGAACAGGGAAAGGGAAGATTGCCTTGTGCTGGTGCTGGCTAAGGACTTGACAGGCACGGACAGACGTGCAGGCTCCAAGAGGGAAGTTGTTTGAGCTCACAAACAAATTCTCAGTTCTGTAGATAGAGGAGAGAATTGGCCACTATCCTCTCCCCCTCCAAGTTTTTCTGTCTTGACACTGTCATAGCTTTGATCAAGATCCACAGTAGGTATGTTTGCTGGCACAGATAGGCTGTGCAGGAGTGTAACCTGCGCCCAAGACAGGCTTTCCTTTTGAAAGGAATTGTGACAAGACTGCTCAAGTTATATGACATGCTTAACTACTAAACTCCTCTACTGAACACTTTCCCTCTTGCACATTCTTCTAGACTCAAATTACTTTCAAAGCCTCAACTCCCAGGAAGAAACAAAAGCTACTCCACTGCTTGTCTGGAGCATCAGGATGCCAAGAGTCTCTGCAGAATTGCCAAGGCACCTCTGCATCACCAGCAAGGCAACAGCAGGCAAACTATCAAGGGCAGAAGCCTCCTATAAAATGCAGGAACAGTTAATTCCATGTGCATAACGTGATTAGTCAGCAACAGCAGGAAGACAAGATGCTGGCCAGCATAACAAGGTTTTCAAGACAGCCGATACCAGTAGGACTTGCAGTTTTAATGCTACTCAAAGAAGTGGGTCTGCCTGCCACATGCCAGTGCTTGAACACAGACAACAGCAGGGGAAGCAGAGCACCACTGATTCATTAGGATTTGCTAATCTGTGATATCATTTGTTGATCCCACCAGATCCAATCCCCATCTCATGACTTCCTCCACTGTTGCCATGGCACTGTACATAAACACTGCAGACTCCCAGCCTTGAGCAGGTCATTTGTTTCAAATATTCCATGCAGCTGGAACACAAGCCTGTTTGGGTGTC
The DNA here is from genome assembly GCA_035590275.1 of Ibycter americanus. Classification (NCBI taxonomy): domain Eukaryota; kingdom Metazoa; phylum Chordata; class Aves; order Falconiformes; family Falconidae; genus Ibycter; species Ibycter americanus. The sequence continues at coordinate 112,140,126 of JAVJGI010000040.1, forward strand.
TGGAGCTAAGCATGAAATAATTTCTCAGTCTTCTGCACCAGCCCCACCTTATGCACCCTCCCCAGCTTGCTGCTCACCCAGAACCCCTCCAGCCATGCTTCCAGCAAAGCAGAGGCAGCCTTCCACTGAAAGGGAAGGGGAAGCTGACCTTGTCCACAAACAAATACAAAAAAAGTGTTCCACTGAAGTCTTCCACTACCTGCAGGCAAAACAAAACTGATGATTATTGAATATGCTGGATATTTAGGCTTAGGATCTACAGTTGTCTTCTACATGTGGGGAAAAAAACCCCAAACAAGATTAAGACATCCAAAATTTAAAAATAGTCTTGTCCAGACTGGAGACAAATACAAGAAACTTTTTTTAAGCTCTCCTCACCCAGTACCTTTATGAGGCAGTTCATGAGCATACCTCTGAGCTCTAGTTTCGCCTCACATACTGTAGTGTTTGTGTGAACAGATGAAGTTTAGTTTCCACACACAAGTTGGTAGCTGCAGAGTAAAGTGTGTGGATGGGAGGTGGAATTAAGGCCGTTGTCATAACTGACAAAAGTACAAAGTCATCTCATTTCCAGTCAGTTTGGAGAGGCTTAACCTAACTGCTAATAAAATTTGAGAGCATCTCTGTTGCACAGGTTGGAAGCAGAGGACAGCAAACACAACCAGCAAGCAAACAGTTTATACTCCACGAACTATATATAATCCATATCTCCTCACAGCCCAGAAATGAACCCTCTTTTGCAAACAGATTTCAAAATACATGACAACACAGCAACTTATAGCAGTGGGTAGGGAATGACTGAAAACTAATACCAAGTGACTTGAGCTAAATGAAGTTCATGACCTGAAGAAATTACCCTGAACACACTGGAATCAGCCAATTTTTCAAGCACACAATACAAGAATGACTGTCAGCCTAACCTGCCACAGCACCTTCTGTAATTAACTGTGCTGTTCTACTGGCTAGGCATCCCCTTAGCCCTCACTATTTTGTTTTGCTTTCTTCTGTCCATCATCTCCCTTCCTAACTAAAAGGGGCAGTCAGGTATCAGCATAAAGTAGGCAGTAAGTTAGCGGTTTGTTTTCATATGAGCTTCTTTCCTGGAAGAAGAAGAAAAGTTATTTGCTATCATCTAGGAGTGAAATTTGCAAAGCTACACAATGCATCAAGTTTGCCAACATAACCAGAACCCTGCCTACTGAATCTACTCAAATCTATTTGAAGAAAAAAGATTATGGTGTAACAAGTCAGTTGTAAACCAAGTTAAATTAAGAAACCAAGGCTGCTGTCTCACAGACTATATTCAACCCCATCTGGAGCAGCCATTTTTAGGCACTAGTGGCAGCTGTACAAGATCTCAGGAAACTCAGATTACAGCCTACCACCCTGTACCAATAGCTGCAGCTTGCCCTCCACCTGTACACCCCTTTCAGATGCCAGCTTTAAATGGTTATTCTTCCAAGCAGAGAAGATGTCACAACAGCCCTTGCTTTACCCGTTTGGCCTGGTTTCTTGGGAATAAGCTCACCATTCATGTAGAAACTCAATATAAAGAACTCTGATCATTTCATGCAAAAAACCCCCAACATCAAGTAATATTTAATAAAGTTTATTAGGTTACTGAGTATATCTACAGTCATAAAATAGAAAGTCAGAATTTAAAACTGTACAAAGCTATGTACTGGTGAAGTGAGAAGAGATTGAAACAATGGAGCACAAAGAGCATGAGAAGTTGGGAGAACACAGCTGCTTCCCTGGAGTTCTGGAAGACACTGGTTCAAGTTGAAGGCAACCAAGTAGGGCTCCATACACACCGAATTTTCTTGTGTCCCACCCTGTAACAGAAACTGGTACAAACCCCTACATTAAAAAAACATAATATTAGATTAAAAAGGGGCACATCACACCCCACCCAGTCTTGGCACCAATTCTGTGCTTAAAAAATATACTATGCAAGTAGTTTACTTGAAAAAAGGTACCCTACAGCAGCTGTTTAAATCATGTTCTTATACATACACCACAAATATATATATTAACATTTTCAACAACTAAAATCATTTGTACCTACACAGAACTGAAGGGATAACTCAAGAGCAAAAACCAACCACACAAACATTTTTCAAGACAAAGAAATGTGCAAAATAACCCCAAAAAGGCAGCATAGTAACCTGTGGAGCGGTCAAGAGAGCAGCTCCTGCTAGTAAAGGAGTGTCATCCTCTTAACTTGGCTACTGAGGTGAGAATCTATTTGGGCTGTGCTGATTTTGCCTGAATTGCTTGTCCTGTTTATTGCAGTTGTCTCCTGCCCCCCAGCTCTGGAGAGGTTCACTTTTTTTCTTGCTGTGCCTAAAGATCACCCCACTGGCCTCTGTTAAAGTCTTATAAGTTATATTCTGCAGCAACCGCCTCGATTTCTTATCTGCTGATGGTACTTCTGCAGCCACACTGCTACCACCTTCTCTGGGACAACTTCCCACCCCCAAGCAAGAAATAGCGAACTATTTCTGCTGCATAGTTAAGTGGAGATTATGGCAAAGTCCTGTGACAGAACAAAGCCTGGTTTGGATGACTTTAAGCAGCTTATCTAAGAGAATTCCCTGGCAGAGCCATTACAGAAACATTAGTATGTTTCTCTAAAACCTTAACTTGAAACAGGCTATACAGAAAGCAGACCTAAGATGGCAGGACCGATAGCTGTGTAACAAATCTCAGCTCATACAGCCCATCTCACCCAACTGCAGAAGTCTGTCCCTTCCCTGTCCTCACATCAGCAAGGGGCCCTTGATCCCAGACTAAAACCTGCAGTTTTAAGTCAGAAGAGGGCAAGTCAAGACACAGTATGATTGCTCAATCAGAGTCAAACTCACTAAAAAGAGGCAGAACAGAGAACAGAACAGGAGAATGGAGATAACAGTGGTGATAAACAAGAAAGCAAGATTCACTATCTAGGAAACAGCATTAGACCATGGTGAGAAGTCCTGGCAGAGATACAGACAACAGCAACATAACCACCTTCTCCAAGTTCAGAAGCATCCTGGTGGAAAGGTTCTTTGTTTTGGTGTTTCAGGGTTGGGGTTTGGCGGTGTTTTTTGTTTGTTTTTAAAAACTCAGCAATTAATTCTTCTTGGATTCCAGACTCTTCCTGACTCTGCTGGCCACCCCATGCCTTTGCATTCTTAGAACGTGGTCTTAAAATTTCCACTCCTAATACCCTTACCCAAATTATGTTCTTCCCTTTAGCTGGCATAGGAAAATCATTCACTCCTAGGCTGTACAACCTGAAGGGTGCAATACAGCCTTTCCTCAGGAGAAGCAGAGAAGCACAGAGCTCCTGTAAGTGTTCTTTTTGTATGTGTGCTAGGGAAGTGACTTCCAAAGAACAAACCACTCAGTGGTGAAACAAGGATTACTTGAGAACTTGCCAATAAGGGTACATGGAGACTTAAGCAGTGGCAGGAATACTTTGGCCAAGGAGTTCCAACAGTAGTGACGACACAAGGTGGAGAACCCATTGCTCAGTGGGTCAGCTCTGACATTTTGCCTTGGTTCCAACTCTCTATCCTTGAACATGAAGGTCATTGGTAGAGCAGGTAACTCTTGAGGGAGGCTGGCAAGGGCAGTGTAGGGATCTCATTCAGTCTTTCCTTGCCCAGAGCAAGCCTCACAGCTCGCCGACACAAGTCCATCAAAGGCAGTGGTTCAGCTGGGAAAAAGAGACCCAAGACATTAACACCTGAAGCCACAAGTAACATACTCATTTTGCTCATTCTAAAAATCCCAAAAAAAAGATTAGGCAAGAAAAGTGAATGCCTGGCACATCTGCAAGACCCAAGCCATTCAGCATTCACATATCAGCAACTTCAGCTCATCAAATACACAGGCAGAGCATGATGTTTCTGTAGAGGTTATTTAAGCCATCTATGTGCATGAACAGAAAAAAATACTAGCCCGCTAATGCAAGTTTCCCTTCTGCAACAGCATTCATTCAAGTGCCTCTTACTGTAGTATCCAAAAACCTCTGCAAGAGATTCACTGATGTAAAAGACTGCAGCAAACAGTCTGATAGCATCATGTGGTACAGGTACCAAGAAAGTACCCTGATTTGTCTCATACAGTAGTGTAACAGCTGTCAACCCCTTTATTTGTACTACATACTTCCCATGAAAAACAAAGCCATCTGTCAAAGCTTCATGTCACTACTTGTATTGTGACATTTTCCATTAGAGGATTCGCTCCTGTGTCATAAACCTGGAAAAGATTTAAGCCTTTGGCTATCTTTTTTCATCCTGTACTTATAAACACTGAAGATAATACTAGCTTTTCAGGAATGGCATATGGGGTCCTTTGATGCTGAAGAGTCATTCATAACATACGGGGGACTAAGGTCAAAGCCAGAGTTAACACTGTCACAGCTGCACAGAAGTAAGATACAGATTAGTTTCTCACAGCTTCTGTTGCCAAGTCTGTCAAAGCTCACCTTTACACAGCATGCTGCTCAAGCCTAAGGGGTTTCTCCTCCCCTAGAGAGGGCTAACATGAAGACATACCAAATTAAGCAGATAACTGGACATCCTTCTAATAGCCTGAGGGCTCAGCATGCACCATTAGAAAGCTTCCTTTACAGACATCTTGGGCTGAACACAAGCACCTAAAAACATGCATAGGAATGGAAGTTTGGCTGAGAAGCTGCAGTTTTCAGGAACTTCGACAGATGCCAACAGCTCTAGCTTCCACTACTACAAGCCAAATTAATCTGACTGTTCATGCAGCTGTTTTAAACAGCTGAGAGACAGGGAAAGCTTACTTTTTCTGAGCATGGTCATGTTACTGCGTTTTTATTTATTTATTTTTTTTTTCACAAGAATTCTTGCCAACAGTAAGGTGGATACAAGTCCCTTCCTTCCAGGTTCAAAGGTAACAGCTAACATTGAAAAGTTTGAACAGAAGAGTGTTGTCAGTAACCTCTGATCAGGCCAGTCCTGATTCCACTTTGGAAAAAGCGAGCAGTCATATTGCTCCATGCAGAAAACACTTCCTTTGAGAAGTGAAGAAAACTAATTTTTATCTAACTTTTGGCAAAACGTCTGTGAGAAGGAGAGTTTGTTAGCTGAAGAGAGACTTGGTAACAAAGTCAGGAAACACATGCGCTTGAATTGGTCTGTCGCCCCTGAAGTTAGCAGCCAGAGCTGAACTAATGCCCTATTTCCCCCCCCTCTCCTTTCCTGCTATGGATACAAGCTATTACCTGTTCCGGGGGAAGCTGCAGTAGAATGTTTTTTTCTAGAAGTTTTTGCAGCACTTCAAGCATTAATTATTCCTGAGGAATCATACCTCTCTCTGCACACCTCTATTGCACTGATAGCTGGGTGGAGAGCAAACAGATCTGTCAAGGCAGTGCTGTTGCTTCCCAAGCACCATCAGTTGTCATACATGTTCTGTGCCACACGTGAAAGCACAGCTGCACTCAGTCCAAGGTTCTGCTGGTCCTACTTGCTCCTGACCTACTTTAGGATCCGTGCTGCCTCTTCTGTAGGGACAGGTCTCTACAGCTAGACTGCATGTCTCAGCTCTGGCTGTGATACTGACAGAGAAGCCTATCACTGGCAGCACTCTGTTGGCACTTCCCAATGCAGCTTATTCTTAAGCCACCGGAGCACAAAGTCTGTCCCAATTCCTCCTGCTCCATATAGAGATAGCTGGGACAGAGGCATCATCTAGCCAGCATTCCAGAGGATGCAGGACCCTGATCTTCAAAGCCTACAGATGTTACCATAACAAATGCATTCCAGTTTAGTGGCCTTAAAAGGAGAGGATCTTCTTCCCACAGAGATTAAGACCAAGAACTTTGTCCTCATCTTGTTTGCACTAATAACCCAGCCTGACGGGAGACCTCGAGACCAAAAGAGAAAGCACACACATATCTGACCTCCTTCCATTCACAAGCACTACAATCCCTGGACAGTGTTGCTACTGAACACTCAGAGGCAGTTAGAGCCAGACACCTTCTTTCTATCTGTGCCAAAATAGCATCCCGTCATTCCTGGCCTTATGCCCACAATTCACTCCTATGCTGAGAACACATTACAACCAAATCCAATACTGGAGGTGGCCATTTCCTTGCTAAGTGCAGTTTTGTGCCAGCAACTCCACAGACTTGCTGGCTTTGAGGGGAGCTGCAGATTTTGGCTTTGACCCTTTAGAAAAACCTGGTTACTGGAGCTGCTGCCATTCCGTAAGCTGTTGGGGCAGAATGAGCAAGGCTTCTTTCTTTTGGTGAGAAAACGCTCTGCCAAGAGCTCTCTCTTGGTCTTGCTAAGTTGAAGCATATTTCTCAAAGCACTTGCAGATTTTGCTCCTATCCCTTTGCAAGGCTTTCCTGGTTATTCTGACAGCTCGGTTTTTCTGGTGCCCAGGTCAGCTTTGTTGTGCCTCATGTGACCAGTGCCAGGGGTTTGCCATTGCTGGCCCAGCATTAGAACACGTTCTAAGCACAAATAAGAGAGCCCAGTATGCTATAGCCTTTGGGCAGACACTGTTGTGGAATGCAGGGGAAACACTACTCCTTTTATATCAATACTGCCAAATTTATTTCACTAACAACATAAATCCAGGTTTTAATCCACTTCCTTCACCTCTCTCCTCCATCCTACCCAGAGAACTGAGTCACAGTCTGGCCCCATGGGAACTTCTGACTGTGAGAGATAACAGACCTTAGCACATTTGGACAGCCAAATTTATTACTAAGCTTAGCTACAGATTGATGTCCCTATTAGTAAAAGGCCTGGCATGCAAGTTGGGCTGGCTACAATATCCAGCCCCACGCTGGAAATGAGCACAACCTGCCCTGAAAGAAGCAGGGAAGCGAGCTACTTTTTTTTGAAAGATGAGACATTCCCATTTCCTTAGATAGGGACAGATCTTCCCACTCTCACCTACAAGGAATTTTAAGAGTCCCTTCATTAGCCATTTAAGGAAGGTGATTGTCCCTCAGACTGTTTCCTCTGAAGAGGCAACAGGATTATGTTGCCAATAAAGCAACTGTCAGAAGGACACGCCCACTAATACTCTGGCAGCAATACAGAAAGGTTTGTCATCTCTAGACAGAACCAGTATCACCTTCTTTACCATACTACCTCCCCAAACCCTGCTTGCTCCCTGCAGTGCTTTGGTAACAGTACATGTGTACAGCCAAACAAACTTTTTGAATTGTCCATTACGGATTCAGAGCTGTATCCAGCAATCCTTCTGCTGACACGAAATCCTCACCTCTAGAAAAATGAAAACCCTCTCCAGGATGGTCTAGCAAGCCTGCACTTAAGTAGCACACAGATCTATGCTGCTAGAACAAATACAGGGAGTTATACTCACGGTCAAGTCCATTCAAGTAGCACATCCGTATTTCACAGTGTCCCCACACTGCGCTTACCACTGGATATAGCTTTTTCCCTTTGAGTCCCCGAAAGGCAACACCCATGTATTGCCCATCTACAATGAAGCTCAGCGTCCCATCATCCATGTCCAGAACCACCAGGAAAGAGTCCGGCACAATGAAAGTTTCATCTGGTTCTAAGAAGGCAGGATAGGTTTTACTTGGCTGGTTCTTGCCATCATGGTACAGTCTGTTGCGCCCAAGGTCCCACCCCCAAGATTCATGGTTATTTCCTACAAGTGTCGTGTACCCTACTGAATGCAAAGGGGCATCTGCTGTTGCCACCCCGACCACAGCATGCGTGCCTCGCTGCCTCATTGCCCACGTGATCTGCCACACATGCAGTCCTCGTGTATATCCCACTTTGCCTCTGATGGCATCTGTACTCTGAGCCACCGGATGCCGGTGAAATATGAGTTTGTCATCCTCTTTCACAAATACGTTCAGCGAGCGATCATCATTGTTCCATGAATGCAGTAACTGGACTTCATATGATACCGGAGGCATGTCCAGTAGCAAGTCCAGACGCGTGGGTTTGCTGTAGTCAAGTCCTTGGAGTTCCTGTTTCAGTGGCCTGTATACAGGGTCCCTCATATCCACAGTCTTTATCCCACCTGTGACCTTCTGACCCATTGTGTGTTCTGATTTTGCCTATTTATAGGCTCCCAAGGCAAGCTCATCGATTTACCCGGCCGCTCCTGCTGTCATTCAGCCCTCCAGAAAAGGTTGCCGGAGACCTTGTCAAGATGCGCACCAGTCAGTATTGCCTGATGGATGGAAAATAAAAACAAGAGATAAGTTAAACATTAGCACATACAGCCTTGTATGCAACATTTACAGAGCACGGTTTTTATCTGTTTATTCTGACAACTCGTCCTTACTTTCCACCAGCAAGGAAAAGTAATACATGCTACTTATGCAGTATACCTGGCATACCAAAGATAGCATACAGATCAAATAGATAGGTACTAAGTTTCTAATGCCCCCTTCAGAAAGGCACTTTAATTTCTGGTTCTTTTTTTACGTAAGGTATAGATTCAGCTACTAGAGCTCACCTTCTCTTTACAGTGAATACACTGCTCCTTATTACTGCATCACTAAACCTTAGGAGAGCACATCTGTATTTAGGCTCCCTCCAGCAAACCTTGCTTTTACATCATGATCACCTATACGTTGTCCAGGCTGGAAAATTTGAGAAGAGTTTATTCAAGGCAGAACCCAGTACTAAGTAATGCTCAAGACTTAAATTTTTTCCCTGAGTGTCTTCAGGGGTAGGACTGAAAACAGTGTCTTGTATAAGCATAATTTTGCCTGGTCTCCTAGCCCTAGTTCATACCACGAGGTCACGCTGAGCAAGACACCCCAGCAAAGGCCCAGGCTGCCCACTGGTGCTCACTGCTCCAGCTCCTTCCAACCACCAGAGTTTCTTCTCTTGCCAAAGCCACCTCTATAGCTATCCACAATGGAGCCAAAACACACAAGACATTAAATACTTAAGAGTCCAAACAGCTTCAGTCAATTTCTCGATGACAGACCTGAGTTTACAATTGCACTGTCTTTGGACCCTGTAGTAACATGCAACAGCTGACTAGTAGTGAACGATTGGTTTATACAGATAGCTGCTCTGCAAAGCTGTCATCTGAGCTGCCCCTATCAGCAAAGAGTGGCATTACTGAATAAATTTCTCCTTCTCCTGCTCTACACAGGTTGGAACTAGCCTTCAGGATGCAAAACATTAAGTATAGCTTCCACTATAAGGAAAAGAAAGTAGGCTGCATTTCAGGAGGGATGTATTTGTGTTTCAGCTCAATAGAAGGATCACAGACTGGCAAATACAACAGGCACTACAAACAGGCTTAGTACCTGAATATTTTTGCAGGGTCCAAAAAAAGCTTATTCATGTAACACACTACAGTAGTACTTTGTGTTCTCCCAGCTGGTATTCCAGTGCTTCCTTTGCAGTGCTCCTAGATCTAACAGACATTAGATGAAGACAACTAGATTGCAGCCTTCCTGTTTTGGCTGATACTTGTAAGTGAAAGTTCTTGGGGAACCTCTAGGATGTAAGCATCCCCTAGAGTAAAGGCTCCATACTGCAGAGACATACACAAGCATTGCCTGTTGTTGTTACCCAGCCATAAATAGTTTTCTTCCCTCAGCACAAACAGTTCCAAAAGAGAAAAAGCACTGAACACAAACCATCTCCCAATAACAGTGATCAAACAAGGTAAGAGCAGGCAATAATAATGAAAGCTTCTCCATCTGGCAAGTTACAAGCTTTCCAAGCTTTCCACAGATCAGCTGGCAAAGCAGCTAGCAGCTATTGATACAGTTTTGAGGAGATTAATTCTCTTCAACCCCACTAGAGCTTTGCTAAGTACCTTGGAGGCCTGACTGTAAGGTCAAAACAGCAGACAAAACCTGCTGGGTCCTGCCTCGGGGAAACCCACTCCAGCATCTGTCTGTACTATTAGCCCCACTGAATTACTACTGTCAAGAGAGCAGATAAACCTGCTGTATCGTTTCTCTCATATGAGCAGCTTCAGCTGGGGCAGCTTCTCTTCTCCAACAAGAAAAAAATCCCCAGCTTCAGACAAGAGTCCAGGGAGAGATGCAAGATTCTTCTCACAGTTTACCAATTTTCCTTCCAAATTTCAGAGAAACCTCTAAAAAGTTTAAGCCAGCTTGGCTAGAGATACTCTCTTCACGTACCTCTCCTCCAGCACTGCATCCACTGAAGTGTCTCTGCTTTCACTCAGCAACACAAACAACCCTCTGTAAGACAGCTGCCAAACTGGGGGCAGCTATTAGAATTAGAAGTGGGAGGGGAGTGAACTAGCTTTCTAAGAAAAAAAAGTGTTATTTTAACATTTCCTGAAGTGAGGCAATCACATAGGGCTCCTGCCAGCTACAGTCACAACACTTACTCGCAATCAAGGATCTCATCTGGCATAAAAAATAGAGCATGAATCAGATCTGTTTTAAAAATAAGGTTACTGAACATAAGCTGCAAGGCTTCAGCTAGAAAGTGACAGGGAAGCCTCACATATGCTCTGGGTTAGGGATCAATTCACCAGCTTCCCTACAGGTTTTTACTACTAGTCCAGGGTATGCCACTGGAACAGTGAGCTCAAAATTTTGCCGGTCTTAAGTAAAGAGAGACAAGACTATCTTTCTTTTCCTTCCCTTCTTTTTTTGAAGTACGGAGAGGAAAATGCCTGAGGTTCTTTAAAAGTCACATTACTAGGCAGCAATATAGCTATTTCAAACTATTCAGGGACCTCAGATGTATGACACTGAGGGACAGAAGAGAATTTGTTATCTGCCATTTAAATAAGGCCCCATCATTATCAGCTGGCAAGGTAATGAGACATCCTGCAAGTTAAATACCATCCACAGCATCAAAAGAAATCCTGAGTACATAAGCCAGCGGGTCAACAGCTGAAAATAAGCAAGTAACAGCCAAACCCCTTGAGGTATGTTACAGTCACTGCATGCCAGTGCATCACCCTCCCCAGCACGTTATTTAGTTGTTCTGCCCCACAGCTCAGGTGTTGAGCTCCAGTGTTTCCATGACACAGGCACTCCCAGCCTCCAAGGGCACAGGCTCCCTTGCTCTGTAAGCCTAAGGAACAGCTGATCCCAAGAACAAGCCAATACAGCATGTGCTGAGCTGCTGGTATACAAGTTCAAGTACACTGCTGTAACTGTCTTTCATGGACTTTGTGGAATCCTACAAACCCACCTAGCAAGTTGCTTGATCTGCTTTTTCAACTCAGCACACGTATTGCATGCAGTTATTCAAGTGTTTGACAGTGGTTCCTCCCAATCATCCCCCTGTCCCATCTTTAAGCCCTCATGCCTGTGTGTAGTGAAGTTCTCAGTTTTATACTTCAAATCTGACACCAACTCTGTTATGAAAAGATTTGTGAAATCACTTTAAGAGGTGTCTTCCCTGGGAAAGGCACACTAATGCTGACCAGAAGCAACGATGTTTAAAAAGTTTCAGCATAAGTCATTTGCTCAGGCTGGGATAAAGACCATCAGGCTGCTGTGACAGGACTGAGCCATGTGGTGTTTCTACAGAAACTACCACCTTCAGAACCACCTGGAATTCCCTCCCCTATGGTATATGGACAAAGGCTGTCATCAAGGCACTGGCTAAAGCACACTTGGAAGTCTACAGGCAAATTCAGCTGCTGCAATTTTGATTAGGATCAAGGAACAAAACGTTGGCAGGAGGAGGAGAGGCAGAGACTTCCTGAGAGCTGTACGCTACAGGCGAGAACACTGCATAGGAAGCAAGAACTCAAAGACGGCTGCAGGAGTGTTGGTACAGACTGCTTTGAAGCACAAAATGCTCAAGTAAGAGTACAACTCTGTGTTCTTCATTAGCAAAACAATGCCTTGTTCATTATGACTGTTTTCATCATATTTCTGTCGAGGCTGCTGCACCAGAAGGTGAATCACCACAGTCAAAGACAGCACAGACTTCCGAAGCACATGGAATAGGATACTGTCTCACTGCCTGCTCCAAGGAGAAAGCAGCCTTTCCCAAACACAAGCAGCACTCATCACTTGCATTAGTTATGACTTCCCAGGCAGACTATTAGCACCAGACAAAGGACAATGGCCAGAATGAAGAAGAGAAAGGGGGAAAGACAGGGAAAAGACTGGAACAGAGGGGTTGATTAGAGTGAGCGCAGGTCAAATACCAAGCGCCATATGCCAAGATTTAACTGTAAAATGACTCCTTATTAGGGCAAGGCAATGATTCCTGCTCAGAGCTGGCTCCACTGCTGCTGGCACTAGCTTGGTCTAGAACTGCAGAGTGGCATCTTGCCCTACAGTCAGGAAGCACAATTATGCCCTCATTTTTTAAAACGAAAAGCCACTTCACACACAAGACTATACAGGCACCTTCCCTCAGCAGAAGAGGCACAGAAAAGCATACCCTCTTAAATTAATGGTTTAATGCCTTGGGCAGCTTGATATGAGACACAGATAGCTGTAAATGAAAAGATATGCTAGCAAATTAGCTACTTCAAAACCTTTGAACTGTTGCAGGTTTAAGCACAAATGTAAGCACTGAAAGTGCTTTTATCTGTTGTATCACAGCTCACACTTGCTACAGTTCTGCTCTGCTTTATAAACATAAGCTCATCCCCACAATGCTCTGTTCTGCTCCCATGCTATTTTCAGTCTTATTGTTAACCTTCTAAGCTTAAAAGCTTTGGAACAAAGTTAGAGTGTCTCAGAGAAAAATGTTCACTGCTATTTTCAGTGAGAATTAGATCTCCCCTCCATTTAGCTCTTCAGAGCAAGCAGGCAATTTGCCATTCTAGAAAGACATGCCAAGTTTCAAAACAACTGCTTGCTGCAAATAGATCAAGGCAGGAGACAGCAAAGACATTTCAATGGAAGGTGTCAAAGTCCCTGCTACTGAATGGGGAGGATGCAGCTTTGTGAAGAAAAGAACATATATGGCAGAGCAGAGTTGACATCCAACTCCCTCTATGTAGGCATTGACATGGACCAGGCAAAATAACTGCCTGCCACAGACCTCTCCAGCTGAGGCAGTCATCTTTGTTTAGTTCACCAAAATGCTGTATACAACAAAATGGAGCCACACTGTGCCCATGGCCACATCTACCACCTTCAACTGACAGGGAACCTCATAAAATGCAGCCAAGAACCCAGCTAGACAGATGTCATGCAGGTAGCGGTCTCAAGTATCCACAGCAGAATATTTTGTCCCCCAGTACGAATTCAGCAACTGAATCTTGATTTCAATTACTTCCCCAGTTTCCCCCAAAGCTTAGAGGAACACCTTGCAAACACAAGGCTAAATAGTGCCCCTTAAACAATCGCACTGCTAGATACAGTCATCCACATTCAAAACAAGGCTTCTTATTGCTCCCAGACAATTCACCTCATTCCTACCCATGCTGGCACTCAAACCCATTCACCTCATCTGAACACACACCAGAAACACAATCCAAACTACCAATACAGTGAACTTAAACCAAAGAACACTCATCCAGTATGCCCTCATTGTTTATCTGAGGCCAAAAGGCTGTTCCCATGCAAGTTTTATCAGACAATGGGAGGTTATTTCAGGTAGCTACATCTCAAAGTGACATACAAATTCTAACAGGCTGCTGTGCAGATTTTCAGCTCCATTTGGAAGCAATGTGCACAGCAGCAAGAGCCCTCAAAGTCCCAGTCCAGAATTTGCACACAGGGCAGAGTATTAGTACTAGCCATTCCAGAGTCACTGTCACTGCTGGTTCCATTAACCAACCCAGCTCTCAAGCTACCAAAGCACTGCCAGAGGCTTAGTATAGCATTGATGGTTCACAACTAAAGAATTCTAGAGGCATCCTCCACAAAACAAGGGGGAAAAAAAAACCCTACTGGAAGATGCCTACAGTTATTTAAACCTCTGTGAGGTATTCAGCCACTGAGAACACCCATTTTCTTGAGGCTGAACACTGGTAAACCATTTTCCTTCAGTTACAAGCTTTACCAGAAAGAAGGACCAGAAACACTTCAGTTACAAGAAATTTGGTAACTTCAGTTCAGTAAACCCATGGCTCCTTACAGCTGCTCCCTTGCTCTGTGGCTCAACACTTACAGGGCGCCTGTCTGGAACATCAGTTACAAGAACTGATGAATGCTTTGAAATTCCCTGATTTCTGATCCAGTTTTACTTTAAGTCTATTTCTTCAAGTCACTTTACTGTGGCTCTTCCTTGGCTCCCCCCGATTTATTGAGTGTACTTTTACAGATAAGAGGCCAGACCTTTAAACACCTGGCATACTCTGGGTGCTCTACAGACAATGAATCAGAGCCCTACCCTAAAGATTTCCAGCCTAGAACACACCTCAGGAGAAGGAAAGAACATACATATTCTGCACATGGTCATTTACTTGCTTACAAGTAGATTTTTTAATTTTAGCTGAACTAAAAAATCCCAGACAGTACTAATAAATGAGACTAAAAAGCTCATGTAGCTTTGCTCAGGCTTCCATGATTTTACTAGAAAAGCATTAAGTAAACTTGGTCCATTTTCTTGGGCTGAATGTTCATGCCACAAGCCAATAGACAAAGGAGCTATACTACTCCTAGTTTGCTGACTCACCTGCTGGCAGCAGCTTACCCAGGGTCACCCTTCAAGTCCTTCAGATACGTGCACAACTAGTATGTCAGAAACTCCCCATGCAGAGACCCTTCACAATGCTAGCCCTTCTTTAATGTGATCTCTAAGAGCTGCACCTCAACACCAGGTATTTTCCCCATTGTCCTTTGATGGTGCTGAGAACCGATCCCTTGATCAGACTTTCTGTAAAACTAAGCTAAAATCCAAAATAGATCAGCAATGCTACAAAACATCTTAACTGGAGCGGACAAAGAACTCCTCCCATGCCTCAAATAGCATTCAAACTTCAGCCCCAAAGAACCAGCACACTCAATCTTCCCTGGCGTTAATTTTCAGCATCAAAAAATATACCACCTTACTTGCACTGTGCATTTCTGCCTACTGCATAAAGTGGTCCCAGGAAGGCTGTGACACCTCATCCAGCACTGATGCAATCACTTCACTAGCATTCTGGCTTTAGCACCCTTCCCATAGCACTAAGTATTCATCAGACCTTGGCGGGGGTCTCACTCACCTAAGCTGTTAAAAGTTTTCCAGTGCTGTGTTAGCAGCGACCAAGCAGCTACAGAACAGATGACAGGAACAACTGCACTAACAACGTGGTTAGAGCTAGTTTCAGAGTGTTGCAATTCTGCTTAGATCAGGGCTGGGCAGGCAGCCCTTATTGCACAGCACTGGTTTTGGCAGCGCTGCCAGCCTCACTGCTATCCTGCTCTACACAGAAGGTTGCCACAGGGGCAACTTCCTCAGCCCC
This sequence comes from Ibycter americanus, assembly GCA_035590275.1. Taxonomy (NCBI): domain Eukaryota; kingdom Metazoa; phylum Chordata; class Aves; order Falconiformes; family Falconidae; genus Ibycter; species Ibycter americanus. Next base: position 112,155,471 of record JAVJGI010000040.1, read on the forward strand.
ACCTACTGAAGAGCAGAAGCAGTTTGGCTCAGCAGGTTCAGCTGTTGGCAGGGCTGTGTAGCCTCCACAGAAAGTGAAACTGCAGTCATTCTGAGATCACAAGAGGTTGGGCAAGAAAGAATTAAGAAAGATGGCATGCATCCCAGCAAAAAGGAAAACCTTCCACAGTAAGAGGCCCCTGACAAGTAACTATGCTCAAGATACACTGGGGATGGGGAGAACAAGACTCTTAGTATTTGGCAATGCTTGATTTACCTAGACTACACAGTTACAAGCCACCTTGCTAAGTGAATAGCCTCATTCATCTGCTACACTGACACCAAGAGATCTGCTCTTCTGTACATGAGGCAGCTAGCGTAAGCATGCCCAACCTGAGACATACCAGAAAAGGCTTCTGTCCAAGAAAGCCAAAAGCACATCACTGTACCATGCTGCTAGGACTTGTAACCACTAAGAATCAGCTTGCCTGTATGAACACAGCACTCCAACGTTCCCCTCCTTGGAATGATTCAGACAGTTTCTGCTGAAGTTTTCTAGCTATTTTTGCTGTGTTGAAAGGCAGTGTGATTAAAGCAGCATGCCCTCTTACACCATATTATGGAGTGTCTGGTTCTCCAAAGTGAAGCACTGAAGTTACTCAGAACAGCACATCTGAGTAAACTAAAATCTGAAGTAACAACCACCCATTGTCGACTAAGCCACTTACTAGAAACCAACTTAAGTTTCCACTGTCCACCTACCCAGCCAGTGCCTGTTAACTGCAGTGCTGCATAATCTAGCAGCAAATACTACTAAGCAATAGATGAGAGGTTACTTTGCAAAGTATTTGTTCAAGTTGCTTCAATCATTACAAAAGGAGTTCCACAAGATCCTGCCAGAAATCTTCTCTCCTATTAAAGGCTAGTTACAAACAGCAATTTTGGCTGCAGAGAAACTAAGACATTTCTTTAAATGAAAAATGTGAACTCAGGCTGGTTTTCCTCACAGAGGAAGTTTTATGGATGCTTCAGAAAGGTCATTAGACCCTTTACAGCTCCGTATAAGGTAGCTCCCAGGTACCTTATGAATGCCAACTGCGTGTTAAAGACCAGACACAATGTTTACTCAAGGCTCTTCAAAATAGCTTCTCAGAGACAGATTTCAGCCCTTCGCCTACTCTAGCAGTGCCATCTTTGGTGGGCATCCAGTCTTAAAATGGTCAAATATTTGGAGTTAAGTTCTCCTTTTCACTCAGCCCTGTACTTAGTGACAGACTCTTCCCTAATAAGCCTTCAGAACCACAGTGGAACATGTATTCTTCCACAGCCTCTCCCACTTATGACTAATATGTACTCACAGGCACAGCACTAAGATCAGCATGCCATACTGACATAATGGGTCTGTCCACCAGCACAATCCATGATCTTTCATTCATCCCACATGCCTGAGCATATATCATAGCATATTGCAGAAAGGATTTTTTCTTAAAAAGATGCTGGGCTGGAGACTTTCCTTCCTTAAAGGACAAATGGTAGTAAACTATCTCTTCAGGACCTCTGCTTCCTTGCCTCCTTCAAGGAGAGAAAGCCAGCTAGTAATACGCATCCACAAAGCAGCTGGGATCAGCTTTTTAGAAGCCTCAGTCATTGCAAGCCATTGGTTTTGGCATGAGGCACTGTTAGTCTATCTTCCTATGGTCAGTCTACCTAGACTAGTACTCTAAAGCAAGTCTTTTGTTACCTTTCCCAAAACTACCCTGAGGACACTTGGTCCTCTGTATTCTGAGGATTATTAGGAAGCCATGCAGGTTAAACAATTACTACTGCTGGCTTCAGACCTCTGTTACCAACAGCACAGTTTCTCCTTATGCCCTTGTGTGACGTGTCCATTTCCTTTCCACCCTTACCCATGGTCTGCAGCCTTCGCAGAGCAAAAGCTGTGTTCAAGTCAAGACAATAATACTCTGGCTAGAAACAGTTCATGTATTGGTAGTTTTAACATATAGGTATTAAAAGGAGTTAAGCAGTTTGCTCTGGTTTCCCAGCATGCTAACTGTACAGTAGAAGTTTACTCTGAACACATACCCCTAGCATTGCAGAACACTGCCACAAGTGCCTGTACTGCGGAGTAAACAGCATATGGCATAAGGAAGGTTGCTAAATGACCACGGGGCCTGAGAGAAGCCATTGTTAAGTGTGCACAGCAAGTAGGAGCTGACTGAACAGGCCAGAAAGGCAGCAACCAAAACTCTTCCCCCATAAGGCAGGATGGAGCCCTGAGTTTACCATCCCACATTGAACTGACAGCTGTGCATCTTAGCTAAGCACTGAGAAATTCAGCCAGAGTCCCTTCCCCTGTCCCGCAGCTGCAGCACTGGCCTTCCTTACAACTCTCCCCTCTGCTCCTCTAACTTCCTGCTGTTTGTAGCCAGTTACTGAAGTGCTGTTTTCCAGAAGCAACTTTAAAACTCTGTATTCTAGCAAGTATTTACAGGCAGCTGCTACAAACCTGGAAGACTGACTTGATAAACTTGGGTTCCAGATAACAGTTCAGCATCTGAATCATGCTTGTTGACACACACACACAAAAAGACTGTCACATGCTCAGATGACAAGTCAGCTCAGCTAGCAGCCTAACCATTTGCCTGCGGCACTCAAGTTAGCAACACATACAAATGAATTGCAGACATCACTGTTTTAATGCAGAAGTTGTGGACAGGCTATAGTGGGGACATGCCGCTGACAAAGATCAGTTGTGTCAAGTTCAGCTTTGAGCCACAGATCTGCACTCTAGATAGATTCTTTTGGAGGAAATAGCAAAACAGCTGTGGTTTGGCAGTTAGGTCTGAGCTGAGACAGCACCTGTGCACCTCCACAGAGTTCCCTTTCTCCTGTGGAAAAGGATAGGGAGATGTGACAGCAGGGGCAGAAAGCAATGCAGCCACTGCAGATGGAGAGACTGAAGAAAACCCAGTAAGTCGTTGCAATTACTATGCCCTTATGTACAGCCCTATTCTTGCTCAAAGTGCTCTGCACACCATCATCAGCACAGCCATTCTGCAGTACAAGCTGTCTACAGCTAATGCACTGGTTTGGAGGAGCTTATGGGAGGCTATAGCACTCCAGCTACAGCATGTTCCACCAGCATAGCAAGTTCTCAGGGTGCAGGTACCCATTTAGAGAACACAGCAGCAGACCAAATGTCTTCCAGACTAGGCAAGACATACTTCCCACACACCAGGTTCTCTTCTCACTGGTCACATTTGGCAGTCCTGTTTTTTAGCCCCTGGTATAGTTTCCTGGCTAGATCTATCAGACAAGTGATCCTTTTCCTCATTGTTTGTGTCAAGAATCCATTCTCTGGGGATGGCGTTTGTTTGTATTGAAATTAAGACTGTTTGATACAATTATGAAGGCTGCTCCCAGGTTGCTTCAGTGCAGTCTTTGCCTTAAGAAAAAGGCACTAGTGTCTCAAGGGAGTTTATTCCAATGTTGAAAAAACTAGGCTAGCATAGATACACCAACTGTGTAAGTCACCTGCAAAAGGAAGTCTTTTCACTGCTCTGATTTCTTTACATGCACTCAAGAGATGGCTCTATGATCTGCTTGCAGACTAAGTTCTATGGGAAATAAGTCACATAAGCAGAGGGAAGAAAGGTCACATGCAGCCCTTCTTCACCTTGTACAGAGGTTCTTCTTACACCTTTGTACCTACCCAGCCACCTTCAATTGATTTTTTTCCTTATGTTATAGACACTTTGCATGTAAACAAGCACTGCTTCCAGAGGAAGCCTGACATTCCTGTAAGGTTGAAATTATGCTTGGCACATTGCAAGCAAAAAATCCCCAGTTTTATAAACAAGCTGCACTTGAAAGACTAGTTTGCAGGACTGAAGTACCAAGTACAATGCCTAACAGTGCTTTTCTTACAACTTCCCTGCCCTTTAGCAGCCAACTCCATGCTGCTTTTCTACCATCACACATGGTTAAAATTAATGAACAGCTCAGTTTAATAATTCTCCTAACCAAGGATTACACTGAGGCTTCTGTTCAGATACCATATAGAATTACCCTTAGGTAAAAACTCTCCATACAAGAAGCTTAGCAACTCCAAGTCAGCCAAGTGCTAATGCAGCCAGCATGGAAGGGTCTCAAATGAGCTTGTCTTCAGGACTCTTAGGTTAGATGGCTACTCAGGAAGAAGTCCCAGGGTCTTCCAGGGCTCTACTTAGTCCATTCTCACAAAAAGTCAAAACAGCAAGCATTTAGGAAGTCTACCTTCAAACAAGGCCTTAAAGCTTAAATTCCAAAGTTATCAAAGGATGGTCTCAGTAGGGTCAGGGAAATGAACAGGAATGACAAAGGACTGAAGAGGTACCTGTCCTGACAAAGTTAAGCTGCAATACTGGTCTGCTTTAGCTTCCCATTCAAAAGCATTTCAAACACAGTGACGAGGCCTATCAGTTGCTCAGAGGCTTTTGTTGAAAACTGATCTGGAAGTAGGGAGAAGCATGACAGTCTACCCTTTCACTGTAGTTATTGGCTTGACCAGAGGATGATCATCACGTCAGGCCTCGTTCCAGTACAGTGAAAACCACAGTCCAACAGTCCATTAGTTACTGTCTCTTCCTCTAGCCCTCCCCACCTCACTCCCTCACACTGCTGTACTAGCGCAAGCATTAGTGCAATCACCCTGAAGACTGAACTGGGGAACCAATCCAGGATGATGTTGTTCCAAGCTGTTTCACTGCCCTGTAATACAGACATTTGCCCTAGCCCACAAGACCAGCAGGAGCAAGTAGCAATTATTTTGACAGCTACTACCCACCAGAAGCCATTCAAGCCATTCAACAGGTGGAGTAGTAAGCTGTTCAGCACTGATGTTTGAAAAATAGTGCTGGCCAAGCATCTGGCCAAGTTGCCATGCCTGCCTAATGTTTCTCCTTCCTTCCCTCCAGCACTGGAGCCATAAGGTCTCAAGACAGGCTGCATTTAGAAAGGCATTTCCTCTGCAATTAAGCCACCATAAATTTTAAATAGTAGATGTTTATATTCAGAGCTATTTGCATTAAAGAAGCCCACATAATCCATAATAAGCCACCCTCTTGCACAAGAACTCCCTGTTTAGTTACTTCCCCACTTCCTAATTTGCAGTCCACTGTCAATCCCTCATGTCCATTTAAGTATCTTGATTCATTAGTTTTGTCTGATAGCCAGTAGATGGGGAGGGGAGCAGTGGGTGGAAAGAGTGAAGCTTGATGTTACTACCTCTGTCCAGAGCTTCCATTCCTGTATCAAAAGCTTTTTTGCTATGACTGCAAGATCAGCCAACAAAAGTCACCAGGACAATGTTTTTGGTAACAAAGCACTGCTTTCCCCTTGGAACAGTTAACAATGAATCACTACGGTTAAATGCTAGCAGCAGTTGCATTAAAAGAAATCCATGTTAAAGTTCCCAGCAGTCACCTACCAAAACTCCTCTTCTGTCTCCTTCCTAGGTGACAGCACGGCAGAGCAAAGACACTTGTACAGCTGCATCTTGTGTTATCCTCTCCCAGTTCATGGGAGGTTAGCCTCCTATTTTAGCTATCCTTTGCCTAGAAGCAAGTTTTTAGAACACCTTTCTCACTTCCCCATTTTTTCAAACACATAGCATACAACAGACTTAAAACTACAATATCGCAGTCGCTGAAAGTGCTAGTTTAAAAGTCCTAGCTTTTTCCAGGACAGCTGCTGTGCTGCTTCCAGTGGGCAGAATAAGGCAACTCACAACACTTCCATAAATGCAAAGAGCCCATCAATAGTTTATTGAAGTCACCTAGTCCACACCAAGTACCAATGCCTGCATGAAAACCAAACTGAGCCCTTACTGTGTTAGTCACACAGGTTTGGGTGGATATCATAGACCTGAAAAAGCAGCATTTGCTCGAGTAGATGGGTTGACAATGTAAGGTACACAGCAGATCATGAGGATTTCAGTCTCTGCTCCTAAAAGCAATACAGAATACTGTCAGGAGACATGTAGAATCCACCAGGATTCCTTCTCTCAGGAAAACCATTTACAGTTTGAGATTTTAACATTAAGGTTGCCCAACTACTGCCTCCTCCTTCCTCTTTTCATTTAAAGATGTCACAAGCACTGCTAACAGTAAAGCAAAAATCCCCACGACAGAGCTGCTGCCAAGCACCAGATTACTCAGCCTGCTGCCCTCAAATGGGTTTATTGTGTCTGAAGCCTCAGTACATGTATCTACATCAAATACATCTACGCCAGAGGGGAAGTTGAGCAAGTGTCTAGTACTGCTCACCAGTACTATGGAAAAGGATAGTTGAAATCTGGGCCATGTACTAGAAACAAATAATTCCTGGTCTGTTGCAACAGTGTCTCTCTGCTCCCTCCAAGCAGAGCATTAGATTCTTACTGCACCGCAAACAGAATACTACTGTTCTCTGTAAGAGGGGGCAGAGCAGCACATTCAGTCATGGCAAAATCAGGTCCTTATGGTGCAGAACTGAAGTTATGCTCCATCCCTGCTTCATTGCCACTCAGTTTGGGAAGCTTCTGCACATCACTTCCTTGGATCTGCATTTCCCCCATTTAGATGGACAACAATGCCACTACCAAGCTACCATGCAGGGTAGGAGAAAACATTTTTTGTACAAGTAGAAGATCAATGAAAGTGCTGCACACTTCTCATTGTTGCATCACAGGGAGGTAATTGAGGCAAAATGCAAACAGCAGGACCAGAGGATGCCCTATGAACTGCCTGCTACTGAGGAGGACATTCCAAGGGCCTGCTGGGTATCAAGTGTGCTGGGCAGCATTCAGTTTCTCCTTACAAAAAGCTGCTTTGTCCCTGACATTTAAAGAAGCAAAAGTTAGCTTTTCTTTCTCCTCCAGTTTTATAATTTGTTTACATTTGCATCCTCAGCAACTCAGTTGGCATCCTTTTCCTCACATTCAAGTGTCATGCTCTGCTTCCAAGATCATCCCTTTCACCCTCCCTTCTACAATCTGCATTTAGTCACTGTGTTGACCTCTGTCACAGCAATCCCACCACAGGCAGGGGAATGGATGTAGAAAGACTCCCATTCAACTATGCATGCTTACTGCTATTTTTCAGGGAGGAAGTAATTAAGCCCCTCAATCAGAAGCTAATGACTTTCTTGAGTCCTGTCCACCTGATCAGATACTATGACAAACAAATCATGAGACATAAGACAATTCATTGTATAACCCTGGAGCTTAATGCAGTTAAGGACCTCTGCATACACAGCTATTGCATCTTTCTACACATGACTAGTGCTATAGTGTAACCCCATCTGTGCAGAGCTTTAAGTACAAAAGAGGGCAGAGGAGGATACAGTCTACCAAGCACAACTTCTCCCAAAGCTCTTTCCTTCCACCAGCTCAGAAACTGCTGCTAGCAGTACCTCACCAACAGCCTGCCTCAGCCTGTACACTGCATTTCCCTCCACCCTTTTACCACTCGGTCAAGGGATTAAGTTAATTGTGTTCCTCTGACCTATCATGATAGCCATGTCCCTCTTTAGAGAGGGGCTAACTCAGTCAAACCAAGTACCAAGCCCAGCAGCACTGCAGTTCATAACTGTTGGTTTAGATCTTGTATTATTGAACATCATGTAACAAACCTGGAAGGCAGACAGCATGGCTGCTAAGGCCTTGGGCAGGATTGCTTGGGAAGGAAAACATCTTCCAAAGCTACATTTAACTGATCTTAATTATACCTTGCAAGTCAGATCCATCATCCTATGGATTTAAGGGATATGAACTTTTCCCTACAATACTTATCAGAAAGATAGTTCACCTTGTTAATCACTCCCCCACATCCCAAACACCTTTAGGACACAATTCAGGATGTTGCTCCTTCCTATAAATTCTGAAAGCAAAGGGAAGCTACTTGGTCAGTGTACTGTCTGCTTTCTTAAAATTTAGTCCTTCACTGCTCCCCAAGAAAGGAAGCCTCAGTTATATCTCTCCTACCACATTCTTCCAGCATCCCAGAAGGGACAAACAATTAGCAAGAGCTAGCTCCATTGTCCAGCCCATAGCACTGCAACAAGTCAAAGGATTCACAGGTACAGCAACTGGCAGCCTTTGGTACAATGCTATGACAAAATAAACTCCTGTATGATGACCTCCTGACATACAGATGGCCGGGCTCAGAGAATGAAAATAAAGCAAGCTTATGTGGATGCTTTGAGAGCCTAGAAACACTGGTGTCCTTCCAAGGACAGCCTGCTACGAAGGAAATACTATTGTCAAAGCAAAAGTACTTGCCACTGCTAAGTATTCAGTATTACCACAGGATAGGCGTAGTTGTGAAGTCAAATCAGAGTCAAATTTTCTTTTGTGGCTCACCTTTGACATTGAGACAAGACTGGAAGCAAGCTTTTTTTCTACAAATGTTTAATTAAAGTAAAGAAGTTTTAGTAGTGATGCTGAGAATTGAAACTATTCATCTGTTTTTCAGGGCAGAAATTGGTTATGAGAGTTTTTGACAAACTGGGAAACAACCAACCAAAAACCCCAAATTCTAGTCTGGCTATGCAGGAAATAAGTCTTGTCTATCAACTAACAAAGCAGCTGACCCACTTCTAGAATTTAAGTTTTCTGATAATATCACAGCAAGATGCCTATACAAGCTTATTTCATAGAATCATAGACTAATTCAGGCTGGAAGGGACCTTAGGAGGTCTCTAGTCCAATCTCCTCCTCAACGCAGGGTCAGACTAAGTTACTCAAAGCTCCATGTAGTTTATTTTTGAAGGTTTACAAGAGCAAAGACTGTACAACCTCTGGCAACCTGTTCCAATGCTTGACAAACATCCCTGTGACAAAAATTCTCCTTATACTTAGGGTTATGCATCTTCCTCTCTGTTCAAGTCATTCCAGTTTTTTAATCAGCCAGTTTCAGGTTGAATTTAGTGTTAATCCTCAGGTCAAATAAATCCTAAACAAGTAAATGTAGTTCAGCCTCTTGTACTAGCTGTTAGTGCCTTCTTACTGGACAGTGAATTACTCTAAGCAATATAAACATAGGTTCAGTTCACGGGTCTTTGTCTTACCTTGCCACATGGAAAAACTCAGCATTCCTCTACAGTGTATACTGAGATCACTTCATCCTGGGCTTGTTAAGCATTGAAGAAGAGAGCTGAAGTTACGTCCTCATGCATAAAGACCCAGTAGGTATTTCATAGCTTAAACTATAGATTCAGGTCTTTCCTGTCTCAAGGTCTGTGGAGACTGAGGGTGTCATCACTGAAGACAAAAACCTCTCAAAAGGAGACTGTTGAGTCACTGAGGAAATTATTTTTTTCCATACTGTTTAGGAAACCATTCTGTTCACTTAGCCAAAGGATGTTTTCAGAAGTCAACACCCCTGCACATGCATCCAAAGCAGGAGCTCATCAGCTCACAATCATGACAAGTTCTTTAAATGAAATTTAGGATTCCTAACCTGAAAGCCTGTCAGACTCTGCAATGCCTCCAGCACCAGCCCTACATCCAAAAAGCCTTCTGTGGCCTCCCTCAGTAAGTCTGGTAGTTTCAGTAGGACCAGGTAGACATTAAAAAAAACAAACAAACATTGCCACTTTCCAAGAAATGCCTTTTGCAATTTCTCTCCAAAAGCATCTGGCTCCTACCATTTTCGAGGAGTTATTTCCCCTAGTCCCTACCCTCAAAGGAGATCTTGGACCCATTACCTGCACATCAGATACGCCTCTGCTGCACTAGATAGTTCCTGTAACATGATAAATCATGTCAACATCATCTTTTCCATGTCCTGACACGGCAAGCCAGCCATGGCCCAAGTTTAGGAATTCTTCACTCCCCAAAGTCACAGGCTACACAAGCTATGCTGTGTCTCAGCCTCATCCACCAGTTGTCCTCCCTGTGAGGGCAAGCATGCCTCAGCATCGCCCTTGGAAACAATCCTCTCAATGCACACAGCTTAGTCACATCACCTTTAAGGAAGTACTGCACCTTATAGGAACAAGGTTCATCTTTTTAAGTGGAAGAGATGAAAGCCAGAAGCTGGATGTTCACACAAACCTCACGCTCAGTACAAGCCTTTGAAGGCAGGAAGGCTAGGGAGGGCATGGTGGACTGGGAAAAAAACACTGTCTGGCTAGAGGATATAGATTGCTTCGCTACCACAGTGAAGTGTCTGAAGACTTGTCTCCTCCTCAGCTCCTTCCCCATGCTGTGCTCCACCTTGAGCTATGCGGTTGGCACTCTTGTGATAGCATTAGCCACACACTGTGGCTTATAATCAGCTGGAAGGAAAACAGTCTGTAGGAACACCACGCATCAACATCAACGTCTGCCACCCCCTTCCCCATGTACAGCCTCACCTTGAGAAGCACAGCTTCACCTATACCTCCCATCCAAAAAGAACAGTCACTGATGTTCCCAGGCAAGGAGGGATCTGCATGGTAACTGAGAGCAAGCCAGGCTGAGCAGTTTCCAACCCTCAGATTTGTTTCAAAGGAACACAGAATTACCTTCAAGATAAAAACAAGTTTTATTATCAAATTTAACTAGGTATTTTGCTTTGAAACACAATTTCTTCCCCTGCACATCAAAGGACTGTTAATTTTAGTCTTGTAGCAAAAAAGTAGAAGAAATGAAAGCAGCATCTGTTTGGAAGAGATGAATGCAAGATAAAAGGTGTCTGTGACAGAAAGCTGGCAGCAGCCTTATGTTTCCTATTCAAGCTTGATCTGGGAACAACAAGCCTTAAAACATAAAAGCTGTGGAAAAACCCTTCCCAAATCCAGCAACATAGCCAGAAGATGCAGCAACTGGAGGAGAGAAATTGCAACAGCCAGCGGAGGTGAAGAGTCCAGACAAACCTGAACTTGCAATCCCAGTGTGATCAAGCACCAGTTGCTCAAGTCCACAACATCCCCCTTCAGCTACCAATTCCCTGTTCCCCTCCAAGTCTCCAGAGGGAAAGCAGTTTCCTAGGGATCTCCCTTAGCAAAAAGGAAGCAGTCTCACACCATTGCAGAACACCTCCAGAACATTGGGGCATAAGTGGCTTGCAAATCCAGCCAGCTGAGAAAGGAAAAAATCATTGCCATTTTTTCTCTGCCTAGTACGGTCTGTTCTTTGCAGCGAGTCAAGTCAGAATCATCATGAGTTTGTTATATAACACAAATTTTTAGACATGCTCAAGTCCATCTCTGTAACAGAGGCACAGAAGTTTGTTACAGACATGTATCAAGGATAGGTCAGCTGTGCTCTGTTTTAAGAGGATTTGCTAGCACTTCACACATTAGGGCAAAAGACAGTAGCTTTTACAGCACTGAAAACATTAGAAGAGCAGCCATGCTGTGCTGCAAAATGGGCTTCCACTAGAAGCGAACTAAACAAAAATTTTATGTGCTGCAATGCTCCCTGTACCACCTAACCAGGGAGAATAATATATAAGCACCTTGCTCTTGTCTCAGAGGTACTGGGGCAGGGGGTGGACAAGTCCCTCTAAATATCTTTACTATGCAGACTCATTAGCTTTACTGGGGGTCACTTCGATCTGCCATCCTGATGTTCTGGGTGGGGAAGGACTGTTTTCTGCGCTTTCCCCATGCTTTTTAGTAGCATCAGGCTTCATCTGTTGGAGCTCAGGGCAAGCATTCAGAGAAGACCAGGGAGCTATCACAAGGTACAAACAGCTCACATGAAAAACTAACTATGAAACATGGATCAAATACGAGATTTGCAGAACCTAAGTGCTATGTTGATTGCCATGCACACATTTATTGTTTTACTTCAGCTCAGGATTTCTGCTGTGGAAGCATGGATCCCCATCCTTCCACTGATTGGCAGTTGATATGGAAAGCTATTTCTATCTAACCTTGAAACTGTTTGAAACTGTCAAGCAAAGAGAAGCCAACGTAGTGCAGCCTGCCTGACCTAACACATTGCCAATCTCTAGAAAGATGTGTTCGCCCCTCATTTCTGAGGCAGCTGCCAGAAACTATGCAACTCAAACATTGGTTACATGAGCAAAAACCCAAAGAAAGAGCCAGATAAACATGCAGCAGACCAGAGCCCAGACATTTGTCAACATTCAGCAAACCACTCATCAGTATGCTCAGTAAGGTAAGTCCTCCACAACCAAGAACACACACAAGCAACAAGCCATCTCACAGCAGCTCTCAATAAAGTGCTGAACTAAGAGGATATTCCTGGCAGACAGATTACACAAGAGACAACTCACACTGCCAGCTTTACTGGAACATACACAGCAACTCCCCAAAGCAGAGCATTCTGGGATGATGCCTCACTAGATTTCTGACTTGTCATTAACCAAAAAAAGTTTAATGACATGGTTGGACTCTGTGTTTAAATATAATTGACCTGGGACATACCATAATTAGGAAGAGAGACATTGTATATCTCTATGAAGCCTACAGCTGGGTGCCATCTCAGCATGATGCAATGTTTTGTTTTCACCATTACCTGAAAGGGTCCTTGAAAATTACTATGGTGGTTTTGAGATAGGCAAGGTGACCAAAAGCTTCAGCTGGGTTCTTACAACATCCAGCAAGAGGCTTCACATAACACAGCAATTTTAGAAAGCCACTCTAGCCTGACTGCTTGAAGTTTTATCCCTGTACAAGAGCAGCTAGACAAATCAGATTTGAAAATGCAGGACATGCTCAAACGAACTGAATTAAAGCACGTAATACAAACTGCTGCTGCAGGAATACACTTGCTGCCTTCAGAGGACATCTGCACTGTATGCAGTGGCCAGATGTTCAAAAGCAACTTTTTCCTGGAAATAACAGTTGCGGTAATACAGAACAAATGTTTTTGCCAAAAAGCACAAGCAAGACATGCACCTACAGCACTGTTCACAGTTGCTTCAGTACCAGTTAGTGTCCAGAGCAGCTGGTTCAAGTGGCAAGGAGTAGAATTTGTCCCTTAGTTTTACTGGGACACACTCAGAAATGCATTCCTATGCAACACAACAGTTTCACTAGTTTAAGATCTGTAAATCAAATGATATTTCAAGGGGCTTCCTCATCACCTCCTGTGTGCCAACATTAAGCTGCATCTCTATCATTTAGTTTGAGCAACAGTTCAAATCTGTATTAGGTCCAACACTGCTAGTTTACATTGTGGTAGTACCTATCCATTAGAAAAAAGTGAGTACGAAGCAGTAGTTCACATCAGTTGTTTCAGCAGATGGAACTAGAACGATTGGTTAGGAGACAGCCATGCTCTGAACCATGCAGAGGGCTATACTGTTGAAGAAACAGGATATACTGGCTGAAGAGACAGATTTGTACAGGCTTTTTGATAGTAAACAGCTTCGAGCGTCACCTTCTCAGATAGCATCTGAAAGCACTGAAATTTTTACTCTGGGCCACTTTAGCATAATCATCCAGACTCACAAGATTAAGTCTTACATGGAGCAGTCCACCTTTACACCCAGCCACAAGAATATTTCCCCCAAATCATCCAGTTCCAAAAAGTCTCCCAGCTCAGCATCATCAACCGTTACATGATCAACAGGCATGATGCTGGAACAAGGAAAAACTGCAATTAGAAGTATCCACAACAACTTCAACAGCAGTTTGAGGAAAGATACTGGAAGGAAAATTTGTGTAAAGGAAATGGAATCTCCTCCTTTAAGTATCAAGCATCTACCCTGTTTTCAAGACAGAGCACCATACCAGAGATCTTAGTTTAAGTTTGTGTAGAGACACTTTTGCCTTTCTAGGCAGCTTAGTCTGACAGCAGTCCAATATTGTAACTTTTGGGAAGAGCAGTGAAAAAGTATCTAAACGTTCTTTGCCTGAAAATATTCTGCCCACCATTTACCTTCATTTCAGGTATCAAAGTCATACGTAAAGCCTTGCTCTTCCTGTAATTTAGATTCAAGCAGTAAGTCTTCTAAGGTATCTTGTCCTCTCAAAAGCAAAACAACAGCACACAGTGTGCAGCTCCACACAAGACTTTGCTGTGCTCCCTATAACTATGAAACAGATTGGTCTTGCATACACAGAGCACACAGCCACATGTGATAATGAAATCTAGCACAGAAGTCCAGCAAATCTTGCAAAGCTGACTGATGCAAATGTTTTGATTAGCTACCTGCTAAGACAGTCTACTGCAAAGACAGTAGCTACTAGCACATGATGTTCATAAGGAAGGTTCCTTAACACCCTAAGCAGCGTTGAAAAGATCTTTCCTTCAAATCAGGAAGAAGCACAACCTCCCACAGGGAAGGAGAGAGATGGCCACTGCTCATTGTCTGAGGTCTATCTGGGGTTGACAGGGGATGTTAAGATGGCTTTTATCCCTTCTATTTCCACCTTCCAAATGCCCTGACACCACTACAGAAGCCTGAGTAAGCACAGTTTGAAGAACACGCATGTTCACTATCTCTTCCTTCCCTTCCTACTCAGCAGACTTAACTGTGGGTTTCCTAAAACAGCAAAATTCCAGTACCTGTAATTACGCCAACAGCTTTCTGCTGTGACTATTCCAGCCATTGCCATCTGAGACCTTTCCATTAAGGTTACCCATGCAAAACCCCCTCCAATGTAAGAGACAAGAAACAGTGCAACAGTCAGTGATGGGACAAATTCATTAGATGTAAGCAAGCCTGACTTGTCTTATCTAGACATTAAACAGCTGCCCATACTTTTGTAGTTCAAAGGCAAAACAAAAGCTGTATAGTCAACCTATCCTCCCAACATACCACAGTCATCATAGGTCCTCATAAGTCAACATGCCTTCTAAATAAGTGTTTAATATAAACATTTGTACAGTCACTTAATTCCTGGTGAACCAAGCTATTTGATGTGGACCACAGAAAGCTCCCATGACATCAATGGAAAGTTTCCAATTAGGAAACCAAGTTTGAAACACATTAATAGAACTTAAGAAATAGAAAGGAAGAAACCTTGTAGAAATGGTCAAAAGATCTGTTCTTAAGAAAGATACACTCAATATACTTAGGAACATACAGAAAAGGTAAGCTGCCTTGCTTTTTCAGAGCTCAGCAAGTAAGAATTGTTGAGGTAAGTACAGTTACGTTAGCTGCTCCCTTCAGTATAAGCGTCTGTCTTTTCTAAGGCTGGTCAGTCTCAGCCAAAGTACGTTCAACTGTTTGTCAGCTGGTACTGAAGTCCTTACTCCTTTTGAGAAGGCTGGATGGCTTTGCCAAGATTTGCTGTGTACAAGCATCAATTTGAAAGTAATAAGGTATCCACTGCCACCCACCACTCAGTGCATCACAACCTCCCAAACATGGAACAGATGTAAACTCTCTAGAATACCTAATGCCTGGAATATCAAACAAAGCCACCACCTCCAGCAGTGTTTTCCTCCCTTAAAAACCTCACGCCAGGAAAAAGTAACTTACCTTGCAGTTTTATTTCTACAGTCAATTCATCACGCTACTACTTGTGATACTCAATGGAAGTACAAGCTCAAGTCACCCTGCATGCCCATCCCCTACAGATAATCCCAATGCTTTGGCAATACCATACTAGGACTTGAAAGAGCTGGCTACCGAAATACCGTGGATAAATGCATCTAGGCATGTATTGCGGGAACTGCCCAGCTATTCCACCAGACTCGCAAGCAGCAGAGGGTTACATCCAGCAGCCTGCAGAGCCCTCTCCCTGCTGCCAGCCTGCCACCTGCTGGGCCAGCTGCTCTGTCCACTCAGGCCTCGGGATGGGACCTCCACCGGGTACCTATCTAGCACCACAACCCTGGCTCAGACACCGCTTCCATGGCAAGCTTGTTTCACAGGTGTCAAGATTCAAGAGTATATTGAAAACTGCACAAAAACCATCTCAATAGTAAAAATCACTGATGAGCCTTCCGCTGTACTGCTCTGCACCTTGAAATTGAGATTCCCAGGAGGCCAAACATTCTTTCAAGAACAGTTTAGACTGGGCATTTGCTGACATTTTCTGGAAGGTCTGAAGACAGCCTAATCCAAATAACATAAGAGCACATGCCTCCAAACCAGTACTGGTTACAATACTCTATCCCTCTTCTTCACCTTAATGACTGTGAACTTGAAAACCATTCTCATATCTCAAATACACAGGAGGATTTGTCATCAGTCTTAATATCAAGGTCTACAGCACACTGCTACCCAGAGCCCACTGAAGTCCTACCTGCATCAAGAAATCTCTTCCCACTTAAAGCTCTAAAAGCCATTCAATTCTTGTTTCTTACAAGAAAGTGCGAAGCCACTAACAGCCATCCGTCTCTATTTTCACAGAAAAGCGTTGCAACACTTATCCCATAAAACACAATCCAGCCTAGGATAAGCCATGTATCATATCTTGCTCTTGTATGTTCCTAGACACACACCAAAAGCCATGCCACCTCTCCGGCCTAAAGCCCAAACCTGCTTCTGCCTGCTAAGCTTAGTCAGGGGACACTGCACATGTCCCATCAGCAACGTGCAGTCCATGGAAATTCTATTCACCCCCACCATTAACATGCTGCCACACAGTTGTGCCCACAGCAGCAAGCTGAGCTGTTCTGCCTAGAGGGATCTGGCTGGGAAGGGAACACCAGAATGTACTTACAACCATGTCTACACTAGGGGACAAAGATTGAAGGCATCTCACGAGTCACAGCCAAATTCCTTTTTGGAGAAAATGTGTACAGCAAGAAGTCCTCATAGAAATAACACCACTAAGTATGCTGCTAGGTGTACTTGCATAGAAAGATTCTCCTCTTCCAAAACTAATAAACTCAGTAAAGCAGCAGATTCACTGGAGTTCCTCACAGGCAAACATCTGGACACATCTGCCACCCTGGAGTGACACAGCATACTCGGCAAGTTTCCCCTAGTAAAATAGTGGGCTGCTCTGGCTATGGAGCAAGGAGTGCAGTTGCACAATCACAGCCTGCCTACAGATGTGGGCTAATGCTCCTTCCAGGCTCTCTCTAGTCAGGTGTCTCCTCCCACTTAAAGTACTGACACGCAAAGCTCTTGCAAATCCAGTTCAGTGTCCACACACCTGGCTTTATCTGATTACTCAGATAAAGCCTCAGGATTTGATGTTATTCATGCCAAAAGTGCAGATTTGGGCCTGTGTGGGCACATATGACCTGCCCCTTCAGCAATACCACTGGAAGGCAACATCTTACAGCCATGCCTCATACCCAGAGGATGACCAGTATCTCAAAACAAGAAAGATTCAGCTGGGCAACATGTAGAGTGAACCTTCCAGGAAAGCTCTCAGTTCCTTCAAGAGCCGTTTCTTGCAAACACCAAGTTAAGAAAGTTAAACTATTTAGCAGCTTGATGGTACTTGAGAAGATCATCTCAAAGTCAATTAACTAAGGCAGATATCAAAAAACTAACTACTCTACCCAAATTCCATGATGAACCTAGCCACTGAAATGAAACCATATAAACAAATATAAGATATACACTTCGCCCTTTCTTCTTCTCCCCATCCCAACATAGAGCAAGTCAGACCCACAACTTGGAAGACCAGTAGCATGTTGCCATGCTGGTCTGCCTTCAAGTCCCTGGATTTTCACCTTTACCCAAGCTCACAGCCACTTCACAGCAGATTACCCGCCGTTTTTAACTTCTACACAGCAGCTGTATATTGGCAAGACAGTGTGCCACGTACCTAACCTTACAGCAATATCCTGCTGGAATCAGTGCCGTGTCTGCAGCCCTTCTGCCCTTTTCCTCCTGGGCTGCAAACTAAGCCATGCTAGCAAGATCTAAGAGACACATGTGCCTGAATCCATACTAGAGTAACAGCTGAGGCTGAAACCACTTATAACTGTCTGTCTGATCCTTGTTGCAAGAGGGACACACAGCACTCCAAAAAAAGCTGTATTAGGGAGGAAAGCAATGCCCTGGCTCACAAAAAAAAACCCACCACCACAAATGAAACACGTTCAGTAGACTGATTCACTCCCACCCCCAGCTCCACTTTGTTCCAGCTGGAAATGCACAACATGCCATGTGGAAAGCCCCAGAACATTAGTAGTGAAGCTGTGTGGGACATCAGGCAAGGAAGCCAAGTGTTCAAGGCAGTAGTGCAGAACCTGACAGCAAGCTGTAGGGTAGCAACACAGCACAGCCTGCAGCAGCTCACGCCTATCACAAACTGAGCAGAAAGCCACACTTCCTGCCCACAGGAGTCAAGCCAGGTACTTTCTGGATTCACACAGGCTCCAAACCTCTTTTCAGTAAAGTGTCAACAGGTTTCTTCTGCAGCTGTTCAACAGTTCACAGGAACTAGGACATAAATGCTAATTCTCCCAGTTCAGCTTACCCCTTACCAGCTGGCCCACAAAGTTTTAGGTTATTTTTTTACATGGGCACCACTTGAAACTTCAAGTGCCCAATGTACTAGTGCCCTAGGATTACTATGGAGCAAAGCAATCCCTCTCTCATTGTCCAAGTTCTCTAACGTGACCAGTTTAGCCTTTAAACAGCATGGGGAGGCTGCCTATCAGAGACAGGCCCCATGTAGAACTGCTAACAACACAGCGCCAACCCCATTCATCCCACATACTCAGGGTCCCAGTTCCTCCATAGTATGGACCAAAGACTGCGGTCTGGAAGCTCGCCAAGCATCATTATTCTCTTCTTACTGAGAAGCAATGCTTCTGCAGCATGGCTCACTAGGCCACGCCACTACAGACCCAGGGATTCTGAAGCACCATACCACAATGAATTAGGGTATCTAGGTAAAAACTGTATGTTGGCAAACACCATGACTTCTTTCAAGCCTCCAAACACTGTAGCTGGAATCCAGGCATTTTTCACATCCCTAGTTAATGTACAGTTTAACTTACAAAAGGCCATTCAAACCAGAATTTATCCACAGTGAGGTTCTCAAAAGTTTAAACTAAGAATTTCTAAACATCCAAGACCAATGTAGCCTTCTCATGTAGGGAACGGCTTGGCCTTACCCCTTGCTTGCTTTTCTTGGCTGTTTACCATCTGTGGCTCATGTTCTTTAGAACTAAGTTGTTTCTGCAGTTTTTGTGCAACCAAGTGCCTTTGTACATTTATGGTGTCAAGGCCCCATCTGGGATCTCCTCAGGACAGATTCCTGACTTGATAACATACCAGCTATCCAAAGAAAGCAGTTCAAAATGAACATCTACACAGCTGCTCCGACTTACAAGCTTCATCAAATTCCCCTCCCAGGCTAAAAGAAAAAGTCCATGTTTGGTAACTCCATTCAGACATTACCACCTTCTGCCCCAAAGTCAAAAGTTGCTGCTTTCACTTTGAAATCAGGCAGATGGTGAATTTTTTTTGTTTCTTTTTTTTTTAATGAAAAAGCTTTCTCCTCCCAGGGAGGGTTCTGCAGGTTAAAAGTCTTATTATACAGTAGCAGCACTGCTTCAGTCTGAAGTCTGTCTTCCCATGTTCTAGAAGAGAAAAAATTAGCAAAGCTGTAAGACAAGAAAATGTTAGTGGACAAGACTCTCCAGGGTTAAGGAAAAAAGATAGGGCAAGGGCAGGCAGCTGCTTCTCTAGTAAGATCAGAAAAAGATGTTAATCCAAAAATCTTTGAAGCTGAAGTTCATTGCTGCTTAAGCACAACACAAAACCAGGAGGGACGATGGCAAAACATCCACTACATGAATGAAACACTAAAAGTCGATGGCATGCTAAGACCCCACTCCTAGCTGTGGCACTTCCACACTGCCACCTTTCCATCCCACTGCCAGAAATGCTTTGATGAGCCACAGGGTAGAGCCCACTAAATATAGCCTGGTATTAGTATCCTTCCCTGCCAAAGGTGATCAAACAAGAAAAGAGTTAGCTTTATTTTTTCCCCTTTTTATAAACCCTAAAGCAAAACCTTGAGTGATTGAAGCAAGGCCACACATCAAGTCAGATGTATAAAAAGGGTTAGCCCACAGCTGTCCCTGGCTTGCAGCCCTACACTCATCCCTCTAAACCACACTCCCTGGGGCACACACAATACTGTCAGACTGCCACAAGCACCAGCTGCCCTGGAAAGCTCTGGACCTTAAGCCCAATCCCAAGCATGACAACATGTGACAAAGAACTGTCCCCAGCAGTCATGAGACAGCATCAAGCACCCATCTCACTAGCCAGCACTTGCATCTGCTCATCCCAGTGGTCTAGGCCCAGAGCTCAAACATATAGATAACACGCCCAGAAGCCATTCCTGCCTCTGTGCTCTTCCTAATGAAGGGGCCTCTGCAGAGGCAGCTCTCCCAGGCAGTCCATTGGGCTGGGACGGTTTCAGTGTTACTCAATCTCAGCTCAACAGCAGGCCATTATTCATGGTTCAGCTGACTGTCCTGTCAGTACCCTTATTCACTGTCTTTACATGCTGGGGGTGTACCTCAATATAGCATCCAGCTCACACCAAATCTATTTAACCAGGAAAAGTCTGCTGCATTTCCTCCCCTACAGAGTTGAGACAGCTCATGCCACCCCACAGCTACTGAAGAAAGCAGACCCTGTACCCAATTAACACCCAGAATAAAGATTTAAGTCACATTTGCTGCATAAAAAAGTTTCCAGATGGGTGACTGCAGCAGTAACTCCTGAACCTCTGCAGGACCAAAACCATACTAGCACAGCCCGCTTCCAGAGCTCAGACAGATTTGTTTCAAGACCACACTGTACTCCTCTTTCAGGCACATGGTGACAGATTGTCTAGTGATTAGCTAAGAAGTCACCATTAGAAAGTTGCTGGCTTTTAAATCCCCCATAATAGGACACATTTGCAACAGATATTTTGGGTGACATGAAACCTTTGTTTTTTGAGAAGGAAAAGCAGCATCCAGCTAGACTGACTGCAAGGGAGGGAAGTCAAGCCTTGCCTGTGAAAACATTCAGAGATTTGTTAGTACTTTGGTACTTGGTCAGTTATTCCAATCACTGAACAGGAGGAAGATTTCACTGCCGCCAAGAATGTCAACTTCTGCAAGTCAGTGAAGAGCTGTCAAACAAACATACCTAACAACACTGGCAACACATGTTTGAGTGTTTACTACAGAACTGCAAATTAATCAGAGAAGATAACCCAGACAAAAGAACGCCAATGAAAGAGCTAGGCAGACATCCATTCTCCTGCTCGCAAACCTTTTCCTCACGACATTTATGTGGAGCTGTTTGTACAGAGACACACAGCAGAAGCTAAGTGTTTCAGTCTGTCCTTTGGTGAAAGGATCAGGGTAGATAACAGATTGTTCTTGACCTCTCAGCTGTGAGGCAAGCAGAAGCAGACATGCAAGAACATCATACAAGTTCTCCCAATGGTATGCACCAAACCAGACATCCTGGTTTCCAGTAGCATGCTCATATCCTTCAGACAACTTGGTTTGCACTTCTCCCATGTGTAAGACAAGGCTGCATCTCAGCCACACTCATCAGTACATTTATACATTATATTTAATTTCTACAACTCACTGTAATTCTTCCAGGAAGGCATCCTGCAATGAACAAGAGTGAGTTTCCTCAATCTCCTACCCTACTCAGTTGCCCAACAAGACTGCTGGATCTTTCCAAGGCAGATCCATTACATATTCTTTCTAGGTTTGATACTACTTCACCCAAAGTATGACCACCAGGAAGAGAATTTCCTGATCAATGCAACAGACCAATTAACTTTAGCCCAGGAGCTTCCAAAGCACTACCTAGAGTAGGACAGAGCAGTAGAGTTAAAAGGGAATCTATAAGCAATCCCCTCCCTACTTCTTTTCAAGCGGTTACACTGCTTTAGTAGTCCCTGGGGAAACACAGTTAACAGTGGCACTTTTTCCCCCACCACATGCTAGGAAACTAGTACTTTTTAGCTCGGTTCTCTCACACTCAAAGTGTGTTTGGCCATCCCCTGTAACACATATCCCATCTTTGCTAAGGGCAACTGCACTCATTCCCTACCTCCTCCAGCAATTATTTATTGCAATGGTGGCAGCAGTAACCGTTACTCACATGGAGTAAGGGAAGATATTTTTGTTGCTCAGAGCAGTGTTGGAACTGGAAGTGAGTCAACACCTTGACATCAACCCACTCCACCATGACCACCAGCAAAGCAGCACAATGACTGCAGTTTGGTAACCTTGGTTCTCAGACACTTACTCACTTTTATTTTGCAGGCATTACACAGCTTTGTCTGGAAGCAACTAGTGTCTTTCTTTTATCTTGTACCAGCAACTTCACTTGCAAAGGCACGTTACATGCATGCAAATACAAAGGAGTAGGGCAGCAGTTCCACGGCGAGCCAGATACACCAGCCTTTGGTAGAGTCAAGGTTTGGGAAACATAGCAGAATGGAGCTTTTAAGTATAATCCTGCAGGTCTAGTAAGCTGTTTCTCCACAGCTATAACGCTACACCACTCTGCTAGTTAACACATGTACAAGCCTCCTTCCAGAGAACATGAAGATAAGCACAGCCCAGCTGAGGTCATCTCATTGATACTCCCTGCCAACACCATTTAATCCTGACTCCCCTTGTCAACACAAGCCTTCTGTGACTCCAGACTCAGTCAGTACATGTATACTACAGCCCTAAAACCATAAGCACAACTTGCACTGGCCTATCAAAGCTAGCCTATCAAGTGCCAATTCCAGTGTATTCAGTGGTACCAGCTGCAAAATTTGCCTAAGACACAAACCTCAGGCAGCCGCGGAGCATACTCCCTTCCACATCTTTTATTCTTCAAAAACTACATTGTGACTTGGAAGATTAACCATCAGCATAGTCTGCACTCATTCACAGAGCCTGGCATACAGTGTGCTGACTGGCTCACTAGCTACAGATTTTTAATTCCAGTAACCTCATAAATTCTTCATTAGCCCTCGCAAGACAGAATTGACAAGACAAGAAGCCCTTGCAGACCGCTTTCACTTTATCCAAGGAAAGGAAATGTAGGGGGCCGGGGGGGGGAAGACACAGGAGAGCAATGAGCAGAGCACATCTTTCACATCCAGGATCTAGCAGCAGTGAACCGACTCCACACAAATGCAGCATGTATCAGCTAGCCAGTTCCTAGCACACAAACCCACATCTCCAAAGTATCTAACATAAGTTTACAAACAAAGCCCAACCACATTACAGTGCACTTCAGTAACCTCTAAAGCAGAGGAGAGAGGCTACACAAGCCTGCTGCTGATGTACTGCAACAATGGGATGCCTCCCAGAGGAATACACTGCTGAAGTTCATCCCTTGTCTTCAAGGGGGGAGAAGAATAAATCACTGCTTTATGCATCCATCATCACAACTACCAAGAGCCACAACAGAGGCAGTGGCCGGGCACACTGACAGAGCAGGGAGGAGACAGGCATGGTAGCCTCCAGTTGGTCAGGGAAGATGTTCCTCAAGCCAGTTAAGTGCTTCTCAGCATTGCCATTCACTTCGTAAACAGTGGCACGGCTCCATCACATTCCCAGTAGGTCCCTTATCACCTCACCACAGAAATAGCCTTCCTCGCAGGCTAGGACAGCCACTTTGACCCCATCCATCTTACAGCCAGATGTCTTTTACCGCAAGCCACTGGAAACTCCGCACGGTTTGGTCCCGGTAACTTAGCAGCCAACTTGCACACAGCAAAACTAAGCTGCCTATACTGCTGTGCTTTGCAATCCAGAATCTGGTATAGAAATCAGACGTTAGAGGGGTGGCAGAAGTGAAGGTTTCTTCTGGGACAAAAGGTTCATAAATTCATCCTGCATTGCTATCAGGAAAAAAAGAGCTGATCTTTCTTCAGGCAGCAACTCCCATTTTTACAATCATTTTGTAAACTTCCTTATCTCGAGCAATGGCTCAGGCAATTCATAGGTTTCTAATCAGGCACGGCCACCACCAGCCACACCGACCACCCGCTTCTCAGCCAAGGAATAAGGAGAGCAAGCGGCATGCTGCAGCGCAGGGCTACAGCGAGATTAACCTCTCCCAGCAAGTCCGGGTACCTCAGACACAGGACTCTATAAGCTCCCGCTCTATTAGCACAGGTTTATGAAGCAGAAAAACAGACATGTTAATTAGGCCTTGTCAGGTGTGCTCCGAGACCACCGCTGCAACCACAGCCACTGAACCACTGAACAAAACAACCCGACTCCCCAGCGCGCCCGAGTCCCCGGGCTGACATGACCGGTGTTTGCCTTCCAGCGCCACACGCAGCCGCGCATTCTCCGCAGCCAGGCTCTGCCGCTGCGCCGCGGCCGCTTCGCCATCGCTCTTCTGCAGCAGGGCGTGCAGCTCTTCCTTGTGGGCCTGGGGCGGGGGGGGCTGTCAGTGGGGCGGGGGGCTGTCAGTGGGGTGGGAGTGGGAGAGCAGCGCTGGGACGCAGATCCCGCTTCTCCCGGTCAGGCCGCGCTCGCCCACCTGCAGCTCCGCCTGCATGAGCCGGATCTCCTGGTTCTCCTTGGCCAGCTTGTCCAGGAGGAGGCTCACGGACTGCACGCTCTGGGGGTCCCCGGCGTCCAGCGGTGGCGGCTTCTGCTGCGAGTCCTGAGGGACAGGAAGGCTGGGAGCCCTGGGGGGGGCTGGGGACGCCGCCTCCCCTTGGCCGGCTCAGGGGGGCTGAGCCCCAGCTGCGGACCCCCTCCTTACGTTGCCGTCAGCGAGCAGTGGTGACTCCGGCTCCCCGGCCACCGTGTCCCGGCTCACCACGCTCTCCACAGGGCCTGGGGGGGGAACCGGGTGGGGGGCACCCAACCGCAGTCAAACGCCCAGGCCGCCGTGGGGCCGCATTCTGCCCGGCCACGACAGTTCCCTGTACTCACCGTCCGCCGCGTCGTAGATGCCACCTGGGAAATGGAAGGGACGATGAGGGGGATGCCAGGACCTACCCCTGAGACCCCCCGCCCTGCATCTGGGACCCCCCCTCACCCAAGACGATCAGCAGCCCCACGGCCACCAGCGCCAAGGCGCCCAGCAGGTACTTGCTCATGCTGAGCCCATCGTCGTCACCGGTGTCCGGCGTCTGCCGGTGCAGGGCAGATGCGGGGTCCGGGGGTCTGGGACGGGGCTCGTGGCCCTGCCGTCGCCGCAGCCCCTCCGTGTCATCGTCGCTGCTGGTGCAGCTCCCCTCCTCCGCTGGCGGCCCTGGGGAGGGATGGGGGGACCTCCAGGGAGGGGCTGCGCCCCAGCA